>OY992536.1:39036793-40236793 GCA_963921195.1 Pegoplata infirma
CCGAGAAGTTTGGTATTGCATTTGAGCAATATCGGTTCAGCGGTTCAAAAGGTATGAACGAAAATGTAAGCACACCTCAAAATGTCAGTACATTCACATAACCTAAAAATACAAAATGCTTTAATTCGGCTTCTGGTTCACATACGTGAACATAATTGAACACCAAATGGTATTTAAACAAGTACGAATATATTTTTGACAAAAAAAATAAAAAAAATCGCGGATTTTTTTTTTTACCAAAATATTTTTTTCGCGGAAATTTTTTTTTCAAAGAAATTTTTTTTTTTCCAAAAGTAATTTCCTTTTAAATAAAGTTTTTTTGCAATAATCTTTTTGAAATTGTGGAGGGTATCACTACATTCGGCAAGGCCGAATTTAATTTTTTTACTTGTTTTTTACTGTAAACATGTTTTTGAGTGACAGAAATACTTTGTAAAATATTTTTGTGACTTACCAATATTTTAAAGCTTGTTTAACGGGTTTTCAGTACGTGAATGTAAGATGAAACGAATCTGAAATTCACGGTTTTGCTAAAACCTTATGAACTACTTAACCGATTGTGTTAAAATTACATACCACCCAGTTTAGGTAAACGGCAAATATATGTGCCAAGCCTCAGCAGTATCAGAACTGTCTTTCGAAAGTTAGCGTGTTTTTTTTCCCCAAAAAAACCCTAGCCGAAATTCACTCTTTTGCTTATAACTTTTGAACACTAGACCGATTTTTTACTGAATTTTTTTACGAAATTTTTTGTAATTTTTTTGAGTTGGGGGACCCATTTCCCATCGCGGAATATGTTTACAAGCTAATTTTATTCTGCTTTGTGCACTAAAGCTTTAAAATTTTAGTAATATATAAAGATTTTTTTTTATCCACGCCCTCAAAAGGGGGCGGGCCAAAAAACCAAGTTTTTATCCCCTTGGATTCAACCGCAAGACTTAAACATACAAACATAAAAATGTTATATTAGTTTAACAAAAAATCGTATAAAAAATGTACGTTTTCAATGGTTGCAGACTTGTGCTAAACCATTCAATTGAGTGAGCGCTCATTTTCGTTCATTTCAGATAAAAGACCTAGTTCATTTATCTAGTTCAATCGCTCTTTGTTGTTTTCGTTCAACAGTTCGTGAACGAATCATTTTGATCATGTCTGTTGGTCGTTCATCTAGTTCAAATCGGTCAATTTTTGTTTTCGTTGAACAGTTCGTGAACGAATCATTTTGATCATGTCTGTTGTTTTGGCTTTCGTTTAAAAACATACAAAAATGTTGAATAAAAACATTAATTAAAACAAAAAAATATAAATACAATTTTTTGTAAAAAAAACTTAAATGATGCCAAACGAGAAGACAAAACTAACACCTAATGACAAAATTAACAAAAAAATTGAACCACCGAATTGAAAGATCAAAATGAAGTAATGACCATTGGAGCTGAATGAACGAAAAGACTTAAAAGAACTGAAATGAACCAACTAGATTAACCGCTCATTTAAGTGAATAGTTCAATTGAACTAGTTCGTTCGTGAACGACACAACTCTAAATGGTTGGTTAAGTTCTTCAAGGGGGAGTTTTTTGCCCATTTCCGAAACTAACCATACACAGAAAAAAAACGAATTGTTATATTGACCCCCATATGTGTGAATACAATTAACTTTTTCACTGAAAGTGCTCTTATACGGAAATATAAAATCTTAAATTTTTTTCAACAAAGAAATTCAACAAAAACAAACACAATTTGTTGATCCCCGACCGATATATCGTGCTTTACATACGGAATGACAAAGCAGGCGCGGATCTACGGGGGTGGGAAAAAGGAAATTTCCCCCTCCCCCAAAACGAAAGCATAGAAAGAGAAGAAAAGAAGAGGTAAAAAGGAGAGTGAAAAGGAAATAATCTAAAAAAAAATTCTATGAAAAACTACCAAGGATCTGAAAAATTTTCTATGAAAAATTTTAAAGAATCTTAACATTTTTCTAGATGAAAAATGTTGCGGAATGTTAAAATATTTCTATATGAAAAAATTTTAGAGTTTTTTTTTAGAGAAAAAATTGAGGAAAATCCTTAAAAGTTTTCTATAGGAATAATCGGGGAATTTTTCTATAGGAGACATTTTTTTTATAGAAATTCTTCTATGAAAAATGTATAAGAATCCTTAAATGTTTCTGAATGTTCGAATTTTTCTATGTGATAAAAGTCTCAAAAAATAAAAACTTTTCTTTATTAAAAATTCAAAAATTTTTCTAGACGAAATATTTGGCAATTTTTCTAGACGAAATATTTGGAAATTTTGGAAAGAAAGAAAGAAAGAAAGAAAGAAAGAAAGAAAGAAAGAAAGAAAGAAAGAAAGAAAGAAAGAAAGAAAGAAAGAAAGAAAGAAAGAAAGAAAGAAAGAAAGAAAGAAAGAAAGAAAGAAAGAAAGAAAGAAAGAAAGAAAGAAAGAAAGAAAGAAAGAAAGAAAGAAAGAAAGAAAGAAAGAAAGAAAGAAAGAAAGAAAGAAAGAAAGAAAGAAAGAAAGAAAGAAAGAAACTTTTTCTACAGAAAAAATGTTTCAGAAGCTGAATTTTTCTAGTGAAAAAATTATTCAGATCTTAAAATATTGTAAATCTAAAGGATTTTGCAGAAAGAAATTGTTTTTGTCTTTTTCTTAAGGAAAATTTTCTCAATATCTGAGATTTTGTCTGTCAAAAGATGTCTCTGAATCCGAGACTTTATTTTTTGCAAAATTTAATCAGAATTTACAGAGAATTTACATTTTTCAAGGCCTGTTGAAAACATTTTTCAGAGACTTTTGATTATCAACTTTTTCTCTACGAAAAAATTTTGAGACCT
This sequence comes from Pegoplata infirma, assembly GCA_963921195.1. Lineage (NCBI taxonomy): Eukaryota > Metazoa > Arthropoda > Insecta > Diptera > Anthomyiidae > Pegoplata > Pegoplata infirma. The sequence continues at coordinate 39,039,628 of OY992536.1, forward strand.
AAGAGTTAACAGATTAAAAATGTCTTAGAATCTGAGATTTCTGAAGAAAATTCTAGAACATTTCTTTTTGGAACACATTTTTAGATTTGCATCCTTAAATAATGATGCAAATCTGAAATTTTCTATGTCAAAAATTTTTTGATTAAAAAAAAATTTCGACTTCCCAAACCCTAGACACAGACTCGACAAATGTGACAGTTTTAAGAAAACTGTCTTGTACCATATGTTTATTTTTTTTTTCATTTTGTTCTTCTAAATAGGTTAGAAAGAGACAACTAATATAATGAGCTATAAAAAAATAGATGCCAGATCGGTTTTCATTGTTTCACTTACTCCTAATTAGTAGAAAGTGTTGCCAGGTTTGGTTTAAACTAGCTAAAAATCGCTCTGTTTTCTCCCAAAACCACTTACTCTTTCCCCGTTTTTTTTAACAAACCCATCCAAAATTTTTTTTAAGTGTACATTTTAAAATTTTGCTCATGAAACCTATTTAACCTTTTTTTGTTTTGTGAGTTTTATGCCTACTTTAGCTGCTGGTGTTTTATACCACCTCTATATACACATGACATAAATGAAGTGTCATTTTGTATTACAAACCAGCATTAACAACAACTTCAACTAAATTCACCTAAATTTTTGTTATACGAGTATTTTAGGAAAAACCAAATATTTGCTGTTGACATCAATTTTTGTTTTCTGTAAAATAAATTTAAAAATTTTGTAAAACTCATTTGTTTTATTGGGCTTGTAAAAATGTCAAACAGTAGAAAACATACGTTTTTGTTAGAAAACCACAATAGGGAGGGAGTGAGTGTTGGTGAGCTGATGAGTGTTGAAAATGATAAAGTGGATTTTGTGCTCCAAGGTTGGTTTATTTTAAATCTTAATCATATGCGTATATTTTATGGAAAATTTAACCACTTCTGTGTATTAGCCAGAAGATTAATTTTAAATTACGTATGTATGTGCACAGTCGACTAAACCACAAGGGTTTGTAATGGAAATTTTTTTTAAATTTAAAAATAATTTTTGGAATTGGGAGGGAATAAATGTTTTATTTTTTTTGAAAACAAAAGGATATGTATACTTTTTTAAATTTTTTTTCTTCAAAATATTAAGAATTTTTTATAATTTTTCTAAAATCGTTTAAAAGCGAAGAAAAATTATGTGCTAAAAATTTTTTGGTTATTTTATAGATTCCAAGACTTAAAAGACTAACAAAATTTCATAAAAAAATTTAATATCTTTACTAAAAAAATTTCTTACGGGGAAATTCAGGACGGATTAGCATTATTAATTAAGATTTTTTAGGGTATACCTCTTTTAGAGTACGATTAGTTATATGGAAACATTTCCAAATATAAAAAATTTATAATAATACACTCAAAATAAATTCTGTGTGCAATCAGCAGAAAAATCTGCTAAAAAAACACCCATTTTGAAAAATCTGCAGACACGGCTTGCTGAAAATTTGTCATGATTACCTAGGTGAAGTCAGCAGATTTGTTAAATTTTTTTTAATTGTATAAAAAACGAAAAAAATAGCACTTTGGATGCTAATTTTCTGTAAAACTACAAAATAATCTGCTAAAAATATGTTCAAAAATATTTTATAGTTCAACAAACAGAATCAGTAAAAAGACACTAAAACTTCGTTTTACAGATTTTTTGACCGAGTTTTGCTTTGGAGTGTAGAAAAGATTCCTTAAGAAATTTTTTGAAATTTAAAGAAAATATACATTTGATCACACCCAGTTGGCAACGTCCTCGACCCATCCTCAGTGACGGTGTGGTGACATGTCATAGTCACTGCTAACATCCACAAGACATCTCTATGTACTGGGTTGAAGACAGTTTCATACAAATTTTCAAAATGTCCTCACTCAAAGTCAGCAGTGGTCAGGGCTGACCTTCTGGGGACATGTCACCTAAGACTTCTTTGGGGAAATGTCTGACGAAGGTCATGCGAAAATACAAAAAAATTTCGTATTTCCTTTTGTTTTTACTTTTATCCATTTTCCTTTATAAATTATCTTTTTCATATTTAGAAAAAACTTTTCGCCTTTTTTAGTGCTAACTGGATTTGAACCTGGAACCTCCAGTTTATTAGTCCCACACCTATTTACCTGTGCCAAACTTTATTTTGAAAATTGTTTGTCTATTTATTACTTTTATTTAGAGTTTGCAAATAATCGAGATATTTCATAATCGCGATTACTATTAAAAAATTTGCCGTTAATCGCGATTACGATTAATCGAATTTTTTAAATAATTTGAGTTTCAATAGCTTTAAAAAAATCTTTTGAAATTTTTATTTTAGAAAGTACGAAACTTTCGAACTTTCCCACAGTCTCTTTTTTAGTATATCATTGCGAAACTGTGACTGGTTTGGATTCGCTCTTTGGCTCGAGATTTCTTTCCAAAAGCTGCTTCCAGTTCATCAAATTTTCTGTGGCGTCGTGTCGGAATACCTGCTGATGGCCAGTGAAGGAGATAATTGCGATGAAATTTATAAAAAAATGTTACAAGGCCACCAGCGGTCAAAGTATGAAAAAATTACGTTTTTTTTTTAAATTTCATGTTTAAATTTTTCGACCAAAACCGACCAAAGCCTTTTAAGTATATTTTGAAAACAAACCTCTTTAAAACTTACTCATATCAGAATTGAAATTTTCCTTTAAATTTGAATGACTATTACGAGAAAAGGAAAGAAAAATCGCAAACAAGTTAAATGAATCATGGCCAACCCATCAAAATTTTCCGTTCCAAATAATCGGTACCAGAACGCATCATATCATCCTGCAATCGATTCTACTTAATATTCCAGAATCAATGATTTTTGTTTGAAATTGTTTCGAAAGTAATCGTTTTTTAGAGTAATTTAGTTTTTTTGAAAAATAATTTTAAATAGAAACTTTAAAATGGGTTTCAAAAAATTTTGGAACTGATTTAAATTTGTTATAAAAACAGTGTATTTCATAGAAAAATATTAATCGTAATCGCATTATTTTTTTGTCGATTACGATTACGATTAATTGGTGCGATTAATCGCGATTACGATTACGATTTTAATCGTTTTGCAAACTCTACTTTTATTCTACTTGTTAGATTTTGATTTTATTTAAAATAAATCGATAATATTGCCATCTTTTTCTTGGAAATCGAAGAGTTGCCCAGATTTAAAATTCTAATTTAATATACTGCTATTCTGAAGACATTTCCTTTTAGACGTCTTAGAGGAATCGTCCACACTCTTAAAGCAAACATTCAGTGCTGACAATGTTAGGACATGTCATCAAGGATTACCTATGATTTGTCAGAACCTGAAGACATTTCCTCAAGAAATCACTGTGGAAATTTCCTCAGTGACACATTTTCCAACTGGGCAATTGTCAAATAACCAACAAAAACTATTAAAACAGATTTACATATCATTGCCCATTGGATAATACTATATGCTTGTTATTGTTGCATTTTTCTTACAAAAAAAAGTCTGATTGTCAGAGACATTCTTCCTAAAGAAAAATCTCTGATTTTTAAACATTTTTATTTTTTAAAAAGTCTGAGATTCTGAGGCATTTTTCCTATAGAAAAAGAAAACATCCTTTATGGAAAAATACTAAAATTTTTTCTCTAGAAAAAGTTTCAAATTCTGATAATTTTTTTATAGAAATATTCTCAAATTTTTTCTAAAGAAAATTGTAAGATTTTTCCTTCAGAAAATTTTCTTATATAAATATGAAATATTCCAACATTTGTTCTGAAAAAAATTATTAGATTTTTCCATCAGAAAATTTTCATATTTTTCCTGTCTAAAATTTTTCAGACTTTTCCTATAGAAAGATTCTAAGAGCTTTTCTATAGGAAGTTATTCAGAGTTCAAAGATTCCGAGATTTCGCAGGTTATTTGCAATTCTTTTTCTATATCCACCACCTGCTCCCCTCCCCGTTCTTAGATTTTCCTGTAGAAAAATTCTTAAATTTTCTAATAGAAAAAAAAATTTGAAAATACAAAAAAAAAAAAAAAATCATTTGATTTTTTTGCTTTTTTTTCTTTCTTTTTTATCTTTATCTGATAGAGGGTATATATAAGTTTGTCTTTCCGTTTGTAACACCTCGAAATATTGGTCTAGGACTCCATAAGGTATAAATATTCATGATCCTCGATCGATTTCAAGACGATCTAGCGATGTCCGTCCATCCGTCCGTCCGTCTGTCTGTCTGTCTGTTGAAAACACGCTAACTTTTGAAAGACTTTTCGGAAGCTCTTGAAGTTTCGCATATATGTTGGGCATTTATCTGGTCAGGTTGGTATTGCAATCCAGCGAAATCGGTCCAGAGGTTCAAAAGTTATGAGCAAAAGACTGAATTTCGGCAAGGGTTTTTAGTTAATTTATAAGATAAAAAACACGCTAACTTTCTGAGGAGGCTGTAGCTTGGCATATATATTTGTCGTTCCCCTGGTCTGGTTCGTGTTATATTTCAGCCAAATCGGTCCAGTTGTTCAAACGTTTTTAGCAAAATCGTAAATTTCTGATTTGCTTCACCTTAAATTCACGTGTTGAAAACCCGTTAAACATGTTTTAAGAACATTGGTAAGTCACAAAATTATTTTACAACGCATTTTTGTCACTTAAAAATATTTTTACACAAAAGGAAAAAAAAATACACTCGAAAAAATGTTACACTCAAAAAAAAATTTAGTAAATTTTTTTTTTCAAAAATTAGATAAAAAAAAAATTTTTTACACAAAATAAAATATTTCTAATCAAAAATGCTAGTTTTACCGCGTAAGAAAATGTACTATAAATTAAAAAGGACATTGTATTCATAGATTCGGCCAAGTCGAATCAACTTTTCTACTAGTTTTTTCATAAATTTTTTTTTATACCCTCCACTTAGTGATAGAGGGTATATATAAGTTTTTCATTCCGTTTGTAACTCATCGAAATATCGATCTGGGATCCCATAAAGTATATATCTGTGGCAAAAAGGAATAAGTGCATAAGTGTTTTTATACTACTTTTCAGGAGAGCATTTTTAAGTTTTAATTTTAAATACCAAATCTGGTTTTAAAAATTTGAACATTTTGGGCGTGTAAATATCTCAAGCATTATTATCGACACAATCTTCGCTACTTTAGAAGTTGATATATATCAGGACAACGGAGATATCGGGTGAAAACCATTGATGTTGTTATTGCGTTTTGCAAAACTACATTTTAATCCAAGCATATGTCGAGATATGCAGTTATGTATCCCTATAAAATACATTTTAGCGTCTTCAACGAATGCTGATTTTAAAATAAAGAATAAAAACATAACTCAGATATGCTGTTACGATTTTTATTTTTCCTTTAAAAAAAAAATGAGTTGTGGAGTTCTGAAATCAATATCTCAGAAAGTAATGGTCCGATTTTCATAAAAATTTGATACAATATGAAAATGGACAAGGAGATTCAGAAAATGAAAAAAACGTTTTGGACATAACTCGACTTATGTTGTTATGGGTTTTTGCCACAGATATATTCATGATGCCCGATTGATTTTAAGACATTCTAGCGATGACCGTCTGTCCATCTGTCTGTCTGTCTGTGGAAAATGCTCTCGCGGACAAAATATTGCACAGAGATGACTGAAACTTAACATATTTATTGGAAGTTCTCCCGAGAAGTTTGGTATTGCATTTGAGCGATATCGGTTCAGCAGTTCAAAAGTTATGAACGAAAATGTAAGCACACCTCAAAAATTTCAGTACATTCAACATAACCTAAAAATACAAAATGCTTTAATTCGGCTTCTGGTTGACATATGTGAACATAATTAAACACCAAATGGTATTTAAACAAGTACGAACATATTTTTTGACAAAAAAAGAAAAAAATCGCGGATTTTTTTTTACCAAATTTTTATTCGCGGATTTTTTTTTAAAAAAAAAATTATTTTTTAAAAGTAATTTCGTTTTAAATAAAGTTTTTTGCAATAATCTTTTTGAAATTGTGAAGGGTATCACTACATTCGGCAAGGCCGAATTTAACTTTTTTACTTGTTTTTTATCAATTTTTTTTTTTCACCAATTTTTTTTTCATCAAATTTTTTTTTTATCAATTTATTTTTTTCATAATTTTTTTTTTCTCATAATTTTTTCATAATTTTTTTTTTTTTTTATATAACTTTTTTCAAATTTTTTTTTTTTTTTGTATCAAATTTTTTTGTCATCAATTTTTTTTCATAAAACTTTTTTTTTTATAAATTTTTTTTTCCATCAATTTTTTTTTGATCAATTTTTTTTCATACATTTTTTTTTATAATTTTTTTTTTCAATTTTTTTTTCATAATTTTTTTTTATCATTTTTTTATTGTTTTTCATTAAAATTTTTAATCAAATTTCTTATTACATCAAATTGTGTTTTTCGTCATTTTTTCCAATATTTTTTTTTCTTCAACTTTTTTTCATAAAATTTTTTTTCCAACATTTCTATTTTATCAATTTTTTTTATTTTTATAATAAAAAAAAAAAAATTTTAATCAAAAATTGTGTTTTCATCAAAAATTTTTTTCACCAAAAATTTTGTTTTCAACAATTTTTTTTTTATCATAATTTTGTTTTTACCTTAACTACTTTTTCACAAAGTCTAAACTTTTGACATAAAAATGTTCCATTTGTTTAACAAATATACAAACATCAAGGGAGAGTGTTAAATTCCTCGTGAGTGTTAAACACTTTTTTGCGCTTAAGTAATACACTTATTTACCAAATTTACATCTCTTTTGGTTTGGACTGCATCTTGCTTTCCACAGACAGATAGACGGATGTATGTAGCTATATACTTCATGGGGTCCTCGACCCATATTTAGATTCGTTTTGCATCAAATGGCAGATGAATTTAACATTATTTTTTCTAAAAAAAGATTACCTTTGGCAAGTACACCCAAATCTTCAGCAAAACATTATCATGATTTAATGTTTTAGGCAAGAGTACAAAATTCTTTCTTTCTTTCTTTCTTTCTTTCTTTCTTTCTTTCTTTCTTTCTTTCTTTCTTTCTTTCTTTCTTTCTTTCTTTCTTTCTTTCTTTCTTTCTTTCTTTCTTTCTTTCTTTCTTTCTTTCTTTCTTTCTTTCTTTCTTTCTTTCTTTCTTTCTTTCTTTCTTTTTCTCTTTCATTTTCATTCAATTTTAATTTGCAAAAATGGCGGTTTTTTCCTACGTTCAATATTTTTTTTTTTAAATCTCAAAATTTCCAAATCCGATTATTTTAATTAATTTAAGTTTTGTAAAAAATGTCCACCAATATTTTGTATTTTTACAAAATTAAATAATAAAAAAATATCTTATCGGTTTTTGAGATATCGCTACGGAAATTTTTTGTTTCTAAAAATTACGTTTTTTATCAACGTTCAAGAAATTAAATTACTTTTAAATAAAAGTTAGTCTCAAGCTATATGAAATACTTTGTTAAAAAATTTATTTCCTTCGTAGGAAAAAACATAAATTTTCAAATAGCGGTGTCTCGAAAACCTTTCGACCGATTTTAATTATTTTTTTTTACATTCGTGTTAAAATAATAATGTGTCGCAAGACATTTTTTATTTATTTTTTTTTTTAATTTTTAAAAATCTAAAAAGTTTAGAGCCGGGCGCTACGGGCTTATTTAATCCTACTGACCTCAAATTTGTAACACATAACTTTTAGGTCTAGTAGAATAAAAATTTTACCAAACACTTCACTCAAAATATTTTGTAGGCAAATACAAATGAAAAACACATTTAAATCCAGTGAATAAACAATTGAAAACCATCCTAGTAATTATTCATTTATTTTAACAAACACCAGCATTTATTTTTTACTGTTGACAAAATTTGCTAAAATATATAACATTAAACATTAAAAAATTACGTTTTTTTCATTCATTTTTACCAACAAATTCGAAAAAAAATAACCTACGAAAACATTAAAAATTAATGATAGTTCCGTTATTTTTACCAACAAATTCCGAAAAATAACCTACGAAAACATTAAAAATTATTGATTTCGTAGGTTATTTTTTATAATTTTCTATTGATATATTTTTTTAAAAATTTTTAATAAAGTTTTGGGGAATCGATCCCGCAATCAACTACATTCTGGCTAAACACTCTACCCATCGTGCCAAAGTCACTTGAATTTTTTGAATTTTTTTTTCTACAAAAAAATAACCTACTTGTGTAGGTAAAAACTAATGATATCTCATTAAAAATACCAACAATTTAAAAAAAAAATTACTTACACAATTCATTAAAAATTTAAAGAATAATCAGTAGTTTTTACTTACAGAACAAAAATAAATGACTATAAAAATTAAATGTTAATGAAATTCTTTATATTTTAGTGTGCTATTTTTGAAACAAAGGACAGAAGAAGTCATTAATAAAAACTGGACATTAAATAAATGTTTTTTCTTTTAAAAACGACTAAACGTTAAATTTTTAAAATAAACTACAAACAGTTAATGACATAATTTTTTGAGTGTAGGGAAAGTCAAAAGTTGATAAAAAATGCCACTCAAGTGAACCAAATATTTTTTTTAAAATTATTTTTTTAATTGTTCTGATTTGTTCTTAATTTGCCTGAAATTTATAACTAATTTTTCAATTTTCTCCAATTTAAATTCTAAGGCCCTTACCACAAGAAAACAAAAAGTCTATTTTAACAAAAGTTTTATTTTAAAATTCTAATTTTCCATACATTCATTTAAAAACAAAAACAATTTGTATGGAAATAAAATTAAAAGCTCATTTTAAATATATTTTATTTTCTTGTGGTAAAGCTGTAAATTTTTCTCTTCATTTCTGAATTTTACGGATTTTTTTTATATTCCAAATATTCCAAATTTAACTATGTGTCTATTTTTTATAGTCCAATATGCCAATATGTTACAAATGGCATGACAAACTTACAAAACATTTCATCACAAATTGTAAGTGTAGGATATGAAAAATTCAAAAACATTTGTATGGGTTTTCTGCTATCTAATCATTTATGAAAACACATTCCATTTATGATACATCCTTGACATTTGCTCTCCAAAGTTTAACCACAAAATAATAGAATTATAATTCAAAACCAAAAATATTTAATTCCCTTAACACGTGTCAAAAAAAATCTTTTTTTGTTTTTTTTTGCATACGTTTTCCAACTGGGATTTTGGTTTTGTTAGCAAAAATACTTTCTCTGATATTATTTTCCTTTTCTATGTGACTTTTTGCAAATTTTTTTCTGTTCTATATTTTATTATTGTTCTAAAAAAACAATAGGTTCAATTTATTTGTATTGGCTTTTAGCCAAAAAACAGATTTAGTTTTTCTAAAACTAATTTTTTTGTTTTTATTTTATGGTATTGGTTGATGTATTTTGTTGTAAGTTACTACTATTCCAATTTATTGAGTACGTTTTTTTTAGACATTCAAACCTTTTTTTAGATTTATTTTTTTTTTTTTTGTTGCTGTTGTTTTTAGTAGGAGTAGTAGTATGTTATTTAAAATGTTATTGAGTTTGGTACTTCACTCAAAAAATTATGTTAGTAAAATCAACTGAAAATGTCAGTTAAAATAACTACTTTGTAAGTTGTTTTGAGGTCAACTGCTTTTTCAGTTAAACCAACTAACAATGTTAGTTATTTTAACTGACAAAAAACAACTGACTTATGTAGTAAAAACTACTTACATTTGTAGTTAAAACAACTAAAATGTAGTAAACATAAAATAATCAATATATATATTTTTTTTTAATTTTCAAAAAAAAAATTGAAGACCAAATTTTTTCCAAGTTTTTTTTTTTTAAAAAAAAGTTGTGAAAAATAAAAAAAAAAATTAAAATTTATTTTTATTTTTTGGAACAAAGCTGAAATTTTTCAGATATAAAAAAAAAAAAAATTAACTACTTTAAATAACTGTTACTAAACCACAGTACTTTTTTGTTAGTTGTTCAAAAGAACGACTTAAAATAAATAGAAGAAATAGTTTTTTTGATATTTTTCATACAAAAACAACTGACTTTGTAGTTGCAAACAACTTACTACTGTAAAATATATAAATAACTAACATATAGTAACTTACATAATTTTCTGAGTGTTTGTTATACATTGTGTTAATAATGATTTGTATTTTGATAGGATCTAATGACAAATGTCAAATTGGATGTTACCTTTAAGTTTATAAATGAAATCAGGATTTCTGTGGCAAAAATGAAAAACTGCATAAGTGTTTTTAAATATTTTTTTCGAGATCACTTTTAAGATATATCATGAATTCCACCAAAGAACACAAAAAAACAAAAATTTCTGACCTTAGGTCTTTTAATTTTCTTAATATTAATAGCATGCATTTACTTTAAAGCCAGCTAAACATATCCATTTTCAGTTTTTCAAATTCAAAAATAATCGCGAATTTTATCATCTTCAAAAATTAAAAAAATCAAAAAAAAGTATGATAATTTGAGGAGTCATGTCTTCGAAAGTATTTATCCAAATTCTACCATTCAAAAAGCATTCGGCTCTAACAATCGTCCTTTTTTTTACTAATGCACTTAAAAAAAATATTTTTTTAAAAAAGTACTTTTTTGATGCAAATGCAATTTTTAGATGCATTTTTAAAAATTTTATACGCCTTCAATTTTTCTGAAACCTGCATAAATCAAAATAATATTATTTTTTACACAAATCTAAGTGCAGCTTTTTTGGGCCTGTGGGGTTTTCCACCTTTTGTAATTTTTTTAAAAACAACTTATGAGATTTTTCTATACAAAAAATAAATTTTATGTCTATTCAAAAACGTACTTTAAAAAAAAATTATATTCTTTGTTAGAGTCGAATGCTTTTTGAATGGTAGAATTCGGATAAATACTTCCGAAGACATGGCTCTTCAAAGTATCATAACTTTTGATTTTTTTTTTTCAATTTTTAAAGAAAATAAAATTCTCGAATAAATCGCGACTTTTTTTAAATTTGAAAAACTGAAAATGGATATGTTTAGCTGGCTTTAAAGAGAATGCATGCTGTTATTATAAAGAAAATTAATAGACCTGAGGTCAGAAAAATACATTTTAACATGAAAATGTTTTAAGGCTGGTGTCTAATTTTAAAAAAGTTGCAGGACGCCACCTCAGTTTGACTATATAAGCTAACAATTAACAAAAAAGAAAACAAGAATTACTATTTTCATTTTCTTAAAACCAAAAATTTTAATAACTTGGGTTTGTAACTTGGATAATAATTCACCTCGTGGTGAATAAACCCGGTTTTCACCAGCTGGTGAATAGTAACATAAAGTAACATAATTATTTTTCAACAAAAAAAAAAAAAAAAAAAAAATTTCATCAAATTTTTTTTTTCATTAAATTTTTTTTTTTTCATCAATTTTTTTTCCATCAAATTTTTTTTTGATCAAAATTTTTTTTTTCAAAATTTTTTTTTATCATATTTTTTCATCAATTTTCTTTCATCAAATTTTTTTATAAAAATTTTTATTATAAATTTTTTTCGCACCAAAAAAATTTTTTTTTCATATTTTTTTTCATCAATTTTCAAAAAATTTTTCTTTTAATCAAAAACTTTTTTTCATCATTTTTTTTTCGCCAAAAAGAAACTGTTTGGTGGCAAAACTACCCAGCAAAACTTTGGTAATGGGTGGTGATTATATAACACATTACCAGGTAATGTATATACCTTATTTGTAGCATTATTTTAGGATGTCTTACCAAACATTTGTTCCACAACGTATTATTTTAAAGTGAAAAATAATGCATTACTAATCATTTGCTACGTAATGCATGATTATTGGAAAAAATGTATTTCATATTTATTATTTCTAAACATTAAATCATGGATGACTTATATTTGGTTACATTATGTATTATTTCAAAGTTTGAAATAATGCATTATTTATAATTGGATGCATAATGCATTACAATAACATAAAATATAATTATTTTATATAAAATATGCATAAGTTTAATAATAATAATAATAATAATTTGATCCAATGATCATTTTTTTATTTATTTTTCCAATTTAATTACACATCATTTTTAATAATTTAAACCTAAACGAGAACTGGTAACAATGACCGTCGTCTCGTTGTAGCGAAATCGACCAAGGGTTTTTGTGGGAATCGAACCCATGACCCCCTGTTTAATAGGCTAGCACGCTACCAACTAACCTACAGGGGCCCCCATATGCATAAGTTTAAACTAGAGATGGGCTCACTACAGGAAATTTTTAACGACACACACTCACGATCATATTTTATCTACTTACACTCATTTACAATCACGTGAGTAAATTTAATACAAAATTACTTTTTCGCTACTCGTAACACCTTATATATTATCTTCTGGTATGCTATATTATTTCATTTCTCGTAACCTATAAAATATCATATATTTTACACCTTACTCGTATTCTTCGTTATAAATTTATGACTTATTTTATACCTTACTGGTATTCTTTGTGATAATGTGGATGCATTACTTTGAGTCTCATCGCCTGTTAAAATCATCAATGCTGCAATGTATAAAATAAGAGATCCTATACATTATTTTATACCTTATTTGGTAATCTAAGTTTTGCTGGGTACTTTTTCACCAAGTCTATGCTTTTCTCATAAAAATTTTCCATTTGTTTATCAAATGTACATAAAACAAGTGAGAGTGTTATATTCTTTGGTGCCGAATCTTTTATACTCTCCAAAATGTAAAAACACTTTTTTGCACTTATTTTTGCACTCACTTACGAAATGTACAGCTCTTTTGGTTTTTTGATGGGGTCCTCGACTGATATTTCAATTCGTTTTGCATGGAATAGCAAACTAATATAACATTATTTTTTCTAAAAAGACTTTGCTTTGGCAAGTACACCCAAATCTTCCGCAAAACATTATCATGATTTAATGTTTTGGGCAGGAGTACAAAATTCGCAGGCATTTTGTTGTGTTTTTTGATGGAATTTGTGATATATTTTAATACAAAATCACTGTTAATTGACATTTTCAATAAAAAATATGTAGTATATATAGTTTATTTCTACAATCATGAGAGGTGTTAAAATGTAAAGTGTAACCGAAGATAAATAACTAAACAAGATCAACATAACTCGACTTAAGCACTTCTTACTTTTGCCACAGATTTTATACATTCCAATTACAAGGGAGGTCTTTCACAATTGTCCTGAAATAAAATAAGAGTTACCAATTTTTTGTTTATCTGCTCAATCTCATATGTAGTGGGTCAAAGGGGAGGGGGATAAACGAGATATTTTGTCGTTTTTAGAGGATTTTTCCCATTTCTTCAAAAGAAACTATATAATAATTTTATACACAGAAAATAAAATCGTCAAATTTTAATTAACAAACATCAATTGTAATTGATGTTTGTAATTATGACAAAAAAATTTGATAAAAAAATTTTGTAAAAAAAATTGGTGAAAAAAAAAATTTGATGAAAAATAAAATTTGTTGAAAACAAAGTATGACGAAAAAAAAATTTATAAAAAAACAAGTACAAAAGTTAAATTTGACCTGGCTGAATCTATGAATACCCTCCACAATGCCGTTTTTAAAGAATGGTAAACTTTTTAAAGTGAAAAAAATTAACAATTTTGATTCGAAATATTTTATTTTGAGTTAAAAACTTTTTTTTTTGTAATTTTTGTAAAAAAAAAAGAAAAATAACTAATTTTTTTTTTTGAGTGTAAAATTTTTTTCAAGTGTAAATTTTTTTTTAGTGTAAAATAATTTTTGAGTGACAAAAATACTTTTTAAATTAGTTTTGTGGCTTTCCAATTGTTTTAAAGCTTGTTTTTTGAGGCTCGGTTTTTTCAGCAAGTGAATTTAAGGTGAAGCGAATCTGAAATTTACGGTTTTCCTAATAACTTTTGAACCACTGGACCGATATTGCTAACCTGTTCCCCAGGTTAGGGGAACAGGTTAGCAAAATAAATATGCCAAGCTTCAGCATCTTCAGAATAGCCATTAGAAAGTTATCGTCTTTTTTATCTCGTAAATTCGCGAAAAACCCTTTTTAAAAGCTCGTTTTTTTCAACACGTGAATTTAAGGTGAAACCAATCTGAAATTAACGGCTTTGCTAATAACTTTTGAACCACTGAACCGATTTGGCTGAAATTCAATATGAGCTAGACCAGGGAAATGACAAATATATACGCCAACGTTCAGTATCCTCAGAATTGTCTTTCGGAAGTTAGCGTGTTTTTATCTCGCAAATTCATGAAAACCCATTGCCGAAATTCAGTCTTTTGCTCAGAACTTTTGAACCACTGGACCGATTTCGATGGATTGCAATGAACCTGACCAGGTAAATACCCAACATAAATGCCAAACTTCAGGAACCTCCGTAAAGTCTTTCAAAAATTAGGGTGTTTTCAACAGACAGACAGACAGACGGACGGACGGACATCGCTAGATCGTCTTAGAGTCGAACGAAGATCATGAATATATATACTTTATGGAGTCTTAGACCAATATTTCGAGGTGTTACAAATGGAATGACAAACTTATATATACCCTCTATCACTAGAGTGGAGGGTAAAAAATACAATTCGTCTTTCTCAATATTTGAAAGTGAACGACATTTTTTTGTACCAAAGGTTCGACAAGGCCAAATTTAATACTTTTTTTATCGTGTATGTTTCACTGTTTTAAGTTTTTAAGTGTTCAGAGGAAGTTACAAAAATTTCTTTGTTAAAAGCTTTTAAATAAAAATCAAATTGAAATAAACATGATTTATGGAACATTGTTTTCATTTAATTTTTTTTGTTCATTTTAACAGAAATGTTTGTAAAAGCTTTTACATCCGGAAAATAGAGTAGTGCAAAAAGATTTTTGTATTAGTATTTTTTAAGAAAAATTTTTGGAACTCGTATGTAGAGGATAAATTAGTTTTTTATTATTTTTTTTTGTAGTAAAATCAAGAAAATCCCAAAAATATGCTTTAATTAAAAAAAAATAAATCTGTCCAAGATGTATGCTTTAAGTTTTAATTTTGGTTAAAATTAAAAAATTTTTAAAAATATTTAAAAAAAAATTTAATTTAAAAAATTTGGCAACGAAAAGTTGCCATATTTTTTAATGCGATTAGAAAAAATAATCATTTGAATTCGTGAGCTCAATTGTAAAGGATAAATTGTTATTTTTAATTTTTATTTTCTGTAAAAGAAAAAAATCCCTAAAAATATGCTTTAAAGTTATTTTAAAACCCAGCCTATAAGAATGCTTTATTTTTTTAATTTTGATTAAAATTGAAAAATAATTATGTTTACCCGAAATTTGTCATATTTTTCGCACTTGATTAAATAAATCTATCATTTTTTACTACGAACACGGGTTTTCCCAAAATTTTTGGAAATATGACTATTGTACAACACTTAAATTTTGTATTACTTCAATGTCATCAGTTTTATTAAGTTTTATTATATAGAAATATATAATCTCCCTTTTTACATTTTAATTTTCTGTCGAAAACTGCCTTTTGGTATTTTCATGTTCCATTTAATTCAACATTTTTGCCTTATTGATTATTTTTTCTCTGTTCTGTCGTTCTGTAATATTTCTGACAATGTACGTATTTCTTGTAAAATATACTTTCATTCGTTATTTGGTTGGTTGATTGTTTGCTTGACTGTTAAACCCCATGAAAATTGCAATTTAAATTAAGTTTTTCCTCTACTTAGTATTTACACTGCACCACTCGCTGAATTTGCTGTGATTTACTTACAATGTCATTGTTTTAATGACAGTTTTAAATCAAAAAGTCATATGTTAAAAGTTCAGCATTATATAATTCTTTTGTTTTGTAAGAATAAAGCAGTGGTTGGAAGTAAAGGGGAAAAAAATAATATGCCTGAAAGTATGCTCCGAAATGGAAAATTAATTTAATGTTATAAATTTTGTAAGATAGTGAGAAGGAGTGTAAGAGAAAGACAAAAAAGATAAAATGTATCTTTAATTTTACTGGTTTGTAATAATTTTAATTTTTTAATTAACAGATTTGAGTTTTTAAAGAAACATAAGATTCTCGAATTGCAGTTTAGAAAAACTCCTCAATTTATGATAAATTCTCAAAATTTTTCAACATTATCTTCAAAAAGCTTAAACATACGCAAAATGGCGGTAAAATAGCCTTAATAGCATCAAATTCTTTACAAGTCAAAATCGTTTTCCTATTTTTAATCATAAAACGTTAAATTTCACGACTCCACAACAACAGAAATTTGTATGTCCCTAACGGCCACCACTTTTGTTAACTCTCTTTCTTAAAATACTCCCACTTCATTAAAGTTATCTCGTTTTATCTTGTTTTTTTCCTAAAAAGTTTTATTAAAAAAAAAAAACTTCTCTGTATTATTTCTTATTTTCTCGTTACCATCAAAACTTTAGTTTCTTATATTTATATTTGTAGCATACTTTTAGTTGCCATACTTCCACAAGAAGTTAAAGTATACATTTAGGATTTAAGAAACTAT
Organism: Pegoplata infirma; assembly: GCA_963921195.1. Classification (NCBI taxonomy): domain Eukaryota; kingdom Metazoa; phylum Arthropoda; class Insecta; order Diptera; family Anthomyiidae; genus Pegoplata; species Pegoplata infirma. The sequence continues at coordinate 39,056,138 of OY992536.1, forward strand.
TCATCAACAAACTTAATCAAACTAAAATAAAAATATTTTATAAATAAATCATAATCCTTAAATAATATTTTTTCCCATCCAAGTATCTAATGTTTTCGTAGATTTCTTAACTAAAATTTTTGTTGGAAAACATCTTGTCTACTGCCAAATGCAATAAATAAAAAACAAGTAAGAAAGTTATAGTCGGTTAAGACCGACCATATAATACCCTACACCAATGTTTTTCGGAAAATGGGTCCCAAGTCCGAACATGGACCTATTGGATCTGTCTTTTGTTAGATCTTTATTAAGTGTAGAAAACACATACAGATAAAATTTTAGTGGAATTGACTTATTTTTTTGTCAATAGTTCGATTTAACTGAATATCGGTCGAATTTTTTTTATGGGGAGACTAACAAGGGAAGTCTCCCTGGTGTCACCCTCCGATCTTAATGAAATTTGGATATGTTGTTAAGAACGAAAATTAATTCGACACGTATTTTTTTTTAGCGGCCTAAACTCATTTTTAAGGGTGGTCGATTTGTATGGGGGTAAATTGACCTTTTTCAGTTTTTTACGATTTACGCCTATTTCAACAAAATTACCCAGCAAAACTTTGGTAATGGGTAGTGATTATATAACACATTACCAGGTGATGTATATACCTTATTTGTAGCATTATTTTAGGATGTCTTACCAAACATTTGTTCCACAACGTATTATTTTAAAGTGAAAAATAATGCATTACTAATAATTTGCTACGTAATGCATGATTATTTGATAAAATGTATTTCATATTTATTATTTCTAAACATTAAATCATGGATGACTTATATTTGGTTACATTATGTATTATTTGAAAGTTTGAAATAATGCATTATTTATAATTGGATGCATAATGCATTACAATAACATAAAAAATAATTATTTTATAAAAAAATGCATAAGTTTAAACTAGAGATGGGCTCACGACAAGAAATTTCTAACGACACACACTCACTAGCATATTATATCTACTTACACTCACTTACAATCACGTGAGTAAATTTAATACAAAATTACTTTTTCACTACTCGTAACACCTTATATATTACGTTCTGGTATGCTTTATTATATACCTTACTCGTAACCTATAAAATATCATATATTTTACACCTTACTGGTATTCTTCGTTATTAATTTATGACTTATTTTATACCTTACTGGTATTCTATGTGATAATGTGGATGCATTACTTTGAGTCTCATCGCCTGTTAAAATCATCAATGCTGCAATGTATAAAATAAGAGATCATATACCTTATTTTATACCTTATTTGGTAATCTAAGTTTTGCTGGGTAATATAGGCATGTGTGGTATCAGATTAAACGTATTAAAAATACCTATCTCGTGCTGCTAACAACGGGCCAAAGAAGTTAATATTTTTCGATTTATTAACAAAATGTCCTAAAATTTTGGTATTTTACTCAATATGACAAAAAGTTGTGCATGTTTGGACACGTTCTTAGCACACGTAGATAGGGTTTTCAAAGACCGTTCATTTGGTATGTAACATGACTAGGTTTCTTTGCATAATATAGGAGATAAACGAAAAAAAAAATGAAAAATGGCCTTGGGTTCTCCCCTCCTTTTTACCCCCTAAATATGAATTTGGGCCGCTAAAAAAAATACGTGTCTCTTTATTTTTTCTGATCTACAAAATAAAACCAATTCCATAAAGATCCGCTGGTGACACTAGGGAGACTTCCCTTGTAAGTCCAAAATGGTTCAATTATATTTTGATTTGATTAGGTTGCTAAAGTTTACGTTTAACACATAAAAATAAAATTTTTCCATTTTTATGAATTTTTAGGGAATTGTGTGAATATCGGGAGGGTGGTTTGTATGGGGACTACCAGAAGGACTGACCCGATTTCTTGGAAATTTGGAATGGTGATTCGTGCATAGAAAATTCGATTACCTGCGAAATTTTAAAGGGATATCTATTATAATACGGTTATTAGAGTCATTTAAGCCGAATCAAAAGGGGGCGTTTGTATGGGGGCTAGGGGTTAATATGGACCGATTTTCTCCAATTTAAATAGGCTTCGTCCGGCCAAAAGATGCTTAAGTTTCAAATTTCAAGTCAATTGATTAAAAATTGCGACCTGCATCGTGCTTAAACCGATAGATGGACAGATGGACGGACGGACATCGCTAAATCGACTCAAAAAGTAATTCTAAGTCGATCAGTATACTTGAAGTAGGTCTAGGACCAATATTTCGGGTAGTTACAAATATCAGCACAAACTCATTATACCCTGTACCATAGAGTGGTGTAGGGTATAACAAGTAGAAAAGCTAAATTCGACTTGGCCGAATCTAAGAATACCCTCCACAATGCCCCTTTTAAGTGATAGTAAATTTTCTAACGTAAAACAAATCCCATTTTTGATTGATTAGAAATATTTTATTTTGTGTAAACAAAAATTTTTTTATTAATTTTTGACAAAAAAAAAAAATTATTTACTAAATTTTTTTTTAATGTAAATTTTTTTTTGAGTGTAAAAGTTTTTTCGAGTGTATTTTTTTTTTAGATTGTAAAAATATTTTTGAGTGACAAAAATACGTTGTAAAATATTTTTGTGCCTTACCAATGTTTTCAAAACATGTTTCAACACGTGAATTTAAGGTGAGACTAATCTGAAATTCATGGTTTTGCTAATATCTTTTGAACGACTAAGCAGATTTGGCTGAAATTCAATACGAACCAAGCCAGGGGAACGTAATAACATATGCTAAGCTTTAGCATCCTCAGAATTGTCTTTCGAAAGTTAGCGTGTTTTTTATCTCGTAAGTTCACGAGAAAACTTTGCCGAAATTCATTCTTTTGCTCTTAACTTTTGAACCACAGGACCGAATTCGCTGGATTGCAATACCAACCTGACCAGGTAAATGCCCAACATATATGCCAAACTTCAGGAGCCTCCGTAAAGTCTTTCAATAGTTAGCGTGTTTTCAACAGACAGATAGACGGACAGAAATCGCTAGTTCGTTTTAAAATCGATCGAGGATCATGAATATATATACTTTATATGGGGTCCTAGACCAATATTTCGAGGTGTTACAAACGGAATGACAAACTTATATATACCCCCTATCACTAAAGTGGTGGGTATAAAAAACTTTTTCAATATCAACAATACCTTAACAACCAATGATGGTCATACTTTTAATACATGTTTCTGAAATGTATCAAAAAAAAGCCATAATGAAGTGCTCAAATACATTGTTGTTAAACTTTAGAAAGAGAGTATTTGAATTAGTTGTTACAAAAATCAAATGAGTAAATACAAATTTTAAATAACTCAAAATCTTTAACCTTTTCTAAACGATAAATTTTCCAGAAGTTCAGATTTTTTTGATTGTCTCGTTCTAGTGAAACATACCAACCGTTTGATAGGAAACTAACCCACGACCACACGCACCCCACATCCAAAAGCTAGCACGCTACTAACAAGCCTACTGGGGCGCCCCTAGAAAATTTCTTTTTTTAATGGTAAAATCTATTTCGTGTTATATCTTTATGCTCTTGATAGGGTACAATATTAATAAATATTTATTACCAACCATATGTATTCATAAAGGGAAAACAAACTTTGACATACTCTTGTTCACATATACTTACTCTTATATAAAGCATACACTATGCAGCAAAAGTATTTCGAATATTTTATTTGCACAGAAAATTAAATCATCCTTAACTTTTGGTATAAATCAAATAATTTTGAGTCGATTTATCTATTAAAGATGCCTGCAAATTTTGTACTCTTGCCCAAAACGTTTAATCATGATAATGTTTTGCTGAAGATTTGGGTATTCTTGCCAAAGCAACGTTTTTTGTAGAAAATATACTGATATTTGCAATTTTATGCGAAACGAATTGAAATTTCGATCGAGGAGCCCATTAAGTTTGTATCTGAGGAAAGCAGATGCAAACGAAACCAAAAAAGCAGTTAATTTGTTAAATGAGTGCATTTCTTAAGAGTAACAAAAAGTTTTTTTAACATTTTGGAGAGTATTAGAAATTCGGCACAGAAGAATTTAGCACTCTTACTTATTTTTTGTACATTTGTTAAACAAGTGGAATATTTTTAGGCTAGAATTTTAGATTTTGTGAAAAAGCAGCTTTGGTAAAATGAAATGGAAAAAGTGATTTTTTTCACGAAAAACTTAATTATGATAAAATTTTGATAAAAACAAAATTTTTGTTAAAAAAAAAATGAAAATGATGAAAAAAAGTTTTTGACGAAAAACAAAAAAAAATTGATAAAATAAAAAAAAAAAAAATTTTAATGAAAAATGGCTTAAAGTGCTTGCCAGTTTGTTGATTTTTATGCAATTTAAAAAAAAAATTTGATAAAAAAGAAAAAATTTAATGAAAAAAAAAAAAAATTTATGAAAAAAAAATTTATTTTTGATATAAAAAAATTGATTAAAAAAAAAATTTGGTGAAAATTTGGTGAAAATAAAAAAAAGTATGTAATTAAAAATTTGATAAAAAAAATGTAGAAAATAACTAGAAAAGTTAAATTCGACTTGGTCGAATTTATGAATACCCTCCTCCATGCCCTTTTTAAGTGATTGTAAATTTTCTAACGTGAAAAAAATAACATTTTTGATTAGAAACATTAGGCACGTCTCCGAAATAGAAAATGCAAATTCCTTCATTTGTGTCTGCAATTCCAGATCATGTTAGTAACCCTTGCGAAATAATGTAAGAGACAAAAAAGTTGAAAGAAAGTATGAAGTGAGGTTGAGATTGCTAGAAATAGAATTGTAGTGTTGGAAACTGTCAAAATTTATTCTGTAGAAACTATAAATATTCACATATATAAAAAACAGTTTTCATTAACAAGACAAACCGACATTTAAAATCCTACTGATGATGACACTCACTGGGGTGTTTGAAACCGGTATGGGAAATACCAGAAATGTTTATAATTTTTAGAAATTCAATATTTCTTCTGCATTTTTTCAACTTGAACCCTTATAAAAAATATAATTAGAGCCCGTGCTCGATCTGTACTTACAGAAAAAATCAAATAGAAATATTTTATTTTGTTTAAAAAAACATTTTTTTAAAGTAATTTTTGAAAAAAAAAAACAATTTACTAATTTTTTTTTGAGTTTAAAATTTTTTTGAGTGTAAATTTTTTTTGGAGTATACTTTTTTTTAGTGTAAAAATATTTTAGAGTCACAAAAATACGTGGTAAAATATTTTAGTGACTTACCAATGTTTTTAAAACATCCCAGGAAAATTTTTTAGAACCGATTCTGACAACACTTGTTCTAGAACAGGTTCTTCGGTAACCATACACTATTACACTTTAATTATTCAGAACAAGTTAAGTGAAAATTATTGTGAAGCTTGTTCTCTGCAATCAAAGTTTCATAACATTTTGGTTCTCAGGAATTAAAAAAAAAATTATGTGTCAAAAAAATTAAAAAATAAATATCAATTTATTTTTGTTAACCAAGATAACACACGAAATTCTACTAAAATAGCGGGATATAATCGTGAAAATTGTTGAAACAAAGGTGAGCAAATTAAATTTTCATTATCTGGGTCGGGTCAAATACTAATAATATTATATTATTTATTTTTGTTTGCAGAAAATCCATGTTCTGGTATGTCATTATTGTAAGGCCCAAAACGCAACTTTGGAGGCGAAAAAGGATAAATGTGTGTTAAAAAAATGTAAATATTCCATGTTATATATGACTGTCTTTATCTTTGTTTAATAAATTACTGAAATTCAAACTATTTCTTTAATTCTCATTTCTGTTCCAAATTTTACTCCTAGAACCGATTCCGAGGAACAAAAATATGTTCTTATTTTGCTTACAAACACCTGTTGCTTTTGGGACAATCCCTTTGTAAAAAGAATCGGTGTTGCACAAGAATTAGAACAGGTTCCAGGGAAGTATAAGTTGTTCCACAATCGGTTCTTTGCAATCGAAAATTTTGCTGGGTTTGGCTAATAACTTTTGAACCACTAGACCGATTTTACTGAAATTCAATACGAAATAGGCCAGTGGAACGAAAGATATATATGCCAAGCCTCAGAATTCTCAGAATTGCCTTTCGAAAGTTAGCCTGTTTCTTATCTCGTTAATTCACGAAAAACCTTTGCCGAAAATCAGTCTTTTGCTCATAACTTTTGAACCACTGGACTGATATCATTGGATTGCAATACCAACCTGACCAGGTAAATGCCCAACATATATGCCAAACTACAGGAGCCTCCGTAAAGTCTTTCAAAAGTTGGCGTGATTTCAACAGACAGACAGAAGGACGGATATCGCTAGATCGTCTTAAAATCGATAGAGAATCATGAATATATTTAAATTATGGGAGTCTAGATCAATATTTCGAGGTGTTACAAACGGAATGACAAACTTATATATAGCCTCTATCACTACATAGAGTGGAAGGTGTAAAAAAAATTGATGAAAAAAAAATTTGACAAAAAAGAAATTGATGAAAAAAAAATTTTAATGAAAAAAAATTTGATGAAAAAAAAATTATAAAAAAATTTATGAAAAAAAATGTTTGTTGAAAAATAATTATGTTACTTTTTATTCACCAGCTGGTAAAAAACGGTTTTATTCACCATCAGGTGAATTATTATCAAAGTTACAAAGCTTTTTGGTTTTATTAAAATAAAAACAGTAATTCTTATTTTCTTTTTTGTTAGTCGTTAGCTTATATAGTCTAACTGAGGTGGCGTCCTGCATCAGTTTTAAAATTAAAAATATTATTTGAAATTCTATAATTCCATAATAAATAAAAAAATTCACAAAAAAAAAAACTTTTTCAACATAGTGTTTTAGTGTTGTATAGATTGAGTTAAGGTTAGTGGATGTTTACCAAAATCATAGTTCACTTTCATTTCACAAACACTGTTCTTTATTCCCCCTATATAAATATATTATAAAAGTTGTCTAACAAATTAATTTGCTAAACATCCTTTTTTTTATTTTGAAATACATATAGTCAATGGACAGTGGGACGTTAAGGTAATATTTTTAATAAAAATATTAAAAAGGAAAATAAATTGAGTTTAAGAAAATTTAAATTTTGCAATAGAAAAGTTTAGACGACCATTTATTGTTCGAAAAGTGTTTGATAGCTACGCAGTATAGATGGGCACATAATCTGCTCATGTGCCCATGAGCATAATCACGCGTGATTCAAGTAATTCACGCGTGATTACGCGTATCTGTGATTAAAACACAATTTCAATCACGTAATCGTGAGCATGATGGTTATGGAAAGGTAATTACAAAATTAAGCATACGCCACTTATACAGTTTTCAAGCAATTATTATAACATATATTTATAATAAAAGTTCATCAACTTCAAATTCGTGTAAAAAAAATCTAGCGCTGATCTAAAAAAATGCCTTGAGTGTTTTGTTATGGAATATGTCAACTTTAGTTTGCTTTTGGTTTCACCCCTTTCCGATTTTGGTTGTTGCACTGTGTAGTTAGCAGTACTTTTAGTTTTTAGACTAAGAATTTATAGATAGCCAACCGTTGATATTAAAATTTTATACCCTTTTATTGTGTATAATACATTAGATGTGATATTTCTTTTTTTTTTGGCAAAAAGCCCTTAATAGTAATTATTTATCTTACACAGAAAAAAATATTTTTTTTTTAATAATATTGGGTAAAATTTTTCAATTTTGCACCAGCAAACATTTTTGTAGTATTGAGTAACCATTTAATAAAAATTTACCAAAAAATTTGTGAATTTTTTTTTTGAATATGGCCTTTAATTGTGGTCAAATTTAGGCGTAAAGGGGTAAAATCTACAAAAAACCCACACAACTTCTCTAGAAACGCCCCTGGAGTGGAGCAATGTGAGACCGACCTCCAATATTTTTCCCGAACATACCAAACCTCCATCTCCACTTCCTATGGGGGCTCCCATACATAATATAATTTTTATAAAATTTGCTCCTAACGCTCTAACTGTCCATAGGGTGTCCCTAGAGGAGCAAAATGTATATGGGGCATTCCAGGCCAAATCAGTCACTTTTAGACCCGACCCACTCCGATTAATTTTTTGCATAATTTTTTTGATATGTTTTAGTACGTATTAAATGGAACTTGAACTCAAATTTTCAGCCTTTTATACCAAGTTGGTGGTGAGTAATCAATTTTTCAAAATGGCGATTTTTCAAAAAAAAATAAAAAAAATTTAATTTTTAATTCATTTTGCCCAGTAAAAAATATAGATTTTATTTTATATTGCATATTTTATGCAGTTTAAGAAAACACAAGTAAGAGTGTTAAATTCGGCTGTGCCGAATCTTTTATACCTTCCAACACGTTAAAAAACAGGGGTGTGTTTTGGGGGGGGGGGGGGTGTTGCGTCGGTGGGAGACAATCTTCCTGGATCCAACTGCAGGACTTTGAACTTCTTTTGACATAAAAACCTATAAAATATGGCTTTTTTTAGAGGTTTGTTTAGTTCTTAAGAGGAGAACTTTTTTTCCTCCGATCCGATTTAACCAGCCCAATACCATAAGACATATTCGTGCCAAACTTCAGAAGTCTAGCTCTTTTACTTTGGACTGAATCGTGTCTTCCACAGACGGACAGACGGACGGACAGACGGACTGACGGACTGACGGACATCGCTAGAATGTCTAAGAATGGATCACTGATCAATAACATATATACTTTATGGGATCCTAGACCGATATTTCGATGCGTTACAATACTACATTATTAATGAATACTAGTAAAATTTTTTAATTTTTTTATTATCTAGTGTAGTAACATTTTTTATTCTTCATGTTCCAGTGTAATATTTTTTTGGTTTTTCAAAATTTTTTTAAAAACTAAAAATTAAAAAATGGAGATATCAAACGAATGTTGAAAAATGCAGGCATTATTAGCATTAATTTAAAACATATTAACAAAACACAATATGAAAAATACTTGTCATATAATTACATTTGAACTTGAAAAATAAAAAAATTTTATTACAGTAGAAAATTTCAATGAATTTTATAAATCGGATTGTATTTCTTAATCAAGTGGTCTGCCACACGTTAGATGCCTGGGGAAGTTTTAATAACTTGGGTTATATTCAACCGATTTTAGTTTTAACATGATAATGTTTTTAGCATGGTGTCTAACTTTCAAAATGATGCAGGACGCGAGAAAGAAAATAAATTACTGTTTTCATTTTCATAAAACCAAAAAGTTTTGAACTTTTGATTTGTAACATGGATAATAAATCACCTGCTGGTGAATAAAACTGTTTTTCACCAGCTGGTGAATAAAAAGTAACATAATTATTTTTCAACAAAATTTTTTCATAAATTTTTTTTTCATGCATTTCATGCATTAAAATTTTATTTGTTTCGTTAAAATTTATTTTTTTCATCAAATTTCACTTTCCGTTTGTAACACCTCGAAATATTGTCCTAGGACCCCATAATTTATATGTATTCATGATTCTCGATCGATTTTAAGGCATATAGCGATGTCCGTCCGTTTGTCCGTCTGTATGTCTGTTGAAAAAACGCTAACTTTTGAAAGACTTTACGGAGGCTTCTGAAGTTTGACATATATGTTGGGCATTTACCTGGTCAGTTTGGTATAGCAATCCAGCGATATCGGTCCAGTGGTTCAAAGTTATGAGCAAAAGACTGAATTTCGGCAAGGGCTTTTCGTGAATTTACGAGATAAACAAACAGGCTAACTTTCGAAAGGCAATTCTGAGGACTTTGAGGCTTGGCATATATATTTGTTCCCCTGGCCTATTTCGTATTGAATTTCAGCTAAATCGGTTCAGTGTTTCAAAAGTTATTAGCAAAACTAAAATTATCTTATTGAAAACCAGTTAAACATGTTTTAAAAACTTAGTTGGTAACAAAAATATTTAACAACGTATTTTCGTCACTCAAAAATATTTTTACATTAAAAAAACACACTCGAAAGAAATTATACACTCAAAAAAAAAATTTTTGTAAATTAATTATTTTTTCAAAAGATACTTAAAAAATAGTTTTTTTACACAAAAAAAATATTTCTAATCAAAAATGTTATTTTTTTCACGTTAGAAAATTTACTATCACTTAAAAAGGGCATTGTGGAGGGTATTCAGAAATTTGGCCAAGTCGAATTTAACTTTTCTACTTGTTTTTTTATAATTTTTTTTTTCAAACTTTTTTTTTATTAAAATTTTTTTTTGCATCAAAATATTTTTTTCTTCAAATTACATAAAAATCATCATTTATTTTTTTTTTTTTTTCATCAAAAAATTTTTTTTTTTTTATATTTTTTTTTTTTTTTTAACAAATATTTTGTTTTCATAAAAATTTTATCATAACTAAGTTTTTCGTAAAAAAAACACTCCATTTTTTTACCAAAACTGCTTTTTCACAAAGTCTAAATTCTGGCCTAAAAATGTTCCATTTGTTTAACAAATGTGCCGAATCACTAATACTCTCCAAAATTAAAAAAAAAAAAAACTTTTTTACACTTAAGTAATGCACTCATTTAACAAATTTACTGCTCTATTGGTTTAGTCTACATCTTGCTTTTCACAGACAGATGGACGGATATATGAGGAGTTCCGTGTAAGACTTCAATTTTGAGGTAAAAAGAGGTGATTTTTGTTTTGATGGCACATCGATGAAAGTTGGCACAAATATTAGAAGCTATTTAAGAATAAGAAATTTGTTCGCGTCAATTAAATCGCGCAAGGGGGTCAAAAGTTATGGCGATTTTAAGATTTAGCGGTTTTAAAAATCTTAAAAATATTTTAAAGATTTTTTTTCTACACATTTGTTGCATGCGTTATTAAAACATGCCAGGATACATCATTTCTTCTAAAATATATGATATAAATTTAACCCTTTAATGACCAAACGATTTAAAAAAAAAAATTCTAAGTTCCTAAAATCGCGGTTAATTCGCGGTAAAAGAAAGTTTCAAAATTTTTTATAACATATTTGGGCAATGCGCGTTGGTATTACTGAAAAAAATCACGGAAAATGGTATCATGGTACCAGTAGTTTAAAAAAAATCGGTGATGCTTTTTTATAACAAGAAAATTTAATATGGTCCAAAAAATCTATAATCATCAAAATTTTTTAACCCGCCTCTGATTTTATGATGACACATCAAGTGGGCTTTCATTTAAAAAAATTTCATCCGATTTCGTGTAAAGCCTTGGATGTGCCAGATCAAAACAGGTTTAGATAAAATCATCGCGCTTTCCGCTCAGAATGGCTTAAAGTAAAAAGTCAAAAAGCAAATCAGTTCTACTTGTTAAGGCACGTCTTTTGGTGTATTAAAATAAACATGATGCATTAATTGCTACTAAAAAAAATAGGAAACAGATTTGCAAATTTCGCACAATTTTCAAAAATGCCATAAAATTTTTGCAATTTATTTTTTATAGACCCGCCAGAGATTTTTTTATGTAAACTCACAAAAAACTCGGTTTACGCAAGAGTCCACCAAATTTCGAATGAAACCGCGAATGTGCCTTGCAAAAAACTGGTATTTTAAAAAAATTACGTTTTTTCTTTCGAACTTTGATCTACTGAAACTCCTTAACTATTCGTGGCACATTAACGGGATTAATTCCAAAATCTTTAGAATTACAACAGCTACCAACTCTAGTTCAACTTTTTTCATTTTATAGAGGGGGCCGAAATCCCTGATCAAAAAACCTCGAAAATTTAAAACTCTTAATTTTTGGATTCAAAACTTAACCGTCTTATAACTTCTTACCAAGAGATGAAGCATCTATCAAACCAACAGTAAAATAATCTCGTATATGTACTGACTTTGTGTTATGCCGCAAAAGATTGAAATATAAGGAGAACTTAAAAAAAAGCGAAAGAAGGTAAAAACTATGGATTATTTCAAGCCATTTTTATCGATTTTTCAACTTTAACCCTCTGTAACTTTTACGAATAAAGTGGGGTAATCCTTAAACATTGCTCAGTGATGGTTCAAGGTCTTGTTTACACAACTGCATTTACAGTTTTTCTAAATTCCAAAAACTGCCGGTTTTGTTAAACATTTATTTCAGTTTCAATGAGTTGAAATTTAAAAAAGATTTTGTGATATATAGCTAGATTGTTTTAGAAATGGATCAATAGTATATAAACTTTAACGGGTTCAAGTTGAAAAAATTCAGAAAAAAAAATTGAATTTCCAAAAACTATAGACATTTCTGGTATTTCCCATACCGGTTTCAAACATCCCAGTTTGTTGTATCATCAGTAGGATTTTATATATCGGTTTGTATTGTTAATGAAAACTTATATGGGAAAGTTTATAGTCTCTACAGAATAAATTTTGACAGTTTCCAACACTGAAATTCCATTTCTACCAATCTCAACCTTACTTCATACTTTCTTATAAACTTATTTGGATCCACGACCGATATTTCAATTCGTTTCGCATGGAATGGCAAATATCAGTATATTTTCTACAAAAAACTTTGCTTTGGCAAGTACACCCAAATATTCAGCCAAACATTATCATGATTTAATGTTTTGGGCAAGAGTACAAAATTCGCAGGCATTTTTAATACGAACATTACTCCAAATAAAAATTCTGTAACCATCTGAATTCAAATTTAACTTAAAATACCAAAAAAAAATTGAGAAAACAGAAAAAAATCATATTTTTCCTTGTAATCCGTTTTTCAAAATTCAAAGCCGATGCGGCACGCCTTACCCATATCCGATCAACATAAATTTTTGTGAGATATATTTTTAACACACAAATGAATATATTTAGGGTAAGTTAGGGTCAATATCTACCAATTTAATTTTTTTGGAGCACCATATAAAAAAAACCAGAGTAAAAAAAAGTGCAATTTTCAAAATTTGAAAAAAAAAAATAGATCGAATTGCGATCACATTTCGAATTATGGCTTAAAAGTTGCGTAATTTAGAGTAGAATTTTTAGACTTAAAAAAAATCGAAGGTTTCGGACTTTTTCAAAAAGTCGATTTTAACTTTTAAACTTTCAAAAATAAGTTATACTTACCTCGAATAATTTTTCAAACTTTTTTTTCTTAAACTACATTTAAATACCAACAAAACGTTGTCCAACTTTTTTCAAGATATTTTTATTTTTTACTATTCAAAATTAATTGAAAATTTAAATTTTTTAGTTTTTTTTCGAAAAAATCGCCATTTTGAAAAAGTGATTACTCAACACCAACTTGTTATAAAAGACTGAAAATTTGAGTGCAAGTTGCATTTAAGTCACAAAAATATTTTACATCGTATTTTTTCACTCAAAAATATTCTTATAGAAAACAAAAATTTCACCCAAAAAATTTACACTCAAAAAATTTTTTTTTTTTTAAATTGCGAAAAAGATTTTTTCTATCATTTAAGAAGGGCATTGTGGAGGGTATTTATGAATTTGGGCAAGCCAAATTTAACTTTTCTATTTTTTTTTTTTTTTATTTTGCAATATTTTTCTGTGCATATTAAAATTGTACTCTCCCTTGGTATTCCTTTCCAATTACTTCTTCCCCAGAAACTTATAATGTAAAAAAAATCACTTGAATTTACAAGGTTCACTTCCCCATTAAAGAATATTTAAACTGAATTAGATGTGAAAATAAAGACAAATTTTCTGTCTGTTTTCACGTCTATCTTTTAAGCTGAAAAAACTTATTTGTTGAACTTTTCTTAAACCATTTAAACCAAAATAAATAAAAAAGATTTTTCACAGATTTTTATAATGAATGCAGGCATATGTACGATAAATATAGGTTTTTTTCTGTCTTTTCTGTGGAAATTACCCAAAAATTAATGAAGTGCTAAAATTTTAGGTTTCTGTTGGACAGCAGCAGCAAAGAAAATAACAAAAAAAGAAAAAAAAAAAAGGATAATTGAAATGAATTAAATTGGCACAATAGACAAAATCTCATACTTCTAAAAACTTAAACAATAAATTGCATTAAATCCACAAAAAATTACAAAACTTTGTAGAATTAGTTATTTCAGACACCTAAAAAAAGTTTTTTGGGTTTTATTTTAATTTTTAAGTACATTTTGTAGCTTAAAAATTTTGTTTTCAATTTGTTATAGACTTTTTTTTCGCGTTTTTTTTTTTGACTTTTTTTGTACTGTGTTTAGACTGGCTTATTTTTGTTAAACTTAGGCTGAGTTTTTGACATATCGCTTTAACTTAGTTTAAACGGGAGTTTTATTAAACTTTATTAAATTAAAACCAAGTTTAACCAAACATTCTGTTTTTCAGTTCAAGTTTAGCAAATGTCGATTAACGCGGTATTGCCATACCAAATATCGCATTTCCAATTAGAATAGTTGCCATCATCGCACATTATTTCCATTAAAATACCACAACATAGCAACACTAACCAGTATATTTGAAAATCAGAGGTGTTTTTTGACATTTTTGTACCTTAGTTTAACTCTCCATCATTGGTGAGTTAAACTTAAAATAAACCACATCTCAAAAACAGAATTTGTGGTTTTAACTCAATTTAAATTTTACAACTCAAAAACTCAGCCTTAGACATATGTAGTGTAAAATTTTTTTATAATAATAAAAGAACTACATATACAACAAAAATTAATTGGTAAAATTAGCAAAATTTTTTGCTAAAAAATTAAGTTCACACTAACAAAAAAAACCTTGTAAAACGACAAGAAAAGTTTTTTTTTTTTTTTTTTGCTACCTCCTATTTGACAACAATTCCCTGCAATTTTACTAGCTTTTTACCAACATTTTTTTAATTTTACAATATTTTTACAAATAAAATTGTAAATTTACAAATTTTTTGACGCGATAAAACTTACAAGGAGCTTTCGTGTTTTACTAGATTTTTAGCTACCTCCTATTTTTCGAGAATTCTTATTAAAAATTACGAGCTTTTTCTTAATTTTACAATTTTACAAAAAAAAATATAAATTTCAATCGAAAGTTTTTTGTTAAAAAACAAGGAAAACTGGGTAAAATGGGATTGCGAGACTTTTTGTAGTAATTTGAATAGGTTTTTTTTTTGTTTGCAATAAAATGTAAAATTTATTTTAAAATAATTCTGCGCAATTTGTATTAAAAAATTAAAAATTGTTTTATTCCACCTTTAAAATATGAAATTTTTAGTAGGGTTATTCTAACACTAGGTAATTTTTCTTTATTAATTAAACCGAGATATTCTCATAGAATAATTATCAAGAAAATTTTTTTTTCTGTAAATTTTCTATTTTTAGAAAGAACAAAATTAGTAAAAATTAAAACAAAGCATTTGAAAATTGATTTACTGAAATTTAGTAAAATTTTTGTTAATTCTTAGTAACATTATTTTGTAATTCCCAGAGACACCATAATGAAGCAAACATTCTTTGGTATTTAATTTTATTGTTGCAGTCTAAATGTGCCATTAATGTTTGTTGTGATTGAAAAGTTTTTAATTTTCTGTTCTTGAAATTCTTTTTTTGTACATTATTTGCTTTTACAAAAAAATATCGACACAAGTTGAGGACTTTTTATTCAGTATAATACTTTTGCCAGCCAATTTTTTTTTCTGTCAAGGGTTAAACTTTTTATACCCTTCTCTTATTTTTGGTGGTTAAGTTTGTCCGTTCGTTTGTAATTTTTAGGTCAGGGACACCATAATGCATTTACATTACACTGTGCAACAAATTTTAGGTGACTGTCTTGAGCCTTAATGGCTCCAACGCCGCACATTGGGTTCGATGGTACCCAAAATGGCGATTAATTCAGATATGCAGTAGTTTTAGAATATTATATTTTTTTAATAATGAACTAATATAAACTCGTAAAAATACACATTTTGGAAAAAAAAGTTGGAAAAAAAAAATTTTTTTTAACCTGTTAGGCGTTTTTTTGTTTTTCGCAAAAAAGGGTTATATTTCACAATTTTTGCTGTAACTTTGGAATGAAAAGCGATAAATTAATAAAAAAAAATTGGAAATTAAAGTGTACATAATGTGCTATTAAAGTAATTAAAGAAAGAATGCATAATATGTATTTATATTATTATAAATTTTATTTTAAATCCAATTTTTGTTTTTCACAAATTATCATAAATGTACAAATTTATCTGAAAAAAGTCATTTAAGGAAATATAATAGTTTTTTTATTTACGAATTATCATAAATACATAAAAATACAGCATTTCAGAAAAAAAAGAATTCAACAAAAATTTTTTTTTTTAATCTTTTAGTCGTTTTTTATGTTTTTGGAAAAAAGCACGAAACCCTTGAACATGTAATAAAGCTACAAAAAACAAATGGAGGGGACGTTTTTTTCGCGTAGGGGGAGGGTTTACCGGGAGACTATGGGGGACATCTCCCCCTCGCGATAAACGTTGCCAAAAAAATAGATGTCAGTTTTTGCACCTAATTAAAACAAATTTATTATTATTTAAATTATTTTTTCTATACACGCCCCCAAAAAGGGGCGGACCGAAAAAATTGGCATTCCTGATCCTCCTTGGTTCAAATTCAGGTCGATGAACTTCACATGGCATTAAAATGTTTCAATTTTTGAACAAATATACAAATAAAACTTGTAAAAAAAATATTTTTCTGGGGTAGTTTTAGTTCTTCAAGGTGGAACTTTTTCCCCCCTGGTCCGATTTTGCTCGTTCAAGAACTTAACCAGCCTATGATCATTATACATATTTGTGCCAAACTTCAGGATTCTAGCTCTTGTTTTATGTACTTTATGGTGTGCTCAACAACAGACGGACGGACGGACACACGGTTAGTCACAGAATGTCTTAGAATCGATCAGTGATTAATAATATACACTTTATTGGGTCCTAGACCCATACTTCGATGCGTTACATACGGAATGGCAAAGTGAGTGTAAGCCCATACTGTAGTTGAAGGGTATAAACACACATATCGTCGGTGCGCCGACCAGAACACCTATGTGTAATTTTTTTATTTTTTTTTTATTGGCCCATTAGGAAGCCTATCAGGTAATGCATTTATCCCCCAGAGCGTTTCCCTTTATCTCAAATGGTTTCAAAGTTAGCTTAAACTCCTATGTGTTACCTATAATAGAAATTCTCCGGCAAAAACACTTATGTGTTATTAGTACACATAACTGTTTTTGATTTAAACGTAAAAACATTGCGTCTGCCTTTGGTTTTTGTATAAATTGATATTTTAAAAGTTTTCTGAACATTTTTTTTTTAATATTCCGAAACTTTATTGCATAACACTGTGCAACACGATTTAAAAAAAAATAATTTCCAAATTTTTTTTAAATGCGTTTTGAACAAGCTAAAAAAAGTATAGAGTATAATTCTGAGGTAAATAATATCAAAAGATGTCCTTAGTGAAATTTTAAGGCGGTTCGTTTCTAAGAACTTGCATTTACATACATTAACCCTGTGTGTCCCATTTTTACGTGTCGTTTTGGTACTTCTTTTAAATATCCTCGTTGAATGCCATTAAAACGTGCGGTTAAAGGATTAAAATGTTCTACAAAAAAATTAGTTTTACATCAAATTTTACTAGGGGTTGTCACAGGTCAAAATTTTGTGTGAAAAGTGCAAAATGCTTAAATAAATTTAATTGTAAATTATCACAAACTGTTAAATTGTTTTTCACCAAAGTCGTGTAAAATAAGTAAAAAAAAAAAATATAAATCTTTGTTTGAGCTAAATGATGATGTCTTCAGTGAAATTTGATGGCGGTTCTTTTTTGGGAGTAATCTTGGTCCTTTTGCCAAATACCCTCATAGAACTTCACTTAAACGTGCGTTAAAAGGGTTAAAATGTTCTACAAAAAAGTTTTGCAGCAAATTTTACTAGGGGTTCTCAAAGGCCAAAAGTTCGTGCGAAAAGTGCTTAAAAAAGTAAAATTGTAAAGTATCTTGGTAAGACACAATTTAACAAATTATGATAATTTAAAATTTTCCTTTTTTAAACCTTTTGCTTACATAGCACGAACTTTTGGCCTTTGACAACCCCTAGTAAAATTTGATGCAGAAAATGTTTGTAAAATTGTTTAACCCTTTATACGTATGCCTTAGTAGTGGACTATGATGATATTTAAAAAAAGCACCAAAATGAGGATAAAGGGTTAACATGTTCTAAGAAAAGAACCGCCATCAATTTTCACTGAATTATCTATTAACTTTATTTAGCTCAAAACCAGATCTATATTTTTTTTCGACTTATTTCACTCGACTTTTGCAAAAAAAAAGTTTAACAGTATTTGATAATTTACAATTTTACTTTTTTAACCATTTTGCACTTTGCAGGAACTTTTGGACTTTGACAACCCCTAGTAAAATTTGATGCAGAAAATCTTTGTAGAAGATTTTAACCCGTTAATGTACGTTTTTGTGGTGTAGGTGGTGTTGTATGAGGATATTTAAAAAAAGGACAAAAATGACCCCTAAAAATGGCAGATAGAGGGTTAATATGTTCTACGAAAAGATTCGCCATTTCATTTCACTGAAGATACATTTTGCCATTTTTTGCATCAGAATTATATTTAATACTTTTTTTGACTTATTACTTATTATTATTTTGGTTTTCCTGATAATCACTTTCTGCATTGGTAAAGTTTTTCCGTCTCTTTGTGATAACAAAATTCACATCAGAAGTTTTCAGCCTTGCAAAGTACGAAATGAAAAACTTTTTACAAGAAACACATTGGATGAAAAAAAACACCAAAATAATTTTACGTGTGTTTTTTGTAGTAAATGTTGCATTTCGCACATTGCAAGGATAAAAATTCTGACGTGAATACCATCAATATTTCGCTACAAGTCCATGCGGATATATAACTTGCAAAATTTTTACTTTTGAACAACAAATAAAAATTTATTTAAAATAAATTTAAGAACAAAAACACCTATGTGTATTATATATTTTTTATAAACATGTAAAAAGTCCGAAACAAAATCACCTATGTGTAGTTTTTTGTTAAAATCTTGTACCACTTCAGATTAAAAAAAGATTTTGTATGTTTTGCAACGAGTAATATTTTTAAATGGGTTTAGGAAAAATAAAAAAAATTTACTTTAAAAAAATGTTGCGAATTGGCAAAATAAAACGGTTTTTTTGCTCTCCTGAACAATTCATAAAAAACACATAGGTGTTCTGGTCGGCGCACCGACGATATAATGGATTTGTTTAATAAATGATACCCAGACTTTTTACACAAAAATGGGAATACAAAAAAAAGGGCCGGGCATTGTCCGTACTTTTTTTTCTTTTAAATAAAAGCTGATATCCTATACTTTTTTAAAATCCACAAAACTAAATCCAACTATTACTAACTTAATATGTGTGGCCCATTAAATATGAAAAATATCCCAATTTTGGACCCTTTTTAAAAAAATTATTAAAAACGTTGAGACACAATTTTTATAAACAAAAAAAATTTAAGAATTTAGCTTAATCCCTGGTGTTTAAGGTTCCATTATAAAAGATTTTCTTTTAAAAGACTTAATACCACTAATAATCGCTTGAATTGTAAAAAATTCCAATTTTTTACTTTTTTCAAAAACTGCAATAATTTGTTAACTTTGACAGCTCACCGAAAAAAAAGTAAACAACTTACAATTAGTTGATTGATTTTGATAACTAGTGTTGCAGAATTTTATCTACTTTTACCCCATACCAAATTTTATAACAAAAACTTCATTTATAAATTTCAATTAATCGCCACTTTGGCACCATTTGAACCCAATGTGAACCGTTTGAAATCTACATTTTTTAATTTTTATGTTTTTAAAAATTAGAAAAACCAAAACAATATTACATTGGAAAACGAATACTAAAAAATGTTACTACAGTAGATTATTTCAATAAATTTCAAAAATTTGACTCCCATTCATTAATCATGTAGTATGACATACGTTAGATGCCTGGGGAAGTTGTAATAACTTGGCTGATTTTCAACCGATTTTAGTTTTAAGTACCTTATTAGAGAGATATTTTACTCCAAAACACAATTCTGTAACCATTTGAATTCAAACCTAACTCAAAGTATCGAAAAAATTGAGAATATTAACAAAAATACATATTTTCCCCATTTAATTCGTTTTCAAAATTCATGACCGATGTAGCACACCTTAGACACATCCTGAAATTTCGTGAGACGTATTTTTACATCCAAATAAATACATCTAAGTGGAGTTGCGGTCAATATATGGCTTAAAAGTAGCGTAATTTAAAGTAGAATTTTTAGAATTAAAATAAAAAAACACCGAAGGTTTCGGACTTTTTTAAAAAGTCGATTTTAATTTGTAAACGTTAAAAAATAAGTGACAATTACTTCGAATAATTTTTTCATATTTTTTTACTAAAACTTCATTTAAATACCAACAAAACGTTGTCCAACTTTTTTTAAGATTTCTATATTTTTTACTGGTCAAAATTAATTGAAAATTTAAATTTTTAATTTTTTTTTTAAAAATCGCCATTTTGAAAAATTGATTACTAAACACGAACTTGGTATAAAAGGCTGAAAATTCCAGTTCTAGTTGCATTTAATACGTACTAAAATATATCAAAAAAAATTAATTAATATATCGAAGGTTGTCGGATTTAAAAGTGAGTGATTTGGCCTGGAATGCCCCATATACTTTATGGGGTCCCAGACTGATATTTCGATGAGTTACAAACGGAGTGGCGGTCAATTTTTAACAACTTAATTTTTTTTTGGAGCACCATATAAAATAAACCAGTGTCAAAAAAGTGCAATTTTTAAAATTAAAAAAAAAAAAAAATAGAACGAATTGTCATCACATCTCGAATTAAAGCTTAATTTTTATAAACAAATCGCCATTTTGAAAAATTCATTCCTCAACAACAACTTGGTATAAAAATTTGAGTTCAAGCTGCATTTAATACGTACTATAGTAAAACATATCCAAAAAAAATTAATCGATGGGGGGTCGGGTCTAAAAGTGAGTGATTTGGACTGGAATGCCCCATATATTATTGATCAGTGATCGAATTTAAGAAATCCTAGCGATGTCCGTTTGTCTGTCTGTGGAAATGGTGATCACGGCCAAAATATTACACTGAGATGGCTTTGTTTTTGCATTTGAGCGATATCGGTTCAGCGAATCAAAAGTTATGAACGAAACTGAAAGGACACCTCGAAAATGTTGGTACACTCAACATAACCTAAAAATACAAAATGCTTTAATTCGGCTACTGGTTGACATATGTGAACAGAATTGAACACCGAATGGTATTTAAACAAGTACGAACATATTTTTTTACCAATAAAAAAAAAATTTTTTTTTTCGCGGAAATTTTATTTTTTCAAAAGTCATTTCCTTTTAAATAAAGTTTTTTTGCAATAACATTTTGAAATTATAGAGGGTATCAATACATTCGGCAAGGCCGAGTGTAACCTTTTTTTTGCTTTTTTAACAAAGTTTTCTAATATAATCTTTTATAAGTTGTGAAGGGTACCCATTTGTTCGGCAATTCTGAATTTAACTTTTCTACTTGTTTTTTTTTTTTTTAATTCATGTGTTTTTATATTTTTTTTTTTAACAAAAAGGCGTTAAATTTATTTGACAATATAATGAAAACTTTATACTTAACATTTACTTTTTTTTTTTGTTTTCGCCAAAGAGTTAAGCATATTTTTTGTTTTGGGGGTGAAAACATTTACAAAATGTATGTATTCACAGAAAAAAATAAAAATGAATTTCAATTACGAAATTCGTTGATTCAATTAAAAAATTAATTGATTTCGGACGTATCACGAAAATGCGCATATTAATTACTCATTTTGTTTGAAAACAGTTTTAAAACTTAATTAAATTGTTAATTGAATCAATTAAAGTTTTAATTGAAAATAAAATGGAAAACCAATTAAAATTGTAATTAAATAAATATATAAAAAAAAATTAATATAAAATTGAAAATCAATAATATAGATTTATTGATTCACATAAAATTTTTAATTGAAAAAAGACCAAAACTCAATTTAATTTTAAAAGTTGAACTTCAAAAAATGCCTAAAAATAAATAAACATAGAATGTTTTTGTTTTACATTATTAAGAAATTTATTTTCTTTATTAAATATAAACACTTGGTATAGTTTTGCATAGAAACATTATCGTAGTATTTTAAAATATCAATAACTATTTAAAATTACATTTTTATTTTTAAATCTTGTTATTGCATGCATTTTTGTCGCCTTAGTAAAGTTGAATAAAAAAAAAAAATTGTATTATATTTCAATGTGCAAAACACAACTGTACACATTTTATTATCAAAACAATTTATCCGCAACGACCGCTCGCCTTAAAGAAAACAATAAAACTAAATTTTTTTGTTGCTTTCATGTATTCATTGGCTGCTACCACCAAAATATACAAAACAATAGTTCAAAAGTTTTTTTTGTTGTTTTTTGCATTTCATTTTTTCATTTGCTACTAACACTAAAGCATATAAAACCGGTTTCGTTTGTTTATTTTATTTTTATTTTCAGTAAAGTTAAGAATTCAATTAAAACATTAATTGAATCAATTAAAATGTTTAATTGAAGTTAAATTTAATATCAAATCCATTTTTAATTAAAAAAAAAATCACGATATTATTTTCTGTGTTGTTGGAATTTTAAGCCTGAAAATATGCTAAAACATTTGTTCATTGTTGAAGAAAAAAAAAAAGGAAACGTATTGAAATTTATTATGATGATAATTTTTATTTTTGGCCAAGTTCCATTTTAATTTCTTATAAATGCAGATATTTTGTAATTTAAATAAAAACAAGATTGAAAACTCATATTACTTAAGATTAAAGGCCAAAAGATTTAGATTATACTATATACTTGTAAGAGGAAATAAAAATTTATCATTACCTATTAATATGGTTTTTTTCTTAAAATGTTTAGAAGACAAATATATGCAGTACACTAAAAAAAAAACTTGTAAAATGCCAAGAATGAAAAGTTTTTTTTGCTACCTCCTATTTGACAAGAAGTCCTTGTTATTTTACAAGCTTTTTGCCAATAATTTAGTAATTTTACAAGCTTCTCACCAATAAAATTATAAATTTAAAATTTTTTGACACGATAAAACTTCAAAGGAGATTTCGTGACTTTACTTTATTTTTTGCTTCCTCCTATTTTACGAGAATTTCTAGTAAAAACTACGAGCTTTTTTAAAATTTTATAAGATTTTTACAAATAATATTGTAAATTTACAACTTTTTTGGCGCAATAAAACTTACAAGAAATTCTCGTGAATTTACTAGATTTTTTTTTGTAAAAAACCTTGGAAAAATTACAACAAAAATTTTAAAATTACAAAAAAAAAAAAAATGTAAATTTCGATCGAAATTTTTTGTCAAAAATCAAGGAAAACTGTCAAATATTGGTAAAATGGAATAACGAGACTTGTTCTTGTAATTTGACAAGCTTTTTGTTTTGAGTGTAAAACTTTGTCAATATATTAAAAGCTTTGCTTAAATGTTAAATTAAAACATGTGAGAATGTTAAATTCGGTCGAATCTTTTATACCCTTAAAAATGTTAAAAAAATAAAAATTTGAATTGGCGTTTTGTGGGGAAGTGTTCGGCGATGGACGTTAGAGGCTTACATTTAAAAAAGTCGTTTATATATCATAATATCGCTTAAATTAGACAAGTTTATAGTTATTTTTAATATTTTTGAATCCAAGCCCATAAAAAGGGGTCTAGACTTTGAGCTTTTTCAAAAAACATGTAAAATAAATGGCGTTTTTTAGAGGTTGGTATAGTCCTTTGAGGGAAATTTTTTTCCCTGGTCTGATTTTGTCCATTAATCTGCCTATGACCATATGACATTAGAGCGGCAATTTCTTGTATGGCAAAAAAGTTTTTCTTCCGATTTTTTATGTCCGGGAAAATTTTTATTTTAGGAGGGGGGCTTAGTCAGAGTTGGTGGGGGACAACTTTCCCCTCGCGATAAGTTTTCAATTATTTATTTATTATGCTTTTTGCATTATAATTATACACGCCCTTAAAAAAGGGGCGGACTAAAACTCAAGACATTTTCTTTTCCCCTTGATCGAACTTTAGGACTATGAACTCCTTCTGATATAAAAATGTTTCATTTACTTAGCAAAATTACAAAACACCTGTGAAAAGTTGCGTTTTTTAGAGGTTAATTTAGTTCCTTAAGGGGGAACTTTTCCCCCCCAAATGTAATGAAATACAACAAAAATAACAAAAAACACAAGAAAAAAACACACGAACAGTTTTTTCTACTCCATAAAAAGTTGTTATTCAGCACTTAACTCATTACCTTCAGCGAAACTCCCATACAAAAGTAAGTATATATTCAGTAGATAAGAAGTACTCCGAGCTTTCAAACAACTTCCAACTACTTCCACGTAGTAGTTCTTATCTACTGAATATCTACTTACTTTTGTATGGGAGTGTCGCGGAAGGTAATGAGTTATGTGCTGAATATCTATGTATTCTGGAGTAGAAAAAACTGTTTGTGTGTTTTTGTCTTGTGTTTTTTGTTATTTTTGTTGTATTTCATTACATTTGTTATAGTTTTAAAGCACTCCACTGAGAAGTGGTAATGACTTTTTTTGCAGGTGAGAAAACAAAGTAAAGAGATTGTAATTTAATCAACTCTCTTTTTTTTTCTCCCACGCGAAGTCTGTCTGGTCAAGAAAAGTTTTTTTTTTTTTTTAAAGTCATGAAATTTGTACTCTATTTGCATTTTTAATATTTTTTTTTTAATTATATTGCATCATTAACATTTTAAGATCGTAAATTTCATAAATTTATTTTGTTTAAAACCATATAAAAGTGCGTTTTTTAAAGTAAAAAAAAAGCCTTTTTTTCAATTCCTCTTTCAACCTTCATTCTATTAATCCCAGGCAGTTAATGTTTGAGTGTTTGAGGTGCATGCCTACCCCTGGGGTAACCCTAATAAAATAATTTTAAAGACTGTTGTGTTGTTTATAACTTAAAAGGATAATTTAGAAATTTTTACTCGGAAAAATTATAGACTTAGCGCCTTTTTACATTAAGACAACGATTACATAAAAATTAAGCATTCAGATGACAAAAACATTAGGTTAATGCTTCAAAACTTTGTAGACATGATTGCCAATTTTGAGTACAATTTATAGTTCTACAACATCATCATTTTAATTTTGAGTTGAAATAAAACTGTGGCTGAAATGCCAAATCGTCGTTGCGCCTAAAAATGGAGTCATGTGTTTTGGGGCAAGTGTTCAGGAGAGCAAAAAAACTGTTTATTTTCGTCCCTTTGCGATTTTTGTTAAAAGTTTGTTCTATAAAAAATTCTTGTACCGATATGCTATCCACATACTACAAAAAAAGTATGAAACATTTAACGGTTTTCCAGTGGTGCAGAAATTTTCAAAAAACATACACATAACTCCTTTTTTAAGTACTTTTTGAAACAAAATTTAAATAAAATGGAAATATTTTTTACAAATAACTCCTTTTATTTTTAAAACCATTCGTATTGTTAATTTCTTTTCGAGAGGGACAAAGACTAAATAAAGTATGTTGGTGGTTTAAAGCGACATATGTTAGACAAGGTCTTTGAAATTTTGATATTATAAAGCTCTTCATTAAACAGCGAACAACAGATTTTTCGCAAAACTGGTGATATTTTTTGTTTTTTCTTGTAACTATTCAAGAGCTTCGACATAAGTTGACATCTGTGAAAGATTCTGTACTATAGATACTAAAATTTTCCGCCGTCAAATGATTTAATTGCTTTCACACATAGCTCCTTTTGTTAGCTTTTGAACCAAACCATAGATGGGAATTTTTAATTACCATTGAAATTTAATTACCATTGGTTGATATCAATGGTAATGAAAAAATTGTCACTACCATTTAATGGTAATTAAATTTTTTTAATTGAAAAAATAATTACTAATGGTAATGAAATGCACCAATTGTTGAAAAACACCAATTATAATTGGTTTCAAAACCATTGGTTTTCACATTTTTGTTTTTTTGAAAAGTTAAAAATTTAAACATCAAAGTATGTTTTTACAAAAAAAATATGAAAATGTTAAAGACAAAAAACAAAACGCAAATAAAAATTTCAAATATTGTGTTATACCATCGTTGGTTACCGTTACCCTTATGTTACCGTTACCGATTCAAAACCCTTTCAAATCGAATACCGTTACCGTTACCGATACCGCTAAAAATATTTTTAAAATACCGTTACCCTTACCGTTACCGTTATAATTATTAGAAGTTACCGGTATTGTACCGGTATTCAAAATTTTACCTGTCTTAAGGGATTTTAACGAACAAAAAAATCAAATCAAATTGCTAACATAATTTTAAATTTATAATTTGCAAATTATCATAAAATAAATGGCAAAAATAATAATCATATCAAATCTATACTGGTTTTTGGGTCTATAAAATATTTTTAGCTTTCAGTTCCATCTTTTTTCAAATTTTTAACTAAATTAATAATACCGGTACGTACCGGTTTGGTTGGTTCGGTACCGGTACATACCGTTACCGAAACGATTTGAAAACACTTACCGTTACCTTTACCGAAATAAATAAAAATTAGATACCGTTACCGTTACCGTTATTCGTTTCGGTAACCAACCTTGTGTTATACAAAGGCAATCAACGTGTGTTTTGTTTATAAAATGTGAAAAACTAATACACCATATAACAAAAACCAACGGATATTTCCAAATATTAACGATTTTGACAATATTGTGACGACTTTTACTAATGGTAATTATTTTTTTTAAATGATGCCATACCAATGGTAATTATTTTTTTTTTAATTTTCATTAGTAATTAAATTGATAAGTAATTTAATTGGTACAATTGATACAACCAATGGTAATGAAAAAAATTTCATTACCATTGACATCAATTAAATGGTAATTAAACCATTAATTAATTGTTCCCTTTAATTAATTAGTCCCATCTATGAACCAAACGAGATATCAAAAAACGGTTTAGTGAGTAAACGTATGACCAATATGGGATCATAAAGATGTAATAAAAAAAAATTAAAAAACTACACATGACTCCATTTTTAGGCGCAGCGACGAAATGTTATGTGTGTGTTTGTATACCCTCCACTCTAGTGATAGAGGGTATATATAAGTTTGTTATTCCGTTTGTAACACATCGAAATATTGGTCTAGGACCCCACAAAGTGTATATATTCATGATCCTCGATCGATTTTAAGACGATCTAGCAATGTCCGTCAATCCGTACTTCTGTCTGAATGTCTGTTGACAACACGCTAAGATTAGTTTCACCTTAAATTCACGTGTTGAAAACCCGTTAAACATGTTTTAAAAACATTGTTAAGTCACAAAAATATTTTACAACGTATTTTTGTCACTCAAAAATATTTTTACACTAAAAAAAAAATGCACTAGAAAAAAATTTTACACTCAAAAACATTTAGTAAATTATTTTTTTTTTTTTTCAAAAAATACTTAAAAAAAGTTGTTTTACACAAAATAAAATATTTCTAATCAAAAATGTTATTTTTTCGCGTTTCAAAATTTACTATCAATTAAAAAGGGCATTGTGGAGGGTATTCACAGTTTCGGCCAAGTCGAATTTAACTTCTCTATTTGTTTTTTTTTTGTTGATGTGCATTAAAATTTGTGGAATTGAAATTATTTTTTTTTGTTGGCCAAGTTCCAATTAATATCCTTTTTATTGTTAAATGTCTTACAATTGTTTCCTTTTTTTGAAAATTTATTAAAAAATCTGTTTTATTGCAGAATATTACAAATTAACCCTCAAATGGCAACTTTTTTGTTTAAACAAAAATTGTTAAATATACAATACTAGCTTACCATCCCGGTACTTCGTTACCGGTTGCATTGAATACCGGATAATAGAAGGATCAGAATTGCTCTTCCGATTTTAAGAAAATTCCCCTACGTAGTCTTTGTTTTATTTACTTGTGCACGTTTAAGCCTTTCATTAAATAATATTTCAATGAAAAATTTTAACAATAATATTTGAATAATTTTCGAGCCCTAATATCGGGATTTTGGATTTGGAGTGAATAAATATTTCAGTGAATAAAGAAATTGGAAAAAAATGAGTTATGGAGTTAAAAAAGTAAAATACGAAAAATTTGAGAAAAAAGTATCATTCCATATTGTTCCCTGCTCTATTCCATTTCGTTCCCCGTTCTAAAAGTTTAAATTTTAAAACATGTCCTTCTCTTGGGTATTATTTCTGGGGCTTTGAGCTTAATAGTTAGATACGTAAAAATAACCATTTATTTGCCCCCTTTTCCCCTTATTCTTTCTTTATTTAAAATATCAAGTTTCCGAACTAATATTTCAAGAAATATAAGGATAATCAAAATTAACACTTTTTCATTATTATAAGAACCAAAAAAAAAAAGTATCAAAGTAAACTTTCTTACCCCCGTTATAAACGGAATTTCCAAAAAGAACCTCTTCCAGAATGTTTTTTTCTTCACCGAAGGATCCCCTTTTCCATATTTCAATTTTCTAGGATCATTATTTTAGTAAATATTTAAAGTACAAAGAGAATTTTACATTCCTAATTTTAAGTTTCGAGAACCATTACGTCAAAAAATAGCAAAGGTACCGAAAATACACTTTTTAGCTTTTTTACCCCACTAAGAACCGGAAAAACTATATTTTTATAAATATAGTTTTAGGAAATAAAAAAGTATCAAAAATTGTACTTCCGGTACTTTTAATAAAAGGTACTTTTTATAAAAGGTACTTTTTATAAAAGGTACTTTTTATAAAAGGTACTTTTTATAAAAGGTACTTTTTATAAAAGGTACTTTTTATAAAAGGTACTTTTTATAAAAGGTACTTTTTATAAAAGGTACTTTTTATAAAAGGTACTTTTTATAAAAGGTACTTTTTATAAAAGGTACTTTTTATAAAAGGTACTTTTTATAAAAGGTTTTTTTTATAAAAGGTACTTTTTATAAAAGGTACTTTTTATAAAAGGTACTTTTTATAAAAGGTACTTTTTATAAAAGATACTTTTTATAAACAGTACAGAATTTTCAGAAAGTACTTGTTCCAGAATGTTTTATTTCATTAAAGGATCCTACATTTCAAATTTGAAGTTTGAATGACCATTATTTCAGTATATAAAAAAAGTACCAAAAGTACACTTTTTTACCCATTTTATCCCCGTGGAATCAACATTGGCAAAAACCCAGACTTAGTGAATCTTTTTTCCGGGAGGTGAACCTACATTGCAAATTTCAAGTTTCTAGTACTATTATTTAAGGATATATAAAAGGTACCAAAAGTACAGTTTTTTACCCTTTTTACCCCCTTAGAATCAACACTGGCAAAAATCCAGCCTTAGTGGATCTTTATTCCGGGAGGTGAACATACAGTCTAAATTTCAAGTCTCTATGACCATTATTTCAGGAGATATTAAAAGTACCAAAAGTACAGATTTTTGCCCTTTTTACCCTCTTAGAACCAACATTGGCAAAAATCCAGCCTTACTGGATCTAAATTCCATAATGTAAACATACAGTCCAAATTTCAAGTCTCTATGACCATTATTTCAGGAGATATAAAAAGTACCAAAAGTAGAGTTTTTTACCCTTTTTACCCCCTTAGAATCAACACTGGCAAAAATCCGGCCTTAGGGGATCTATATTCCGGGAGGCGAACATACTGTCCAAATTTCAAGTCTCTACGACCATTATTTCAGGAGATATAAAAAGTACCAAAAGTACAGTTTTTTACCCTTTTTACCCCCTTAGAATCAACATTGGCAAAAATCCAGCCTTAGTGGATCTATATTCCGGGAGGTGAACCTACAGTCCAAATTTCAAGTCTCTAGCTTCAGCGGTTTGGGCTGGGCGATGATGAATCAGTCAATAAGTCAGTCAGTCAGTCAGTCAGTCACATTACTCTTTTATATATATAGATATGTTAATGGAAACAAAATTTAGAGCTCAAATACATACAAAATATGCATTAAAAGATGAATACTAAAATCATTATTTGCATGTAGATAATATTTTTTTTTATTTTATTAAGAATTAACATATAATTACAAATCATATACTAATTTTACCTAACCGAGAACTGCTAACAATGACCTTCGTCTCGTTGTAGCGAAACAGACCAAGGCCTCTGGTGGGAATCGAACCCACGACCCCCAGACACATAGGCTAGCACGCTACCAACTAGCCTACTGGGGCGCCTATGTAGATAATATATCCTCTTCATAAGTATGTAATACTATTTCTTCTTCTTCTGTCAAAATAATTCTAAAAATCTGCTTTAAGAAAAATTTTTTTCTCCCCTAAAAATAAATAATTATTTCCTCTTACTTTTTATAAATGTAGAAAAAATATTTGCATACTTTTAGGACTTTATACAAAATTTTAAATATTCTTTTGTAGCATACTTTTTAGGAAGTTGTTTTGTTTTTAATTATGTTGTTAGATACATTTCCTCACAAAGTAAAGGAAATTTTGTATTTTTTTTTACATAGGTACATTATATTTTTTTTTACTTTCAAGAATTTGTATGGTCCCCTAGTTTTGTAGCTTACTTTTTAGAATAATTTTAAGGCAAAATATATTATTCATAATTTAGTGATTTCAAATGACAAAATAATAGTTTTTGTTTGAAATTAAAATATAAAAAAAAAACTATATTCCATTTTGTATAGTTTGCTATGAGGTTTATGATAATAAGGCTAATGAATTATGCATATTTTTAATGTAAGGGTAATTTTAGATAATAACCTAATTCATAGTCTACTTTTAAGGTTTTTGTTAGCTGAATTTGTGTTGCATACTTTTGGGTTAGGAAAAATATTTCAATAATCATATTGGTTTTGAGTATAATATTAGAGATTTTCATGAACTATATGCGCTAAAAATTCAAAAATATGCGCTAAAAAAAAAAAAAAAAAAAGGAAAACTTCTTCAAAAGCAAACAAGTAGAAAAGTTAACTTCGACTTGGCCAAATCTATGAATACCCTCCACAATGCCCTTTTTAAGTGATAGTAAATTTTCTAACGTGAAAAAAATAACATTTTTGGTTAGAAATATTTTATTTTTTGTAAAAATACTTTTTTTTTATTAATTTTAGAAAAAAAAAAATTTACTATTTTTTTTTTGAGTGTAAAATTTTTTTTGTGTGTACTTTTTTTTTGTTTTAGTGTAAAAATATTTTTGTGTGACAAAAATACCTTGTAAAATATTTTTGTAACTTACCAATGTTTTTAAAACATGTTTAACGGGTTTTCAACACGAGAATTTAAGGTGAAACTAATCTGAAATTACCGGTTTTGCTAATAATTTTTGAACCACTGGAGCGATTTGGCTGAAATTTAATACAAACTGGACCAGAGGCACTGCAAACATATATGCTACACTTCAGCACCCTCAGAATTGCCGTTCGAAAGTTACCGTGTGTTTTATCTCGTAAATTCCAGAAAAACCCTTGCCGAAATTCACTCATTTGCTTATAACTCTTGAACCACTAGACCGATTTCGCTGGATTGCAATACCAACCTGACGAGGTAAATGCCCAACATATATGCCAAACTTCAGGAGCCTCCGTAAAGTTTTTCAAAAGTTAGCGTGTTTTCAACAGACAGACAGAGGGACAGACGGACGGATGGACGGACATCGCTAGATCGTCTTAAAATCGATCGAGGATCATGAATATATATACTTTATGGGGTCCTAGACCAATATTTCGAGGTGTTACAAACGGAATGACAAACTTATATATACCATCTATCACTAGAATGGAGGGTATAAAAATAGCGCCGGGTTTAAATAGTAACATTTAAAACTTTATATAAGCAAGATTTTTTAAAAATTAATAAAATCTATAAAAAAAACAAGTAAAAAAGTTTAATTCGACTTGGCGAATCTATGAATACCCTCCACAGTGCCCTTTTTAAGTGATAATAAATTTTCTAACGTGCAAAAAATAACATTTTTGATGAGAAATATTTTGTTTTGTGTAAAAAAAAAAATTTTTTAAAGTAATAAAAATAATTTACTAATTTTTTTTTGAGTATAAAATTTTTTTCGAGTGTATTTTTTTTTTTACTGTAAAAATATTTTTAAGTGACAAGAAGTAGAAAAGTTAAATTCGACTTTGCCGAATCTATGAATACCCTCCACAATGCATTTTTTTAAAGGGTAGTACATTTTTTAACGTGAAAAAATTAACAATTGTGATTAGAAATATTTTATTTTGAGTAAAAAACTATTTTTTTTTGTCATTTTTTAAAAAAAAAGAAAAAATATATTTTTTTAAATGCACGTACGTATGTACACAAAATATTGTAATTTTTGTAAAAAAAAAATAAATTTTTTTTTGTGTAAATTTTTTTTGAGTGTAAAATTTTTTTGAGTGTAAAATTTTTTTTGAGTGTAAAATTTTTTTCGAGTTTAATTTTTAAGTTACCAATGCTTTTAAAACTAAACAAGTTTAAAAAGCATTGCTTTAAAATTAAACAAGTTTGAAAAGCATTGTTTAGTTACCACCAATGCTTTTAAAACGTGTTAAAACACGTGGCATTTTAGATGAAACTAATCTGAAATTCAGGGTTTTGCTTATAACTTTTGAACCACTGGACGGATTAAGCTGAAATTTAATACTAAACAGACCCGGGGAACGGTAAAGATACATGCCAAGCTTCAGTAGTCTCATTGTTGTCTTTCGAAAGTTATCGTGTTTTTTATCTCGTAAATTCGCGAAACACCCTTGCCGAAATTTACTCTTTTGCTCATAACTTTTGAACCACTGGACCGATTTGGCTGGATTGCAATACCAACCTGACCAGGTAAATGACAAACATATATGCCAAACTTCAGTAGCCTCTGTAAAGTCTTTCAAAGTTAGCGTGTTTTCTACGGACAGACAGACAGACGGACGGACGGACGGACATCGCTAGATCGTCTTAAAATCGATCGAGGATCATAAATATATATACTTTATGGGGTCCTAGACCAATATTTCGAGGTGTTACAAACGGAATGACAAACTTATATATACCCTCTATCACTAGAGTGGAGTTTATAAAAACATGTTCTAAAATATTTTTGTGACTTACCAATTTTTTTAAAACATATTTAACGGGGTTTCAACACGTGAATTTAAGGAGAAACTAATCTGATATTCACGGTTTTGCTAATAACTTTTTAACCACTGGACCCATTTGACTGAAATTTAATTCGAACCAGGTCTGGGGAACAACAAATATATATGCCACGCTTCAGCATCCTTAGAATTGCCTTTCGAAAGTTAGCGTGTTTTCTATCTCGTAAATTCAAGAAAACCCATTGCCGAAATTCAGTCTTTTGCTCATAACTTTTGAACCACTGGACCGATTTCGCTGGCTTGCAATACCAACCTGAGCAGGTAAATGTCCAACATATATGCCAAACTTCAGCAGCATCCGTAAAGTCTTTCAAAAGTTATCGTGTTTTTAACAGACAGACGGACGGACGGACAGGCGGACGGACGGACATCGCTAGATCGTCTTAAAATCGATCGAGGATCATGAATATATATACTTTATGGGGTCTTAGACCAATATTTCGAGATGTTACAAACGGAATGACAAACTATAAATACCCTCTATCACTAGAGTGGAGGGTAGAAAAAATTGAAAAGAAAAAATTTTTTTCCCTTTTTTCAAAATAAATTTATAAAATTTAAAATAGTTTTTGACAAAAATAAATTTCAATTTGTGTTTTTTCTAATTCATGCCAAAATATGCACTTAAAAGTTAGAAAAATGCACAAAATATGCATTTAAAATCAAAATATGCAAAAATATGCATTTTCACCAAAATATGCAAAAATATGGAAAAACAAATCGATGCCATTTTAACGCAAAATTCTTGATTCCGAAAGATAATTGGTCGATATCGTTTTAAGACTATCTACAAAATACTTGCATTTGCATGGAAATCTCTTCCCTATTAATTACAGTTTCTATTGAAAAATATACCTACCTAAACCCAGCTATCCTGTAATCTATTCTGTTACAATGATTTTGCTTTTTTTGTAGCAAAATATTTCTTCCGGAACGATGGGAACAAAGCAACTTTGTCTATTTGCGATATTAAAATCAAGGCAAATTGTTTGTGCCATCAATAAGTCAGAAAACAAAATTTTAATTTTAAATATGCTAATTAAATGTATTATATCAAAAGGATCAAATAATTTCAAAGGAAATTAACATATTCATTACCTAGATGAATAATATAGAATTGTTTATAAAATTACTTGAATTAAGGGTGTCACCCAACATTTTATTTTTCTACTTTTTCCGTTTGATCTTTGTTTTCCTGATGTTTTTCTGTTTTTTTTTTCTTCATTATTTAAATTATGCATTAAATTCGAATTAACATTTTAGCAAACAGAGGAAATTGTGCACATGTGTTGCCTACTTTAAGGCTTTTACAAAACTACATTTTTTTCATAACACCCTTTCAGGAAACACTAAAATATGTAAAATGTGGCATAATTTAGGGGGGAAATTATAAAAAGCATAAGAGGGGAGAAAATAAGTATTTTTAAAAACATTTTTAAAAATATTAAATTTCCCTGAAAGAACTAAAACAACCTCTGAAAAGCATGATATTTTTACAGTGTTGTAATTTTATAGTTTTGTTTTTTTAAAAGTTTTTTTTTTTTTTATACAATTACAACAGTTTTTATGCCGGAAGAAGTTCAAAGTTCTTCTCCGAGGGTTACATTTAAATAGCAACAGAACGTTGTCCAACTTTTTTTCAGTTATCTATTTTTTTACTGAAAATTTAAATTTTTTAATTTTTGTGAAAAAAAAATTGCCAATTTGAAAAATCACCATCTTGGAATAAAAGTCTGAAAAGTGGTATGCCAGTTAATTAATACTAAATATTTAACTAACGAACTAATATTTTAGTCCAAAAAGACCTAGCGCAGGAATTGGTAACCAATAGTAAAATTTTTTACTAATATTATTCAAAACCAGTAAAAAGTACTAATTTAAGTACTTTAAAGATACTAAAAGTATTAACTTATTAGTAGATTTGGGTACAAAATCACTTACTAAAACTTTTACTGTACACTCAAAAAATTATGTTAGTAAAATCAACTGAAAATGTCAGTTAAAATAACTACTTTGTAAGTTGTTTTGGGGTCAACTACTTTTTCAGTTAAATTAACTAACAATATTAGTTTTTTGAACTGACAAAAAACAACTGACTTATGTAGTAAAAACTACTTACATTTGTAGTCAAAACAACTAACATGTAGTAAAAATGAAAAAAATCATTGTATATATTTTTTTTTTTTTCAAAAAATTTTTCAGAAAAAAAATTGAAGACCAAATTTTTGTAAATTTTTTTTTTTTTTTAATTTTTCAGAGATAAAAAAAATAAAATGAACTACTTTAAATAACTGTTACTACATTACAGTACTTTTTTTTAGTTGTTCAAAAAAACGACTTAAAATAACTAACATAAATAGTTGTTTGATATTTTTCATACAAAAACAACTGACTTTGTAGTTGAAAACAACTAACTTACATAATTTTATGAGTGTAGAATTATTTTGAGTGTAAAGATGTCACAAAAGATAGACTCAATCGGTCCATGTTTGGATTTGGAACCCATTTTCCGGAAAACTCTGGTGTAGGGTATCATATGGGCGGTCTTGACCGACTAAAACTTTCTTATTTGTTTTTTTACATTTTGAAAATATTTTTTTGCTGGAAGAACCTAGATTTAAAATTGCAAGCTGATAAGACCATTGTTTTAGTTAATCGAAAAGTTACTATAGTACAATTTTTTATTATTTTTTACGAACTTAGAAATTCTTAAAAGTTGTTTTTCAGAATATTTTTCATTGACTGAGGTTCAAAAAAGTACCAAAGTACAAAGTTTTGTTGGAAAGTTTTCGTTTTCGTTTGATAACACAGGGCAACACTTTTTTTTGCCCGGATTCTGATAGCTAATTTTGGGTAATTGGGGTACGCTGATTTCAAATCTGGCTACCGTTTTTTTGGGTCAGCTCTAGTTTTTGAGATATAATCTCAGGAAACTTTGAAAATAGGCTATTTTTGGAAAGTTTGTGAGTTCATATTTACCAACACTGGTCTTGCATCCAAAAAGTGAATGACGTTTAAGGATATGCTGATTCCAAAAATGCTCTTCCTTTTTTTGAGTCATCTTTAGTTTTTGAGATATCGCTAAAATAAAATTTTCATTCATGCCC
Organism: Pegoplata infirma; assembly: GCA_963921195.1. Taxonomy (NCBI): domain Eukaryota; kingdom Metazoa; phylum Arthropoda; class Insecta; order Diptera; family Anthomyiidae; genus Pegoplata; species Pegoplata infirma. The sequence continues at coordinate 39,092,410 of OY992536.1, forward strand.
TTTTTAATTCTGAGCACATTTATCAAGTTGGCAGAGTTTGAGGACACGATTTGGACTAAATAAGGAACGCTGATTTCAAAAATGCTTTTAGTTTAATCGTGCAGGCTTAAGTTTTCGAGTTATGAAGCAACGAAATAACATATTTTTTTATCGTGTAATTGAAAAGTTATATATTTTTATTAGCATTTGCTTAGAAACTTCAGACATTTGCAAAGGGTTTGTGAACTCACTTTGACCTTGCCAAGACAATTTCTGACAACAAATTAACACATGATGTAAATATGAAGTCAATCAGACAAGTGGTTTGGCTGGAATGATGAGAACGATTTTTCGAAATTTGCTTGCGTCATAACTCGAAAGCTAAAGCTTTCAGAAAAATGTTAATACCAGTTTTGGAATCCTCGCACCCAATATAGTTAAGTTTAGAGGTGGGCGCGTGAGTGGCTTTTGACTCACACTCACTCACGCTCACTCAAAAAATAATCGAATCACTCACTAATCACTCACGCCATTTTTTTTTTACTCACGCTCACTCACTATTCACGTGAGTAATAAAAAACTTACTCACGCCGGATTCACGCAAAATCAACTCACGCAACAAAATTTTCTTACCAAAAAAAGAAAAAAAATTGTTTACAAAAAATTAAAAAAAAAAATTGGGCAAATCAAAAAATCTAATCACGCGAACTCACGCAAAAGATAAATGACTCACTCACTTATCACTCACTCAGATTTTTTTTTAACTCACACTCACTCAGAATCACGTGATTAAAAATTCACGCGAATCACGCAAATCACGTGACCAGCGCCCATCTCTAGTTACGTTCGTGTTTAAAACTGAAGCTCTCAAATTAGTGTTGGCAATTGTAGCCAAGCAAGGTTGGTCAAAAACGCACTTTTTTGACTCTTTACCAGCGATTTGCTCGCTAACGAGAGCTGATGAAACAAAGTGGAAAACAGATTCGGAATCAGCACACCATATAAATCAGTTGTCAAAGGTCAGGCAAATTGAAAAAGCTCAACTTTTGTCAACCTGTGTAATAAATCTTGTCAGGGCTTACTGGGCTCACGCCTACGATTTTTTTTTTCGAAAATATTTCTCAAGAGCTAAGAACTTTTTCTTCTACTTTACGAAAAATATTTCAGAATCAAAAAATTTTTTGAAATATTTTTTCTCATCTTGAAAAATTTTTTCTATTAAAAAATGTTCAGATTCTGTTTGACTTGTCAGACTTGAAAATTCTGAGACACTTATTTTTACAAAAATTTTTAGATTGTAAAAGATTTTGCAATAAAAGCCGACTGATTCTAAAAAAAAAACAATTGAAAAATCCGTAGTATCGGTAAAATTTTGTTTTTAAAACAATTTTCAGAGATTTTTTTAAATTAAACAAATTTTTTATATAATTTTTTTAAAACAATTCGCAGATGAGATTTTTTTTGTGCAGGAAAATTCTCAGATGTTGAGACATTTAAAAAAAAAATCTGGATTCTTAGACATTTTTTTTTAAATTAACAGATTATGAGGCATTCTTAGATTCTGAAATATTTTCCTGTAAAAAAATTATTAGATTCCTACCCAGTATTTTTAAAAAAAAAAATCCGATTAAATAACATCTATGAAAATTAAAATAAAATCGATTTAAGTGATTTTAAATATCAGTGTTAATTTTGGCTGTCCCGAGTCTTTTTTCCAGGAGCGTCTTTGAGGGTGCGAAGTAGTTCGGAGGCTACTTGCCCCTCGTGGTAAATGTTTACAAATTTATTTTATTCGTTATTTTGCAAAAAAAAACTGAAGGGGCTCTGAGACATAAATTTCCTAGGGGCCCCGACATGGTTAATACGGCCCTGCCTATATCCAACATTAGATCTTTTGAAAAGTATATTCGATTTATTAAGGGTTTGTGATTGAAGAAGAAAACATTGTATTTCTAAAGATTATTTTTAATGAAGATTCATTCCAGACCATGGTTTCTGTACCCACCTCTACGTCTGTAGTGGAGAAAATTACATTGGATTTAAATTGTTTGATTTTTGTAAGACTTTTTTTTTCTACATGTTTTTTCATCAACAGACTTAACTCTGATTGGAATAGAACCCACGTTCATGAAATTTTCCATCAGTTTGCAAAGCTAGCACTCTACCATCTACACTCTAAAAAGTCTTTGTAAAATTACTACTATAAAGTGGGTAAATTTCTATGTAAAATAACACACAACGCCTAATATTGAGCACAAAGTGTTTAAAAATCTAATTTGCACACAAAAATTCGAAAATTAAACACTTTATGTAGTATTTTGTGTGTTGATAAATATATTCGTAGAAAATTACACACAAGATGTTTAAAATAAAACATTAAATGTGTATAGTAAGCATTTTGTGTTTAATATTCCAATATTGAACATTAAATGTGTAACTAAAAAAAAAATAAAATTAAAATTGTCAAATAAAAATTAATATATGTAAATACAGAAAATTTTTCAGCATTTAGCAACAAAAATAAAAAAACGCGAAAAAAATAACAAAAACATGAAAATTAACGTATTTAAAGTAAAGGGATAATTAAAATATATGTCCTGCGTTCAAATGCAATGTATGCACTACAAACTCAAAGCGAAAATAAACCAAAAGCAAATATTAAAAAAGGAAATTATCTCGTGATATTTAAGAAAACTATTTGCCAATTATACAACATATCGGTAAGTACACCAACTATCTTTTAAATTGTTTTTAGAAAAAACATGTGTCTCAGATTTTAAGAATTTTTCTTAGCGGAAATGTTTAAGATTCTGTGAACTCATGTATCTTAAAACAAAATGTCTTAGAAAAATTTCTCAGATTTTAAAATTTTCCAGAATCACAAAATCTTCCTGGTTTTGAGAATTTTTCTTTACAAAGAAATGTGACAGATTCTAAGAATTTTAATATTCAAAAATATTTTAGATTCTGAGAATTTTTCTTAAGAACAACTGTCTCAGCTTCTGAGAATTTTTCGATACAAAAACTGTCTCAGATTTTAGAAATTTTTCTATAGAAAAATGTCTCAGATTCTTTAAATTATTTATAGGAAAAATATCTCAGACTCTGAGACCATTTCTATAAAAAAAATGTCTCAGATTCTCAAAATTTTTCTATCGAAAACATGTTTCAGATTATGAGAATTTTTCTATAAAAAAATGTCTCAAATTCTGAGAATTTTTCGAAAAAAAATGTCTCAGATTCTGAGAATTTTTCTATAAAAGAATGTCTCAGATTCTGAGAATTTTTCTATAGAAAAAAACTTTCCTATAAATAAAAATGTATCAGATTCTGGGAATATTTGTATAGAAAAAATGTCTCAGATTCTGAGAATTTTTCTATAGAAAAAATTTCTTAGATTCTGAGAATTTTTCTATAGAAAAAATGTCTTAGATTCTAACAATTTTTCAATAGAAAAAAATGTCTCAGATTTTAAGAATTTTTCTATAAAAAATTTCTCAGATTCTATGAATTTTTCTATAGAAAAAATGTCTCAGATTCTGAGAATTTTTTTATAGAAAAAATGTCTCAGATTTTGAGAATTTTTTTTTTAGAAAAAAAAGTCTCAGATTTTGAGAATATTTTCTATAGAAAAAATGCTTCATATTCTGAGAATTTTTCTATAGAAAAAATGTCTCAGATTCTGAGAATTTTTCTATATAAAAAATGCCTTAGATTCTAAGAACTTTTCTATAAAAAAATTGTCTCAGATTCTGAGAATTTTTCTATAAAAAAATGTCTCAGATTCTGGGAATTTTTTTAATAGAAAAAGTGTCTCAGATTCTGAGAATTTTTCTATAGAAAAAATTTCTCAGATTCTGAAAATTTTTCTGTAAAAAAATGTCTCAGACTCTAAGAATTTTTTTAATGCAAAAGTGTTTCAGGTTCTGAGAATTTTTCTATGGAAAAGTGTGTCAGATTCTGAAAATTTGTTCTATACAAAAATGTCTGAGATTCTGAAAAGTAAAAAAGATGTCTCAGAGTATTAGAATTTTTCTAAAATCTTCCTTAATTTTTTTTAAAAGATTCTAAGATTTTTTCTACAGACTATACTATATCATTCATTCTGAGAACTTTTCTATAGATAATATGACTCAGATTTTGAGAATGTTTTTATAAAATATTGATTCTTGTAATTTTAACTACTTTAAATTTTTATTTATTTGCAGATTGTGACTAACCTTGATGTTATCAAAATTTAGATTTCTTCAAATTCTGCGTTTTTTCCATGTTTAATGAAGCTTTTAGTTTTTTAGTTGTTAATAGTTTTTAATAATTTGTCATTATAGCACAAAATATATTACTTTTTATTTTTCTTTTGTACATTTTAGTTTATACAATAGATGGATATTTTATCAAAATATTGTAATTGCACTTAAGTTAAAATAAAATCTGTAAAATTAAAATTGCGTTCTATACAATTTTTTCATAGGAATAAATAACATTAAATCAAAAACCTTTATAAATGCAAATTTAAACTTTTTTAATCCATTTTTGCACACAAAGAATGCTTTTTTAAGCACAAACATTTTAAAATTACACACTTTGTGTTTATTTCTAGAGAATTTTCCAAGCGTCAAACATGTAGGTGTACACACAAAATGTTTATTAGTTGTACACACTTTGTGTGCAAATGTTGAAATTTAAACACATAGTGTATTTTTACCCACTTTATTGTAGGAGAACAGTTACCTACAATAAAGTGGGTAAAATTCAACAAAAATTTATAAGAGTGTAGGCTATAGCTCTGCTTAACAAACTAACAGCAGAAGTTGGTTCGTATTTCATTTCAGATGTTTTGTGTGTGACGTCAACAGAAGATTTTTATTTTACACAAACTATATTACGATCCTTAGAAATTTTGTTTTTTATTTTGAAGCAGAGTGTTATTTCAGCAATTTTGAAAAGTACCAAAGTAGGATTTTAATTTAAAGCATAAGCTGTTGTCTGTTAAAATTATATTTTTCATTGCATACTTTTAGGCACTTTAATATTTAATATTTATTAATTATAAAAAATTTATAAAAAATACTTACCCAAAAATGCTGGTATTGCTCCCAATGGCATCACAAACAAACTAACCAATAGATCAGCTATCGCCAGTGAAAATAAAAAATAATTCGTAACATTTTGCAAACGACGATCCAAGGCCACAGCCAAACATACTAAAATATTACCCAAACCACCGGCAATGATGAAAAACAATACGAATAAAAAACCAAAATCAAAACCTTTAATGGGCACTGGAAGCACTTCCTCTAAATGGGTTAAATTAGAAAAATTTCCATTCATCATTAACGAAGAAGAAGAATTGACTAGGGTTGAGTTCGTTACGCCTAAAGGCCAAACCCAATTATCTTCAGACCAATTATTGCTAGAATATAATGATTGATTTAAAAATTCTTCACCCTCCGAGGCTGAAGATAAACCCAATGTGGGTAAATAATCCGGTAGTGTAGTAGAAGAAAATGGCACATTTTTCGTAAGTTCTGATAACGACTTGGAAATAAAACATTTTATTTTGTAGGGCAACGAGGTAGGAAAGCTGGATGTTAACGTTGAGGTTAAGGATGATGATGATGAAAATACTTTTGTTGAATTTTGACAATATATTGATAGATTTTGTACTAATGGTTGACATATACTCGTAGAAGAATTACTATTTAAAGCTGCAGGTAAAAGAGATTCTATGGAATTTTTTTGTATTATATCACTGTTATCTAAATAACTATTATTACTAAAACTATCACTAGGGGATATATCACTACTACTAGTAGGCGAAGAAAGATGATGTGGACGATGATGTTGTTGATGATGTTGTGATGCAGATTTTAGATGTTGTCTAAATGTCATTTGGAATTCTTTAAGAGGTTCTTGTACATCTTCCACTATTAATTTGATATTCTCCATAGAATTTTGTTTAAAACTGTGGATAGTTGTTGTTTGATTTTGATTATTTGAGGGCAGGTTTGAAATTTGTTCATTATTGTTAGTGCTGCTGTTGTTGCTGTTTGTCGTCGTCGTTGTGGTCTTAAATGTCTCCATTTCATTAAGTTCATGTGAGGATGATAGCACAGCAGGCATTTTAACATTATGACATGTATAATATTGTTGTTTTGTATCCAATTTCGATGTTTCGAATGTTTCAAGTTTACAATGGAATGTTTGGGTAAAACGATTTTCTGTAACCATGTCCTGGTCGACAACATCATTATCTTGTCTTGCATTTGTAAGAAAGTGGCGGGTGGTTTGATTTTCATTTTCATCCAGAGGTAAAGTAATTGTTGTTTCATCACACCATACTTTAAAAAAACTTTTGTTGTTATCATCAACCATGTCGTTATCCCCGTTCTTAATGTCATCGTCATCATCATCCAAAACCTTGTCTTGGTTAATCTCTTGCCAACATAGAGTATCATATGTTTGTCGTTCAAATTGTCGTTCATTGTTGGTAGCGGATGATGTTGTTGATGATGATGATGATGCTGATGTTGGTGATGTTGTAATTTCAAATGTTTCGGATGATGTTGACAGATTTTTAAATGTTGTAGATTGTATTGTGTCAGCTGTGTTAGGTGTATTTTTAGTTGCTGTCGTTGTTTCACCTTCTGTTGTTGCTGTATATGCTGTTGGTGTCCTTGTTTTTGATGATTGTGCTGTTGATGCTGTAGATATTGCTGTTGGTCTAAGACCAAGTCTTTGTTGCAAATCCATTTCATTCTAAAGCTGTTTGACAAGCTGTGAATTGAATACGTTTTTGTTGTCTTGTTTTTTGTTTGAAATTTTAAAACAATTTTTTTTTAACAAAAAGAAAATACTACAAAACGTTTTTCAATTAATTGCTTATTTCTGGCGACTGATGAAGCTGAAATGAGAATAAATGACATTGGAAATTAAAAACATGTCAATATAAAGACCAACAATACAAAAATAACAAATTAAACACAACTAATGGTTAGCGGTTTTATTAAATATCGGACAATAAAAGAATTATGATTTGAGTCCCCATTTCCGGAACTTTCCCACACGGAAAGTTTCAGTTACAATAAGTGAGAGTGTTAAATTCGGCGGTGCCGAATCTTTTATACCCTCCAACATTTAAAAATGCTTGCGATTTTTGTACTCTTGCCCAAAACAATAAATCATGATAATGTTTTGCTAGGTGTTCTGTCCAAATCTAAATTTTTCTAGAAGAAATAATGCTATATTAATTTGTTAAAAAAAGTTTTTGATAAAAAAAGTTTCTAATAAAAAAAATTTCTGATTAAAGAAAATATTTGATGAAAAAATAGAATAAAAAAAAAAATATTGATGAAATTTTTTTTTTTGACAAAAAATTATTAATGAAAAAAAATATTAAAAAAAAAAAAAAAAATATTGATGAAAAAAAATTTAGGTGAAAAAAAAATTATTGATAAAAAATATATTGATGAAAAAAAAAATATTAATAAAAAAAAAAATATTGAAGAAAAAAATATTGATGAAAAAAAATATTGATGAAAAAAATTTATTGATGAAAAAAAAAAATTAATGAAAAAATGTTGATAAAAAAAATATTAATGAAAAAAAAATATTGATCAAACAAAAAATACTGATGAAAAAAAATATTGACGAAAAAAGTATTGATTAAAAAAAAAATTTTTTTTTTGTTAAAAAAAATATTGATAAAAAAAATTGATCAAAAATAATTACAATCAAAATATTTTGTTGGCAAAAACAAATGAAAAACACATTTAAAACCAGTGAATAAACAATTGAAAACCATCCCAGTTTTTGTTTTAACAAACATCAACATTTATTTTTTACTGTTGACAAAATTTTCTAAAATAACATTAAACATTGAAAAATTTTTATACCCTCCAACCACAGTATGGGGGTATACTCACTTTGTCATTCCGTTTCTAACGCATCGAAATATCGGTCGGGGACCCCATAACCCAGCAAAAATAAATCGAGATTCTTTTTATAGCATACCGAAGCGCAACCAAAGAACGCTCTTGAGGATGCAGTAAAAGTAAGGGAAATAAATTTAAATTTTTTGTTAAGATTTTTTATATAAAACTTAAAATATAAAATTATATGTTGATCAAATTTCACACATTCTTTCCTTTTAAATATATTTAACACTTTTTGAATAAAAACAATGAGTTTTGGACAAAGACACATGATTTCACTGCATCATTATTGCGCATTAATCAGCGCTGCAAAGAGTGCTTCAATCAAAGCACCTTTAACACATTTTGAATGAAAAAAAAATTGAGTACACCATTTCCACTTTAGTTTCAGGAAAAACAAATTATGTTACAAAAAATGTCCAATCATATTTTAGACTCTCCAATTATATTTAAAAATATCCAATTATATTTCAAAAATTTCCAATATAATTGAAAATTTTTGAAATGTAATTAAACATTTTTTGGTTATAAGTGGTCATATCTGAAATATAAATGGAAGTATCTGAAATATAATTTGAAATTTTCGAAATATAATTGGAAATTTTTTAAATGTAGTTAGATCTCTTTCCCCCAAATGCTTGCAGGGAGTCAACTGATTTTCAGAATTAGTCAATTGTATTTAAGATTTTCAAATTGTATTCAGAAATAGTCATAATGTATTTCAGATTTTGTAATTTGTATTTCAGAAATAGTCAAATGTGTTTCATCTTTATTCTGCTTAAATAGCTCTTAAAAAAATGAATTCACTGCATCTTTATAGCGATTTTTTCAGCGCTCTAAAGAGATGTGAATTCAGAGCATCTTAAGAGCGCTTTTTCGGTGTATCCAACTAGCGCTCTAAAGTGTGACATCGCCTTAGAGAATCATGCATGAATTCAGCAGGTTTGGTTGCGCTCCTTCACTCAAGTTTCCTTTCCAAAAGCTGCTGCCAGTTCAGCAAAATTTTTGCTGGGAAAGTATATATATTATTGATCCATCATCGATTCTAAGACATTCTGTGAATGTCCTTCCGTCCGTCTGTCTATTGATGGCACGATGCAGTCCAAAATAAAAGAGCTGCAATTTGGCATGAATATGTGTTATGGTCCTAGGCAGGTTAAGTTCGTAAATGGGCAAAATCGGCCCAGGGGAAAAAAATTCCCCCTTGAAGAACTAAACCAACCTCTGAAAAAATACACTTTTTTTTACATGTTTTTTTGTATTTTTGTTAAATAAATGAAACATTTTTTATATTTATCGGGATGGGAAGGTGCTATTAACGTCCCCCACTGACCCCAATCACCCCTCCCCCCCCCCCCCCCCCCAAAAATACAAACGCCCCTGACAATTTTTTTTTTTTTACATTTTGGAGGGTATAACAGATTCGGCACGGCCGAATTTAACGCTCTCACTTGTTTTCATTCTTTTTTACCAACAAATTCGAAAAAAATAACCTACGAAAACATTTAAAATTAATGATAGTTCTGTTATTTTTACCCACAAATTCCAAAAAATAACCTACGAAAACATTAAAAATTAATGATTTCGTAGATTAATTAACATTAAAAATTAATGATTTCGTAGATTATTTTTTTACAATTTTCTCTTGAAATATTTTTTTAAAAATTTTTAATAAAATTTTGGAGAATCGATTCTGCAATTCTGGCCAGACACTCTACCCATCGTGCCAATGTTACTTGATACAAACATGTTTTTATATTTCTATAAATAATTTTATGAAGTTTTTTTTCTACGAAATAATAACTACACAGAAAAAAATAATTCATACCTGGAATGAATTTATTTATAAATAGTATGAATTGACTTTTTTTCCCAAACTTTTTTCATACAGAGTATGAACTTGGTCATGCATATTATAAATAAATTTTTAATGGATTTTTTGGTTAAAATGCGTGGATTTTTGTCTAAATTAAAGAAAAATTTAACTGTTATGAATATATTCCGAGTGATCGTTTTAACGCCTCGCGATATACATATTAATATATTGACATAAAAACTGATATAGCTGCATCTATTTGGAATTAATAAATATAATAGAACCTATTTAGCACAAACAAATTAATCATTTAAAAAAATTATACATATTTGCACATAGAAAGTCATTAAAAAAGTGCATTTCTTGATGTTTTGAATTTAACTCTTCGTTGATTAAAAAAAAACAGCAAACAGGCAAGGCTAACATCGTAGGTTTTTCTTGATTAATTAATTATTTTTTTACTAACTTGATTTTTTTATATTTTTTTAAAATAGTAAATAAATTTAAAAAATCATAAATAGTATGAATTTGTTCAAATATAACATGAACTGTAATCAATGAATCCAATTCATACTATTTTTTTTTTTTTTTTTTTTTTTACGAACGGTCCCACCTCACACTTACCCGCCCCAACCGACCGAGAGGGCTCGTTCCCATGACGGGGGAACACGTACACACCATGGTCCGAACCATAGCGGATTAGGCTGGATAAGTAAGGATAGTAATAAACCAACTACAAACTCTTAGTCATCAGTCGGTTTATTATATGGACACTAAATACATTTATATACAATTACTACAACTACAAAATTTCTACAGATAATTTAGTATTAATAATCCTAAATTAACTATAAACGTTCAAAGAAATTAAAATAACACTGTGCTACAGTGAAAAAATACTTCTGATGTGACATAGTATAGGTTGTTGGTCTTGTCGAGTAGATCACAAAAATGCCCATTAAATTTGCCAGACACCCTCAAATTTTAGAGTTATGGTCAAAAAACGTTTTTTTGGGACTTTTCTCACTAAACCTTTTGTAATTCAGAAAATTTTCAACCGATTTTAAATTTTTTAACTGTTTTTGATAGAAGAAGGATGGGGCTTTCCATGTGTGTGAATTGGTCTATACATATAAGAAAGATATTTATTGATTTTTTCTATAAAATCTAATTTTTTTGTTATTTTTTGAAAATTTTTCGAGTTTATCGATTTTTTTCTGCTATAGTTCATTCAACAACCTTTATATTTATGAAAGTATTTTGAAAGAAAATTTGATTCTGAATACGATAAGCTTTATCCTGAAGAAATCGGATAACAATTGGCAGAGTTGTGATAATTTTTCTAAAAAAGAAAATTAAGATTTTGCAGGAAATCGCCGTTCAGATAACCCAGACAAAAAAAAATAATTTATCAGAAATGGTCATGTAAAATATTTTTAAAGGTTTTTGGCGCCCTGAATCCGGATCTGGCCTTTAAATTGCTCTATCTCGTCAGGTTTTTGAGATATTTAACATAAATTGATATATCAAAAACTTAATAAGATAGCCCAATTTCAAGGTCAAATTCGAATTTAGGAGGTCAAAAACCTTTAAAATAATGATACGCGACCTCTCAGTATGTTCGTTTATTTTTTTATTTTTTTGCCTGGGTTATCCGCACGGCAATTTCATACAAAATCTTAATTTTCTTTTTTAGAAAAATTATCACAACTCTGTCAATTGTTATCAGATTTTTTCGGCATAAAGCTCATCGCATTCACAATTAAATTATCTTTAAGAATGCGTTTATAAATATAAATGTTGTTGAACGAACTATAGCAGAAAAAAATCGATGAACTCAAAAAATTTTCAAAAAATAACAAAAAAATTTGATATTGTTGAAAAAATCAATACATATCTTTCTTATATGTATGGACCAATTCACACACATAAAAAGCGCTATCCTTCTTCTATCCAAAACAGTTGAAAAATTGAAAATCGGTTGAAAAATGTTTAAGTTACACGTGGTTTAGTAAAAAAAGTCCCAAAAAATCGTTTTTTGACAATAACTTTAAAATTTGAGGGTGTCTGGCAAGTTTGATGGGCATTTTTGTGATCTTTTCGGCGAGATCTACAACCTTAACTACCTCATTTTAAAAGTATATTTGATTTTGTGTTTTTTGTAGCACAGTGTAATCATCGTCACGCAATCTATTCAAATATGTCAAAATAGTTGATTTCACAAGAGCATAATTCTCCGAAAAGTCAACAAACCTGTATAACGAGTTAAAATCAGTACACATCCTACGAATAGGATCTGCACACGTATAATTCGTGCGACAAATATCAATATAAAGAAAGCTGTAATATCTAGTAGGCCGAAAAGGGACGTTAAAAAACAACTTCCCAACAAGAAATTCAGAATCAACTTCGCCCTTAATAATCTTCAAAATAAACACAGTATTTAACATAATACGTCTACTCTTCAGAGTAGGAAGTTTTATCAACGCCAATCTTGCATTATATGATGGAAGATTGCTATAGTCCGGACCCCAGTTGAGGTTCCTAAGACAAAAAAGTAAAAATTGTTTCTGTACGGATTCAATCATATCACTATGAACTGGATCCCAAACAATACAACCAAATTCCAAAATTGGTCTTACCAATGAAGTAAATAATTGCCTCGTTATATAGGGGTCAGAAAATTCCTTCGCCCAGCGTTTCATGAATCCAAGAACACCATAGGCCTTATTTACCATAGTCTCCACATGCGCATTAAAAGTCAACTTTCTATCTAAAAGAATACCAAGATCCAAAATAGAATCAACCGATTCCAAAATTGAACCATTTAATAAGTACTGAGAAGTCAAAAACTTCGACCTAGCAAATGTCATGTGCTTACACTTTTTCAAGTTCAGCTCCATGAGATTACAATCGCACCAATTGTAAAATCTATTCAAGTCATGCTGCAGCAATACCTGTCCAACAGGAGAACTGTAAGACAGAAAAAGCTTAACATCATCAGCAAACATCAAAATATTAGAATGAATAATAGAAGATGGGAGATCATTTATAAACAACAAGAATAGGATAGGACCGAGATGACTGCCCTGTGGGACACCAGAAGCAACACTTATAAATCTAGAATGTGTCTGCCTAAAAAGAACGCATTGCTCACGATTTCTCAAATATGAAGATAACCATTTCAATACGATACCATTAAATCCAATTACACTCAACTTATATAGCAAAAGATTATGGTTGACCTTATCAAATGCTTTACTGAAGTCAGTATAAATCGCATCAGTCTGTAGACCTGAAGTAAAACCACTAATGATATTAGTAGAAAATTGAAGCAAATTAGTATTAGTCGATCGACCCTTACGAAAACCATGTTGACATGGCACTAAAATTGAAGATACATGGTAGGACACAATATCAGTGACAAGTTTCTCAAATAGTTTAGGAATTGCATTTATGTACAAAATTTGTTCTGTGTAATGATATATCAGTAAAAAATACCAACAATTATAAAAAAAAAATATTTTTTAGTGTGTTATTTTTGAAATAAAGGACAGAAGTAGTCATTAATGAAAACTTAACATCAAATAAATGTTTTTTTCTTTTAAAAACGATTAAATGTAAAATTTTTTAAATAAACTACAAACAGTTAATGACATAATTATTTAGGTGCATATTATGTTTCATTCACCAGCTGGTGAATATTTTTTTTATTCACCACGAGAATATTGTTCCAAACCTTTGGTTTTTAGGATGCATTGCCATCAGTTTCCGATTTATCTCCATAGAATTCATTCTACAAATAAAATATGATAAAAAACATAAATTTAACCAAAATCTTTTAAAAATCTAGCTTAAAAAATGTATCTTACCTTTGTCTTTGTTGAATACCGCGGTGTCCATTGTTAACATCTTTGATTTAAATTTAATAAAATTATTTATTTTTTTTTTAATACAAAACAATTTTATTTTTGTGACATGTTTTTTTTTACTAACTTGATTTTTTTATATTTTTTTAAAATAGTAAATAAATTTAAAAAATCATAAATAGTATGAATTTGTTCAAATATAACATGAACTGTAATCAATGAATCCAATTCATACTAATTATGTACAAAATTTGTTCTGTGTAATGATATATCAGTAAAAAATACCAACAATTATAAAAAAAATAATTTTTTAGTGTGCTATTTTTGAAATAAAGGACAGAAGTAGTCATTAATGTACAACTGAACATCAAACAAATGGTTTTTCTTTTAAAAACGACTAAACGTAAAATTTTTTAAAAAAACTACAAACAGTTAACGACATAATTTTTTTAAGTGTATATTATGTTCCATTCACCAGCTGGTGAATATTTTTTTATTCACCACGAAATGAATTTGTATCCGAGATACAAACCATGATATTAAAATTTTTGGTTTTAAGAAAATGAAAACAGTCATTCTAATTTGTTTTTGTTAATCGTAAGCTTATATAGTCACAATGAGGTGGAGTCCTGGAACTTTTTTAAAATTAGACACCATCCTAAAAAGATTATTATGTTAAAAAAATAAGAATTTTTGAAGGCACTTTTTTTGGGGTGGAAGAGTTCGCAATAAATGATATCGAGGCAATATCAGACATTTATCACATGTTATACGAAAACGTTAGTGTATTCGTTCTTAGAATACCTTGCCTTATGATTAGAGATGAGCAATGTAGTGATTTTTGAATCACGCCGTTCTCAGTTACCGTTATTTACAAATCACCGTTCTTTTAAACAGATACCGTGATCACCGTTTTTCAATGTGATGCAAAAATAACAATACAATGTTTTCCTCTTACTTTAGATTAGTATGTATTAAATATTATTTGTATTGCCGGACTTCATATTTAATAACTGAATTTGTATTAAGTTCAATTTAAGTACATTCAAGTTATTTCTGAGAAATTATTTATTTAAAATTATGAGAAAATCTGGAAGAATTTATAAAACCACAGTAGAAATGAGCAATTTAGTTATTTTTGAGGAACGTCTTTCTTTACAAATAACCAATATTTTAAACAGTTACTGTGATCACCGTTTTTAAATGTAGATATAAACGTGATTTTATATCACAGTTCTTTCAATAACAGTTTTCATTTTAAAGCAAAATAAAACATTGCGTTTGCTTTGTGTGTTTGTTTTTTTACATTCCATAACAAGAGAAGAAAAAATATGATTGAACGAGAACACAGCAACTGTTAAAATGTTAGTTAATGTGTGCATAACAGAAAAGAACGATATTGCAAGTAGCAGTGATTTAAGATATTTGATAACTGCAGTTACCAGTGATTTTTGAATCACGGTGATTAAATCACCGGTATGAAAATATCACTCATCTCTACTTATGATATCGTTTTTCCAAAAAAAATATGATATCGTTTTAGCTATTGTTAATTCCAATCATAACGATAGTAAAATCGCCATTTTCCAGAATTTATCGAAAAACTATTGTTATTCCAGGTAATAACGATATCGTTTCGATATGAATATGTGATCTCGATTTCGCCATCGAAATTTCGAGGAATGACGATACTAAAATCGTCTAAAATGCGAAAATTGTATCATAATACACATGATACTAGTTCCGCTATCACTTATCGTTATTTGGTTTATTAAGACAATTTTATTATTACTTTAATTATTTTTATATCCACTCGCACAAAGGATCAGCAAGAAAAAGAAACCAAAAATTTCTAATCCCTTGGGTCGAAGTACAGGATATTGAACTTCTTTTAGCATAAAATTGTTTCGTTTGAAATATTGGTTCTAGACCCACTTTAAGATATACCGATCGATGCAGAATCACTTTTTGAGTCGATTTAGCGATGACCATCCGTTTGTCTGTCCGTCCGTCTATCTTCCTGTCTGCCTATGTAAACGGTGTAAACACGATACATGTCGCAGTTTTTAATCAATTGACTTCAAATTTGAAACTTAAGCCTCTCTTGGCCCAAGCACGTAGCCTATTCAAATTGTAAAATATCGGTCCATGTTTACTCTAATCCCAATATAAAAGTCCTCTTTAAGTTTGGCTCAAATGTCTCTACACTCAAAAAAATAAAACTGTAAAGTTAACAAACTTTTTTTTGTTAACTCGAGTTTACTGGCTTTTTAGCTAATTTTTAGTTAAAATCAGCGTTTTAACTACTTTTTTAGTTAAGTTCGATTTACGAAAATACTAGTTTTGTACAGATTTGGAATTAATTTTTTTTGTTGACTTTAAAACTGAGTTTACGAATTTTTACTAATTAATTTGCTGATTTTGTGTAACATTTTTGTCAAGT
Source organism: Pegoplata infirma (assembly GCA_963921195.1). Classification (NCBI taxonomy): domain Eukaryota; kingdom Metazoa; phylum Arthropoda; class Insecta; order Diptera; family Anthomyiidae; genus Pegoplata; species Pegoplata infirma. Next base: position 39,108,451 of record OY992536.1, read on the forward strand.
CGAAAATTTTAAACATTTCTTGTGTAGCCTCCTATGCAAATCTCATTTTTCCTACTTAAGCAGAACTTAACGCTGTGAAAAATATTTTTTTTTTTATTTAAAAAAAAAGGTTAGCTGAATTCACCTAATAAAAAATGTTACGAAATTTTCAGCTGAATTTTTAGTTAAAATTACTGTTTTTTTGCTACATTCATTCTACGAAAAGTTAACTAAATATTTTTTGTTAAATTAACTAGAAATTTAGTAGGTTCAAAATCAGGTGTTTTTTTTAGTTAAATTTAACTAAATTTTTTGCCAACTTTACAGTTTTTTTTTTTTGAGTGTAATATATATCCTTTCGAAATTTAGCAGGTAAACGTGTTTTGTACTCAAAAATCACCGTTTCGAATTTTAAGGAAATCGGATCAATTCTTCTTGTAGCCCCCATACAACCATACAAACCACCTTCCCGATATTCACATAAATCTCTTAAATTTCATAAAAATGGAAAATATTTAATAAAAATTTCGTTTGTGTATCTTTAACGCGTACTTTAATAAACTAATTAAATCTGATCATAATCGGACTATTTTTAGATTTAGGCACCATGTTAAAATTTTGCCCGATATTCAGTAACGGCGGTTTATTGGCAACAAATAGAAGCCTATTTCACTCAAACTTGATTTGTGAGTGTTTTTTACACTTATTAAAGATTTGACAACATATAGATCCAACCGGTCCATGTTTGAACTGGTGTAGGGTATTATATAGTCGGTCTTGACATTCTTATTCCGTAAGATGCCTGGGGAAGTTATATCAGTAATAATTTGGCTGATTTTCAACCGATTTTAGTTTTTAGTACCTTATTAGAGACACATTTTACTTCAAATCACAATTCTTTGATCATTTGAATTCAAACATAACCCAAAATATCGAATAAATTTAGGGAAATAAATAAAAAGACATATTTCCACACGTGCAATTGGTTTTTAAACTTTAAGGACGATGCGGCACGCTTTACCCATGTCCGATTATCCTAAAATTTTGTAAAACGGATTTTTACACCCTAGTGAATTTAAACCCTAATGAATGGAGTTACGGTCAATATATAACTCCTTTTTGGAGCACCATATTAAAAAAATAAGAGTAAAAAAAGGTAAAATTTTTAAAATTTTAAAAAAATATAACGAATTGTGATAGCATTTCGCATTATAGCTTTAAAATTGCGTAATTTAGAGTAGATTTTTTTTTTTAATCGAAGGTTTCAGACTTTTTCAAAAAGTCGATTTTAATTTTTGAAAAGTTAAAAAGTAAGTGATAGTTACTTTGAATAATTTTTCCTTCTCTATTTTCTTAAACTACATTTAAATACCAACTTTTTTTAAGATATTGATATTTTTTACTGGTCAAAATTAATTGAAAGTTTTAATTTCTAATTTTTTTTTTTTGGAAAAAATCGCCATTATGAAATATTAATTACTCGATTACTGATTTGGAATCAAAGGCTGAAAATTGCAAATTGCATTTAATACGGACTAAAACATTTCCAAAAATAAGCGAAATCAAAGGGGGGTCGGGTCCGAAAGTGTGCGATTGGCATGTAATGCCCCATATATTTTTGAAGTTTCAGGCAAATCGGTTCATAAGTGTTGGAGTAATAGTTCATAAATTATAAGCCAAAGTGTGAACTTCGGCAAGGGTTTTTTTCGCGAATTTACGAAATAAAAAAACATGCTTACTTTCGAAAGCCAAAGCTGAGGATGCTAAAGCTTCTCAATAAATTTGTCGTTCCGTTGGTCTAATTTGTATTAAATTTAAGAAAAATTGGTCCAGAAAAACCTTGAATTTCAGATTGGTTTCACCTTAAATGTTGAAAAACCGTTAATCAAGATTTGTATCATTGGAACGTCACAAAAAATTTAACAATGTATTTTCTTGTGACTAAAAATATGTTTACACTAAAAAAAATAATTACACTCGAAAATAATTTTACACTCAAAAAAAATTTTACACTCATAAAATAAGAATTAGTATTTTTTTTTTACAAAAATGACTAAAAAAGTTTTTTACTACAAATAAAATAATTAGAAATACATATTTAATATTTAGGATTGTTTATTTCTATCACGCTAGATAATTTTTCTTTCACTTCAAAAGGGTATTCATAGATTGGGATAAGTCGAATTTAACTTTTCTACTTGTTTTTAGTTGCACCCAAAACTGCTTTTTGGAGTTAAAATAAATTTGTAATTTAAAACTTTCACTAAATATTTTACTTAAATTATTTTGTATGGTTTCCGCCAAGCTGAATTCACATTTTTTAACTTTTTTAGTTTTATTTATGAAAAATTATTTCAGTCAATATGATATTTTTTCTCCATTTTTTATGTTAATTGTTACAGCATTTTGTACATTTTGTACAATTTATATTTGTATATTGTGTTAACTGTAAATTGTTATTGCAATTAAATTTAATTTTATTTCATAAATCTTTTTAACATTTGTTAGTGATTAATTCTTTTTTTTTTGGTATTGTATACATATTGCTGGTGTTATTTTAATTCAGCTGGTTTTCCCGCTATTTTTTTTTTATTTGTTTTTTAAATTTTCCATTTGGCCATTAGTTTTTTATATTCGTTTCATTTGTTTTTGGTCGTAATAACATGATTTATGTTAATTTTTTTCATCTTCTTCCTTGCTACAAAACAGTTTTAATTTCTTTAAAATTAATTATTTTCCCACTGAGCCCAAAAAGATGTTTTAACTAAAATTTGAAATATGTGCAGTAGGGAGGAGTGAGAAAAGTTTTTAACTTGAAAGAATCATTTATGCAATTTTAAAGTGATTTTCTAAACATTTTCGAAAAAAGTTAGTTAAGGGTTTTTTACAAAATCTATGTCTCAGGATTGTGAAGGATACCGATGTTCGTGATAAAACACTAGGATTAGTTGTTCAAAAATGACTGAAACTTTTTTGAAACAAGTAATTAAATAATTTCATTGAAAATGTATGCTTTGACGATACACTTGAAAAAAATGTTGACATGTTTTTAATTCGTGATATTTAACTCATTTAACTCAGAGCCCTGAAGATGAAGTTTAATCTTTGCTTAAATTGCATAAATATCTTTTTACAAAGTCTATTTTTTAACAATTTGGAAGTGTTAAAATGAAATCGGCAAAAAATCATAAATCACTCCGCCCTTATTTACGTATTGTTAAATTAATCATTCGTATTTAAAAAAGTTCAAAATTTTAATTAATCATTCGATTAGAGAAAAGCACAAGGAGGTAGACAGAAGATTTACAAAATTTAATCATTAGAAAAGTTTTCATTTAAGATAAACAAAAGTTTAATATTCAATTTAAAAGTGTTTAAATAAAAGTGTTTAAATAACATTAAAGCAACAATTTAAGTTTTAGATTTGAAACTTTTCATTCTTTTCCAATTTAAGATATTTTTTAAAGAAATGTTTTCAAGTTCAGAGAGGCTTTTTTTTTATATAAAAGACTCCTTCAGATTTTGAGAAATTTTTCTTCAGTAAACATTTTTTATCATTCCCTGTGTAACGCATAGAAATATCAGTTGGGAAAACCATAAAGTATATGTACACACAAAAAAACCTTGTCAAATTACAAGAAAAGGTATCGTAATTCCATTTTACCAATATTTGACAGTTTTCCTTGTTTTTTAACAAAAAATTTTCGATCGAAATTTAAATTTTTTTTTTTGTAATTTTAATTTTTTTTTGTAATTTTATAAATTGCCAAAGTTTTTTTACAAAAAAATCTAGTAAATTCACGAGATTTCCTTGTAAGTTTTATTGCGCCAAAAAAATTTTGTAAATGTACAATTTTATTGGTAAAAATCTTGTAAAATTTAGAAAAACCTCGTAATTTTTACTAGGAATTCTCGTAACCTCTTTGTAAGTTTAATCGCTTCAGAAAATTTGTAAGTTTACAATTTTATTGGTAAAATGCTTGTAAAAGTACAAAATTATTGGTAAAAAGCTTCAAAATTTACAAGGCATTGTTGTCAAATAGGAGATAGCAAAAAAAAAAAAAAAGTTACACAATTTTCTTGTCGTCTTACAAGGTTTTTTTTTTTTGAGTGTATATGGGGCATTCCATGTCAAATCGGACAATTTGAAAAAAATTTTTTTTTAGATTTTTCCAATTTGTTTACAGTTTTTAGTACCCTTCGAAAACTCCTTCGTGGTAAATTTTCAGATTTTTTTGATGACCCGTTCAAAAGATATCGAATTTTTAAAAATTGGTAGTTTGTTCCTTTACTCAAACTTCTTTTACTCATAACTTCTTCAAAAATGGTCCAAATTTGAAATTTTTTTTTTCAAAATTTTTGTTTTTATACCCTCCACTTAGTGATAGAGGGTATATATAAGTTTGTCATTCCGTTTGTAACTCATCGAAATATCGGTCTGGGACCCCATAAAGTATATATATTCATGATGCCCGATCGATTTTAAGACATTCTAGCGATGTCCGTCTGTCCGTCTGTCCGTCTGTCCGTCTGTCCGTCTGTCCGTCTGTCCGTCTGTCCGTCTGTCCGTCTGTCCGTCTGTCCGTCTGTCCGTCTGTCCGTCTGTCCGTCTGTCTGTCTGTTGAAAATGCTCTCGCGGACAAAATATTGCACAGAGATGACTGAAACTTAACATATATATTGGAAGTTCTCCCGAGAAGTTTGGTATTGCATTTGAGCGATATCGGTTCAGCGGTTCAAAAGTTATGAACGAAAATGTAAGCACACCTCAAAAATTTCAGTACATTCAACATAACCTAAAAATTCAAAATGCTTTAATCCGGCATCTGGTTGACATATGTGAACATAATTGGACACCAAATGGTATTTAAACAAGTACGAACATATTTTTTGACAAAAAAAAAATCGCGGATTATTTTTTTAACAAAATTTTTTTTTCGCGGAAATTTTTTTTCAATTTTTTTTCAAAAGTAATTTCCTTTTATATAAAGTTGTTTGCAATAATCTTTTTGAAATTGTGGAGGGTATCACTACATTCGGCAAGGCCGAATTTAACTTTTTTACTTGTTTTACCTACTTTTTAAAAAAACAAATCCCAAAAAATTCTTAAAAGCGCTCTAGTATGCGATTTTTAAGTTTTAAATTTTAAATCTCATTTTTGAAAATGTTTGTACTCTTCGATTTTTTTTAAATTTTTTTGTGTAAAACATCTATCGAATCTACAAATTTTTTGCCCAGGAGGATCGTGGGATAACGATTATTACTATTTTTTTAAATTTTTTGATAAAATTTTATTGTAATTTTCCAATCTTAACATCATTTTTACTGCTCGAATGGTGCGTCATAGAGGGGTCCTTTATAAGACCGACCCCCATTAATTTTTTCGTCTTAACATTTCTTTGGAACAAACTAATACCCTATCTCCAATTTCTAAAGGGGCTCCCACACAAAACGACATTTTTTAAAATTTGTTTCAACCGCTCTAACTGCCCTAATAGTGCCCTTAGAGCAACAAAATGTGTGACCAACCCACAATATTTTTTTAGTCCAAACATTTTCTTTGAACACACCTACCCTCTATCTTTAACTGTTAAGGCGGTCCCCATACAATTTTTTTTATTTTTTGTAAATTTGTTTTATTTAATCAGCTTCTACCGGTCCAATGGTGCGTCCGAGAGGGGACATTAGTGAGACCGACCCCCATTTATTTTTACCCTACAACATTTTTTCAAAACATACCTACGCCCTATCTCCACTCCCTAAGTAGGCTCCCATACAAAATTACATTTTTATAAAATTTGCTCCAACTGTTATTTGTATGAGAGCCTACTTAGGGAGTGGAGATGGGGCGTAGGTATGTTTTAAAAAACTGTTGTAGAGTAAAAATAACTGGGGTTGGTATCACTAATGACCCCTCTCGGATGCACCATTGGACTGGTAGAAGCTGATTTAATAAAACAAATTTACAAAAAATAAAAATAAATTTATGGGGACCGCCTTAACAGTTAAAGATGGAGGGTAGGTATGTTCAGAGAAAATGTTTGGACTAAAAAAATATTGTGGGTCTTTCATACATTTGATTGCTCTAAAGGCACTCTTGGAGCAGTTAAAGCGGTTGGAGCAAATTTTAAAAAATGTCGTTTTGTGTGGGAGCCCCCTTAGAAATAGGAGATAGGGTGTTAGTTTGTTCTGAAGAAATGTTAAGACTTAAAAATAACGGTGGTCGGTCTTGGATATGACCCCTCTATGACTCACCATTAGAGCAGTAGAAATGATTTTAAGATTGGAAAATTACAATAAAACTTTTTCAAAAAATTTTAAAAAATAGTAATAATCGTTATCCCACGATCCTACTGGGCAAAAAATTTATAGAATTGATAGAAGTTTTACACAAAAAAAATTCAAAAAAATCAAAGAGTACATACATTTTCAAAAATGAGATTTAAATTTTAAAACTTAAAAATCGCATACAAGTGCGCTTTTAAGAATTTTTTGGGAACTCTTTTTTTTCAAAGTACGTAAAAAATAAAAATTTAAAAAAAAAAAAATTTGAAATTTGGACCATTGTTGTAGAAGTTATGAGTAAAAGAAGTTTGAGTAAAGGAACAAACTACCAATTTGTAAAAATTCAATATCTTTTGAACGGGTCATCAAAAAAATCTGAAAATTTACCACGATGGAGTTTTCAAAGGGTACTAAAAACTGTAAACAAATCAGGAAAATCTAAAAAAAAAATTTTCAAAGTGTCCGATTTGACATGGAATGCCCCATATATAATACACATACCTATCCTCAATTTTCAACCCTTAATGTGGTCCCTATACATTTTTTATATCTTACACCACACTGTGGTACAGCGTATAATGAGTTTGTGCTGATGTTTGTAACTACCCGAAATATTGGTCCTAGATCCACTTTTAAGTATACCGATCGACTTAGAATGACTTTTTGAGTCGATTTAACGATGTCCATCCGTCTGTCTGCCCATGTATACGGTGTAAACACGATACAGGTCGCAATTTTTACTCAATTGACTTGAAATTTGAAAATTAAGCCTCTTTTTGCCCAAAGAAATTGGAAATTGGAAAAAAGTCCATATTTAGACCTAGCCCCCATACAAAGGTCCTCTTAAGTTTTGGCTTAAATGACTCCAATATCCGTATTATAGTAGGTATCTTTTCAAAATTTATCAGGTAAACGTGTTTTGTCTTCACAAATCACCATTCCGAATTTTAAAAAAATCAGACCAGTTCTTCTTGTAGCCCCCATACAAACCTCCTTTCCGATTTTCACATAAATCTCTCAAATTTCATGAAAATAGAAAATATTTAATTACAATTTTGTTTGTGTATGTTAAACGCGTACTTTAATAACCTTATTAAATCTGATTATCATCGGACCATTTTTGAACTTAGGTCCCATGTGAAAATTTCGCCCGATATTCAGTTGAAGCGGTTTATTGTCAACAAAAAGAAGCCTATGCCACTCAAATTTGATTTGTAAGTGCATTTTACATTTATTAAAGATTTGACAAAATATAGATCTAATCAGTGCATGTTTGAACTTGGGACCCATTTTCCGGGAAACTCTAGTGTAGGGTATTATATGGTCGGTCTTGACCGACTAAAATTTTCTTACTTGTTTTTTAATTAAATATTCTCACACTTAACAATTTTTACCTTAAAAAAATCTATATTTAATTTATTTTATTAATATGTTTAAATAATTTTAATTTAGACATATTTAGAATAGTTATGTCTTAACTGTCTTGTTAAATTAATTCCAATATTTACTAAATGTGGTTAGACTGTAACTACAGCAATATGTTTTTAATGTTTGTCAATTCCAAAATAAATGTATTTATGTGGTTACTAGTAGCCAGCCTTACGGTCCATATTGGCACGTTTTCCATGGCATTTTAATGCCATTGTTATGTCAATCATTATAACCGAACGAACAGAACCACCAGTTTAGTTTAGCTATTGTGTATTTTGAATACATGCACGTTTACAGGCCAAAATTTACATTAATTTTTTTATTTATTTTTTTTTTTTTTCAAGTTAAACAAATTTTTTAGCAAACAAATTTTTAAATAATTTGAATTTATGCTAAAATAAAAATTCATTAAATTTTGCCAAATATAGTATTTTTAATTTAAATTAAATTTAATTGGATTTGAAATTAGTTTGATTATTGCAAAATAAAAACTGTGTATTATGTATATTGGGTAATTCCAAAAATTTTCGCCCCACTGTTCGGAAACATGCCTTTGGACGCCACTGAGAATTTGGCTCATAGATATCCACGTTTATATGAGATATGTTGCATTTTTGGATTTTCAAAATTTGCTGTAGTTTTCAAATTATCGCGGGTCAAAGTTCGACTTTTTTAGCAAAAGTCAGAAAAATACATGACGTTTAACGTGCTCTAACTTTTTAACTAGTAATTCGATTATCACAAGTAATGACTCATATGAAAGCTTAATTCTTCTTCTTTTAGGAAAAATTTTCAAAAGCACACGGTATTTTTTCAGAAGTGTTGCAAAAATTCAAAACCATTTTTTTCTTGCGAATATTTAAAAAAACACATCTTCGATTTTTTTTAAAAAAAGTTTGGTGATAAACAATACTGTTTTGTACAACATATCCAAAATTCAGAGTGGGATCCCAATGGGATCAAAAAATATTCTGGTTTTAGTACGAAGTTCTTAAATTTTACCTTAGAAAATTAAAATTTTATGTTTCTTCAATATAAAAATTTAAATTTTCAAAGAAAATTATACTATTAAAATTTTGAAAAACATTCAAAACATTAGAAATTAAAATTTTCTAAGGGAAAAATATGAGAACCTCGTACTTAAAACAGAATAGTTTTTGATCCCATGGAGATCCCACTCTGAATTTTGAATATGTTATACAAAACATTGTTATTTTTCACCAGAATTTTTTTTAAAAAAATCGAAGATGTGTTTTTTTAAATATTCGAAAAGAAAAAATGTTTTTGCATTTTTGCATCATTTCTGTAAAAAAAACTGTGTTATTTTAAAAATATTTTCTAAAAGAAGAACCCCAGCTTTCACATGAGCCTAAATTTGTGAAAATCGGGTCATTGGTTAAGAAGTTACAGCTCTTTAAACGTGATGTATTTTTCTTACTTTTGCTTAAAAAGTCAATCTTTGACCCGCCATAATTCGTTAAATACACCAAATGTAAAAAAACGATATATGGTACATATATCATATTTATGAGGGCTATCTATGTGTCAAGGCTCAAATTAATCTGGGACACCATTTCCAAAAATGACTTAAATTTGAGCTAAATTTTCTGGAATGGCCCTATTATGCCATTAAAATTAATAATGTAGATTTTATTTATTTTATTATAAATATTATTTTGATTAAACTAACTATATGTAGAGGGTTTATATTAAAAACTTGCCATCTCCAAAATTTTTGGAAGGACAGTTTTTGATAGAAATGTGTTTTGTGATTGAGTTGTGATCCATTAAATAAACTTTAAACTGAAATATTATTACAAAAATAATTGTTTTATATGATTTTGTTGAAAAAAATCAATCATTACTTTAAGAAATACCTAAAAACAACAGTTCTTTTTGATCTCCTAAAAAATTTTCATAATGCAGATAGCTAGTTTTGAATATAAGCCTCGATTTAATATTATATTTTTAAGTTCTAAACTATTGTTTTGAATTAATATTTTTATTTTTTGTCTCTAGTATCCATCTTTCAATGTCATTTATTATTTTTTGTTGTGGTTTTATATTTACAAGTTTATTTTAATATTCACAATGTAATAGAAAATAGTAGCGGAAAATAAAATAGCGCTGCTATTGAATTTAAAATGTAGGTAGTTTTAAACCGGTTTACCAAAAAACCGTGTTTGACAAAATGCCAGTTTTGGCAAACTGGTTAACTAGAATTCAAGATTTTCGGTGCACCAAAAAGTCTTTAGAAATTCAGAAAAAAAATTCAAAAAAGTTTAGAAAAAATAAAACAAAAATCCTAAAATCTCATTTAATTAAGAATGATAAAATTTTAAAAAACTTAAAAAAAATCAAGAAAATTCGCAAGAAATTTGTAAAATTAACAAAAAACTAAAAAAAATAAAATATTTGAGCTCGAGGCCTGTATTGTTCATTAATTCAAATTCTTCTTTATTAATTTCCAATATTTCGCTACTCTTCGATTAGCAGCCTCAGAGAGTATAATAGATTTTAAATAAAAACTCAAAATCCTGAGGATGCTACACTCAAAATAATTCTACAGTAAAAGGTTTAGTAAGTGATATTGTACCAAAATCTACTAATTGGTTACTAATTTTAGTACCTTTAAAGTACTAACATTAGTAAAATCTACTGGTTTTGACTAATTTTAGTTAAAAATTTTAGTATTGGTTACCAATTTCTGCACTAGGTCCTTTTGGACTAAAATTAGTTAAATTTTTAGTATTTAATACCCACGTTTTTTTTTGGGTGTACTCGAAAAGTAGCGAAATATTGGAAATTAATAAAGAAGAATTTTAATTAAAAAATAATCCAGGCCTCGAGCTCAAATATTTTATTTTTTATAATTAAATTGGAAAGGTCGAATAAAAAACAACTTTAATATTAACAACAAACTATTGATAGTATTTAATTCGGCTGTGCCGTAGAGCTGCAAAACTATCGATAGTACTATCGATAGTATCGATAGTTTTATTTTTAAAGGACTATCGATAGTTTTTACCCGATAGCGATACTATCGCCGAAAAAATATTAGCTTCAAAAAGATTGTCACTTGCTGAAAACTTAATCAAAAAGTGAACCGTTTTAAAAATCTTTATATCATTTGGAATAATTCTACTTTTTGAAGTATTAATGCAATGATAGTAATCTCTTGTTAATGTTATTGCGAAATTTAAGGTCCGAACAGAACAAGCACGGCATGGTGGAAGATCGCCGTAGTGAGTCAAAATAGACTGGAATGACAGTGAACGCCAAAAATTGTCATTTGTGTGTTCAGAAGTACCAAGTTGTAATGAAAAACAACGTAATTTTACGCAAAATCTTACAATTCCTTAAAATATTCGATACTATCGATAGTTTAAAAACAAACTATCGAAAATATCGAATGGGACGACTATCGATAGTTTTGCAGCTCTACTGTGCCGAACCTTTTATACCCTTTAAAATGTAAAAAATATATAAAAAAAAATTTCATTGGCATTGGGGGGGGGGGCACATTTTAACTACTTCTGACACAAAAATGGTTGAATTGTTTAACAAATATACAAAAAACCACAAAAAAATATTTTTATAGAGGTATGTTTAGTTCTTCAATGGGGAACTTTCCCCCTGGTACGATTTTGCCCATTTCCGAACTTACCCAGCCTAGTACAATAATCATATTCGTGCCAAACTTCAGGAGTCTAGTTTTTTTAGTTTTGACTGCATAGTTATGTTTTATGTTAAGTTACGTCCATTCAAAAATGTTTGCTTCAATATCATTCAAAATGTTCAACAAAATATTTTGATAAAGTTTTCAAATGACTTTATTCACATCCTTTTATACTGATATGGCAATATATATAAATGGAAAAATTAGGGGAGATCCTCCTCTTTAATCTGCCGTCACCAGTGTCATCATAGGACAATTACAAATATTTTCAAAATATTTTACAAGTTGTATCCTTTAAAACTTTCAAGTCCTTTAAAAAGGAAACAGGATCACGAAACGAAAAACTGTAAATGCAGTTTTTCTCCATTTGTCTAATATTGGCGGTCGGAGGGTGCTGTAGTTGGAGGTTATAAAAAATAAAAATGTTCAGTAAAATAAAGAGAAAATTCAGAAAAAATTAAAAAAAAAATCTAAAAAAAATTCAAAAAAGTTGTGAAATTAACAAAAAATCGTTTAAATTTCACAAATCTGAAGTTATTCGTAAAATGTTGTTAAACTTAAAAAGGTAATGCAGTAAAATAAAACTTCATACAAACTTTCATATTAACAGTTTATATGCAACATTTTAAGTGTGACTAATGAAAAGCGCTGAGGATTGAAGGGTGACAGCCTTTAAAAGCTCTCGACATCTCCGCTTTGCCTGTGTTGGCATTATTTTTTTTACATAAGTACGTTATACGCTTTTTGGAACGCTTTGCGAGTGTATTCGAAAAGCGTTTTAAGCGTTCTTTAGATTTTTTTTTTTTAAATTTCTAAGTTTCTTTAGATTTTTTTTTTTAATTTCTAAGTTTCGAAACTATTTTTGAATAACAATTTTTTGTCATTTTTTTGTTTTGTTTTTTAAGTAAAAAAAAATCATCACAAATGTTTTTAGATTTTTTTTGAATTTTCTAAATTTCGAACATTTTTTGAAAAAATTTCCAAGTTTCTTGGAATACAATTTTTTTTCCCGGATTTCACTATCAAACAAATTATTGTGTTTTTTAGCGCTTTGATGACTTAAAAAAACGTTCTCAAAGCACTTTTTTACATCGTTTTTAAAACGCTTTAAACCTAGCGTAGATCGATGTTATCATTCGGATCATCTGAAGGCACTTTGAAGTTGGTAAACAAAACGCTCGTACAACCGTCCACAACGCTTTCATAATGCTTTTGCGATTGCATTTTTCTGACTGGGTAGTTTCTTGACAAAAATCATCGTAATGATTAGTAAAGAAATATGACCTCGAGCTAGAGTAATAATTCTCAAAACAGAATTTATATTTTTATTAAAAAAAAATTAAATTCTGTATTAATTTTTAAATTAATAAAAAATATTTATTATTCGACTTATAAATTCTATTGAGAAAGATTACTCAAGCTCGAGGTCACGTTTCTTTACTAATTATTACGATGATATTGTCAGAGTAACACTTTTCAATATCATACATTCAACTCGTTTTAAATTTGGAGCTGTACTTATTATGTTGCGTATTTAGTACATAAGTTCTCATTATGTATATTTACATACGAATATAAGACTTAATGTTTTGCCAATAACAATTGTCAATTTGCTAAATACTCTTGACAGTGGGATTTAACAAATCCCGAAACACATGTCAAGTAAGTCTTGCAAAATGACCGGTGCGGATTGGTGCAATCAATTTAAAACAAACACACTTTATAAATAGTTTCTAGAAAAGTTTTGTTTTGACAATATCATCGTAATATTTAGTAAAGAAACGTGACCTCCAGCTAAAACAAAAATTGTTTTATTCGACATTTTTTTTTACCCTACACCACTCTGTGGTACGGCGTATAATGACTTTGTGCTGATGTTTGTAACTACCCGAAATATTGGTAAATATTTAAATCGATTTGTACGTTATTTGAAACTTTAGATTATTTTGACCTAAAGATGAACGCTATTGAAATTATAAACAAATCGGTTCATGTTTTGACCTAGCCCCATACAAATGTTCCCTTAAATATGGGTCAAAAGGCCTTAACAAACGTATTTTAATAGGTATCTCTTCGAAATCTGGCAGGTAAACGTATTTCGTATTCACAAATTATCATTAAAAATTTAAAAGAAATACTTGTAGTCCCCATACAAACCAACCTTCCGACATTCACATGAATCTCTCAAAATTGATGAAAAGTGGGGTTGTGTACTTTGGTGATCCAATTAAATCCGATTATAATTGGACCATTTTGGCCCCATATTGGCAACAAATGCTAGCCTCTTTCACTTTAAATTTATTTTGTGTGTGTTTTTACACTAATTAAATCTCTAATAAGAGATATATACAATCGGATCTATGTTTTGGCCTTGGGACCCATTTTTCGGTAAACAGTGGTGTTGGGTATTATATGGTCGACTGATCGACTAAAATTTTTTACTTGTTTATTTTGAATAGGTTTATTCTAGCTCGAGGTCAAGAAAATTATTCTTTTGTTGTAAATTTATTCATGTTGTTCATTTCTGCAAAACTTAGTCGAAACGTGTTTCGGATTATGTCAGATTTCATTGTCAAGAAAATTAAGAAAAAATTATCTTGATTTTTTTTTATTTAAAAAATTTAAACAGAATTGAATTTTTGAAAATTTTTGAAAAAAACCCGAAAAAAATTTGAAAATGGGTAAGGCAAAAGTCTTTTAAAAATTAAAAAAACTGGAAGAACCCAGCAAAACTTTGGTAATGGGTAGTGATTATATAACACATTACCAGGTAATGTATATAACTTATTTGTAGCATTATTTTATGATGTCTTACCAAACATTTGTTCCACAACTTATTATTTTCAAGTGAAAAATAATGCATTACTAATCATTTGCTACGTAATGCATGATTATTGGAAAAAATGTATTTCGTATTTATTATTTCTAAACATTAAATCATGGATGACTTATATTTGGTTACATTATGTATTATTTCAAAGTTTGAAATAATGCATTATTTATAATTGGATGCATAATGCATTACAATAACATAAAAAATAATTATTTTATAAAAAAATGCATAAGTTTAAACTAGAGATGGGCTCACGACAGGAAATTTCTAACGACACACACTCACGAGCATATTTTATCTACTTACACTCACTTACAATCACGTGAGTAAATTTAATACAAAATTACTTTTTCACTACTCGTAACACCTTATATATTATCTTCTGGTATGCTATATTATTTCATTTCTCGTAACCTTTAAAATATCATATATTTTACACCTTACTCGTATTCTTCGTTGTAAATTTATGACTTATTTTATACCTTACTGGTATTCTTTGTGATAATGTGGATGCATTACTTTGAGTCTCATCGCCTGTTAAAATCATCAATGCTGCAATGTATAAAATAAGAGATCCTATACCTTATTTTATACCTTATTTGGTAATCTAAGTTTTGCTGGGACGCCATCAAAAGTGGGTGGGCCGAAAAATAGCATTTTCTAATCATCTTGCTCCAAATGTAGGTCAATGAACTTCATATGGTTAAAAAATATTTCATTTGTGGAACGAATAGAGAAAAAAACATAAAACAAATTTTTTAGTGTAGTGTTTTAGCTTTTTAAGGGGAAACATTTCCCCCTCGTCCGATTTTGGCTCCGAACTTAATAAGGCTATGACCGTATTTTGGACTGTATCGTGCCCTCCACATACGGACGGACGGACAGACGGTCATCGCTTGAATGTTTTAGAATCGATCACTGATCAATAATATATATATATTTTATGGGGTCCTAGACCGATATTTCGATACTGTAGTTGAAGGGTAAAAAAAATAATTGTTCGATTAATTGACACAAATTAATCGATTTATTATCGAAAATCGTCACTTTTAAATTAATCGAACAAGAGTTAGGTTTTGTTTGATCAATTAATCGAATTATTCTTAATCGGTTGACAACTCTATTAAACACCCAACATATATGCCAAACTTCAGGAGCCTCCGTGAAGTCTTTCAGAAGTTAGCGTGTTTTTAACAGACAGACGGACGGATGGACGGACGGACATAGCTAGATCGTCTTAAAATCGACCGAGGATCACGAATATATTTATATACTTTATGGGGTCCTAGACCAATATTTCGAAAATGGGGCTCGAATTCCTTGATTAAGTGGTCTGTCACACATTAGTTGCCTGGGGAAGTTGTAATAACTTTACTGATTTTTAACCGATTTTAGTTTTTATTACCTTATTCGATAGACATTTTACTTCAAATCACAATTCTGTAATCATTTGAAACTGAACTCAAAATATATTATTCTAGCTCGAGATCATTATTTTCTTAAACAATTAAAACTATGATGTTTATCATGGAAACATTTTCAAGAAAATTACTTTTGTGTTTTAAATTTTATTATGTTGGTAATCTTTGCAATACTTGGCCGACAAGTGTTGCGGAATATGACAGATTCCATTGTCAAGATTATTTAGAAAAATTTTTTTTTTTGAAAATTACACCGCTCTACAAATCTGAGGTTTGTCGCTGCGTTTTGAATGAAACCGAAAAAAGTTTATAGGTTTTGGTTTCCCGATTCCTAAACGGTCACTCAAATTTTTCTATCACGCCACAATTTTGAGGAAATCGCGGTTAAAGTGTCAAAAAAGGCCAATTTTGGCCATTTTTGAGCGCCTATAAAATAAGATCCTGACATGCGAATGACTTGATATGAAGCTCATTCGAAAGTGCGTAATTTTCTCTTTAAGACAAAATCAAATTTTCTTAGAATTTAATTTTTTATAATAGTGAAAAAATCGTTAGCCACAAGTGCTTTAAATCTAATATTTACGTATCTATTTGTATGGAAATTTGTTAAAAAACACTGTGTACATAAACTAAATATTTAAAAAATGGAAGGTTTTTTGTTAATGATTTTTTTACCATTTTTGAAAATTAAATTCCAAGAATATTTTATCTTGTCTTATAGAGAAAATCACATACTTTCGAATGAGCTTGATACTAAGTCAATCGCATGTCAGGATCTTATATTATAAGCTTTCAAAAAGGGTCCAAAATGGCCTTTTTCAGCACTTTAACCGCGAATGACTCAAAATCCTGACGTGATAGACATATTTGGGTCGCAGATTTGGAATCAGCGCAACAAACACTACCTAAATCACTTACCAGAATCCAATACGCATTTTCATGTTGAGCTGTGTTATTCTATCAGAATATCATAATTTTAATTAGTAAATGAAAATTGACCTCGAGCTAGAATAAACATACTGGAAATATATATTTTTTTAACAGAATTTTAATTTAGAAAATTTTTGAAAAAATCCATAAAAATTTTTTGGAAAATTAAGAAAAATTCGAAAGTGGGTAGGTTAAAAGTCTTTTAAAAATTAGAAAAACTGGAAGAACTTTAAAAGTTTTGAAGAATTTAGAAAAATTAAGAAAAATATTGGAAAAAGGTAAAAAAATCTAGAAATACTTTAGAATCTTCAAACAGTTTTTCTAAATGTCCCCAAGGACATGCCAGCAGTAGGTCATTTCCCCTACTACTTGTTTGCCCTCAACTGTTTACACTAATATTAATACGTCGTGTTGTTTTTTGTAATTTCTTATTTATTTTTATTGTTGTTATTGTTTTTAATTATTGTTGGGTATGAAATTTAATACATTCTCGTCATATCTGTAAATATTTTTATTTTTTTGTTTAAATATAAGTTTCCCTTTAATTACCCATACATACATATCGTCGCTGCGCCTAAAAATGGAGTCATGTGTAGTTTTTGAAATTTTTTTTTATTACATCTTTATGATCCCCTATTATTCATACGTTTACTCACTAAACCGTTTTTTGATATCTTGATTGGTTCAAAAGTTAGTAAAAGGAGCTATGTGTTCGTCATACTAAAAAAAGGTCGGAAAAGGAGTTATGTGTTAACCTACACATAACTTTTTTTGATAAAAAAAGTAACAGAACGTGACAAAATGGACCACTTTTTTAGTAATATGAGGTTCACACATACCAACCAAGTATTTTAAATGAATTTGTCAAGATTTTTTTAAAAATATTTGCAAATTTTCATCCTGTTATCTAAATCCTAAATGGCGGGTAATAAAGCCTTGTGAAAGCAATTAAATCATTAACGGCGGAAAATTTTAGTATCTAAAGTACAGCATCTTTCTCAGATGCCAATTTATGTCAAAGCTCTTGAATATTTACAAGAAAAAACAAAAAATCAGCACCAGTTTTGCGAAAAATCTGTTATTCGCTGTTTAGTGAAGAGCTTTTAAATATTAAAATTTTAAGAACCTTGCCTAACTAATGTCGTTTTAAGGCGCACACAAACTATATTTAGTGTTTGTCCCTCTCGAAAAGAAATTAACAATAAGAATGGTTTCATAAGCAAAAGGAGTTATGTGTAAAAAATATTTCCATTTATTTAAATTTTGTTCCAAAAAGTACTTAAAAAAGGAGTTATGTGTATGTTTTTTGAAAATTTCTGCACCACTGGAAAACCGCTAAATGTTTCATAATTTTTTTGCAGTATATGGATAGCATATCGGTACAAGAATTTTTTGTAGAACAAACTTTAAAAAAAAATCGCGAAGGGACGAAAATAAACAGTTTTTTTGCTCTCCTGAACACCTGCCCCAAAACACATGACTCCATTTTTAGGCGCAGCGACGATATCTAATTGTAAGTATTTAATACCTTTTGATGTATATGCTTTTGTAAATTTCTTTACGTAAAACTCTGGCTGCTGTTGTTTTTATTTTCTTAAGTGGAAAATTAAATCGAGCATGTAAAACTAAATAGAAAATAATGGGCTAAAAATATACTTAAATAAGCAGATAAGATACCGTGACGGTAAAAGTGTTAAGTATATTTGGGAATAATTGAATTGAAATAAATTCTTAAAATTTATGAATTAAAATCATCATAGGTTTTCTGAAAAGTGTCTGTATAAATCTAAAGCTCTGTATTAATTATTTGTTTAGAAAAAAGTTAAATCTTTTAAAGAAATTGTTAAAATATTTTTTTTGTTGTTAAATTCTACGCAGTTTTTGCGTTATTTTACTAAAAAACTTTCTTGACAGGAGAAAACTGTCTTTAATTTTTCCCAGCTGAAATTAATGCCATAAATAATGTGAATAAATATAAGTTTGATAAAATATGTTAACATAATTTATCTCAATTTTTCATTTTACTTTTTCTTTTCATAATTATTTGTAAAATAATTTTCAAACAATATTTAACAATATATTTTTTTATTTTCTTTTGTCATATTTCAATGCATGCTTTGTTATTGAAAATATTTAATTCGCATATGTTTCGCAAAAATCTTTCGAGCCAAAAAAAGTTTATTTAAATATCAGGCAAACCAAACAAAATATCTAAAGTTAAAAAAATAGTGAAATCATTGAAAAACATTTTAATCATATTTTTTATGAAAAAATAAATGTTGATGAAAAACAAGTTTTTGATGAAAAAATTTATGAAAAGAAAAAATATTTGATAAAAAAAAGTTTGATAAAAAATGATAAAACAAAAAAAATGTTGATGTCAAAAAAAAAATTTAATGAAAAAAAAATTTATGAAAAAAATTTGTGATTAAAAGAGATAAAATTTTGAAAAAAAAATTATGAAAAACAGAAAAAAAATCTTGAAAAAAATCATGAAAAAAATACATGAAAAAAAAAATAATCATGTTAAGAATGCTTTTTGGGCATATTTAAAATGGCGATATCCCCCAAAACTATTTATATTTTCTATATGTGTTTAACGTATACTTTGGTAACCTAAAGGTGAAAACCCCTTTCTCCTTGCGATAAATGCTAAACATTTTGCGGAATTTATCATATGCAGCACAATAGATACTTTTATTTTCCATATATGGCGAAATTTCACATGAAAATGAAGTTTTCATTTATTATTTTTCATATATTATTTTTCACAAATACACTCAACAACTTTTAAGGTTAAATTAACTGAAAATGACAGTAAAAAAAACGAATGTTAGTAATTTTAAAGGCAACTACATTTTCAGTAAAAACTCTAAAATGTAGGAAATTTTAACTGTTCAAAACACGCTGAAGTAGTAAACAACTGAAATTATAGAACAAAATACTGAAATTTGTAGTAAAAAATATAAAAAAAATAAAAAAAAAAACATTGATAAGTATATAAAAGTAATTTTAAGATTTAACAGATATTAAATAAAAAAATTTGAGAAAAAAGAAATAAAATAACTACCCGAGTTAAAAAGTTTATATATAATTATATATAATTTGATAAAATTATATATAATTAGCTTACAATCCCGGTACTTCGTTACCGGTTGTATTGAATACCGGATAATAGAAGGATCAGGATTACTCTATCGATTTTCAAAAAATTTCCCTACGTAGTCTTTGTTTTATTTACTTGTGGACGTTTAAGTTTTCCATAAAAAAATATTTCAATGAATAATATAAACAATAAAATTTTAATAACTTTGCTGGTACGTTATCGTGTTCGTTCCGGGGGAAAAATATAATGACAATTTTCGAGCCCTTATGTCGGGATTTTGGATTTTGAGTGAATAAATATTTCAGTGAAAAAAGAAATTGGAATAAAAAAAAATATGGAGTAAAAAAAAGCTAAACACCAAAAATTTGAGTTAAAAATATCATTCCATATAGTTACCTGCTCTATTCCATATTGTTCCCCGTTCTACTCCATTTCATTTCCAATTCCATCTCCATCTTCTAAAGTCATTATTGTAGGCACAGAAAAAGTACCAAAAGTACACTTTATTACCCCCATTAGAAACGGAATTTAAAAAAGTACCTCTTTCAGAATAATTTTTCTTCACCGAAGGATCCTACAATCCATATTTCAATTATCTAGGATCATTGTTTCAGCAAATATTAAAAGTACTTTTTTCCCCCGTTAAGAAACGAAATTTCCAAAAAAAACTTTTCCCAATCTCTTTTTTCACCGAAGGATTTTACATTCCAAATTTTAAGTTTTTGGGGCCATTATATCAGGAAATAAATAAGTACACTTTTTTATTCCTTTTAAGTCCATTATTTTCCGAGAGGCGAACCTTTTCCAATTTCAAGTTTCTATGTTTATTATTTCAGGAAATAAAAAAGTACCAAAAAGTGTACTTTCGGCATATTTAACAAAACGTACTTTTTATGGAAGGTACTTTTTATAAAAGGTACTTTTTCTAAAAGGTACTTTTTATAAAAGGTACTTTTTATAAAAGGTGCTTTTGATAAAAGGTACTTTTTATAAAAGGTACTTTTTATAAAAGGTAC
Source organism: Pegoplata infirma (assembly GCA_963921195.1). Classification (NCBI taxonomy): domain Eukaryota; kingdom Metazoa; phylum Arthropoda; class Insecta; order Diptera; family Anthomyiidae; genus Pegoplata; species Pegoplata infirma. The sequence continues at coordinate 39,129,131 of OY992536.1, forward strand.
TTTTTATAAAGGTACTTTTTATAAAAGGTACTTTTTATAAAAGGTACTTTTTATAAAAGGTACTTTTTATAAAAGGTACTTTTTATAAAAGGTACTTTTTATAAAAGGTACTTTTTATAAAGGTACTTTTTATAAAAGCTACTTTTTATAAAAGGTATTTTTTGTAAAAGGTACTTTTTGTAAAAGGTACTTTTTAGAAAAGGTACTTTTTATAAAAGGTACTTTTTATAAAAGGTACTTTTTATAAAAGGTGGGCCATTCCAAAAAATTTAGCTCAAATTTTAGTCATTTTTGGAAATGGTGTCTCAGATTAATTTGAACCTTGACACATAGATAGCCCTCATAAATATGATATATGTACCATATATCGTTTTTTTACATTTGGTGTATTTAACGAATTATGGCGGGTCAAAGATTGACTTTTTAAGCAAAAGTAAGAAAAATACATCACGTTTAAAGAGCTGTAACTTCTTAACCAATGACCCGATTTTCACAAATTTAGGTTCATGTGAAAGCTGGGGTTCTTCTTTTAGAAAATATTTTTAAAATAACACAGTTTTTTTTTGCAGAAATGATGCAAAAATGCAAAAACATTTTTTCTTTTCGAATATTTAAAAAAACACATCTTCGATTTTTTTTAAAAAAATTCTGGTGAAAAATAACAATGTTTTGTATAACATATTCAAAATTCAGAGTGGGATCTCCATGGGATCAAAAAATATTCTGTTTTAAGTACGAGGTTCTCATATTTTTTCCCTTAGAAAATTTAAATTTCTAATATTTTGAATGTTTTCAAAATTTTAATAGTATAATTTTCTTTGAAAATTTAAATTTTTATATTGAAGAAACATACAATTTTAATTTTCTAAGGTAAAATTTGAGAACTTCGTACTAAAACCAGAATATTTTTTGATCCCATTGGGATTCCACTCTGAATTTTGGATATGTTGTACAAAACAGTATTGTTTATCACCAAACTTTTTTTTAAAAAAATCGAAGATGTGTTTTTTTAAATATTCGCAAAAAAAAAATGTTTTTGAATTTTTGCAACACTTCTGAAAAAAAACCGTATTCTTTTGAAAATATTTTCTAAAAGAAGAAGAATTAAGCTTTCATATGAGCCATTACTTGTGATAATCGGATTAGTAGTTAAAAAGTTAGAGCACGTTAAACGTCATGTATTTTTCTGACTTTTGCTTAAAAAGTCGAACTTTGACCCGCGATAATTTGAAAACTACAAATTTTGAAAATCCAAAAATGCAACATTTCTCAAATAAACGTGGATATCTATGAGCCAAATTCACAGTGGCGTCCAAAGACATGTTTCCGAACAGTGGGGCGAAAATTTTTGGAATTACCCAGGTACTTTTTATAAAAGGCACTTTTTATAAAAGGTACTTTTTATAAAAGGTACTTTTTATAAAAGGTACTTTTTATAAAAGGTACTTTTTATAAAAGGTACTTTTTATAAAAGGAGGTGAACCTACATTGCAAATTTTAAGTTTTTAGGACCATTATTTAAGCAAATATAAAAGGTACCAAAAATACAGTTTTTTACCCTTTTTACCCCTAAGAATCAACATTGGCAAAATCCAGCCTTAGTAGATTTATATTCCGGGAGCTGAACCTACATTCAAAATTTCAAGTATCTAGGACCATTTTTTAAGGAAATATAAAAGGTACCAAAGGTACATTTTTTTACCCTTTTACCCCCTTAGAATCAACATTGGCAAAAATCCGGCCTTACTGGATCTATATTCCAGGAGTTTAACATACAGTCCAAATTTCAAGTCTCTGTGACCATTATTACAGGAGATATAAAAAGTACCAAAAGTACAGTTTTTTACCTTTTTACCCCCTTAGAATCAACATTGGCAAAAATCCGGCCTTACTGGATCTATATTCTGGGAGGTTGACCTACAGTCCAAATTTCAAGTCTCTGTGACCATTATTTCAGGATATATAGAAAGTACCAAAAGTACAGTTTTTTACCCTTTTTGTCCCCTTAGAATCAACATTGGTAAAAATCCGGCCTTACCGGCCTTAATGGTCATATTATTTCAGGAGATATAAAAAGTACCAAAAGTACAGTTTTTTATCCTTTTTACCCCCTTAGAATCAACATTGGCAAAAATCCAGTCTTAGTGGATCTATATTCCGGGAGGTGGACCTCCAGTCCAAATTTCAAGTCTCTAGCTTCAGCGGTTTGGGCTGGGCGATGATGAATGAGTATGTCAGTCAGTCAGTCAGTCACATTACTCTTTTGTATATGGGGCATTCCAAGCCAAATCACTCACTTTTAGACCCGACCCCTTACGATTTATTTTATTTTTGGATATGTTTTAGTACTTATTAAATGCAACTTGGACAAAAATTTTCAGCCTTTTATTTCAAAATGGTGTTGAGTAATCAATTTTTCAAAATAGCTATTTTCTCAAAAAAATTAAAAAATTTAAATTTTTAATTAATTTTGACCATTGAAAAATATAGATATTTTAAAAAAAGTTGGACAACGTTTTGTTGATATTTAAATGTAGTTTTAGAAAAAAAATATGAAAAAATTATTCGAAGTAATTATCACTTATTTTTTGACGTTTAAAAATTAAAATCGACTTTTTGAAAAAGTCCGAAACCTTCGATTTTTTTGTAAAAAATTGTAAAAATTGTACTCTAAATTACGCAACTTTTAAGCCATAATTCGAGATGTGATCACAATTCTTTCTATTTTTTTTTTTTTAATTTTTAAAATTGCACCTTTTATTTTTTGGCTCTGATTTATTTTATATGGTGCTCCAAAAAAAATAAATTGGTAGATATTGACCCTAACTTACCCTAGATATATTCATTTCGAGATAAAAATACGTCTCACAAAAATTTAGAACGATCGGAAATGGGTAAGGCGTTTAGCATGGTCCTTAAAGTTTAAAAAACGGATTACAAGGAAAAATATGAATTTTTTTCTGTTTTCGCAATATTTTTGGTATTTTAAGTTAAGTTTTATTTCAAGCAATTACGGAATTGTGATGTAGAGTAAAATACCTTTCTAATAAGGTACTAAAAACTTAAATCGGTTGAAAATCAGCCAAGTTATTACAACTTCCCCAGGCATCTAGCGTGTGTCATACCGCTTGATTAAAGAATACGAGTCCCTTTTTTTAAATTTATTGAAATTTTCTACTGTAATAACATTTTTTCATTATAAATGTTTCAGTGTAATATTTTTTTGGTTTTTCCAAATTTTAAAACCAAAAAAAAAATTTTTTTTTTTAAATAGAGATTTCAAAAGGGTGTTGAAAATGCAGGCATTTTTAGCATTAATTTAAAACATGTTAGCAAAACACAATATGAAAAATACTTGTCATCTTATTACATTTGAACTTGAAGAATAAAAAAATGTTATTACAGTAGAAAATTTCAATGAATTTCAAAAATCGGATTGTATTGCTAAATCAAGTTGTCTGCCACACGTTAGATGCCTGGGGAAGTTGTAATAACTTGGCTGATTTTCAACCGAATTTAGTTTTTAGTATCTTATTAGAAAGGCATTTTACTCTACATCATAATTCTGTAATTGCTTGAATTTAAACTTAACTTAAAATACCAAAAATATTGAGAAAACAGAAAAAAATTCATATTTTTCCTTGTAATCCGTTTTCTAAACTTCAAGGCCCATAAGGAACGCCTTACTCATTTCCGATCGCTCTAAATTTTGTGAGACGTATTTCTACCTCGAAATGAATATATCTAGGGTAAGTTAGGGTCAATATCTACCAATTTATTTTTTTTGGAGCACCATATAAAATAAATCAGAGCCAAAATATAAAAGGTGCAATTTTTAAAATTTAAAAAAAAAATAGAAAGAATTGTGATAACATCTCGAATTATGGCTTAAAAGTTGCGTAATTTAGAGTAGAATTTTTATAGTTTTTTACAAAAAAATCGAAGGTTTCGGACTTTTTCAAAAAGTCGATTTTAATTTTTAAACGTCAAAAAATAAGTGATAATTACTTCGAATAATTTTTTCATATTTTTTTTCTAAAACTACATTTAAATACCAACAAAACGTTGTCCAACTTTTTTTAAAATATCTATATTTTTTAATGGTCAAAATTAATTGAAAATTTAAATTTCTTAATTTTTTTGAGAAAATCGCCATTTTGAAAAATTGATTACTCAACACCATCTTGAAATAAAAGGCTGAAAATTGGTGTCCAAGTTGCATTTAGTAAGTACTAAAACATATCCAGAAATAAAATAAATCGAAAGGGGTCGGGTCTAAAAGTGAGTGATTTGGCTTGGAATGCCAAATATATAGATTATATATATTTGATAAATAGGGCAAGTACTTTCATGCATCTAAAAAACGAAAATATGTGCCTGTAATATGCGTCTAAAAATCCAAAATATGCACTAAAAACTTGGAAAATATGCATCTAAAAACTGTTTTTACTAAAAAAAATAATTTGTCAACATAAATTAGGCTTTGTAAAATACTTTAAGCCCCTCGACAATTCTTAAAAATGTTTTATTGAGTGGAAAGAATTTTTAATTAGAAAAATATTTTTTTACTTGAGAAGTTTTTTCTTTGGGTCACTAAATAATTCTGAAGTAAAAAATTTTATAAGAGAAAAAATATTAAGATACAATATTTTTCTAAAACAAGTTATTTTTCAATACTTTGTGTTTTTTATTCTAAAAAAAAAACTATTTGTTTTTTAAATACTTTTTTTACTATTTTCGGAATTTTCTGATTTTCAAGTCAAAAAATTAACTTAAAGGCAAAGACCCCACACTAACTCTAATCTAAATAAAAACGCAATTTTCCATTAAAAAATTTTAAATTCGAAATACATTTTTCTATAAGAAATAGGGGATAGGTTTTGAATTTTCCTAAGGAAGTTTTGAAAAAATATTGATGAAATTTAAGAAAAGTTAAATTTATAAGAAAATATGCAAAAATATGCATTTATACCAAAATATGCAAAAATATGCACCTACAAATCAATGCCATTTTATTGCAAATTCATTGATTCGGATAAATATTTAATTTATGTTATGTTTACAATGCTTAGTAAAAATATGCATTTTCATGAAAGTACTTGCCCTATTGATAAAATTATATAAAATTATATATAAATTGATAAAATTATATTTAATTATATCCGAATTTTTTTTATATAAAATTTTATCAAATAATATCTAATTATATATAATTTGAAAAAATTTTTTAAAATTAGATAAAATTATATATAATTTTATCAAATTATATATAATTATATCAAAATCTGTTTTATATAAAATTTTATAAAATTATATCAAATTATATATAATTTGATAAAATTTTATAAAATTATATAAAATTATATAAGATTTGATAAAATTTTATATAAAAAAATTCGGATATAATTTCATATAATTTTATCAAATTATATATAATTTTATATAATTTTATCAAATTTTTTGAAAACAAAAACTTTTTTATACAGTCGAACTCGGTTATAACGCACTAATTCTAAAGTCCCGACGTTTTGGCACCTACCCAGGCAGAAACTGCCAACCGTTCCAAAGAAAAAGTCTCGGGAAAGCACTTTATTTTTTGTGTAGAAGGTAGTATGAATTCGAAAAAGTGCTGTCCAAGCGCTTTGCCAATGTTTTTCTATTTAAATCCGTTCAAAGTATAAATTTTTTATTAACATTTATTAATTTTCATAACAATCCGAATTTTTTTTATTTCTCTGCAGGATAAGTGGCCGGTCCTTGATAGTTCTCATGATATGTCACTTATACACAATGACCTACATATTACAAACTTGACACCTTTTATGTAAAAACACCTCTTTCTTTCGTGAGAAAGTGTCTTAAACTCCGGATACATCACCCTTAAACTCCGGATACATACCGGTTTCGGTTCAATACACCACTTTTTTTCGGGACTTTTCAAAATTTTTTCCTAAAAGCATTTTTAATAAATTTTTTATTCCGAAACGCAAAGAAAACTGAAAACAAATTTTTTCCGGGACTTGGAAAATTGTTCAAAGTTTGTTCAAAATTTTTTTATCCTAATAAATGAGTCAATAAATTTTTTATCCTAATTTAATAAATTTCTTTATTCATATAAACACCAAAAAAATGTGTGTCTTATAGACTTATGTATACAATTTAGATACGTCCCATTTTTTTGTTTTAAAAGTGCTATAATAGTACCATATTTTTTGTTTGTAAAGCGCTTTCAAAGCGCTTTAAAATAGCAACGGCACACCGTTTACCGTGGTTATCATTTTGGACGCTGGGAGAGTACTAAACTGTGATGCTTTCCCAGCAAACAAGCGACCATAAAAGGTACTTTGCCAGCGCTCTCCCGTTCGTATTTTTCTGCCTGGGTATTTTCATACAAAATACTTCTTTTATAACGAATCCTCGGTTAAAACGAACTTCTTATTGTAGTCCCACGAACACAATTTCATATATATTTACCTTTTTATAACGAACTCCCATAAATATTTTGAAATTTGCGGCAATTATGTTTACCAAACTCACAAAAGGTTATAAATTTTTTGTTAATATTATTATTTTAATAAAATTTATTTATATTTTTAATGTTTTCTTCTCAATAAGTAGTTTACTTTTAAACAAAACATCAAATAAAAGAAAATTGGATCTATTTTTTTTTCAAATAAAACTAGGTTGATATAAAATACACCCCGCTTATAGCGAACTTCGCTTATAACGAACTGTTTTTACTGGTCCCTCGGAGTTCGTTATAACCGGGTTTGACTGTATAATTTTATATAATATAATTTTATCAAATTTTATATAATTATATAAAAAACTTTTTTACTCGGGTACTTCAAATGAATGTAATAACTTTTTGTTAGTTGTTAAAAAAAATTTCTGCGAAGTTTGTACTCGCAGACATGAAAAAAAACTATTGATGAAAAAAAAAAAATATTGATGAAAAACAAATATTGATGAAAAAAAAATATTGATGGAAAAATATATTGATGAAAAAAAATATTGATAAAAAAAATAATGAAAAAAAAAAAATTGATGAGAAAAAAATATTGATAAAAAAATTTTGATGAAAAAAAAAAAAATATTGATGAAACAAATATTGATAAAAAAAATATTGAGATGAAAAAAAATATTGATAAAAAAAAAAAATATTGTTAAAAAAAATTGATGAAAAATAACACCGTAGAACAAATTAATAGAAATTCACACTCCCATGAATCAGAATACATGAATTACATAGATTTTGACCTCCTGATTGCAAAAGAAATGTATGACAAAAAAATATTGATGAAAAAAAAAATATTGACGGAAAAAAAAAGGTTTATGAGAAAAAAATATTAGTAAAAAAAATATTGATGAAAAAAAAAAAAATATGAATGAAAAAAAGAAATTTAATAAAAAAAAAATATTGATGAAAAAAAAATATTGATAAAAAAAAATTGATGAAAAAAATATTGATAAAAAAAATTTTTTGATGAGAAAAAAATATTGATGTAAAAAAAATTTTGATGAAAACAAATTTTGATGAAAAAAAATATTGATGAAAAAAAAAATATTGATGTAAAAAAAATAATGATGAAAAATATATTGATGAAAAAATATATTGATGAGAAAAAATATTGATGAGAAAAAAATATTGATGTAAAGGAAAATATTGATGAATCAAATATTGATAACAAAAATATTTATGAAAAAAAATATTGATGAAAAAATAAATATTGTTAAAAATATTGATGAAAAATAACACTGTAGAACAAATTCATAGAAATTCACACTCTCATGAATCAGAATCAATACACTAAAAAAAAAACTGTAATGTTAGCAAAAAAAGCATGTAAACCTACAAGAAAATTTGCTGATCTTTACCCACAATTTTTTTGGTAAAGTTAGCAAAAATGTTTTGCCAAAAATTAGTTAACTGAAATTTTTTTATTTCAACTTAGTTCATACACATTTGAGGACCCCATTGGGTTCGGACCCGATAGGTCCAGACCCCGATGGATCTATCGGGTCCGGGACGATTAAAAATCGTCATAGTTTTTGATCCAAAATTTGTGTCCGTTTAACTCTACCTTGCTTAGTTTTTGAGATACGAGATTTTAGGGGACCACCGGGGTTTTGAGAATTACAAAACTCGATAACTTCAAAAATATTACTCGGAGAACTTTAGATTATTTTGCGGTCTTGTTCTACGTGTTGAGAGCTACAAAAATGCGTTTGGACTTTTTGTTGTGTCGGCAATATTTACCGAGATATGAGCATTTTACAATTTTCGGGAATGCTAACTTTTTTGGATCCAAAGTTAGGGCCCATTAGGGTCCACATATGTGAAGAGGACCGGCGAAACTATGGAGAGCCCGAGAACCAAAAATGGTCTCCATTTTGCTCTATCTGGCTTAGTTTCCAAGATAGCGCCATTTCAAGTTTTCTGAAAATAAAAAGAAATTTACCATTTATTTTTGCTAATATTAGCAAAAAATCTTGTAAAAATTTGGTCAACTCAATTTTAAATTTAGCAAAAAAAAAAATAGTTCAAATTTTGTTTTAAAATTGCTAATGCGCTAAATGAAGTTTACAAGATATTTTTGCTAACATGCTAATCTCAACTAAAAACCTGCTAAAAGTTAGCTAACCAGCATTAGCAAAAAATTAGTAAATCTACTAATGTATTATTTTGAGTGTAAATTGCATAGATTTTGACCTCCTGATTGCAAATCTGCCTTCCAAAATTTTTTTATCACGTAAGGTTTTTAAGAAATTCGAGTTTGAATATTGAAAAATACGCTAATTTAGCACTTTTTGGGTCTCCCCTGTGACGTATTCTTAAGTTGTTCACACAACATATGACTAGATTTAGTAAAAATATAACCTCTTGATTCCAAATCTGTCATCCAAATTTATTCTAACGCGTGCCGTTTTTGAAATATTGGCATTTGAATAACTCAAACTCCACTGTCACGCACTTTTATTCTTTATGCATCACACTAAAATTTTCAAACGCGAATATCTCAAAAACGGAACATCCTTGATCAATTTAGATTGTAGTTTTGGAATCAGGAGGTTCATTTTATTTACATGTCCTATTTTGTGGAAGCAACTTAAGAATACGTAACAGTGGACGCCTAGAAGTGCTAAAATATTATTTTTTTTTTTAATTTTTAACAGCGAATATCTAGAAAACTGTACGTGCTGGAAAAATTTGGATGGCAAATTTGGAATCAGGAGACCAAAATCTATAAGGACCAGTTAGACATTTCACTGAGAGGTTTTTGGTGTCGAAGGTGAATATTATTTTTATTCACCACGAGGTGAATTATTATCTATTTGTAATCGTTAGCTTATATTGTCAAACTGAGGTGGAGTCCTGCAACTTTTTCAAAATTAGACACCAGCCTAAAAACATTATCATGTTAAAAATCAAGGTTGGTTACCGAAACGAATAACGGTAAGGGTAACGGTAACGGTATCTAATTTTTATTTATTTCGGTAAAGGTAACGGTAAGTGTTTTCAAATCGTTTCGGTAACGGTATGTACCGGTACCGAACCAACCAAACCGGTACGTACCGGTATTATTAATTTAGTTAAAAATTTGAAAAAAGATAGAACTGAATGCTAAAAATATTTTATAGGCCCAAAAACCAGTATAGATTTGATATGATTATTATTTTTGTCATTTATTTTATGATAATTTGCAAATTATAAATTTAAAATTATGTTAGCAATTTTATTTTATTTTTTTGTTACTTAAAATCCCTTAAAACAGGTAAAATTTTGAATACCGGTACAATACCGGTAACTTCTAATAATTATAACGGTAACGGTAAGGGTAACGGTATTTTAAAAATATTTTTAGCGGTATCGGTAACGGTAACGGTATTCGATTTGAAAGGGTTTTGAATCGGTAACGGTATAATAAGGGTAACGGTAACCAACCATGTTAAAAATATAAAACAAAAATAAAAAAAATATAAAAATAGTTTAATAATTTAAAAAATAATGAATAAAAATTTGTAAAATTTTTGACTCCTTAATATGACTGTTACTACTTATATGCAGTTGTTTTGTGTTAGGTGTTTCGAAAAACAACCCTCAAATAAATTTGATCGACATTTCTCATAGATAATCTATTCAATTTGTTTCTGAAAACAGCAAACAATTTACATGCATGTTAAATTTTTCTAAGTGTAACTGACATAAAAATACAAGAGAGATTACATGTGTCATTTGTATCAATTTATTTGTATTATAAATTTTAAAATTCTATAACTTTTTATTTGTTGTATTCTCGGGAATTAATGAAAAGAACAAATTTATTACATGCATATATAAGGGATTATTATGGGGTTTCCCAAGAGTTTAATAGTAGAAATAAAATTAAATATTTTATAAAAAATATTAATTTAAATTTATTATTTAGACAAATTAGGTAATTGCTTAAATGAAAAAATTATTTAAACACACAAAATTTTTTTTTCCATGAACGATTTTCATAGTATTTATGAACAAATTCATACAATTTATTAACTTTTTCATAATATTTATAATCTTTTTCATAGTATTTATGAATAAATCATAATATGTGAAATTTAAGAATTTTTAATATTTTTCATAAATACTATGAAAAAGTTTATAAATATTATGAAAAAGTTAATAAATTGTATGAATTTGTTCATAAACACTATGAAAATTGTTCATTGTGTGTTAAAAAGCTTTAAGCTTACGTTGGCGAATAGTCAGTGTTGATCGACTTTAATTTTCTTACTTGTTTTAAATAGCTTTTCCATAAAAACCAAATATTTTTAAATTTGCTGCGGTATTTAGCAAAGTTTAAGATGATAATTTGGGTAAAAAATTTATTAAAAAAGTTTTAAATTTATAAACATTTTTTTTTTTTAATTTACCCCCTAAAACTTTTGTACAAAAGTGTATTTTTATCTTTTGGAAAAGGTTAATTATTTTGTTAATATCAGTTTGGTTTTGTAAATGTAGACATATATATAATAGTTTTCTGATGGTATTAATAAATAACCCAGTAAACAATGCTTCTTTTATATAAAGGATATTTAAAGCGTTTGGAAAAAATTTTTTTACATATTATAATTGGAAAATTTAATTTAAATGGGTTTGAAAAATAAATTAAACATTTTTTAATTAATTTGAGCAAATATTAATTCATTCTAAGAAAAAATATTTTTTATTGTAAAATAAAAAATCTGAAAATCAATAAATAACAACACAGACAAAACGTACAAGTCTACAACTTTCCGAAGTTGCCATGTATCCATCAGCGCTTTTCGATTGTCACACCTGATGTGATTCAGTTTAAAATTACAAACCTTTATAAAATCACTGCTGGGTTTCTTTGCTACCCGCATGTGTCTCTTTTTTTGTACAATTATACAAATAAACCTTGCTCTACTGTGTTTAGTCTACTAAAGCTTTTTGTAAAATTTTCCTATTTTTTGTTTCTATAGCCTTCCATTTGTTGTATTTTTTTTGTTTAATGTTTTTATGAGTACGTAGGTGTTTTTCCCCATGTATTTAGTGCATTGCCATTATGATTTTCCACTTCTTTTATGTATGTTGTGATGGCACAAAAAAAAATACAAAAAAATGTAACGCCAACATGATGACAATTTTTTTTTTTCGTTGTCTTTTTGTGATAAAAGCCTGTGGAAAAAATTGAAATACATATATAACCAGAAGTTAAATAAAGAAAAAAAAATGTATGAAATGAAAATATACATAAACTCACACAAAAAACACTTTCTCTTCATTTACTTGCATATATTATGAGCTTAGGGTATGCGTCATCAGTAACTTTTTATACTAGTTTCTTCAACATATACCTTTTAGAATGTGCAGGTATTCTAAGTTTGTTATATGGTTTGTGACAAATTTTTAAAGTATGTTTTTGTGTAACTTTAAATACCAATCAACCGATGATATAAATAACCTGTAGTGCGATTTAGTAACTTTTTTAACGAAAATATCGATATCGTTAACCAGAATTGTCGGTTGTCTTAACGAATATGTGATTCTATAAATTTTTCAATTAACGACAAGAATTAACGACAAAAATAGTTAATTTGAAATTTGTTTATTTTGAAATTGTATTGAGAACCAAAAAATTTCGTTAACTTTAACTTCAAAAAATTGTTTGTTGATAAGTTAACGATTTTCAATAACTACAAAATTTTATACATTTTTTGTAGTCATATTCGGTTTTACACTCAAAAAAAAAAACTGTAATGTTAGCAAAAAAAGCTTGTAAACCTACAAGAAAATTTGCTGAATTTTTTTGGTAAAGTTAGCAAAAATGTTTTGCCAAAAATTAGTTAACTGAAATAATTTTTATTTCAACTTAGTTTATACACATTTGAGGACCCCATTGGGTTCGGACCCAATAGGTCCAGACCCCGATGGGCCTAGACCTAGTTGGGTTCCTTAAAAATCGTCATAGTTTTTGATCCAAAATTTTTGTCCATTTCGCTCTACCTTGCTTAGTTTTTGAGATACGTGATTTTAGGGGATCACTGGGGTCTTGAGAATTGAAAAACTCGATAACTTCAAAAATATTACTCGGAGAGCTTTTGGTCATTTTGCAGTCTTGTTTTACGTGTTGAGAGCTACAAAATTTCTTTTCGACTTTTTGTTATGTCGGCAATATTTACCGAGATATGAGCATTTTAAAATTTTCGGGAATGCTAACTTTTTTGGATCCAAAGTGAGGTCCCATTAAGGTCCACACATGTGAAGAGGACCCGCGAAAGTATGGTGATTGTAAGAACCAAAAATGCCCTCCATTTTGCTCTATCTGGCTTAGTTTCCGAGATAGCGCCATTTTAAGTTTTCTGAAAATAAAAAAAATTTACCATTTATTTTTGCTAATGTTAGCAAAAAATCTTGTAAAAATGTTGTCAACTCAATTTCAAATTTAGCAAAAGAAATAAGTTCAAAGTTTGTTTAAAATTGCTAATGTGCTAAATGAAGTTTACAAGAATTTTTTGCTAACACGCTAATCTCAACTAAAAATTTGCTAAAAGTTAGCTAACAGCATTAGCAAAAAAAAAATTAGTAAATCTACTAACGTTTTTTTTTTTTAGTGTACGTTGAGTATGATTAATATTGTATAAACAGTTTTCAAGCAAATATTAAAATACAAGTTCACTAATATCAAATGCGTATAAATAAAAATTTAGCGCTGAACTAAAAGAAAGCCTTGATGGTTTTGTTATTGAATATGTCAACTTTCATTTGCTTTTGGTTTCATCCAATTCCGATTTTGATTGTTGCACTGTGTTATTAACAGCAAATGACTTTTATTTTGCATTATAGTTTCTTATTTTATGTTTTTTTTACGAAAATGTATTATGGTTTTGGGCAGGTCAAGATCGTAAATGGGCAAAATGGGCAAAATCGGACCAAGGTGAAAAAAGTTCCCCCTTAAGGAACTAAACCAACCTCTGAAAAACACTATTTTTTAACGTGTCTTTTATATTTTTGCCATTTCTGCCATATTTATGCAGGCAGAAGTTCAGAGTCCTACACTAGGACCGGGGGGACTAAAAAATGTTGTTAGTTTTTGTTCGGCACCGTTTTTAAGTCGTGGATATAAAAAAATATTTTACATAATGATAAAATTGTATAACGTTAGTACTAAAATCATAATAAATAAATAGTAAACATTTTTCGAGAGGGGGGATGTCCCCCACAGCCCCCCTCCACCTCTCCAAAAAAAACGGCTCTTTAATTTATTTTTTTTAACATGTTGGAGGGTATAAAAGATTCGGCACAGCCGAATTTTATACACCTACTTGTTTTAACTAAACTTGTGACTCCAAATTGCCGATTCATTCTCGGGCATGCTTTTGTCCTTAGATTTTAGAAGTGAAAATCTCATTCTCTTATATGCTTTTGCAAATTAGAGAAGAGATTTTGGCTTAAAATTTTAAAAATCTATGCATATTTAACAAAAAAAACATATATTTTACAAAAATATTTGTTTCACGGATTTTTCGATTAATTGGCATAAATTCTTCGATTAATCCTTTATTCGAAATCGTTAATTTTTTATTAATCGAACAATTATTCGTCAAAAATTATTCGATTAATCGACCAAGAATTAATCGGTTGAACACCCTAGAAAAATCAGAATAATTTAGAAAAATACTAATAACAAGTAAAAAGGTTAAATTCGGCCTTGCCGAATGTAGTGATACCCTCCAAAATTTCAAAAAGATCATTGCAAAAAACTTCTTTTAAAAGGAAATTACTTTTGAAAAAAAAAAAAATTTTTTTGAAAAAAATATGTTCGTACTTGTTTAAATACCATTTGGTGATCAATGCTGTTCACATATGTCAACCAGCAGTCGAATTAAAGCATTTCGTATTTTTAGGTTATGTTGAATGTACTAAAATTTTTGAGGTGTCCTTATATTTTCGTTCATAACTTTTGAACCGATGAACCGATATCGCTCAAATGCAATACCAAACTTCTCGGGAGAACTTCCATTAAATATGTTAAGTTTCAGTCATCTCCGTGTAATATTTTGGCCGTGATCACCATTTGCACAGACAGACGGACATCGCTAGAATGTCTTAGAATCGATCGGGGATCATGAATATATATGCTTTATGGGGTCCCACACCGATATTTCGATGAGTTACAAACGGAATGACAAACTTATATATACCCTCTATCACTAAGTGGAGGGTATAAAAATTTAAAAATTCAGATAAATCCTAGAAATGCTTAAAAGATTTCAGTAAAATTAAAAACGGCTGAGAAATAAAAATCTGAAATATTCTAAAAATCTCAAGAAAATCCGGAAAAACTTCAAATAATCAAGTTCAAATTTTAGTAAAATGTAAAAACTGGGAAAATTAACTAAATTTTGAGAAAAAGAGGGAATGATTTGGCTCAAACATTGTAACATGATGTTGAAGCTTGTGCCTAATTTTAAAAATGATGCAGGATGCCACCTTAGTTTGACTATATAAGCAACCGATTTACAAAAAAGAAAATAAGAATTACTGCTTTCATTTTATTTAAAAAAAGGGTTTGTAACTTCGATTTGTAACTTGGATAATAATTAACCTGCTGGTGAATAAAACCGTTTTTCACCAGCTGATGAATAAAAAGTAACATATTTATTTTTAAAGAAAAAAAAAATTTTCCGTAAATTTTTTTTTATTAAACATTTTTTTCATCAAAATTTTTTTTCATCAAATTTGTTTTTTTTCATCAATTTTTTAAAAAAAATTTTTCATCAACATTTTTTTCATCATAATATTTTTTCATAATTTTTTTTATTTTTCACCAATTTTTTTTACATTTTTTTTTTACCAATTTTTTTACATCAAAAAATTTTTTTTTTCATCGAAAATTTTTTTATTAAAATATGTTTTTCATTAAAAAAAATTTTTTTTCATCAAAATTTTTTTTCTTCATCAAAAACCTTTTTTTCATCAAAATATTTTATTTTCACTTAAAATCTTGTTTTCATAAATTTTTTTTATCATAATTTTGTTTTTCATGAAAATTTTCTTAAAAAAAGGGTTGTAACTTGGATAATAATTCACCTGCTGGGGAATAAAACAGTTTTCACCATCTGGCGAATAAAAAGTAACATAATTATTTTTAAAGAACAAAAATTTTTTTTCCATCAAATTTTTTTTTCATCCAATTTTTTTTTCCATCAAATTTGTTTTTTTTCACAATTTTTTTTATCAATTTTTAAAAAAAAAAAATTTCAGCAAAAATTTTTTCATCATAATATTTTTTCATAATTTTTTTCTATTTTTCATCAATTTTTTTTATATGAAAATTTTTTTTTTATCGAAATTTTTTTTTTTAATTTGTTTTTTCATCAAAAAAAAATTATCTTTGTTTTTGTAAAAAAAAATGTTTTTCATGAAATTTTTTTTCCTCAAAAACTTTTTTTTCATAAAAAAAATTTTTTTCATTAAAAATCTTGTTTCCAAAAAATTTTTTTAGTATAATTTTGTTTTTCATGAAAGAAAATATTTTTTTTACCAAAACTACTTTTTCACCAAGTCTAATCTTTTGACATAAAAATTGTTCCATTTGCTTAACAAATGTACATAAAATATGTAAGAGTGTTCAATTCTTCGGTGTCGAATCTTTTATAATCTACAAAATGTAAAAAAGCTTTTTGCACTTAAGTAATACACTGATTTACCAAATTTACAGCTCTTTTGGTTTGGACTGCATCTACACTCAAAATATGTTGTAGGCAAAAACAAATGAAAAACATATTTATTTAAAACCATCCCAGTAATTATTCATTTGTTTTAACAAACATCAACATTTATTTTTTACTGTTAATAAAATTCTCTAAAATAAATAACATTGAACATTAAAAAATAACGTCACTTTCATTTTTTTTACCAACAAATTCGAAAAAATAACCTACGAAAACATGAAAAATTAATGATTGTTTTGTTATTTTTACCAACAAATTAAAAAAAATAACCTACGAAAACATAAAAAATTAATGATTTCGTAGGTTATTTTCACAATTTTTCTATTGAATTTTATTTTAAAACATTTTTAATAAAATTTTTGGGGAATCGATCCCGCAATCAACTACATTCTGGCCAGACATTCTACCCATAATGCCAAAGTCACTTGATACAAATATGTTTTTATATTTCTATAAATATTTTTGGGAATTTTTGGTATACAAAAAAATAACCAACACAAGTCGGTAAAAACTAATGAATTTTCTTTAAAAAATGCCAACAAAAAAAAAAAATAACGTACACAAATCATTAAAAATGAAAGAAGAATCACTTATTTTTACTTACAGAACAAAAATAAATGACTTTTAAAATTGAATGCTAGTGAAAGTCTTTATTTTTTATGTTGTTATTTTTGAACAAATCAAAGAACAGAAATAGTCATTTAAAAAAACTGAACATTGAACAAATGTTTCTTCTTTAAAAAACGACAAAACGTAAAACATTTTAAATAATCTACAAACAGTTAATGAAATAATTTTTTGAGTGCATATATAAAATCTCGGGAATGTAAGATTTTAGATTCAAAGTTACCTAGGCTATTCCACATTTTTCTTTGAATTTTTACCTAAATTCTAAGTAGTACACTTCCTCAATTGTAAAAAGAGAAATACGCTGATGTTTTTTTAGTAAAATATTAAACTTGAACTAAATTGTTTTTTAAGAAATATGTCTTAAAAATAAAAATACGTTTCTTAGCATTGGGGAAAATTTCTTTAGCAGTAAGAATTTTTTTCCTTATATTAAAAAACTCCATTTAAAGAAAACCATGAACTATTTGTAAGTAAATGAACTAAAATTTTTTCCTCATACATAGTTAAGAAAATTTCTTATTTTTTAGTTTAATTTAACTAAATTTTAGGAAAATTCATGATAAATTTTCAAAGACATTTTTCACTAAATTTTATTTATGTCTTTTTTTCAGTGTGGTCACAGCCCTAAAGTTAATTTTATGGGTGTTGTGAAATATTTATTAAACTATGAAATATATTTGCACCCGCCATGATCCGCTGGTAGATTTATTGCTCTAGACCAGCGGTTACCAACCTTTTTGGCTCGCGTACCCCTAATTTTAAATTTTGTTAGCCGCGTACCCCTAACGAGTTTTTTGTTTTTGTTAAAAAAACTTATCATATAAATATTAGAGTTAATTTAGAAATTTTTGATCTGCGGGTATTATCATTTTTTTTTAGGATTTAGAGGAGATCAAAACAATGGTGGTAATTTTTTGAAAAAATTTTCGCTCCTTGGGGTGGCACAATGCATCTGAAAACGCGGATTTTAAGCTGATTTTTCTGCAGAACAAAAACAGCTGAAAATATTGCAAATCTGATTTCACCAGTCGTTTCTACACCAAAAATTTAAAGAACGGACGTTTTTGAACTCTTAAAAAAAGTTATAAAACCCATCACAGAGGACGGAAATATAATGTTTTTTTAATTTTTTTTTTTATACAAGGGTAGATCAGCAATTCCGTGACTTTTCGAATGAAACACCCTCATATATACAATGAAAGGGCATGTTGAGCTTAACAAAATGGTACCAAAATATCAACTCTATCACAACCCTTGACATACATTTTCTCAAAAACCTGACATCATAGAAAAATTTGGAAACCATATTCAGAATTAGAATCGAAAGGTTAATCGAAAACAAGTGGTCAGATCTCAAAATATCGCAAAAAAATGCTCTCTAAAATGCACAAAAATACGTTTTTTGTGAACTTTGACCTCATCTTTCTTAAAAACCTGACATTATGGAAAACTTTGGAAGCCAGATGCGGAAGCCAGATGCGGAAGCCAGATGCGGAACCAGCATTGAAAGGTTAATCTAAAACTAATGTCCAAATTACTAAAATTTTGCGTACCCCCGCGGACAGTTTCGCGTACCCCCAAGTGGTACGCGTACAATAGGTTGGTAACCGCTGCTCTAGACGATATTCTTGTTAGTTCAGGAGTTATCGGGATTTTTTGAAGGTCAACATTTTTTCGTGGCAACGAAATTTTTAAATGCTTTTATGGCCGATTAGCCGAAAACCCCAACCTTAAAATTGCCTCTTTAATAAATATTTTAAGTTTCAGGAAAATCGCTGTATAACGGTTATGGTACTTCCGTTGTTAGCTTCACATTATGAAGGGTACTTAAATGTTCGGCACAGCCAAATGTATAATTTTTACTTGTTTTTCCATCATTTTTTAATGAATAGATTCAAAAAGCCATAAAATGTGGTAACATAATGCAGTATGATGATGGGATGCTAAGTACTATACTATACAAAAAAAAATCTTACGTTAAATTTTTATAATAATTTCAGTTGTAAATTTTTATATTATACAAGGCTGTTACAACACAAGTACTTTAAAAAAAATGTCTATATTTGTGGTAAGGGAAAAAGTTTTTCATTTAAAAAAAAAAAAAATCGAACACGAAATAAAAGGCCTGCAGAAAATAGTTGCCTCATTTAACGGTGTTTTTTTTAATTCTTAATTTGTTTGGGAATTTAAAAAAATATTAAAAAATTGCTTTTGTTTCCAGCCATTATACAGTGGTGAACAAAATTAATGGAATTAAAACAAATAAAGTAAAAGGAGTTCATATAAATCCTTAAATTCAAATAAAATGTTAATTTTTCACATTCCAAAATATTTTTTGTAACCCGAAAATTTACTCCTTTGTCCCACTGTTCTTCTAATGCTCGCAATAACTTTCCATATATTTTCATAATATTTATTTTTAGCTATAGAAAAAAATTGTACTTTCAATGATTCGAATGAATAAACTTGCAGCATACTTCAAGCTCAAATGTCTTGTTAAATGAAAACATTTGTATAAAGTCAAGTTAGTCAGTCACCTGAGATGTATGATGAGCAAAAAAAAAAACCCATCTCCAATATATAAACGATTATGTGATATAGTTGCTACAAACAATATGATGACAATACAAGAAAGAGGATAATGCCATGGCAAATCATCGATAATTTTTGCTATCAAAGTTGATGATAATGATGATGATGATTTAACGGAAAGCCTTAAAAGGATATAAATTTATTCAAATACCAAGCAAAATTATTGCAGCATTAGATGCAAAGTCTTTAAAATTTAAAAATTTTTCTGAGGGAAATACTTCCCGATGATATTTGGAACGAGATATTTGAAAATTGTCAGATTTTAAAAATTTATTTCTCCACAAAAATTTTAGCTTTGAAATATTTTTTATACAAAAACCTGGAAATGGTTTTTCTTAGACATTTGCTGACTATTAAATTATATGTAATTTATAACAGAAATTATCAATTGTATTTCAGAATTTATCAATTGTATTTTAGAAATTATCAATTGTATTTCAGAAATTATCAATTGTATTTCAGAAATTTTCAATTGTTTTACGAAGGTTAGTTTCTGAAATACAATTGATAATTTCTGAAATATAATTGATAATTTCTGAAATACAATTGATAACTTCTAAAATACAATTGAAGGGCTTACTGTAAGAACTTGGTAAGCAACATTTTACTCTTTCGTGTTTTTCGCCTTCTGCTGATGTTCCATTGACAGATTTTTGGCAGAAGTCTTGCTTTAGCCCTTCGTACAAGTATATTGAGAATAAAAGTTCTGCAAAAGTTCTATTTTCTACATTATTTTAAAAGTTTTAAGGCAAAAACCACCATAAAATTAAATGTTGCTTATTGAGTTTATACAATGAGCTCGTCAATTGTTTATTTTTGAAATACAATTGGAAAAGGTGTAGAAAATTTTTTCTAAATAAATTTTTATAAAAAACTTACCACTAAAAACTCACAAGTTCTAAGACATTTTGCCTATCGAAAAAAATCTGAGCTTCTAAAATATTATCATAGAATCTGAGATATTTTTCTGAAATATAACACAGGGCAACACTTTTTTTTTCCCGGGTTCTGATAGCTTATTTCGAGCAATTGGGGTACGCTGATTCCAAATCTGGCTACCGTTTTTTTTGGGTTAGCTGTAGTTTTTGAGATATATAGGCTATTTTTGGCATGTTTGTAAGTCCATATTAACCAACATTGGTCTTGCATCCAAAAAGTGAGTGACGATTTAATGTATGTTGGATATGATGATTCCAAAAATGCTCTTCCTTTTTTGAGTCATCTTTAGTTTTTAAGATATCGCTAAAATAAAATTTTAAAAATTTGCATTCATGCTCTTTTTAAATCTGAGAACATTTATCACGTTGACAGAGTTTGAAACACGATGTGGACTAAATAAGGCACGTAGATTTCAAAAAAAGCTATTAATTTTATCGTGCAGGCTTAAGTTTTCTAGTTATGAAGCAACAAATTCAAAAATTATAGTAGTATATTTTTATTAGCATTTGCTTAGCAACTTCAGACATTTGCAAAGGCTTTCTGAACTCATTTTGACCTTACTAAGAAAAATTCCCGGAAACAAATTAACGCATGATGTAAATATGAAGTCAATCAGATGAGTGGTTTAGATGGAATGATGAGAACGAGTTTTCGAAATTTGCTTGCGTTATAATTCGAAAACTAAAGCTGTCAGAAAAAAGTTAATACCAGTTTTGGAATCCTCGCATCCAATATATTAAAGTTCGTGTTTGAAACTGAGGCTCTTAAATTAGTGTTAGCAATTGTAGCCTAGCAAAGTTCGTAAAAATGCACTTTTTTGACTCTTTACGAGCGATTTGATGGAACAAATTGGAAAACTGATTCGGAATCAGGACACCAAACTCCATATAAATCAGTTGTCAGAGGTCAGGCAAATTGAAAAAGTTTAAATTTTGTCAACCTGAGTAATTAAAGCCCGTGCACGATCTGTACTTACAGAAAAAACACTTATAAAATTACTGACAAAATATGTCGCCATTGGGCACGTCTCCGAAACAGAAAATGAAAATTCCTTCATATGTGTCTGCAATTCCAAGTCATGTTGGTAACCCTTGCAAAATAATTTAAGAGACAAAAAGTTAAAAGAACGTACGAAGTAAGGTTGAGATTGCTTGAAATAGAATTGTAGTGTTGGAAACTGTTAAAATTTATTCTGTAGAAACTATAAATATTCACATATATAAAAAACTGTTTTCGTTAACAAGACAAACCGACATTTAAAATCCTACTCATGATAACAGCAACTGGAGTGTTATCATCAGTATAATTTTTAGAAATTCAATTTTTCTTCTGCATTTTTTCAACTTGAACCCTTATGTAAAAATCTTAGATTTTAAGACATTTTTGAATAGAAAATATCTCAGATTCCGAGACATTTTTCTTTTAAAAAGGTCACAGATTCTGTGTAATTTTTCCTATAGAAAAAGTCTCGCTGAAGAAAATTTCCCTATTTTTGCTATCGAAATTTAATTTAAAGATTCCCAGGCAGAAACTGCCAACCGTTCCAAAGAAAAAGTCTCGGCAAAGCACTTTATTTTTTGTGTAGAAGGTAGTATGAATTCGGAAAAGTACTTTGCAAGCGCTTTGCCAATGTTTTTCTATTTAAATCTGTTCAAAGTATAAATTTTTTATTAAAATTTATTAATTTTCGTAACAATTGGAATATTTTTTATATCCCTGCAGGATAAGTGGCCGGTCCTTGATAGTTCTCGTGATATGTCACTTAGGCACAATGACCTACATATTACAAACTTGACACCTTTTATATAAAAACACCTGTTTCTTTCGTGAGGAAATGTCTTAAACTCCGGATACATCACATGTGAAATGTCACTGGGCATATCCCTTTGGAACACTACCCGATTCGGTTCAATACACCACTTTTTTCAGGACTTTTCCAAAATTTTTCCTGGAAGCATTTTTAATAAATTTTTTATTCCAAAATGCAAAGAAAACTGCAAACAAATTTTTTCGGGACTTAGAAAATATTTCAAAGTTTGTCCAAAATTTTTTTGTCCTAATAAATTAGTCAATAAATTTTTTATCTTAATTTAATAAATTTCTTTATTGAAATAAACACCAAAAAAAGTTGTGTCTTATGGACTTATGTATACAATTTTGATACGTCCCATTTTTTGTTCTAAAAGTGCTATAAAAGTACCATATTTTTTGTTTTTAAAGCGCTTTAAAAGCGCTTTAAAATAGCAACGGCATACCGTTTACCGTGGTTATCATTTTGGACGCTGGGAGAGTACTAAACTGTGCTGCTTTCCCAGCACACAAGCGACCATAAAAGGTACTTTGCCAGCGCTTTCCCGTTCGTATTTTTCTGCCTGGGTTCCGACACTTTTTCGTGTAAAAAATTTTAAGACTCTAAAACATTTTGAGAAAAATTTTGAGATTCTTAGACATTTTTCTTAGAAAAAAATCCCTGCGAATTTTGTACTCTTGCCCAAAACATTAAATCATGATAATGTTTTGCGGAAGATTTAGGTGTATTTGCAAAGCAAAGTTTTTTTTAGAAAAAATAATGTTATATTACATTGCTATTCCATGCAAAACGATTTGAAATATCAGTCTAGGACCCATTAAAAAACCAACATTTCGTAAGTGAGTGCAAAAATAAGTGCAAAAAAGTGTTTTTACATTTTGGAGAGTATAAAAGATTCGGCACCAAAGAATATAACTCTCTCACTTGTTTTATGTACATTTGATAAACAAATGGAAAATTTTTATGCGAAAAGCTTAGATATGGTAAAAAAGTAGTTTTGGTAAAAAAAAATTTTAATGAAAAAAAGTTTTTGGAGAATTTTTTTCATAAAAAAAAAATTTTGATGTAAAAAAAAAAATGATAAAAAAAATATGAAAAAAAAAAATTTTTGGTGAGAAAAAAATTGATCATAAAAAATTTGATAAAAAAATTTGATGAAAAAAAAAATTTTGTGAGAAAAAAATTGATAATAAAAAATTTGATAAAAAAATTATGAAAAAAATATGATAAAAAAAAATTAATGAAAAAAAAAATTGATGAAAAAAAAATTTGATGAAAAAAATTTATGAAAAAAACAATTGATGAAAAAAAAATTTGATGAAAAAAAAATTTGATAAAAAAAAATTTTGATAAAAAAAAAAAATGATGAAAAAAAAATTTTGATGAAAAAAAAATTTTATGAAAAAAAAAAAAAAAAACTGATGAAAAAAGGTTGATGAAAAAAAAAAAAAAAATGATGAAAAAAAATTTGATGGAAAAAAATTTATGAAAAAAAATTTGATGAAAAAAAAAAATTGATGAAAAAAAAACTAGGATGAAATTTTTTTTTTTTTTTGAAAAATAATTTTGTTACTTTTTATTTACCAGCTGGTGAAAAAAAGTCACCACGAGGTGACTTATAATCCAAGTTACAAACCCGAGTTAATAAAATTTTTGGTTTTAAGAAAATGAAAATAGTAATTCTTATTTTCTTTTTCGTTAATTGTTAGCTTATATAGTCAAACTGAGGTGGCGCCCTGCAAATTTTTTAAAATAAGACACCAGCCTAAAAACATTATCATGTTAAAAAATCTCAGATTCCGAGACATTTTTCTTTTAAAAGGGTCACAGATTCTGTGCAATTCTTCCTATAGAAAAAGTCTCCCTGAAGAAAATTTCCCTATTTTTGCTTTCGAAATTTAATTTATAGATTCCAATACTTTTTCCTGTAAAAGACTCTAAGATTCAAAAATATTTTGATAAAAATTTTAAGATTCTTATACACTTTTCTTAGAAAAAATTCTCATATAATTTTCTTTTTTTTTCCTTTTATCTATCTGATGACAATTCTTCCTTTGCCAAAAAAGTATCATCAGCTATTTCCAAATAAAAAAATCTCAGGTTTGTCCTTATTCTTAGATTTTTTTCCTTCTAAGAAAAATTCCGAAATTATTCCTAAAATAAAAACGATCTCAAATTTTTTCTATAGAAAAATTTCCAAATTTTTCGTCAAGGAAAAATTTTTAAAAATTTTGTCTAGTAAAATTCTTGCGTTTTTTCTTATATAAAAAAATTATTTCATAACTTTTATCAAATAGAAAAATCAAGAGATTTTTCCTTTAGACAAATTTTCAGATTCTTTCCTTTTCTTTTTCACTTTGCTTTTTCCCCTCTCCCTTCCTCTTCTTTCCCATCCTTTTTTTCTTTTTACTTTTTGTACCCTCCACTCCAGTGAGAGGGTATATATAAGTTTGTCATTCCGTTTGTAACACCTCGAAATATTGGTCTAGGACCCCATAAAGTATATATATTCATGATCCTCGATCGATTCTAAGACGATCTAGCGATCGTCCGTCCGTCTGTCTGTTGAAAATACGCTATCTTTTGAAAGACTTTATGGAGGCTCCTGAAGTTTGGCATTTATGTTGGGAATTTAACTGGTCAGGTTGGTATTGAAATCCAGCGAAATCGGTCCAGTGGTTGAAAAGTTATAAGCAAAAGAGTACATTTCGGCAAGGGTTTGTTTGTGAATTTACGTTATAAAAAACACGATAACTTTCGGACGACAATTCTGAGGGTGCTGAAGGTTGGCATATATATTTTTCGTTCCCCTGGTCTAGTTTGTGCCAAATTTCAACTAGATCGGTCTAGTGGTTCAAAAGTAATTAGCAAAACCGTGAATTTTAGATTGGTTTCACCTTAAATCCACGTGTTGATAAACCGAGCTTAAAAAAAGCAAGCTTTGAAAACATTGGTAATCCACAAAATTACTTTACATAAGTATTTTTGTCGCTTAAAATTATTTTTACACAAAAAAAAGTATAGACTCCAAAAAAATTTTTAATTTTTTTTTTTTTTACAAAAATGACAAAAAAAAGTTTTTTACTCAAATTAAAATATTTCTAATCAAAATTGTTAAATTTTTCACGTTAGAAAATTTACTATCACTTAAAAATATCATTGTGGAGGGTATTCATAGATTCGCCCAAGTCGAATTTAACTTTTCTACTTGTTTTTTTTTAATTTTTTATCAAAAAAGAAATATGGTGTGATAAGAGAATTAGGAATAAGTATTTTTTTTTGGATTTTTATTAATTATTTAAATTTTGTATTAGAAATTTTTAAAACCTTGAAATTTTAACTCAAAATATTGTTTAATGGATTTGGTCACATTGGCTTCCAAAATGTTCATATACTTATTTATATTTAAAATTATTCAAAAAAGTGTTAAATACATTAACATTTTAAATTGCTAAAAAACCATCAAAAATCTACTGCATTTTCTTTGCATTTATTGTTGCCCAGTGTAATCGGATCTTAATTATCTGTCAAAATTTAAGACCCCCCACAATAACTGTCTTTTATAATTAATTGTAATTCAATAAATTGTAACTAAATAATTATTATACAACAATAGCTGAACGACGACAACACAAATACAATCCACAATAGCAGCCGCAATAGATAAAAACCACAAAATTATTTATTAACACATGACTGATTTAATTATTACAAAATCTTTTCATTTTATGAATTTGTTATCTATTTGTCTGTCCGTCTGTCTGTTAGTAAGTTTATACTCTACGCTTGAGTATTTATACGATTGTCGCATTGTATTGTACTGTTTTGGATTTTTTTATGTAGCAACATTTTAATTTCCTTTGTGCGGTGATAATATTACATGGTTGGTTAAGAATTTCTATAGAATTTTTGCATAATAATAATTATAAGGAAATTTTCATTTAAAACAGATCAATTCATACGTATTCATTAAAAAAAAATAATTTTCCGGCTTGTATTTAATTACATTTTTTAAAGGAAGGTATTCCAACTGGAAAAGGAAGGTATTGTGAATATACAAAATATTTTTTTATATAGAAAAATTACGTTTTTCTATACGAAAAATGTTTTAGAATCTGAAAGTTTTTCAGAATGAAAAACGGGTCATAATCTTAACAATTTTCTAAAGGAACAAATTTCTCAGAAACACGAATTAGTAGAATCGCCGATTTTTATACCCTCCAACCACAGTATGGGGTATACTCACTTTGTCATTCCGTGTGTAACACATCGAAATGTCGGTTGGGGACCCCACAAAGTATATATAATGTTGATCTATGATAGAATCTAAGACATTCTAGCGATGTCCGTCCGTCCATCCGTCTGTAGAAATAACGATGCAGTCCAAACCAAAAGAGCTAGACCCCTGATAAGGTTAAGTTCGAAGATGGGCAAAATCCGACCAGGGGAAAAAAGTTCCCCCTTGAAGAACTAAAAAGACCCATGAAAAATACAATATTTTAACGAGTTTTTTTTTAATTGTTGCTCAACAAATGTAACATTTTTATGCCATATTATGTTCATAAACCTTCGTTTGGACCAAGGGGGTTAGGAAATTCGTTTTTTGTGCATGCCGGCCCCCTTTGGGGGCGTGGTTATAGAAATTAATTAAAAATAAAGATAAAAATGTATTATTTCAGCGTAAATATCATAAACAAATAATTTGTAAAGACATATAGCGGAAGTGAAGGTGTCCCCCACCAATTCCGCGGAACCCCCCCGCAAAAAGAAAAGACGCCCCTGCGATTTTTTGAATTTTAAACGTGTTGGAGGGTATAATAGATTCGGCACAGCCGAATTTAACACTCTTACTTGTTTTACCTTACCTCACCCCCTCGTGATTTTTAAACAACGCTCATGTTAAATTACTTCCGGAAAACCGATGAAACACTATCTATAAAATGCTTACGTATTTCTGATTAATTAATTGGTAATTTACAAATTAGGCATTCCACACCAAATGTCCCGCTACAGAAAAACAAGTTCCCCTTAAATTTCTAAATATGTTGAATGATTAGTAGAGTGTCCCGTTAAATATAAACTTTCGAATTTCGTGTAGTAATGCCTGCCGAACGATGACCACGGAATAGCTCATTGTGGTAAAATTTGTGAAAAAGTTTTGAAAGGTCATCTTCAGTCGGCCACCAGCAGTCAAAATTTGAAAAAATTACGTTTTTCGACCAAAATTCATGTCTGAATATTTTAACTAAAACCGGCTCAAAAGTTAGGAAGTTTTGAGCTGGATTTTATGAAATTCAATATGAATATTGAATTTTATTACAATTTTGTAATTTGCTTGTATTTTCTTGTTTCAGCATAGCGTATGTGTAACATTTTCGCAAATATTTGTTACAAAATTCCTAAAAAAAACGAAAAATTCACTTCTGAATTTTTTTGTGTGGATAGACAAACTAGCCTTAAGCTTAAAAATGCCTGCGAATTTTGTACTTTTGCCCAAAACATTAAATCATGATAATGTTATGCGGAAGATTTGGGTGTACTTGCCAAAGCAAAGTTTTTTTTTGAAAAAATAATGTTATATTACTCTGCTATTCCATGCACAACGAATTGAAATATCAGTCGAGGAACCCATTAAAAAACCAAAAGAGCTGTACATTTCGTAAGTGAGTGTAAAAATAAGTGCAAAAAAGTGTTTTTACATTTTGGAGAGTATAAAAGATTCGGCACCAAAGAATATAACACTCTCATTTGTTTTATGTACATTTGATAAACAAATGGAAAATTTTTATGCGAAAAGCTTAGTAGTTTTGTTAAAAGTAGTTTTGTTAAAAAAAAAAAAGGTTTTTTTTTTCACGAAAAACTAAATTATGTTAAAAAAAATTTTGATGAAAAAAAGTTTTTGATGATTTTTTTTGGTGAAAAGAAATTTTTTTTGATATAAAAAAAAATGATGAAAAGAATATGAAAAAAAAAATTTTGGTGAGAAAAAAATTGATAATAAAAAATTTGATAAAAAAATTTGATGAAAAACAAGTAGAAAAGTTAAATTCGACTTGGCCGAATCTATGAATACCCTCCACAATGCCCTTTTTAAGTGATAGTAATTTTTCTAACGTGAAAAAATAACATGTTTGGTTAGAAATATTTTATTTTGTGTAAAAAACTTTTTTTTAAAAAAAAAATTGAAAAAAAAACATAATTTACTAAATTTTTTTTGAGTGTAAAATTTTTTTCGAGTGTATTTTTTTTTTTAGTGTAAAAATATTTTTGAGTGACAAAAATGCGTTGTAAAATATTTTTGTGACTTACCAATGTTTTTAAAACATAAGGGTTCAAGTTGAAAAAATGCAGAAGAAAAATTGAATTTCTAAAAATTATAGACATTTCTGGTATTTCCTATATCGGTTTCAAATACCCCAGTTAGTGTCATCATCAGTAGGATTTTAAATGTCGGTTTGTCTTGTTAATGAAAACTGTTTTTTATATATGTGAATATTAATACATAGTTTCTACAGAATAAATTTTGACAGTTTCCAACACTACAATTCTATTTCTAGCAATCTCAACCTCACTTCATACTTTCTTTCAACTTTTTTGTCTCTTACATTATTTTGCAAGGGTTACCAACATGATCTGGAATT
The DNA here is from genome assembly GCA_963921195.1 of Pegoplata infirma. Taxonomy (NCBI): domain Eukaryota; kingdom Metazoa; phylum Arthropoda; class Insecta; order Diptera; family Anthomyiidae; genus Pegoplata; species Pegoplata infirma. The sequence continues at coordinate 39,157,985 of OY992536.1, forward strand.
GCAGACACAAATGAAGGAATTGTTCCCCCATGATATGTTTGTATGTATTATAGAACATTCCTAATAGCACGGAAATAATCATATAAGATCGATAATTCTGCTCTAACAGGTGGATGCATAAAGTAGCATCTTGTAAAATCTTATAACTAGTGTACATTATTTCGCATAAATTAAGTCGAGTTTAAACTGTTGTAACTTTTGTACAAAAAGAGATACTTATCCACTCTTTTTTGGTAATTTTAAAGGATATTTAAATGCTTTAAGTCATATCTTTTCTTTTTTTTAAAACAAATTTTTCTATTTTTTATTAAATTTTTAACAAAATACAAATTTTTGAAAAGAAAATTATATATTTATTTTTTTTGATGGAATAGAACTTTTGTGATTGGTCCTTATTAGTCGCCGGACTTTTTCAGATATATTGACCAATATCTATAGTACTTATTTCAACGGCTAACTTTTGCGACCGTCTGCGACGCCGACTACAGTGGGGCGATATGTAAACCTTGTTTTTACATATTTTGAAACATATTTTAAAAAAGTGGGCGTGGCAGTTGTCTTACCGCCCCCTTTATTTGTGATATTATTTCTACAGTCATTGAGAGTATATACACCTAATTTAAAGAAATTATAGCCAATGTTACAAATTTAAAAAAAAAGTGGGCGTGGCCCTTAACCGGCCTCCCAAATTTTTCATAATGTTATTTTCGAAGTTAAAACGAACATTTATACCGAATTTTAAGTCAACATAATTAAAATTGGATTTTTGTAGTCCTAGATTGGCCAAATGTGGCACTGTGCACTGGACCGATTTGACTGAAATTCAATACGAAACAGGAAAAAGGCACGACAAATATATACTCCCAGCTTCAGCATCCTCAGAATTGCCTTTAGAAAGTTATCGTGTTTTTTATCTCGTAAATTCATGAAAAACCCTTGCCGAAATTCACTCTTTTGCTCATTACTTTTGAACCACTGGACCGATTTCGCTGGATTGCAATTCCAACCTGACCAGGTAAATGCCCAACATATATGCCAAACTTCAGGAGCCTCCGTAAAGTTTTTCAAAAGTTAGCGTGTTTTCAACAGACAGACGGACAGACGGACGGACGGACATCGCTAGATCGTCTTAGAATCGAACGAGGAACATGAATATATATACTTTATGGGGTCTTAGACCAATATTTACCCTCTATCACTAGAGTGGAAGGTATAAAAATTGGTAAAAAAAATATGATTTTTTTTTACCAATTTGAAAAAAAAAAAATGAAAAAAAATTTGATGAAAAAAAATTTTATGAAAAAAAGTTGATGAAAAAAAAATTTTGATAAAAAAAAAAATTGATAAAAAAAAAAATTATGAAAAAAAAGTTTGATGAAAAAAAAAAATTATGAAAAAAAAAATTTTATGGAAAAAAAAAAAAAAATTATGGAAAAAATTGATGAAAAAAAGGTGATAAAAAAAATTTGATGCCAAAAAAAAAATGATGAAAATTTTTTTTTTTTTGAGAAATAATTATGTTACTTTTTATTCACCAGCTGGTGAAAAACGGGTTTATTCACCACGAGGTGAATTATTATCCAAGTAACAAACCCAAGTTAATAAAATTTTTGGTTTTAAGAAAATGAAAATAGTAATTCTAGTTTTCTTTATCGTTGATTGTTAGCTTATATAGTCAAACTGAGGTGGCGTCCTGCAACTTTTTTTAAAATTAGACACCAGCCTAAAAACATTATCATGTTAAAATATACATATACAAAAATGTAAATTTTTGCAATTGTGGTGCATTCCGTTTTAATTTGATAAATATTTAATCAAGGAAACTTGGCACAAATTTTACCTTTTTTTTAAATATTTAGCCACGCTACCTAATCCCCGGTTTGCAAAAATTGTAAGACAAAAAACACAAATTTCTTAATTTCATATATGTAAGGCTATCATACAACCTATTCAAGAATTTTTGGGACAAATGTTTTTATTTCGCTGGACATTTGTTGTGGAATGCCTCATATTCAGAAAAATGTTACATAGTCACTTCATTAAAAGGTAAAATATATTATTTATAAATAAAAATAAATGTTATTGTCAAAATTAATTAAAAACGTCCAACACACTCATCATACGTCAAGTTGCTCACGTTTGTTAAACACGAAAAACAAACGCTTTAAAGGTTACATAACTTATTGTTAGTCCACAAACCAGTAGTGGCTCCAGGGGAAGGTGTGAATGGGATAAATCTCCCACACCTAAACTGATTTCCAAAAAGAAAACAGAAAAGAAGGATATAGAAATGGAGCAGATGAAAAGGAAAAATAGAAGAGAAACAAGTAGAAAAGTTAAATTCGACTTGGCCGAATCTATGAATACCCTCCACAATGTCCTTTTTAAGTGATAGTAAATTTTCTAACGTGAAAAAAATAACATTTTTGATTAGAAATATTTTTTTTTGTGTAAAACAACTTTTTTTTTTTCGTAATTTAAAAAAAAAAAAAAAATAATTTACTAAATTTTTTTTGAGTGTAAAATTTTTTCGAGTGTATTTTTTTTAGTGTAAAAATATTTTTGAGTGACAAAAACACGTTGTAAAATATTTTTGTTTTAAAACATGTTTAAAGGGTTTTCAACACGTGAATTTAAGGTGAAACTAATCTGATATTCACGATTTTGCTATTAACTTTTGAGCCAATGGACCGTTTTGGCTGAAATTCAATACGAACTAGGCAAGGGGAACGATAAACATGTGTGCAAATTAGCGTGTTTTTTATCACATAAATTCACGTAAAACCCTTGCCGAAATTTAGTCTTTTGCTCATAACTTTTGAACCAACAGACTGATTTCGCTGGATCGCAATACCTACCTGACCAGGTAAATGCCTAACATATATGCCAAACTTCAGAAGCCTCCGTAAAGTCTTTCAAAAGTTAGCGTGTTTTCAACAGCCGGACGGACAGATGGAAAATAAGAGTTTCTTTTTTAAAACCTCTTATTTTCTTCCTAATGGATCTGACTTGGACTTTAAAAAGGGAGGACATTTTTTTTTCTTTCTGAAATTTACAATAGAATAAACTTTTTTCTAAAATCTTGCTTACATTGTGGAGAGTATCAATGCATTCTGCAAGGCCGAATTTAACTTTTTACTTTTTTTTTTATTTGCAGTGTACAACATATTTTTTAAATCTTTCAAGTGAAAAGTTTCGCAAAATTGTCAATCTTGTAGTCTACAAATGGAATCTCAATTTAAAATTTTATAAAACAAAGCTTACCTCTCTAAACCGCTGAGACCATGTCTCCAAATTTTAGTTGAAATAATGTTGAAATAGCTGCTACTCTTCGACGATTTTTAGCTAAAATAAAATTAAGAAAATAAATTTAAATATTTGAGACAGAAAGTATGAATTTGTCTTGTCTGCAAGAAATTTTTAAAATAGGTTGAACGGTTTTTAAGATATCGCTATAATGAAATTTGCAAAAATGACGATTTTTTCCTATGTTTAATATCTGTATACCCTCCACTCTAGGTATAGAGGGTATTATCGAAATATTGGTCCAGGACCCTTATAAAGAATATATTTATATTGTTGATATTCGATCGATTTTAAGACGATCCACAGTGGGAAAAAACACCAATCTGGCAGGAAAAAAATCATATCTTCTAAACTATTGGTCTGATCCGATAACAATACTTGGAGATTTTATAGCTAAGGATATGAGCTTTTTGTATAATGAATAATAAGAAACTGTTTTTCAATACAGGGTGCCCCAAAAGGTGTTATATACGACTACCTCAGGAGTATTTTTTTTTTTATCTGTTAGCTGTGGAAAATTATGTTTAAAATAACGATTTTATACTTTTTGAAAAGTAAATGGGGTTATCAAATATTGTAAGTGAAATCTGATAACATTTGGACATATACCCTACATCCAGCATATAACTAAAATAGGAGTCTTAGCACCTGATTGCATAAGCATATACGAATTTGTAGTTAACCTTTTGTCAATGTATAGTGCCATTGCCTCTTCTGGTGTGTATTATGTCGGTGCTTCAGAGGGGTAAAATACGGCTTTTTTCATCTTTGTAGCCCTTTTTGGTGTTTTTTTTTAATTTCATCTAATAATTGGGCTGCATCTCTCTTTCCAGATTTGTACAGACTTACTTTCGTAGCGACCAATAATTATTCCTTGATGTTATTTTGTACAAGATCCGAAACACGACTCCCCTTGGATTTTTTTGGCCTTTTCAAAAAAAGTCTTTAAAGGACGCCCTCGAGGTTGTGAAGGTCCTGGTTCTTCGTCTTCTACTAGAAAATCTATATTTTCATTCAACCATATATTGTAATGATTTTCAAAACTATGTAAATTGCGAGAAATACTGGCCCATCTACATTTGAATTTACTACATAAATCTCGCACACTAACAGTTAGTTTTTTATAGCTATCATTCTCGTTGCAGATGTTTTTTCCAAGTTTGGACAAGATATAATTGATAACTGTTGAGTTCCGATCAGAAGCACTGTCGCATTTACGCCAAACTTCAAATATCTCTCTCCGTTGAAATGACATGTCAAACAAATTTAAAAAAACCAAAGAGTTTATTAACTAATTCAAATGATAGTATTAAATTTATTATTATTTATAACAATATTTTTATTAAGAATTTTTTCACCAACTGAATGCGGCTTAAATCGGTTATTTAAAAATCATAAAATCAAAAATAATTTTAATTCAGCACGAACTTTTTTCAAGATTTCGACGCTCTACTATGTTAAAAACAAATTACTAACAATCCTTCGCGATTCTCAACATATACGTGAGTCGCGTTCATCGCTGCCTAGGTTTAGAAATATAATTATTGAAAGACCAAAATTACAAAAATAATTTTAAAAAATCGCAACGCAGGCCTACGCAGCTAATTTTTTGAATAGTAATACTTCATTATATGTAGAATAATCTATAATTAAAGATTAAGCAGCATCTGACAGCGTTTTTTTTGTAGCTCCATAAGAATTTAAACAAGTTAAAAAAAAAAAAACGTTGTTTATGTAATTCGTTACGGGGGAGCCTTCGCAAAACAGAAAACGTATGGAAATTTATACATAATATACCTAATAGCACCCTTTAAAAGAAATCAAACACTTGGTAGGTAACGGCTTACCCCTTCCGATACACGGCGATGACAAGTTTACTATTATAAACAACTAACTGTGAGAGCCCAATAAATTGTCAACATTTGATAGTGTGTAATTCCCTAATGGGTTAACTAAACTTTAAGTTCTTAACGGATTAAAACGCAGCCACTATCCCACTTTAAAATTGCATTATAACTTTGTTAAAATCTGTTAGTTATATTTTGAATTATTTCCTGCTAGATTGGCAATTTTTCCCACTGTGCGATCTAGTGATGTCCGTCCGTCCGTCGGTCTGTTTAAAACACGCTTACTTTTGAAAGACTTTACGGAGGGTCCTGAAGTTTGGCATATATGTAGGTTATTTAAATAGTCAGGTTTTTAATAGTCATCGAAATCGGTCTAGTGGTTCAAAAGTTATATGCAAAAGAGTGAATTTCGTCAAGGGTTTTTCGTGAATTTACGAGATAAAATACACGCTAACTTTCGAAAGGCAAAACTGAGTATGCTGAAGTTTATCATATATATTTGTCGTTCCCTTGGCCTGGTTTGTATTAAATTTCAGTAAAATCGGTCTAGTGGTTCAAAAGTGATTAGCAACGTGAATTTCACATTAGTTTCACCTTAATTTCACTTGTTGAAAACCCGTTAAACATGTTTTAAAAACATTGGTAAGACAAAAATATATTTTACAACGTGTTTTTGTCACTCAAAAATATTTTTGCACTCAAAAAAAATTTACACTCAAAAAAAATTTTACACTCAAAAAAAAAAATTAGTAAATTATTTTATTTTTAAAAAATTACTTAAAAAAAAGTTTTTTTACACAAAATAAAATTTTTCTGATCAAAAATGTTATTTTTTTCAAGTTAGAATTTTTACTATCGCTGAAAAAGGGCATTGTGGAGGGTATTCATAGATTCAGCCAAGTCGGATTTAACTTTTCTACTTGTTTTATATTATAGCAAAATGTTGATTTTCGGGTTTCTCCAAAATGTATGCATATTTTTTGCCACCTCTTGGTTTTGGAGGTAAGTGATATCCTATAAAGCTGATATTTAAAATCTAAATAGATGTGATTTACTAGACCACATAAAATCCAAAATTAAGAAGATATGAAAAAATTTAAATTTTTGAAATTTTTTTTTAAAAATGATATTTGGCTTACAAAAGTTGAAACTTTAGCCCAAGATGAAGTACGATCTTCCTGAAATTTTAATCACACCGTTCTAGCATTTATTTTTACGAATCCCGCATATCGCCCAAGTGAAATTCGCGAAAGAGCATTTCTAGCTCCGCCCTATTAAACATGTTTTAAAAACATTGGTTAGTCACGAAAATATTTTACAATGTATTTTTGTCACTCAAAAATATTTTTTCACTAAAAAAAAAAATAACTCGAAAAAATCAGACGCCCTAGTAGGCTAGTTTGTAGCGGGCTAGCCTATGAGTCTGGGGGTCGTGGGTTATTTTCCCACCAGAGGCCTTAGTCTGTGTCGCTACAACGAGACAATGGCCTGAGTCACCAGTCTCGGTTAGGTTAATTTAGTATATGATTTGTAATTATATGTTAAAAATTCATTAAATAAAAACTCGAAAAAAATTTTACACTTAAAACAATTTTACACTCAAAAAAAAAAATAAGTAAAATATTTTTTTTAATTACTTAAAAATTTTTTTTTCACAAAATGAAATATTTATAATTAAAAATGTTATTTTTTTCACGTTAGAAAATTTGCTATCACTTAAAAAGGGCATTGTGGAGGATATTCATAGATTCAATCGCAAAATTTTTTTGTCGATTGCCACGTGTTTTATTTAGTTCGTAGGTTCATGTCAGACTTATGTCCATGTTTGTTTGAGTCACTTCTGAATAAAATGTTAAAAACTAAATCTTCCAAAAAAAAAGCGGGACGCTAAAAAATCAGGTATTAAATGACATTTTGTTCTTAACAACAATATTACACAGAAATTAAAATCGCCGAATTTAAATCAACAAACATCAATTGTAAATCAACCAAGCATGGTATCAACCTACCATTTTGTAACAACGGCCGCTTGTTAGTCCATAACACAAAACTTAGATTATGTTTTCAACAAACTCTGTCAAGTAATTTTATTTCAAAATTATTTTATCATGTCAATAAATAGTGTTTGTGTTTATAAAATTTCTTTGTTGAAAAAAAAGTTTCATTTGCCAGATCAACAAATTGTGTTTGTGTTTGTTGAATTTTTTTGTTGAAAAAATAAAAATTCATTTTTCAACAATCAAAATTTTAAAACGTTTGTTGATATTACAAATTTCCGTATAGGAGCACTTTCAGTGAAAAACAAGCAAGAAAGTTATAGTCGGTCTAGACCGACCATATAATACCCTACATCAGTGTTTTCCGGAAAATGGATCCCAAGTCCAAACACGGACCGATTGGAGCTGTCTTTTGTTAGATCTTAATTAAGTGTAGAAACACACACAGATCAAATTTAAGTGGAGTTGACTTATTTTTTTGTCAATAGACCGATTTAACTGAATATCGGTCGAAATTTTTTTATGGTTGAACTAAGTCCAAAAATGGTCCAATTACATTGCGATTTGATTAGGTTACTAAGTTCACGTTTAACACATAAAAATAAAGTTTTTATCAAATATTCCCATAAATATGGGATTTTTGAGGGAATTATGTGAATATCGGGAGGGTGGTTTGTACGGGGACTACCAGAAAGACAGACCCGATTCCTTTGAAATTTGGAATGATGATTCGTCCATACAAAATTTGATTAGCTGTTAAGTTTCAAAGCGATATCTAATATAATACGGTTATTAGAGTCATTTATTCCTAATCCAAAGGGGGCTAGGTCTTAACATGGACCGATTTTCTCCAATTTCAATAGGCTTCGTCCTTGGGCCAAAGGTTAGGTTAGGTTAGGTTGTAAGTGGCTGTTGACGTTTTACGTCAACACACGTAGACTCTGAGGTCCATTGTGATACCACGGGACCGTAATAGGTTTCCCTACTAGTCCCTGTCGTTAAACCAGTTTGAGTTTCTTATGAAACTCCTTAGATGTTGAATTTTGACATCCGACAAATCAGAAAGATCGTACAGCTCCCTAGATCCCAGTGAAGCAAGTCTCTGACCAGAAAGTGCCGGGCAATGGCAAATAAAGTGTTCGATAGTTTCCAACTCCTCTTCATCCATGCAACTTCGGCAAAAGTCATTCGACGGCACATTTAACCGCTCTGCGTGCTTCCCTATAAGACAGTGTCCGGTAATTATAGAAACCACCGTCGAAATCTCTCCTCTTGGAAGCGATATCAGCTCACTTGTGCGCCCCTGATTAAGAGAAGGCCAAATCAGTCGTGTTGTCTCACACGTCCATCCATTTGCTCATATTTGATTAGTCTCCGTCGCAGAACAAAGCCGTAGGCTTTGCTTGCAAGTTTCTAGTGGCATACCAACACATTCCAATTCTGTTGGAACCTGTAAGGTAGTTCCTAGTCTTGCAAGCTCATCGGCTTTGCAATTTCCTGGAATGTCTCTGTGCCCTGGGACCCATATGAGTCGTATGTTAAACTGCTTGGCCATCTCATTTAAAGACGTGCGGCAGTTAAGGGCAGATCTTGTTTTCAGAAACATTGAATCCAGGGACTTGACCGCGGCTTGACTGTCAGTATAGATGTTGACTGCGGTTGTAGACAAGACATTGCAGCTCAACCAGTCAGCCACTTCCTTTAAACACTGCAATGATCTGGCAATATACGAGCCAGGCTCAACCCAAGCTCATCCGAATAGACTCCAAAGCCCACTTGTTCGTGCAGCCTCGATCCATCTGTGTAAAAATTTATGGTAGCTCCACTACCCGGAGTATCCCCCATCCAAGACTCCCTGGATGGTATCATAGTGGTAAAGTAGCGCTCAAAGAGGCTCAAAGAGGGAGCACAGTCCATATTTTGTGGTATTGTTATCTTTTTCAAGATCGCGCTATGGCCACAATCGCTGCTCCTCCATTGCAGCGTGCTATTAAGTCGAATTGCCGACGCAGCCGCATACTGCCTACCCAATATGTCCAAGGGAATCAGGTGATGTAGGATTTCTAATGCAGCCGTAGGTGTAGTACGAACAGAGCTTCGAACGAATTAATTCTATTGAGAATTAATTCACCGAAAGTTTAATTCTGTTTTAATAAGTTTTGAATTATCATTCCTTACCAGCATACAACACGAATTAATTCAAAGGCTTAATTCTCAAAGCTTAAATCAAATTGAATTAATTCCCAAGAGAATTAATTCCTTGCAAGCAATCATTCGATTGAATGATCAAAATTTTTCATCATTCAAATCTATTACAAAATGAATGATGATTTTTTTATTTCATTCCCTTTGTATTTTCAAAAATGTGTTGCTTGTGTGCATTTTAAGCATCTTCGTGTGTAAACGATCGGTTGTTGTTTTGTTGACGTCTCGTCTGCTGCTTCCCACACAAGCATAAATGTGTGTGTATGTGTGTTGCGCTTCACTGTTTTAAATTGAATGATAAGAAAATTTCACCATTCAATTTGTAGTAGATTGATTTGGATAAAAAAATAGTTCATTCCTTAAGAATGACCATTCTTAAGGAATGAATTCTTGAAAGAATTAATTCAATGATTATGAAAGTTGAATGATTTTAGGGAATGCCAAATTCTATTTTTTTAATTCGAATTAGGAAATTGAATTAAAGAATTAATTCTTTCGAACCTTTGAGTACGAAGAGCACCAGTGATGCACATTGAATACAAAGCAATCGTTGCTTTTCTCACCCGTTCCTCAATATTACGACTAAAATTCCTATCTAGCAAATCTCCAAGATACTTGGCTCCATCTGAGAAGGTGATTTCAGTACCGTCCAGAGAAATAGGATCAAAAGCAGGAATCTTATTTTTCCTTGCAAATAAAACAAGCTCTGTTTTACTAGGATTAACTCCTAGACCACAGTCTCTTGCCCATTTAGACAGATCTTTCAGAGAACCCTGAAGAATGTCCCGCAATGTTGGCAGATGCTTCCCCTTTACCGCTTGGGCCAAAAGATACTTAAGTTTTAAATTTAAAGTCAATTGATTGAAAATTGCGACCTGTATCGTGCTTAAACCGTTAGATGGACAGACGGACGGACAGACGGACGGACGGACATCGCTAAATCGACTCAAAAAGTAATTCTGAGTCGATCGGTATACTTGAAGGTGGGTCTAGGACCAATTTTTCGGGTAGTTACAAACATCAGCACAAACTCATTATACCTTGTACCACAGAGTGGTTTAGGGTATAATTAATTGAAGGGCTTACTGCAAGAACTTGATAAGCAACATTTTATTTTTTGTGTTTTTCGCATTCTGCTGATCTTCCATTGACAGATTTTTGGCAGAAGTCTTGCTTTAACCCTTCGTACAGGTATATTGAGCATAAAAGTTCTGCAAAAGCTCTATTTTCTACATTATTTTAAAAGTTTTAAGGCAACAACCACCATAAAATGAAATGTTGCTTATCAAGTTTTTACAATAAGCCCTTCAATTGTATTCACAAATATGGGGGTCAATATAATATTTTTTTTTTACTGTGTAAATTTCATGAAAATTGGGTGCCCTTGTTAGTGATTTTAATTAAACTCCAAAAAATTCAGAAAAACGCAAAAAAAAATCAAAATAACTCACAATCAGTAAAATTCGTTTAAATCCTGAAAAATTCACAATAAATCTAAAAATAGAAATTCGAAATTTGTGCAGACAGACAAAATGAAACCTAGTGGTAATTAAAATTAAAGCATTTTTAATATTAATTGTCTGGGTGTTAAAAAATAATATAATTTTCTGAATTTATTTCTGGTTGTTAAAAATAATAAAATTTTCTAGTTTTTCTCTGTTTTAAACAAACTGTTAAAAAAAATACTTTAATTTCATTTGAAATGTTTAACATGCTTTACAGCTGTCAAGTGTTTATTTTGTTAGTTTTTATTTTGTTAGTTTTCAAAAAGAATAAAAACACAGTCAGAGACTGAAAGTAAAAACCTTTTCGCAATTTACAAAAAAAAAGGAAAATAAAAAAACAACATTTGCTCTCATGTTTATTTGCAAACTTGTGATTGTGGTATTTATTTTTTGTGTTAAAATTTCAAAATAACACAAATGTTTTTTTCAAGTTTTTAACTTTATTCTTAATTGTTTTGTTGGAAAATGTTTTTATTTATTTTATTTATGCAAAAGCAAAAACTTTATTTGGTCACTTATTTTATGACATTTTCAGTTTTAACAAGTTTAAGTTTTGAACTTTGTATTTAAAGTTAAGTTAAAACAAAAAAGAAAACCTTAAATGATAAATAAGATGGGTCTTAAACAAAAGCATGGTTTTGGTAATAGAAGTGTTAAAATTTAAAAGTTTTTAGAATTTTTAAAACGTGTAAATTTGAATACAACAAATATTTAAAAATACTTTAGAAACCCCCGTTATTTCTATTGAAATCACTTTAGGGTTCATAATTTCTGAGACTTTTTCGATTCCTAAAAAGGCGTTTTAAATAAAAACATTTTCCCGGGTATTTCGCTAATATTAGAACTTTTGTAGTCTAAAAATTATTATTTTACCACTTATGATCGCATTTTCAGTTAAAGATACCTTCAGAAGTCTTCTTTTGTAAAATAGTTTTCTTAAATTTTTAAATACAGTTAGAACAAGTGAGAGTGTTAAATTCGGCTGTGCCGAATCTATTATACCCTCCAAAATGTAAAAAAAAATTAAAAACAAAAATTTGTCAGGGGCGTTTCTTTTTTTATTTGGGGGGGGGGGGGGTTCATAGGGTCAGTGGGGGACGTTGAGAGCACCTTCCCATCGCGATAAATATACCAAATGTTTCGTTTAATTAACAAAAATACAAAAAAAACATGAAAAAAAGTGTATTTTTTTAGAGGTTGGTTTAGTTCTTCAAGGGGGAACTTTTTTCCCCCTGGCACGATTTGGCCAATTTCCGAACTTAACCTGCCTAGGAACATAAGACATATTTGTGCCAAACTTGAAGGGTCTAGCTATTTTATTTTGGACTGCATCGTGTTAACTACAGACGGACGGACGGACGGACAGACGGACGGACGGACGGACGGACGGACATCGCTAAAATGTCTTAGAATCGATCACTGATCAATAATATATATACTTTATGGGGTCCCCGACCGATATTTCGATGCGTTACACACGGAATGACAAAGTGAGTATACCCCCATACTGTAGTTGGAGGGTATAAAAATTTCAAAATCGACATTAAAACTATAACGGTTGTTTTATTTGTTTCGACTGCATCATCAAACTTTGTTATAATTTAATTAATTAAATCAATTTAAGTCATTTTTGGATATGATGCCAAGACAATGAGGTCACCAATATATAGTCATGCGCGGGAACAAGGGGGGGGAGGAAGGGGAAATTCCCCACCAGACCAAACTTAAAAAAAAAGAAAAAAAAAAAGGAAAAAAGAAAGGAAAAGAAAAAAAAGAAGAAGTAAAGAAAGAAGAAAAATTTCTAAAAAAATTTCTGAAAGAAAAAAATCTAGAAAATTTTTGATAAAAAAAAATCTGAAAATTTTTATAGGGAAAATTTGAAAATTTTTATAGGAAAAATGTGACTTTATCTGAAAATTTTCTGTAAAAAAAAAAATCTGTCAATCTTATAATAAATTTTGGTATAAAAAAAAGGACTTAGAATTGTTTTTTTTTTTTTTTTTTTGTATAGAAAAATGTTACAGGATCTTAATTTTATTTACATAAAAAATGTTCCTACATAGGAATAGGAATAATATCTTAAAATCTTAAAAATGTTGGTAGCCTAACGTATGTTAAACTGTTTTGGAAATTTTTTTCAGAATATCTTAGAATCGGTCACAGAATCTGAGACTTTTTCTATAGAAAGAGATACAAAAAAACTCTAAAATTTTTCACATTCTCAAACATTTTCTTTTTCGGTTTTTTGTAGAAACTTTTTTTTAAAGAAATTTCTCAGAATTTGAGACTTTTTCTACGAGAAAAATGTCTCAAAATTTTATCTATAGGAATAAAGGTCGCAGAATCTGACACTTTTTCGATACGAAAAAAGGTCGCAGAATCTGACACTTTTTCTATAGAAAAAATATTTCAGAATCTCTGAATTTGAGACATTTTAAGGTTTCAAAATCTGAATCTTTTTTAAAAAGAAAAAGGTCTCAAAGTCTGAGACTTCTTATTGTTACTAATGCTCAAAAATGTTTTTAAATATGAGACTTTTTTCATAGTAAAAGGTCTCAGAATCTGAGACTTTTTCTGTGGAAAAAAGTTCTTAGAATCTTAAAATTTTTCTAAGCGAAAAAGTTCTGAGATTCTGAGACATTTTTCGTAAAGAAGAAGATTTAGATTCTGAGACATTTGAAAAATTCTCAGATTTCGGCAAAAACTAATAAATTTTTTGATTTTATAGTTTTCCCATCATTTTATTTTTTGCAAAAGATTTTTTTTTATTCGAAGTAAAAACAAAATAAAATCAACTTTTTGAAAAATTCCGAAACCTTAGATTTTTTTTTAAAAAGTTGGAAAATTCTATTCTACACTCTAAAAAACGCATGTAAACTTACTATTATAAATTTGGTAAATTTTTGTTGAATAGCACTCATTATGTGTTAATATAAACACTAAATGCGTAAAATAATTTCAAACAAATTAAACACAGCTAATCATTAATATTATCCGTTAATTCAAATATTTTACACACAAATGTGTAAACAAAATTGTCAAACAACTACAAAAAGAAAATAAACACAATACAATTTATATCTTCAATCAATTCAACAAGTACTATACACTCTAAAAAACGCATGTAAACTTACTATTATAAATTGGGTAAATTTTTGTTGAATAGCACTTATTATGTGTTAATATAAACACTAAATGCGTAAAATAATTTCAAACAAATTAAACACAGCAAATCATTAATATTATCCGTTAATTCAAATATTTTACACACAAATGTGTAAACAAAATTGTCAAACAACTACAAAAAGAAAATAAACACAATACGATTTATATCTTCAATCAATTCAACAAGTACTATAGCCTAGCTGAAGTGTGTCAGCTTTGCGTGCAGCGGGTCCTTGGTTCGTCTCCCCTGGCAATCAACTTTTTTTTTTTTTTTTTTAATTTTTTTTTTTTTTTTAGTTATTACTTTTTTTAACATTGTATTAATATTATTATAGTTAAAAAATTAAAAAAGTTATATAAAAACATATTTTACTTTTCTTTTGCTTTTATTATAATTATTTTGGTTTCATTCTATATACATTAGGCTGGGTCGTATTCCAACAAAGTGCTCAGATCAACTATTAATAGTGAAAAAAAGTTGGTACAAGTAAATACAAGCAATTAAAAACCAAAATGAACAAAATCGGTCCATGGCTTCCGTTCTCGCATCGCGGGTCAAAATTGCGGTTTTTGAAAAAATGGACATAATTTAAAAAAAAAATTAAATATTTAAAAAAAATTATTTAAAAAAAGAAAAAAATTTTTTGTATCGCATTAATTCAAAGATATTTAGAAAAATTTTGTTTGTTTTTTTCGGATATCGATAACCCACCCAAAAGTGAGGCCAAAAAAAAATCACATTTTTAATATGGAGCTCAAAACTACTTTTTCACTTTTTTAAAAATTTAGTGAAACAAAATTTTTAAATATATTAGTTTATCCACTTGATATCATTGAATACATCTCAGGGATTGTAGAAAAAAATTCTTAGTTAAATTCCTTCGTCCAGTTGGTGTGTGGAGCGATTTGAATTTAGCGGATTTCCAGAACATGTGTTTTTATCGACATTTTTGACTAATTTGTAGTTGTTAGCAACATTTTACTTAAATTAACCAACTTTTTTTGTTCAAATGGTTGTTTTGGACCATAGTAACTGTGCTTTGAAATAATAGGCTTTTTGGACAACGTTAACCCTTGCCGGCACGGGGTTAAAAATTCATCCAATGAAATTTTTGAAAATTCCTCACTCTAAAATCGTGTATGTGTTTAAATAATCAACAATTACAAATTTATACAAAGTTTTCTTGAAGGACATCTTTAACCCTTGTTGAACGAACGCCCAAAAAATTTCAAACAGCTGTTTTTTTGCTCATAGTCAAATGGACTTTTTTGACATATTAAATAATATGTTTTTCACTTTTAGCTTTACACAGTAAAAACGACGAAGACGTAATGAAATTTCGGATCCCATTTTTTTTTATTTTATTTAGTTTTAAGCATTTTCCGCTTAAGTGCGCAATTGTTGATTATTTAAACACATACACGATTTTAGAGTGAGGAATTTTCAAAAATTTTCATTGGAGGAATTTTTTAACCCCGTGCCGGCAAGGGTTAACGTTGTCCAAAAAGCCTATTATTTCAAAGCAGAGTTACTATGGTCCAAAACAACCATTTGAACAAAAAAAGTTGGTTAATTTAAGTAAAATGTTGCTAACAACTACAAATTAGTCAAAAATGTCGATAAAAACACATGTTCTGGAAATCCGCTAAATTCAAATCGCACCACACACCAACTGGACGAAGGAATTTAACTAAGAATTTTTTTCTACAATCCCTGAGATGTATTCAATGATATCAAGTGGATAAACTAATATATTTAAAAATTTTGTTTCACTAAATTTTTAAAATAGTGAAAAAGTAGTTTTGAGCTCCATGTTAAAAATGTGAGTTTTTTTTGGCCTCACGTTTGGGTGGGTTATCGATATCCAAAAAAAAACAAACAAAATTTTTCTAAATATCTTTAAATTAATGCGATACAAAAAAATTTTTTTTTTTTTAATAATTTTTTTTTTAAATATTTTATTTTTTTTTTTTAAATTATGTCCATTTTTTCAAAAACCGCAATTTTGACCCGCGATGCGAGAACGGAAGCCATGGACCGATTTTGTTCATTTTGGTTTTAAATTGCTTGTATTTACTTGTACCAACTTTTTTTCACTATTAATATTTGATCTGAGCACTTTGTTGGAATACGACCCAGCCTAATATACATACACACATGTTAAATAACTAAAACGCAAAATAAAAGTATAAGCTTCCGTAGCGTAGTGGTTAAGAAGTGTACTTTCAAATCGGAAGGTGTCGAGTTCGATGCTGGCTGGTGCCGAATGTTTTTTTTTTTTTTTTGTTTTTTTGTTATATTTATTCACCTCTTTTTTATTTAAATTAACCACTTACGGTCAATTTATTCAATTTACACATTCAGAGTAAAATTACCCAATTTATAGTAGGAGTCCAGTTTCCTACTATAAATTGGGTAAATTTCAACAAATTTTGATTAGAGTGTAGCCTAGCTGAAGTGTGCCAGCTTTGCGTGCAGCGGGTCCTTGGTTCGTCTCCGCTGGCAATCAACTTTTTTTATTTTTTTTATTTTTTTTTTTAATTATTACTTTTTTTAACATTGTATTAATATTATTATAGTTAAATAATTAAAAAAGTTATATAAAAACACATATAGACTTTTTTATACATATTTTACTTTTCTTTAGCTTTTATTATAATTATTTTGGTTTCATTCTATATACATACACACATGTTAAATAACTAAAACGCCAGAAAAAAGTATAAGCTTCCGTAGCGTAGTGGTTAAGAACTGTACTTTAAAATCGGAAGGTGTCGAGTTCGATGCTGGCTGGCGCCGAATGTTTTTTTTTTTTTGTTTTTTTGTTATATATATTCACCTATTTTTTATTTAAATTAACCACTAATGGTCAATTTATTCAATTTACACATTCAGAGTAAAATTACCCAATTTATAGTAGGAGTCCAGTTTCCTACTATAAATTGGGTAAATTTCAACAAATTTTGATTAGAGTGTAAGCAACTTTAAAGCCATAATTCGAGATGTGATCACAATTTTTTCTATTTTTATACCCTCCACTCTAGTGATAGAGGGTATATATAATAGGGTGGGGCGATTAGTAAGGAAAGAAAAAAATCTTAATGGGCGCTTCGCGTTTCTGATTCTTGGGATTGTACTGAGCAAAAAAGTCAACTAGACCATACGTCTACGGTGAAAATCGAGCCTCCCGATTTTGACTTGAAGTTTTTTCTCAGACTTTATTTTTTTTTGGAAAATTTGCAAATTTTCTTGGGCTCATATTTCGTAAACTATTTGAAATTTTGACTTATTTTCAAAAGTAAAGTTGTAGCTATTGTCTCGGGCTACAATTTCTCTAAACATATTACTTAGAAAAAACTTCGTTTTCATGGTCAAAAAGTCGAAAATGTAGAAAATTCAACACTTTTTGTAATTTTTTTTTGATATTTTGGCCTATAACAGCCAAACCATTGAGATTTTCGATCCAATACTAAGACAAAAATTGTAGCCAAGACAATAGTTAATAACTCTCTAGTACATCGCAAAAGCATTGGAACGCTCTTTCAGGCAGTTTTGGCCTTGTGAAAGTGCAAATTTTTTGTGAAAATATTGATAAATTATCATTTTCAGTTGTTCATAGCGCAAAATCATAAAAATGTTCTATTTCATATTTTTATTCTATTTATTTATTTTATTCTATTTATTTTATTTCTTATTTTTTATTCTTGTATTGTTTTAAGTTCATTTAACGCATTTTTGTTAGTTTATTGTAAACGATCACCAGAGACTTTATAATATAGAGATAAAACTAATTTAGTTCTTCTACTGGCTCCTAGAGAGCGCCAGTCTTGAATATCAGATCAAGAATATTACTAAAGTTATTTGAGCCTTAGTGAAGGCTCAGCAAATACTGCTCATATAACTATGAAATGATCAGTACACTCGTAAGAACTATCCAATATCTTACATATACATAAAATACATTTACAACAATACCTTGAATGTGTAGATGATGAAGATTCACCATTTCCAGACCCACTAATACCTTGTCATATTCAAGGTACGGAGCGTTATGTCCAGCTACTACACTCAAAAAAAAAAACTGTAATGTTAGCAAAAAAAGCTTGTAAACCTACAAGAAAATTTGCTGATTTTGAACCCACAATTTTTTTTGCTAAAGTTAGAAAAAATGTTTTGCCAATAATTAGTTAACTAAATTTTTTTTTTTTTTGAACTTAGTTCATACACATCTGAGGACCCCATTGGGTTCGGACCCGATAGGTCCAGACCCCGATGTGCCTAGACCTAGTTGGGTTCCTTAAAAATCGTCATAGTTTTTTATCCAAAATTTGTGTCCGTTTCGCTCTAACTTGCTTAGTTTTGGAGATACGTGATTATAGGGGACCACTGGGGTCTTGAGAATTAAAAACCTCGATAACTTCAAAAATATTACTCGGAGAGCTTTTGATTATATTGCGGTCTTGTTCTACGTGTTGAGAGCTACAAAAATGCTTTCGGACTTTTTGTTGTGTCGGCAATATTTACCGAGATATAAGCATTTTAAAATTTTCGGGAATGCTAACTTTTTTGGATCCAAAGTTAGGGCCCATTAAGGTCCACACATGTGAAGAGGATCGGCGATACTATGAGAGCCCGAGAACCAAAAATGGCCTCCATTTTGCTCTATCTGGCTTAGTTTCCGAGATAGCGCCATTTTAAGTTTTCTGAAAATAAAAAAAAATTTACCATTTATTTTGCTAATATTAGCAAAAAAGCTTGTAAAAATTTGGTCAACTCAATTTTAAATCTAGCAAAAAAAATTAGTTCAAATTTTGTTTAAAATTGCTAAAGCGCTAAATGAAGTTTACAAGATATTTTTGCTAACATGCTAATCTCAACTAGCAAAAAAAAATTAGTAAATCTACTAATGTATTATTTTGAGTGTAGATAGTGTTGCTAAGCGCTCAATCGACAAAAACCGTGAAGGTATAATGGCATCTGTATCTGAAGGCCGAAAGAAAGCGCCTCGTATGGAATCTCGAAAAGATTTGGAAGGCAATCTTTGAATGAAAAATACACTAAATTAGAATTCTTCTTGATCCATACCTTATCTCTACCAATACAATTACTTTGTACTTTAAATGAATTTTCAAAATAAATACTGAACAAAACAAAAAAAAAAAACATTATATTTTTGGATAAAAAAAGTGGAAATAGAACATTTTTATGATTTTGAGCTATAAACAACTGAAAATGGTAACTTATCAATATTTTCACAAAAAATTTGCACTTTCACAAGGCCAAAACTGCCTGAAGGAGCGTTCTAATGCTTTTATGATGTACTAGAGAGTTCTTAACTATTGTCTTGGCTACAATTTTTGTCTTAGTATTGGATCGAAAATCTTAATGGTTTGGCTGTTATAGGCCAAAATATAAAAAAAAAATTACAAAAAGTGGTGAATTTTCTACATTTTCGAATGAAAACGAAGTTTTTTCTAAGTAATATGTTCAGAGAAACTGTAGCCCGTGACAATAGCTACAACTTTACTTTTGAAAATAAGTCAAAATTTCAAATAGTTTACGAAATATGAGCCCAAAAAAATTTGCAAATTTTCCAAAAAAATAAAGTCTGAGAAAAAACTTCAAGTCAAAATCGGGAGGCTCGGTTTTCACCGTAGACGTATGGTCTAGTTGACTTTTTTGCTCAGTACAATCCCAAGAATCAGAAACGCGAAGCGCCCATTAAGATGTTCAAATCGCCCCACCCTAATATATAAGTTTGTCATTCCGTTTGTAACACCTCGAAATATTGGTCAAGGACACCATAAAGCATATATATTTATGATCCTCGATCGATTTTAAGTCGATCTAGAGATGTCCATCCGTCCGTCTGTCTGTCTGTCCGTCCGTAGAAAACACGCTAACTTTTGAAAGACTTTATAGAGGCTACTGAAGTTCGGCATTTATGTTGGTCATTTACCTGGCCAGGTTGGTATTGCAATCCAGCCAAATCAGTCAAGTGGTTCAAAAGTCATGAGCAAAAGAGTAAATTTCGGCAAGGGTGTTTCACGAATTTACGAGATAAAAAACACGATAACTTTCGAAAGACAATAATGAGACTGCTGAAGCTTGACAGGTATCTTTGCCGTTCCCCAGGCCTGTTTGGTATTAAATTTCAGCTCAATCTATCCAGTGGTTTAAAAGCTATAAGCAAAACCCTGAATTTCAGATTAGTTTCATCTTAAATGCCACGTGTTTAACAAGTTTTAAAAGCATTGGTGGTAACTAAACAATGCTTTTTAAATTTGTTTAATTTTTAAGCAATGCTTTTTAAACTTGTTTAGTTTTAAAAGCATTGGTAACTTAAAAATTATACTCGAAAAAAATTTTACACTCAAAAAAAATTTTACACTCAAAAAAAATTTTACACTCAAAAAAAATTTTACACTAAAAAAAATGTAGTTTTTTTTACAAAAATGGCAATATTTTGTGTACACGCATGCATTCACTCAGAAATATTATTTCAGTAAATAAAAACATTACACTCATAAAAAAATTTTACACTCAAAAAGTATTTTTTTTTAATGACAAAAAAAGAGTTTTTTACTCAAAATAAAATATTTCTAATCAAAATTGTTAATTTTTTCACGTTAAGAAATGATTATCCTTTAAAAAAATGCATTGTGGAGGGTATTCATAAATTTGGCTAAGTCGAATTTATCTTTTCTACTTGTTTTTTTTTTTTTAATTTTTAAAATTGCACCTTTTATTTTTTGGCTCTGATTTATTTTATATGGTGCTCCAAGAAAATAAAATTGGTAGATACTGACCCAAACTTACTTTTAATATAGGAGGTAAAAATACGTCTCACAAAAATTAAGGACGATCGGACATAGGTAAGGCGTTCCGCATGGGCCTTGAAATTTAAAAACGGATTACAAAGAAAAATATATTTTTTTCGGTTTTCGCAATTTTTTTGTTATTTAGAGTTAAGTTTAAATTCAAGTGATTACATAATTATGATGTGGAGTAAAATACCTTTCTAATAAGGTACTAAAAACTAAAATCGGCTGAAAATCAGCCAAGTTATTACAACTTTCCCAGTCATCTAACGAGTGGCAGATCACTTGATTAAGCAATACAATCCAATTTTTGATATTTATTGAAATTTTCTACTGTAATAACATTTTTTCGTTCTTCAAGTTCAAATGTAATAAGATGACAAGTATTTTTCATATTGTGTTTTGCTAACATATTTTAAATTAATGCAAAAAATGACTGCATTTTTCAACACTCTTTTGAAATCTCCATTTTTATTTCTTTTTTTTTTTAAATTTAGAAAAACTAAAAAAATATTGCACTGGAACATGAAGAATAAAAAATGTTACTAGAGAAGATAATTTCAATAAATTTCAAAAATTGGACTCGTATTCATTAATCCTGTAGTATGACACAATTTAGATGCCTGGGGAAGTTGTAATAAATTGGCTGATTTTAAACCGATTTTAGTTTTTAGTACCCTATTCGAGAGACATTTGACTCCAAATCATAATTCTGTAACCATTTGAATTCAAACTTAACTCAAAATATCGAAAATATTGAGAAAATTAACAAAAAGACATATTTTCCCCGTTTAATTAATTTTTAAATTTAATGACCGATGTAGCACACCTTAAGGTGTTATGATACTTGCTAGTTTCTGTATTTTTTATATTTTGGAGAACAGTGCAAATTTTTTTTCATAGGAAAACTGACCAAGTGTAAAGAGTATGACAATATCATGAAAAAAACTTAAAAAGTCAAAAAATATACGTGTGTTATCGATAATTTTGCAGTGACTGTCAAAAAAAAAATTATAAAAATTTTCAACTTATAATTGACATTTCCAGAATAAAATGTTAACAGGCCAATTTTATTAGTTTTGGCTCGAATGAAGCGGTTTTTCATTTGTTTTGGGCGTTTTTTAGCGATTTTGGGCGAGTTATTTTGAAAATAAAAGTTGGCAATATTTTTTTTTTGTTTTGTTTATATTTTATTGTATTTCTTGTTCTTTCTCGCATTTGTTGTTCTTTCGATCAATCCTACAAAATCCAATACAGAAACTAGCAAGTATCATACCACCTTTAGAAAAGTCTGATTATCCTGAAATTTCGTGAGATGTATTTCTACCTCCAAATAAATACATATAAGTGGAGTTGCGGTCAATATCCAACAACTTTATTTTTTTGGAGCACCAAAATAAACCAGAGTCAAAAAAAGGGAAATTTTCAAAATTTGAAAAAAAAGTAGAACGAATTGTGATCACATCTCAAATTATGGCTTAAAAGTTGCGTAATTTAAAATAGAATTTTTAGATTTTTTTTTTTAAATCGAAGGTTTCGGACTTTTTCAAAAAGTCGAATTTAATTTTTGAACACTAAAAAATAAGTGATAATTACTTCGAATAATTTTTTATATTTTTTCTATAAAACTACATTTAAATACCAACAAAACGTTCTCCAACTTTTTTTGGATATCTATATTTTATTTAAATTTTTTTATTTTTTTTGAAAAAATCGCCATTTTGCAAAATTAATTACTCCGCACCAACTTGGTCAAAAAGGCTGAAAATTTGAGTTCAAGT
The DNA here is from genome assembly GCA_963921195.1 of Pegoplata infirma. Lineage (NCBI taxonomy): Eukaryota > Metazoa > Arthropoda > Insecta > Diptera > Anthomyiidae > Pegoplata > Pegoplata infirma. Next base: position 39,180,613 of record OY992536.1, read on the forward strand.
TGCATTTAGTACGTACTAAAACATATCCAAAAATAAAATAATCGAAGGGGATCGGGCCTAAAATTCTAAGGTTGGGGCGTTTGGGCTTATCGGCCATATCGGGGATGATGATGGGGTTCAAAAAATGGATAAAAATATGGCAAACATTTTTTTTTGATTTTTTAGCCATTTCGTTCTAAGATACTATATGAAATGTCCCAATGAGAAGAACGGTTTTTTTTAATGTCTATCACAATATGCCTATCACTATGTGATAGATGTGATGGATGTGGATTAGACCACCCAAAAAATGTATGGGATTTGCAAAAGTATTTTTTTGTTCGCTCCACCGGCAGTTTCTGATAGATTGGCCATAAAAAATAATATCTGTGCAAGAACTGGATCTCTCGGTTGCATACAGGCCAGTCGATTTGAACTTTTGACCCCAAAAGTGACCTAAAAGCACTACAAAGCTTTTAAGAGCCATAACTCTTAAAATATGCGTTTTTCCAAAAAATACTATATAAGTTTTATTTTGCAGAATAAGAAAGCAAACATTTCCTTCATACAAATTTTTGGCCTAAGTCTAAGACATCGTGGTGTTTTTGGCGGTTAAAATAAAAATTTATGTGAAGACTTCATTTAAAACGACCCTCGTTAAAATTTGGACGGAGACTCAAATAGTCGGTATCCATTATTTTGTAGAGTAAGATATGTAGTTTTCATAAACCAATTACATTTGGAATTTATATGGGTAATTTCATTACAGAAAAAGCCAAAGCTGACTTTGAAGTTTAGATTTTTCAAATGCTGTATACAAATTTGTGAAATTACTTTATTTTAAACGACCCTCGTTAAAATTTTAGTGGATACAATCGGTTTCCATGATTTTGAAGAGTTAGATGTGTACTTTTTGGAAAATATTTGGGGAATTCCAGGCCAAATCACTCACTTTTAGACCCGACCCCCTTCGATTAATTTTTTTGGATATATTTTAGTACGTATTAAATGCAACTTTCACTCAAATTTTCAGACTTTTATACCAAGTTGGTGTTGAGTAAACATTTTTTTTTTTTTGGAATTTTCCATTAATTTTGACCAGTAAAAAATATAGATATCTTACAATAAGTTGGACGACGTTTTGTTGGTATTTAAATGTAGTTTTAGAAAAAAAATATTTAAAAATTATTCGAATTAATTATCACTTATTTTTTAACGTATAAAATTAAAATCGAATTTTTGAAAAAGTCCGAAACCTTCGATTTTTTTTTTTAAGTCTACAAATTCTACTCTAAATTACACAATTTTTAATCCATAATTCGAGATGTGAGCACAATTAGTTCTATTTTTTTTAAATTTTGAAAATTGCAGTTTTTTTTTTAGACTGGTGTATTTTATATGGTGCTCCAAAATAATTAAATTGGAAGACATTAACCATAACTTACCCTAGATACATTCATTTGTTGGTAAAAATATGTCTCGTAAAAATTTAGGTTTTTTGGACATGGGTAAGGCGTCCCGCATCGGCCTTGAATTTAAAAAAACGGATTACAAGGAAAAATATGATTTTTTTCTGTTTTCTCATTTTTTTTGTATTTTAAGTTAAATTTGAATTCAGGTGGTTAAAGAATTTTGATTTGGAGTAAAATGCCTCTCTAATAAGGTACTAAAAACTAAAATCGGTTGAAAATCAGCCAAGTTATTAAAACTTCCCCAGGCATCTAACGTGTGGCAGACCACTTGAATACAATCCGAATCATGAAATTCATTGAAATTTTCTACTGTAATAACATTTTTTTATTCTTCAAGTTCAAAAGTAATAAGATGCCAAGTATTTTTCATATAGTATTTTGCTAACATGTTGTCAATTAATGCTAAAAATGCCTGTACTTTTCAACACTTGTTTGAAATCTGCATTTTTAACTCTTCAAAATCATGGAAACCGATTGTAATCCATTAAAATTTTAACGAGGAGCGTTTAAAATAAAGTAATTTTACAAATTTGTATACATTTGGATAATCAAAACTTCAAAGTCAGCTTTGGGCTCTTCTGTAATGAAATTACCCATATAAATTCCAAATGTAATTGGTTTATGAAAACTACATATCTTACTCTACAAAATAATGGATACCGACTATTTGAGTCTCCGTCCAAATTTTAACGAGGGTCGTTTTAAATGAAGTCTTCACATAAATTTTTATTTTAACCGCCAAAAACACCACGATGTCTTAGACTTAGGCCAAAAATTTGTATGAAGGAAATGTTTGCTTTCTTATTCTGCAAAATAAAACTTATATAGTATTTTTTGGAAAAAGGCATATTTTAAGAGTTATGGCTCTTAAAAGCTTTGTAGTGCTTTTAGGTCACTTTTGGGGTCAAAAGTTCAAATCGACTGGCCTGTATGCAACCGAGAGATCCAGTTCTTGTACAGATATTATTTTTTATGGCCAATCTATCAGAAACTGCCGGTGGAGCGAACAAAAAAATACTTTTGCAAATTTGGGTGGTCTAATGTGGATACGTCAAAATTTTTAAACGTTTAACTTAAATATTTATTTTTAAAATGTTAAAATCATTGACTTCTATTGACATAACACACATTTATAAAAAACAAAAATAATTCAAATGATAATCCTAATGGTTAAACATCCTTCATTATTTATTCATACCTAACTATTAAGTATTGAATATATAAATGTTTATTACTTATGTATTCACCAAAATACTTAAAAATATAAACATAGAGAAAATTTTGCTGATGTTAATACATATATTTTGCACTTAATCTTTTAAAAACATTTTTTTTCCTCAAATTATTTCCACAATAATAAAAATTTTTATGACCGTAATCATTGCAATAATACTAAACGGAAAAAATATGAAATATTAATTTTCATATTTACATTTCAACTATTGATAAATAAATATTTTTATTATTCTATTTTTACTATATCAATATTTTGTTCATATTTTTTTTTCTTAATTTTTTAAAAGGCTTGTATGTATTTCAAAAATGTAGATATACATTTCAATTGAAAACTTGATAGACATTAACATTAAACAAATAATAACAAGTAAGAAAATTATGGTCGATCAACACCGTTCATATATGAACCTATAATACTCGGGGGAATATACACAGATTCACCAGAAAGTTCATAAGTGGGCAAAATCAGACCTAGGAGTAAAAAGTTTCCCTATGAAAAACTAAAACAACACCCTTCCAAACTTTCTCAAAAAATAGCCCATATGAAATTTTGTTATTTTTTTTTACATTTTAAATCATACAGTGATTTAAGGCGACGGAAAGCAAGAAGCAGTCCAAACCAAAGTCGGTGTTGAGTAATCAATTTTTCAAAGTGGCGATTTTTTCAAAAAAATAAAAAATTTGAAACTTAGAATTAATTTTGACCAGTAAAAAAAAGATATCTTAAGAAAAGGTCGACAACGTTTTGTTGGTATTTAAATGAACTTTTAGAAAATATGTAAATATGAAAAAATTATTCGAAGTAATTATCACTTATTTTTTAACGTTTAAAAATTAAAATCGACTTTTTGAAAAAGTCAGAAAATTCGATTTTTTTTAAGTCTAAAAATTCTACTCTAAATTACGCTTTTAAGCCATAATTCGAGATGTGATCACAATTCGTTCTATTTTTTCAAATTTTGAAAATTTAAATTTTTTTTGACTCTGGTTTATTTTTATGGTGCTGCAAAAAAATTAAGTTGTTAGATATTGACCGTAACTCCACTGAGATATATTTATTTGGATATAGAAATAAGTCTCACAAAATTTCAGGATAATCGGACATGGGTAAGGTGTGCCGCATTGGCTATGAAGTTTAAAAACGAAGAACACGGTGCAAAATATGTCTTTTAACATGATTATGTTTTAAGGCTGGTATCTAATTTTAAAAAAGTTGCAGGACGCCACCTCAGTTTGACTATATAAGCTAAAAATTAACGAAAAAGAAAACAAGAATTACTATTTTCATTTTCTTAAAACCAAAAATTTTAATAACTTGGGTTTGTAACTTGGATAATAATTCATCTCGTGGTGAATAAAATAGTTTTTCACCAGCTGGTGAATAAAAAATAACATAATTATTTTTCAACAAAAAAAACATTTTTTTCGTAAAATTTATTTTTTCCATAAGATTTTTTATTTTCATCAAACTTTTTTTTCATCAATTTTTTTTTTTTGATAATTTTTTTTTTGATAATTTTTTTTTTCATATTTTTTTTTTTCATAATTTTTTTTTTATCGTTTTTTTTCTAATTTTTTTTTATCAAATTTTTTTGTTTCATCAAATTTTTTTTTATCATTTTTTTTTTCATCAATTTTTTTTTTCTAGTAAAAATTTTTTTTTTTCATTAAAATTTTTTTTTCATCAATTATTTTGTTTTTTTTCTTATGAATTTTTTTTTTTTTTCATAAATTTTTTTTTATTTTTTTTTCATCAATTTTTTTTCATCAAATTTTTTCATCAATTTTTTTCTCATCAAAAAAATTTTTTTTTTCATCACTTTTTTTTTTACATCAAAAAATTTTTCTTTTCATCAAAAAAATTCATCAAAAACTTTTTTCATCAAAATTTTTTTCACCAAAAATTTTGGGTTCATTAATTTTTTTTTTAACATAATTTTGCTTTTCGTGAAAAAAAATAATTTTTTTTTACCAAAACTACTTTTTCACCAAGTCTAAGCTTTTCGCATAAAAATATTCCATTTGTTTATCAAATGTACATAAAACAAGTGAGAGTATATTCTTTAGTGCCAAACCTTTAATACTCTTTATTTTTTCATCAAATTTTTTTTTCATAATTTTTTTTTCATCAATATTTTTTCCATAAAATTTTTTATTTTCATCAAACTTTTTTTTTTATAAAATTTTTTCATATTTTTTTTTTCATAATTTTTTTTGTTCATTTTTTTTTATCAAATTTTTTTTTTCATCAATTTTTTTTTCATCATTTTTTTTTCATCAATTTTTTTCATTAATTTTCTTTTTCATCAATTTTTTTTTCAGTAAAAATTTTTTTTTCATCAATTGTTTTGTTTTTTCATCAATTTTTTTTCGTTAATTTTTTTTCATGATTTTTTTTTATCATATTTTTTTCATCATTTTTTTTTTTCATCAAATTTTTTTATCAAATTTTTTATTATCAATTTTTTTCTCATCAAAAAAATTTTTTTTTTCATCACTTTTTTTTTACATCAAAAATTTTTTCTTTTCATCAAAAAATTCATCAAAAACTTTTTTCATCATAATTTTTTTTACCAAAAATTTTGGGTTCATTAAATTTTTTTTTAACATAATTTTGTTTTTCGTGAAAAAAAATAATTTTTTTTACCAAAACTACTTTTTCACCAAGTCTAAGCCTTCCGCATAAAAATATTCCATTTGTTTATCAAATGTACATAAAACAAGTGAGAGAGTTATATTCTTTGGTGCCGAATCTTTTATACTCTCCAAAATGTAAAAACACTTTTTTGCACTTATTTTTGCACTCACTTACGAAATGTAAAGCTTTTTGGTTTTTTAATGGGGTCATCGACTGATATCTCAATTTGTTTTGCATGGAATAGCACAGTATCATTATTTTTTCTAAAAAAACTTTGCTTTGGCAAGTACACCCAAATCTTCCGCAAAACATTATCATGATTTAAGGTTTTGGGCAAGAGTACAAAATTCGCAGGCATTTTTTGTTAACTTTCTCAATTTTTTCGATATTTCGAGTTAAGTTTGAATTTAAGTGGTTACAGAATTATGATTTTGAGTAAAATGCCTCTCTAACAAGGTACTAAAAACTTAAATCGATTGAAAATCAGCCAAGTTATTACAACTTCCCTAGGCATCTAACGATGCCACTTGATTAAGGAATCGGATACCATTTTTGAAATTTATTGAAATTATCTACGGTAATAACATTTTTTTATCTTTCATGTTCCAGTGTAATATTTTTCTGAATTTCCCAAATTTAAAAAAATAAAAATTTAAAATTGGAGATTTCAAAACAGTGTTGAAAAATTCAGACATTTTTAGCATTAATTTAAAACATGTTAGCAAAACACAATATGAAAAATACTTTTCATCTAATTATAATTGAACTTGAAGAATAAAAAAATGTTCTTACAGTAGAAAATTGCAATAAATTTAAAAAATCGGACTCGTATTCCTTAATCAAGTAGTCTTCCACACTATAGATGCCTGGGGAAGTTGCAATAAATTGGCTGATTTTAAACCGATTTAAGTTTTTGGTAGCTTATTATAGAGGCACTTTACTCTAAATCATTATTCTGTTACCAATTAAATTCAAACTTAACTTAAAATACCCAAAAAAATGAGAAAACAGAAAAAAAAATCATATTTTTTCTTGTAATCCGTTTTATTTTTTTAATTTCAAGGCCTATGCGGCACGCCTTACCCATGTCCGATCAACATAAATTGTTGTAAGACGTATTTTTACACCCAAATGATCATATTTAAGTGGAGTTGCGGTCAATATTACCCAAATGAATATATCCAAGTGTAGTTGCGGATCAATATATGGGGGTTTTCGTGTCAACTGACACAACTTTTAAAACCGATGTCTTCCGATCGGGATGAAATGCACCAAGGTTAGTCCTATTGGAGAGTAGTTCAGACACAATTTTTCAACGAGATCGGTCAAGAACTCTCTGAGTTAGAGAGGGTCGAAATTTTACATTTTGGCCAAAGAGGTGTTGATTCTCATCCATGTTACTTCTTACCTATTGCTTTTAGCAAAATGTGTCCCAAAGAGTTTAGATAGCTATTTCTTCAGTCTTTCGAAAAAAAAATATAAAAAAAATAAAAAAAAAATTTCTGATTTTTTTTCTTAAAAATCCAAAACTTTTTTGACTTTTTCCTCAAATTGGGCCCTTTTTTTTTTTTTTTTTTTTGATTCGAAAGAAAGCTTAGGTGATTTCCTTTAAGAGCTGTGGGGTCGCTTAGTGGGATGCGAGTGGGATATCTATGAAAAATTTTTTTTTTAACTTTGGAACACAAAAAACGGTTCTTCAATTTGCACTATTAGGCGTGGGATAGCTAACCAGTTTTCGATTTCGATCCGCGATACCCTCTAATTTTTTTAGGTTCGAAAAAGAAAGCTCGAGCCAAAAAATGGGGGCGGTGGGGAAGGGCCATATGGCCCCTCATTGGGGTCAAAGTTGGGCGTAAAGAGGTAGAAATCCTCAAATAGCCCCAAAACTTCCATAGAAACGCCCCTGGAGGGGTGCAATGTGAGACCGACCTCCAATAATTTTCTGCCCCCAACATTTTTCTTGAACATACCTTACCCCTATTTCCACTTCCTAAGGGGGCTCCCATACAAAATGACATTTTTATAAAATTTGCTCCTACCGCTCTAACTGTCCATAGGGTGCCCCTAGAGATGTAAAATGTATGACCGACCCCCAATATTTTTTCAACTCCAACATTTTCTTAGAATATACCTACCCTTTATTTTCAACTCTTAAGGGGGTCCCCATACATTTTTTTTTATTTTTTTATTAGTTTTTAAAAATACATGTTTTTATAATGTATGGGAGCCCCTTAAGGAGTGGAGATAGGGTGTTATGATGTTCAGACAAAATGTTGGTAACTAAAAAATAATGGGGGTTGGTCGTAATTTTTGCCTCTCTAGGAGGCACGGTAGGGGCGGTAGGAGCTGGTTTAATAAAACAAATTTTGAAAAAATTAAAAGAAATGTATGGGGACCACCTTAAGGGTTAAAGATACATTGTAGGTATGTTTGCAAAAAATGTTGGAATTAATAAAATAATGGAGGTCGGTCATACATTTGGCCCCACTAGGTGCACTTTAGGGTAAGTTAGAATGGTAGGATCAAATTTTTTAAAAATGTTTTGTATGGGAGCCCCCTTAGGAAGTGGAAATAGGGGTAAGGTATGTTCAAGAAAAATGTTGGGGGCAGAAAATTATTGAAGGTCGGTCTCACATTGCACCCCTCCAGGGGCGTTTCTAGGGGAGTTTTGGGGCATTTTGGGGATTTTTACCTCTTTACGCCCAACTTTGACCCCAATGAGGGGCCATATGGCCCCTACCCACCGCCCCCATTTTTTGGCTCGTGCTTTCTTTTTCGAATCTAAAAAAATTAGAGGGTATCGCGGATTGAAATCGAAAACTGGTTAGCTATCCCACGCCTAATAGTGCAAATTGAAGAACCATTTTTTGTGTTCCAAAGTTAAAAAAAAAAAATTTTCATAGATATCCCACTCGCATCCCACTAAGCGACCCCACAGCTCTTAAAAGGAAATCACCTAAGCTTTCTTTTGAATCAAAAAAAAAAAAAGGGCCCAATTTGAGGAAAAAGTCAAAAAAGTTTTGGATTTTTAAGAAAAAAAATCAAAAATTTTTTTTTATTTTTTTTTATATTTTTTTTTCGAAAGACTGAAGAAATAGCTATCTAAACTCTTTGGGACACATTTTGCTAAAAACAATAGGTAAGAAGTTACATGGATGAGAATCAACACCTCTTTGGCCAAAATGTCAAATTTCGACCCCCTCTAACTCAGAGAGTTCTTGACCGATCTCGTTGAAAAATTGTGTCTGTACTACTATCCAATAGGACTAACCTTGGTGCAAATTTCATCCCGATCGGAAGACATCGGTTTCAAAAGTTGTGTCAGTTGACACGAAAACCCCCATATATATAAAATCGCTGTTAGAACGTTCGTAGATATCACTGCTTTATACCCATTTGTGTTTTTGTAAATAAAGTGCTTACAAAACGTTCTTAGAATTTTTGATGTCACAATACTTTCAGAACGCTTTTTATTTAGAACCACTCGTCAATTTCTGCTTGGGTAGTGCTCAATAGATTTTGGTTAATATATTGATATGTTTTGATTGAGTTAATATTATTTTCTTGATTTTATTTTATGAGTATTAAGATATTTATTAGTATTGCACATTCCATTTGGCAACGATTTTTGTGGCGTTTATTCAAATATTTTGCTAAAATAATTTACATAAATATAATTAATTATAGAAGTGATTTGAAATGGAAGTTTTTTTTTCTTGTTGCGAAAAACGAAGGCCAATTTTAAAACGTTTTAAAAAGTATTTTTGATATTTGAAAAAAAAAAAGAATTAGTTAATATTTTAACTAAGAAGAATTTTAAGAAAATCTTTAAAGATTTTAAGAAAATCTTTAAATTAAAAAACTAAAAAGGTCTGAAATTTTTAATTAATTTTCCTAAAATTATTAGATTTTGATATACAACCAAAACAAAATACAACTTTTTAAAATTACTACACTCAAAAAAATAAACTGGTAAAACGCCTCGTAAAATGCCTTGTAATCCCGTTCTACCAATATTTAACAATTTTCCTTGTTTTTTAACAAAAAATCTTGTACTTTGCTCAAACGAGAACTACAGTTTTATTTGTAATTTTACAAGTTTATTTTCGTAATTGTATTCTACCATTTTGAAAGGTTATTTTACAAAAAAAAACTGTAATTTTACATCAAAGTTTTTATTACGAGGATTCTAGTTGATTTACAAAAAAACTGTTAGAAAAAAAATTTTATAAGAGGACTTATATTGTTTAACAAAAAAAAAAAACTATTTTTTTGGAAATTTTTTTTTTTATTGAAAAATATTTAAAAATAAAAGTTGACAATATTTTGAAAAATTTATTACGAGGATTCTAGTTAATTTACAAAAAAAAACAGTTATTTTTCAAAAATGATTTTATTTCGAGGATTTATGTTGTTTAACAATTTTATTTTTTTTTGTAAACTTACCATTTTGGCTTGTAAGTTTACCATTTTTTTAAACATAATTACCATTTTTTCTTGTAAGTTTACCATTTTTTTTTTTATTTATCCGGTTTGAAAACAATATTTTTACCAATAAAATTGGTTATTTTGCCAATTATTGGCGCATTCAAAATTACGAGGAAATCCTCGTAATTTTACGAGAATTTTACCTACGTCATATTTTACGAGAATAGCCTCGTAAAATCACGAGATTTTTTGATAACTTTACAAGGTTTTTTTTTTGAGTGTAGAAAAAAGTCCCATAATTCCATTTTACCATTACTTGACAGTTTTACTTGTTTTTAACAAAAAAATTTCGATCGAAATTTAATTTTTTTTTGTAATTTTTCATTTTTTTTTTAATTATTACAAATTTCTAAAGTTTTTTTACCAAAAAAAAAAATCTCGAAAATTCACGATAATTCCCTCTAAGTTTTATTGAGCCAAAAAGTTGTAAATTTTCAATTTTATTGGTAAAAAGCTTGTAAAATTATAAAAAGCTCGTTATTTTTACAAGAAATTCTCGTAAAAAAGGAAGGAGCAAAAAATCTAGTAAAGTTACGAAAGTACTTGTACGTTTTATCGCGCCAAAAAAGTTAAAAATTTACAATTTTATTGGTAAAAAGCTTGTAAAATTTCAAAATTTTTTGTAAAAAGCTTGTAAAATTAATTACAAGGAATTCTTGTCGAATATGAAGTAGCAAAAAAAAACTTAAGAAAAGTTCCCAGATTTTGAGACTTTTTTCATATAGAGAGTCTTTAGATTCGAGAGAGTTTTCTTTCATGATCTCGTGCTTTCGTCCCTAGCTCTGCTTGTTAATCTGTGTGTTAGTGAACCACTCTAATGATTACATTTATACTTTTTTTCACGGGTAATAAACAAAATATTTAATTTTTATTTTTTTTTTTACTGCTGGAAAAGGTTGATTATAATTATTTAAGCGTTAAATACACATCTATTTATTTTTAATTGATGATAATCTAATGATAAACACAAATTTAATTTAAATAATCATATTAAAAATAAATAAATAGATATGCATTTTTAATTTGCACTTCTCCCTCGATTTGCATATTTGGGTTTAGTTAAGTTGTAAAAGAAAAATATAAAACATATTCTAGAAAACTCAGGAAAATTCAGAAAAATTTGGAAATATGGTGAAAAAATCACAAAAAACTAAAAAACAAAAAAAATCTAAAATCTGAAATTCCTTGGAAAAATACGGTTAAGAATTTTAAATAAGTAACGAATCAGGAAATATCGCAAATTTAGAAACTATCAGATACAATTTTAACAATTAAAAAGATATGAAAATATAAAAAAAAAATAAATAAAACTGGTAAAAATTCCCCAAAAGTGAAAAATGTTCAGTAATCACATAGTTTGATAAAACTTCAACAAACTCAGAAAAATTTTGGATATACCCCAAAAGTTCAGAAAACTGTCTGCGAATTTTGTTCACTTGCCCAAAACATTAAATCATGATAATGTTTTGCGGAAGATTTGGGTATACTTGCCAAACCCAATTTTTTTTTAGAAAAAATAATGTTATATTACTTTGCTATTCCATGCAAAACGAATTGAAATATCAGTCGAGGACCCCATTAAAAAACAAAAAGAGCTGTACATTTCGTAAGTGAGTGCAAAAAAGTGTTTTTACATTTCGGAGAGTATAAAAGATTCGGCACCAAAGAATATGACACTCTCACTTGTTTTATGTACATTTGATACACAAATGGAAAATTTTTATGCGAAAAGCTTAGACTTGGTGAAAAAGTAGTTTTGGTAAAAAATTTTTTTTTTTTTTAGAAAAACAAAATTATGTTAAAAGAAAATTTAAAGAACCAAAAATTTTTGGTGAAAAAAATTTTGGTGAAAAAAAAAAAAAAATTAATGGAAAAAAATTTATGAAAAAAAATTTAATGAAAAAACCAAAAAAAAAAAATTATGAAAAAAAAAATTGATAAAAAACAAAATTTGATAAAAAAAAAAAATTGATGAAAAAAAAATTTATGAAAGAAAATTAATGGAAAAAAATTAATGAAAAAAAATTTGATGAAAAAACAAAAAAAAATTATGAAAAAAAAAATTTGATAAAAAAAAAAAATTTGATGAAAAAAAAATTAATGAAAGAAAAAAATTTTCATTAAAAAAAATTTAAAAAAAAAAAAAAATTTTATGAAAAAAAAAAATTTGACGAAAAAAAAAAATTTGATGAACAAAAAAAAAATTGATGAAAAAAAAAATTTTTGATGAAAAAAAAAACAAAAAACTGATGAAAAAAATTGATGAATAAAACAATTTTATAAAAAAAAAATGATGAAATAAAAGTTTGATGAAAAAAAAAAAAAATTGATGCAAAAAAAAAATTTGATGCAAAAAAAAAAATTTGATGGAAAAAAAATTGATGAAAAAAAAAAATTTATGAAAATAATATTGATAAAAAAAAATGTGATGAAAAAAATTTTTTGTTTTGTTGAAAAATAATTTTGTTACTTTTTATTCACCAGCTGGTGAAAAACAGTTTTATTCGCCACGAGGTGAACTATTATCCAAGTTACAAACCCAAGTTATTAAAATTTTTGGTTTTAAGAAAATGAAAATAGTAATTCTGGTTTTCTTTTTCGTTTATTGTTGGCTTATATAGTCAAATTGAGGTGGCGTCCTGCAACTTTTTTAAAATTAGACACCAGCCTAAAAACATTATCATGTTAAAAATAAAAAACAAAACAAATTTTTGACTTATTTAAAAAAAATATTATAAGAGACAAAAAAGTTGAAAGAAAGTATGAGGTGAGGTTGAGATTGCTAGAAATAGAATTGTAGTGTTGGAAACTGTCAAAATTTATTCTGTAGAAACTATAAATATTCACATATATAAAAAACAATTTCCATTAACAAGACAAACCGACATTTAAAATCCTACTGATGATAACACTAACTGGAGTGAAGATAACACTTACTGGAAAAGTGCTAATATTTTTTTTTTTCCAGTTTTATACTTTCATAATTTTTTTTTTAACTGGAGGACTCTACATTTCAAATTAAACTATTTTAGAAACATAATTTCAGGAGATAGGAAAAGTACCAAATTTTCACCCTTTTGGCACTTACGATATTCTCGCTTAAGGTTCCTACATTCTAAATTTTAAGTTAAGAAATTTTTATACAATTCTGTGGCAGAAAGTAAAATCTGCATGAGTGTTGTTTAATAATCTTTTTCAATAGCACTTTTAATACAAAATCACTGTAATCAAATATAAGTAACTAAACAAGATTACCTTAACTCGATTTATGCACTTTTTCCTTTTTGCCACAGAATTCTTAAAGCTTAAAAAATTTCTATAAAACCTTTAAAGTTCAAAAAAAAAAAAATGTCAGAAAAAATATGAAAAATCTGAATTATTCTAGAAAATTTCATTAATTCTTATTATTCATTTGAAAAAGTTGAAAAAATTACTAAAAAAATGTAAAAAAAACAAGTAGAAAAGTTAAATTCGACTTGGCCGAATCTATGAATACCCTCCACAATGCCCATTTTAAGTGATAATAAATTTTCTAACGTGAAAAAAATAACAGTTTTGATTAGAAATATTTTATTTTGTTTAAAAAATTTTTTTTTGGTAATTTTTGAAAGAAAAAAAAAATAATTAACTATTTTTTTTTTTTGAGTGTAAAATTTTTTTTTGAGTGTAAAATTTTTTTCGAGTGTATTTTTTTTTTGTTTTTGTATAAAAATATTTTTGAGTGACAAAAATACGTTGTAAAATATTTTTGTTTCTTACCAATGTATTTAAAACAGGTTTAACGGGTTTTCAACACGTGAATTTTAGGTGAAGCTAATCTAAAATTCACGGTTTTGCTAATAACTTTTGAACCACTGGACCGATTTGACTGAAACTCAACACGAACGAGGCTGGAGGTACGCAAAATATATATGCTAAGCTTCAGCATCCTCAGAATTGCCTTTCGAATGTTATAGTGCATTTTATCTCAAAAATTCACGAAAAACCCTTGCCGAAATTCAGCCTTTTGCTCATAACTTTTGAACCACTAGACCGATTTCGCTGGATTGCAATACCAACCTGACCAGGTAAATGCCCAACATATATGCCAAACTTCAGTAGCCTCCGTTAAGTCTTTCAAAAGTTAGCGTGTTTTCAACAGACAGACAGACGGACAGACGGACAGACGGACAGACGGACAGACGGACAGACGGACGGACGGACGGACGGACGGACATCACTAGATCGTCTTAAAATCGATCGAGGATCATGAATATATATACTTTATGGGGTCCTAGACCAATATTTCGAGGTGTTACAAACGGAATGACAAACTTATATATACCCTCTATCACTAGAGTGGAGGGTATAAAAAAAAATTTAAAAAAATCTGAAATATTCCGGAAAATTTTTGCAGAAAATTTGAAAAATTTGGAAACATTTCTAAAAAAGCCCAATAAAAAAATTTGAACCTAATAAAAAATGAAAAAAAAAAAAATAAGAAAAATTCGATAAATCAATTAAAAAAATTTCAGTCATATTTGAATTTTGGGGATCGCACTTTTTGATTTCACACATCCGAAAAAAAAACTCTATCAAATTCTTTTGCAGTCGTTTAACTGTGTATTTCATGTGTCATGTGCACTTGTTAATGACCACCTTAACAATGATGTATTACAGCTTGTCTATTTTGATATGTTGTTTTAATTAGTTATGAAACGTTAGTAAGTAAATAAAACTTTGATAATCTCTAGGTAATATTCGGATTTTATTAAAAATAATACCAACTCAGCTGTTATTTGGTGCATGCATAGAGTTTTTTTTTTTGTAATTATGTTTGTTACCTTTATATATGAAATGAAATTTAATAAACATTTTGAGGGTTTGATTGAAAAGTTGTATGTTAGCATACATAGTATTAAAAGATTATTTAATTAATTGTATGCTTTCAATAGCAATAAATATTATTTAGCAATGTTTGTAGTATTTAAAAAAAACTCTATAATACCATAAACAAACCAAAAGATTAGTATAAATATAGTTTAATTAAATTATAATTTTTTATAATTTGTTTTTCCATCAAAATTTTTTTTTCATCAAAATTTTTTTCACAAAATTTTTTTTTGTCAATATATTTTTATACCCTCCAACCACAATATGGGGGTATACTCACTTTGTCATTCCGTTTGTAACGCATCGAAATATCGGTCGGGGACCCCATAAAGTATATGGGGCATTCCAGGCCAAATCACGCACTTTTAGACCCGACACCTTTCGATTTATTTTATTTTTGGATATGTTTTAGTACTTATTAAATGCAATTTGGACACCAATTTTCAGCCTTTTATTTCAAGTTAGTGTTGAGTAGAGATGCGCGCGTGACACGAATTTTTCGTGATTCACGCGTGAATCACGCGTGATCGTGAGTAAAATTTATTTTAACTCACGTGATCGTGAGTGCGCGTGATTATATAAAATAGTTTCGTGCGTGAGCGTGCGTGAGTAATTTTTGTTTAGTGAGTTTGCGTGATTTTTTTGTGCTGTTTGAAACAGAAAACGAGTAAAAAATCGTCATTATATTGAATTTATAGGGAAATTAGTCCAGAATTGGGATTTTTATTATTGTTTTAAGGAAATTCAATACTTTTTGTGCAAGAAATCTAAAGAATTGAAATAAAAATTTGCTAATTTTAATTTCGTGAGTCTTCGTGAGCGTGATTTTTTCGTGAGCGTGAGAAAAATTTTAGTTACTCACGTGAGCGTGCGTGAACGTGATCAGAAAAGAGAATTTCGTGCGTGATCGTGCGTGAGTAATATTTTTATTTCGTGAGCGTGCGTGAGTCAAAATTCACTCACGCGCCCATCTCTAGTGTTGAGTAATCAATTTTTAAAAATGGCGATTTTTACAAAAAAATTAAAATTTTCAATTAATTTTGACCAGTTAAAAATATAGATATCTTAAAAAAAGATGGACAACGTTTTGTTGGTATTTAAATGTAGTTTTAGAAAAAAATATTAAAAAAATTATTCGAAGTAATTATCACTTATTTTTTAACGTTTAAAAATTAAAATCGACTTTTTGAAAAAGTCCGAAACCTTCGATTTTTTTTTACAAACGTATAAAAGTTCTACTCTTAATTAAGCAACTTTTAAGCCATTCGAGATGTGATCGCAATTTGTTCTATTTTTTTCAAATTTTGAAAATTGCACCTTTTATTTTTTGACTCTGATTTATTTTATATGGTGCTCCAAAAAAACTAAATTGGTAGATACTGACCCTAACTTACCCTAGATATATTCATTTCGATACAAAAATACGCCTCACAAAAATTAAGAACGATCGGACATGGATAAGGTGTTCCGCATGGGCCTTGAAATTTAGAAAACGGATTACAAGGAAAAATATGATTTTTTTTCTGTTTTCTCAATTTTTTTGGTATTTTAAGTTAAGTTTTAATTCAAGTGGTTACAGAATTATAATACGGAGTAAAATGCCTCTCTACTAAGGTACCAAAGACTGAAATCGGTTGAAAATCAGCCAAGTTATTACAACTTCTCCAGGCATCTAACGTATGGCAGAACACTTGATTAAGCAATATAATACGATTTTGGAAATTCATTGAAATTTTCTACTGTAATAACATTTTTTTATTCTTCAAGTTCAAATATAATTACATGACAAGTATTTTTCATATTGTGTTTTGCTAACATTTTTTAAATTAGTGCTAAAAATGCCTGCATTTTCAACTATCTTTTGAAATCTCTATTTAAAAAAAAAAAATATTTTTTTTGTTTTAAAATTTGGAAAAGCCAAAAAAATATTACACTGAAACATGAATAATTAAAAAATGTTATTACAGTAGAAAATTTCAATAAATTTAAAAAAAGGAACTCGTATTTTTTAATCAAGTTGTATGGCACATGCTAGATGCCTGGGGAAGTTGTAATAACTTGGCTGATTTTCAACCGATTTTAGTTTTTAGTACCTTATTAGAAAGGCATTTTACTCCACATCATAATCCTGGAATCACTTGAATTAAAACTTAACTTCAAATACCAAAAAAATTAATATTTTTCCTTGTAATCCGTTTTTTAAACTTCAAGGACCATGCTAAACGCCTTACACATGTCCGATCGTCCTAAATTTTTGTGAGATGTATATTTACCTCCAAATGAATATATTTAGGGTAAGTTAGGGTCAGTATCTACCATTTTTTTTTTTGGAGCTCCATATAAAATAAATCAGAGCCAAAAAATAAAAGGTGCAATTTTAAAAATTAAAAAAAAAATAGAAAGAATTGCGATCACATCTCGAATTATGTCTTAAAAGTTGCGTAATTTAGTGTAGAATTTTTATAGTTTTTTTTACAAAAAAATCGAAGATTTTAAACTTTTTCAAAAAGTCAATTTTAATTTTTAAGCGTCAAAAAATAAATGAAAATTACTTCGAATAATTTTTTCATATTTTTATACCCTCCAACTACAGTATGGGGGTATACTCACTTTGTCATTCCGTGTGTAACGCATCGAAATATCGGCCGGGGACCCCATAAAGTATATATATTATTGATCAGTGATCGATTCTAAGACATTTTAGCGATGTCCGTCCGTCCGTCTGTCTGTCTGTCCGTCCGTCTGTAGTTAACACGATGCAGTCCAAAATAAAAAAGCTAGACCCTTCAAGTTTGGCACAAATATGTCTTATGTTCCTAGGCAGGTTAAGTTCGGAAATTGGCCAAATCGGACCAGGGGGGAAAAAGTTCTCCCTTGAAAAACTAAACCAACCTCTAAAAAAATACACTTTTTTACATGTTTTTTTTGTATTTTTTGTTAATTAAATGAAACATTTGGTATATTTATCGCGATGGGAAGGTGCTCTCAACGTCCCCCACTGACCCCATCAACCCCCCCCCCCCCCAAAAAAAAAAAAAAAGAAACGCCCCTGACGAATTTTTGTTTTTAATTTTTTTTTTACATTTTGGAGGGTATAATAGATTCGGCACAGCCGAATTTAACACTCTCACTTGTTTTTTTCTAAAACTACATTTAAATACCATTAACACGTAGTCCAAGTTTTTTTAAAATATTTATATTTTTTAATGGTCAAAATTAATTAAAAATTTCAATTTTTTAATTTTTTTGAGAAAATCGCCATTTTGAATTTGATTACTCAACACCATCTTGAAATAAAAAGCTGAAAATTGGTTTCCAAGTTGCATTTAATAAGTACTAAAACATATCCAAAAATAAAATAAATCGAAAGGGGTCTAAATGTGAGTGATTTGGCTTTGAATGCCCCATATATATTCATGATCCTCGATCGATTTTAAGACGATCTGGCGATGTCCGTCCGTCTGTCTGTCTGTTGAAAACAAGATAACTTTTGAAAGACCTTACGGATGCTCCTGAAGATTGGTATATATATTGGGCATTTACCTGGTCAGGTTTGTGTTGCAATCCAGGCGAAAGCGGTCCAGTGGTTCAAAAGTTATGAGCAAAAGACTGAATTTCGGCAAGGGTTTTTCGTGAATTTACGAGATAAAACTCACGGTAACTTTCGAACAACAATTCTGCGGGTGCTGAACTTTGATATATGTATTTGTAGTTCCTTTTTTTTTCGTCAAAAATTTTTTTTCATCAACATTTTTTCATAAAAATTTTTCTCGTCAAAATTTTTTTTTCATAAAAATTTTTCTCGTCAAAAATTTTTTTTCATCAAAATTTTTTTCATTTAATTTTTTTTCGTCAATATATTTTTTTTCATTAGTTTATTTTTCATACAAATTGTAATTTCATCAACACTTTTTTTTCTTTATCAAAAACTTTGTTTTATCAAAAAAAAATTTTTCACCAACATTTTTATACCCTCCACTCTAGTGATAGAGGGTATATATAAGTTTGTCATTCCGTATGTAACACATTGAAATATTGGTTTAGGACCCCATAAAGTATATATATTAATGATCCTTGATCGATTCTAAGTCGATCTAGCGATGTCCGTCTGTCTGTCTGTCTGTCTGTCTGTCCGTCCGTCTGTCTGTCTGTCTGTTGAAATCACGTTTTTGGCTATAATCCAGAACCGATTTAAACACCTGGGGTACCAAAAGTTGCGTAATTCTCCTAGGCAGAATCTAATGGTTTTTTTTTTTAAATCGGTTAAGTAGTTTAAAAGTTATGAGTGAAAATGTAAATTTTGATGAGTGAAAATGTGAATTTTACACAAAATAAATGCTATAACTTGACACCTGTTGAATGAATGTAAACGAAACTTTGAATTTAATGTAATTTTATCATTCCTAACACTCACAAAAAATTTGTGCCGAATCGCACAATGGGGCGTAGCACCAGCCATTTAACCCAAAATTTTAAAATGATTTATCTTGGCTCATGGTTGACATATTCAAATAAAATTTTAAATAGGTTCTTATTTTATTGTTCTCAACGTTCTTCTGGTTATTTTGGTACCAATTATGGCAAAATCGGTTCAGGGGTTAAGAAGCTATGAGCAATTGAGATGAGTTTCAATATAAATCTCTATGATATGGCGTGGCAGCGCGTTTTTGTAGTTGTTGATGGTTGTTTGGCTTGTTGTTATTTGTATCAAAAGAAGTTAAAAATACGTAGTATGTGTCATACACGTGCCACGTGGTTGCTTTTATATAATTTTTATATAATTTTTATATAATTTTCATACATACATACATATTTATAAAATATTTTTTTTGTTTTTTAAATATTTGCATTGCACTATAGTTCCGATTATCACTTTTCTTGGCCAAAATTACAAAAATGGAAAAAATTTTGGTTTTAAATAGGTTTTGTGGTAAAAATTGTTATAATTTTTTTGTTTTCCATGTATAATATTATAAAAATTTTTTTGTATTTAAACTCAAAAAATTAATTTAAAATTAAAAAATTTAAAAAAATACTTTTTTTTTATTTTTAGCTAAATTTGTTTTTGAACAATAAATGAGTTTGTACAAAAATAAAATATGTTTTCTGTTGTTTGTAAGTGTTTACGACTTTCTATAAAATCCATTTTGAGAAAATTGAATTTTGGCCAACAAAGGTCGTCCGCGAAACCATAGTGCATTGGTTAACATTGTGGAGGGTATTTAAAGATTCGGCACAGCCGAATATAGCTTTCTTACTTGTTTTATCATTAAAACTTTTTTTTATATAATTTTTTTTTTTTTTTTCTTGAAAAAATGTTTCTTTTAATTTTTTCTATTTTTTTCACCAAAACTACTTTTTTACCAAGTCTACAATTCTTACATAAAAATGCTCCATTTGTTTCACAAATGTACACAAATTAAGTGAGAGTGTTAAACTCTTCTGTGCCAAATCATTTATACTTTCCAAAATTAAAAAAAAAAAAACTTTTTTGCACTAAAGTAATGCACTCATTTACCAAATTTACAGCTCTTTTGGTTTAGACTCATATTGCTTTCCCCAGACAGATGACCAAAAGTATATACAATGGGGTCCTCGACCGATTTTTTTTATTCATTTTGCATGGAGTGGCAAATAACATTATTTTTTTTAAAATAATTTTTGCTTTGGCAATTACACCCAAATCTTCAGCAAAACATTTTTATGAATTAATGTTTTGGGCTAGAGTACAAAATTCGCAGGCATTTTTTCTAAAATATTTTGCTTTGGCAAGTACACTTGTATCTTCAGCAAACCATCATTATTTAATATTTGGGCAAGAGTATAAAACTCGCAGGAATTTTTTGTTGAAGAGCAACAAAGACTCGACCCCGCCGGACTAAGCACTCTCACTTGTTAGAACTGCAATTAAAGTTTTTTAAATTAAAACTTGGTTTACATCTGTAAATGGTGTAAACAATTTTAATTTATGATAACTGCAGCACAACTTCAGCATTTGCTGAAGCTCTTAATGAGATTATAATTAAATAGCGGTAAAAATGGCAGAGTAGCAAAAAACATTTAATAAACACAAAACATAGTAACATAATCTGTATAATTGTTAGGGTGACACTTAAAATGTATAAGAAGTTTTCCATTATATCAGAAATTAAAAGCACAGTTGTAGAAAGTAAATGTTTATGATACGAAAATGCTTAGGTCCAATTATAGCTTCTTTATTATTTTGCAGTGAAACAAATTCGAATTTTCCGAATTGGAATGGGATGAAAACAAATGGAAATAAAAGTTGACATTTTCCATAACAAAACTCTGAAGGCATTTTTTTTAGTTCAGTGCTAGATTTTTTTTACACGAATTTAAAGTTGGTGAAGTTTTATTATAATTATAATAATAATTGCTTAAAAACTTTATAAGTGGCGTATACTTAATTTTGAAACTGTTTTTAAATAACAATCATACGCAACGGTTTATAATGTAATTTCAACTCCTTAAAAATAACTTACACCTTAATTTTCCACAAAACAGATACTTAATGGAAATAATTATTATTTTTTCACTTTATCATTTGTAAATTTACTAAAACAGGTATAATAGTCAGTTGTAACTATATTTTGCATTAATACAATTATAAACTGCATGCAGAGATGCAGGTCAAGTTCGTTAGTAAATTATTCTGTTGGATGCAAAAAAAAAATACATTCAAGCAAACAAATGTGCTTATACAGGTAAAGTGGTCAATAATCATTGATCATCAATTTTTTTTCTCTCTGACTGTCAGTTTTTTGCTTGTTTTACGCGTTGCCAATGCAAATCAAACGTAAAAAAATTATAAAAATTTATTAAAAATATTTGAAATCGTATTTAAATGTTTACTGCAATTATATTTTGACTGACTGACTGCAAAACAGTAATTGAAACAACATTTCAAAAACTGCACAAATCAAATAAATTTATTTATGCATATAATTTAGTTTTCAGGCAAATTTATTTAGTTGGTGTTATTAAGAGAAGGGTAAAGGAAAAATGAAACTATTGAAACTTTATATAGAAAATTCAATCGATAGCAAAAAATTTTCTATAGAAAATTCTATCGATATCGATAGCAAAAAATTTTCTATAGAAAATTCTATCGATATCGATAGCAAAAAATTTTCTATAGAAAATTCTATCGATATCGATAGCAAAAAATTTTCTATAGAAAATTCTATCGATATCGATAGCAAAAAATTTTCTATAGAAAATTCTATCGATATCGATATCAAAAAATTTTCTATAGAAAATTCTATCGATATCGATAGCAAAAAATTTCCTATAGAAAATTCTATCGATATCGATAGCAAAAAATTTCCTATAGAAAATTCTATCGATATCGATAGCAAAAAAATTTCTATAGAAAATTCTATCGATATCGATAGCAATAAATTTTCTATAGAAAATTCTATCGATATCGATAGCAAAAAATTTTCTATAGAAAATTCTATCGATATCGATAGAAAAAAATTTTCTATAGAAAATTCTATCGATATCGATAGCAAAAAATTTTCTATAGAAAATTATATCGATATCGATAGCAAAAAATTTTCTATAGAAAATTATATCGATATCGATAGCAAAAAATTTTCTATAGAAAATTCTATCGATATCGATAGCAAAAAATTTTCTATAGAAAATTCTATCGATATCGATAGCAAAAAATTTTCTATAGAAAATTCTATCGATAGCAAAAAATTTTCTATAGAAAATTCTATCGATAGCAAAAAATTTTCTATAGAAAATTTTACCGATATCGATAGCAAAAAATTTTCTATAGAAAATTCTATCGATATCGATAGCAAAAAATTTTCTATAGAAAATTCTATCGATATCGATAGCAAAAAATTTTCTATAGAAAATTCTATCGATATCGATAGCAAAAAATTTTCTATAGAAAATTCTATCGATATCGATAGCAAAAAATTTTCTATAGAAAATTCTATCGATATCGATAGCAAAAAATTTTCTATAGAAAATTCTATCGATATCGATAGCAAAACATTTTCTATAGAAAATTTTAACGATATCGATAGCAAAAAATTTTTTATAGAAAATTTTAACGATATCGATAGTAAAAAATTTTCTCTAGAAAATTCTATCGATAGCAAAAAATTTTCTATAGAAAATTCTATCGATATTGATAGCAAAAAATTTTCTATAGAAAATTTTATCGAAATCGTTAACAAAAAATTTTCTATAGAAAATTATATCGAAATCGATAACAAAAAATTTTCCATAGAAAATTTTATCGAAATCGATAACAAAAAATTTTCTATAGAAAATTTTATCGAAATCGATAACAAAAAATTTTCTATAGAAAATTTTATCGAAATCGATAACAAAAAATTTTCTATAGAAAATTTTATCGAAATCGATAGCAAAAAATTTTCTATAGAAAATTCTATCGATATCGATAGCAAAAAATTTTCTATAGAAAATTCTATCGATATCGATAGCAAAAAATTTTCTATAGAAAATTCTATCGATATCGATAGCAAAAAATTTTCTATAGAAAATTCTATCGATATCGATAGCAAAAAATTTTCTATAGAAAATTCTATCGATAGCAAAAAATTTTCTATAGAAAATTCTATCGATATCGATAGCAAAAAATTTTCCATCGAAAATTTTATCTAAGTCTATAACAAAAAATTTTCTATAGAAAATTCTATCGATATCGATAGCAAAAAATTTTCTATAGAAAATTCTATCGATATCGATAGCAAAAAATTTTCTATAGAAAATTCTATCGATAGCAAAAAATTTTCTATTGAAAATTCTATCGATATCGATAGCAAAAAATTTTCCATAGAAAATTCTATTGAAAGCAAAAAAGTTCCTATAGAAAATTCTAGCGATATCGATAGCAAAAAATTTTCTATAGAAAATTCTATCGATATCGATAGCAAAAAATTTTCTATAGAAAATTCTATCGATATCGATAGCAAAAAATTTTTTATAGAAAATTCTATCGATATCGATAGCAAAAAATTTTCTATAGAAAATTTTTTATAAATGAAAATGTTTGCCAAAATGTTTGCGCGATTTGTAGACCCATTTCAATTTTTTTTTTGTTTTTATTTTTTACATTTTAGTTTGACTTTTCAATTTGATGCCTGTCCGCCCGCCAACCAAACAAACCAACTTGGCTGATTGTTTGGCCTGCCTTTTTGGTTGCCAACTAGTTTTATTGATATTATTTTATACAAGTGAAATAAACTCTGTGTATTTTATGACCACTTGTTTTGATAATTTGTTAAAAATTTTACAAAATTATTGCAATGTTCTAAAAAGTATAGACTATCCAAATGCATATTTAATTATAGCAATATATAAACACATTGGAGTCAAAGAGAGCAAAAAAGTAGCGGTGGTTAATCTTAACAAGAAGATTAATCCATTTTGATGCCCTGTGATTTAGTAACACTCCCACAAAGATCTTTCACAAAAAATTTTTTTTTTTTAATGCTTTTAAAATTCTGTTGTTGCTATTTTTACAACCCCATCTGTATATTTTAAATTTGTTATTGTAATAAAATTTTCTGAAATGTGTAACAACATGTTGTTGTTCTTGTTTAGTCTCTGATGATGTGTAGTTTAGAGATAAATATTTAGATATCGAAAAATTATTGATATTTTGGCATTTTCATTTTGTAGCAATATTTACTTTTTGGTTATTTGTACTAAACAGAATCAATCAACCGCATTCAAGTAATTGCGCGTGGTGCTGAGGACTTCGCGGGCAAGGGAAATCAAACAAATTGTTAAACATTAATTATCTGGGAATAAATTTAAATCAATTAAATCCAAAAACTAGATAAATAATAAATACAAATTAGTTAAATTTTTTGTTATCGATAATTATAGATTTTTATATAGAAAATATTTTGCTATCGATATCGATAGAATTTTCTATAGCAAATTTTTTGCTATCGATAGAATTTTCTATAGAAAATTTTTTGCTATCGATATCCATAGAATTTTCTATAGAAAATTTTTTGTTATCGATTTCGATAAAATTTTCTATAGAAAATTTTTTGTTATCGATTTCGATAAAATTTTCTATAGAAAATTTTTTGTTATCGATTTCGATAAAATTTTCTATAGAAAATTTTTTGTTATCGATTTCGATAAAATTTTCTATAGAAAATTTTTTGTTATCGATTTCGATAAAATTTTCTATAGAAAATTTTTTGTTATCGATTTCGATAAAATTTTCTATAGAAAATTTTTTGTTATCGATTTCGATAAAATTTTCTATAGAAAATTTTTTGTTATCGATTTCGATAAAATTTTCTATAAAAAATTTTTTGTTATCGATTTCGATAAAATTTTCTATAGAAAATTTTTTGTTATCGATTTCGATAAAATTTTCTATAGAAAATTTTTTGTTATCGATTTCGATAAAATTTTCTATAGAAAATTTTTTGTTATCGATTTCGATAAAATTTTCTATAGAAAATTTTTTGTTATCGATTTCGATAAAATTTTCTATAGAAAATTTTTTGTTATCGATTTCGATAAAATTATCTATAGAAAATTTTCTATAGAAAATTTTTTGTTATCGATTTCGATAAAATTTTCTATAGAAAATTTTTTGTTATCGATTTCGATAAAATTTTCTATAGAAAATTTTTTGTTATCGATTTCGATAAAATTTTCTATAGAAAATTTTTTGTTATCGATTTCGATAAAATTTTCTATAGAAAATTTTTTGTTATCGATTTCGATAAAATTTTCTATAGAAAATTTTTTGTTATCGATTTCGATAAAATTTTCTATAGAAAATTTTTTGTTATCGATTTCGATAAAATTTTCTATAGAAAATTTTTTGTTATCGATTTCGATAAAATTTTCTATAGAAAATTTTTTGTTATCGATTTCGATAAAATTTTCTATAGAAAATTTTTTGTTATCGATTTCGATAAAATTTTCTATAGAAAATTTTTTGTTATCGATTTCGATAAAATTTTCTATAGAAAATTTTTTGTTATCGATTTCGATAAAATTTTCTATAGAAAATTTTTTGTTATCGATTTCGATAAAATTTTCTATAGAAAATTTTTTGTTATCGATTTCGATAAAATTTTCTATAGAAAATTTTTTGTTATCGATTTCGATAAAATTATCTATAGAAAATTTTCTATAGAAAATTTTTTGTTATCGATTTCGATAAAATTTTCTATAGAAAATTTTTTGTTATCGATTTCGATAAAATTTTCTATAGAAAATTTTTTGTTATCGATTTCGATAAAATTTTCTATAGAAAATTTTTTGTTATCGATTTCGATAAAATTTTCTATAGAAAATTTTTTGTTATCGATTTCGATAAAATTTTCTATAGAAAATTTTTTGTTATCGATAGAATTTTCTATAGAACATTTTTTGCTATCGATATCAATAGAATTTTCTATATAAAATTTTCTACAGAAAATTTTTTGCTATCGATATCGATAGAATTTTCTATAGAAAATTTTTTGTTATCGATTTCGATAAAATTTTCTATAGAAAATTTTTTGTTATCGATTTCGATAAAATTTTCTATAGAAAATTTTTTGTTATCGATTTCGATAAAATTTTCTATAGAAAATTTTTTGTTATCGATTTCGATAAAATTATCTATAGAAAATTTTTTGTTATCGATTTCGATAAAATTTTCTATAGAAATTTTTTTGTTATCGATTTCGATAAAATTTTCTATAGAAAATTTTTTGTTATCGATTTCGAAAAAATTTTCTATAGAAAATTTTTTGTTATCGATTTCGAAAAAATTTTCTATAGAAAATTTTTTGTTATCGATTTCGATAAAATTTCCTATAAATTTTTTGCTATCGATTTCGAGAAAATTTTCTAAAGAAAATTCCTTGTTATCGATTTCGATAAAATTTTCTATAGAACATTTTTTGTTATCGATTTCGATAAAATTTTCTATAGAAAATTTTTTGTTAACGATTTCGATAAAATTTTCTATAAAAAATTTTTTGGTATCGATATCGATAGAATTTTCTATAGAAAATTTTTTGCTATCGATATCGATAGAATTTTCTATAGAAAATTTTTTGCTATCGATATCGATAGAATTTTCTATAGAAAATTTTTTGCTATCGATATCGATAGAATTTTCTATAGAAAATTTTTTTCTATCGATATCGATAGAATTTTCTATAGAAAATTTTTTGCTATCGATATCGATAGAATTTTCTATAGAAAATTTTTTGTTATCGATTTCGATAACATTTTTTAAAGAAAATTTTTTGCTATCGATATCGATAGAATTTTCTATAGAAAATTTTTTGCAATCGATATCGATAGAATTTTCTATAGAAAATTTTTTGCAATCATATCGATAGAATTTTCTATAGAAAATTTTTTGCTATCGATATCGATAGAATTTTCTATAGAAAATTTTTTGCTATCGATATCGATAGAATTTTCTATAGAAAATTTTTTGCTATCGATATCGATAGAATTTTCTATAGAAAATTTTTTGCTGACGATAGAATTTTCTATAGAATTTTTTTTTCTATTGATAGAATTTTCTATAGAAAATTTTTTGCTATCGATATCGATAGAATTTTCTATAGAAAATCTTTTGCTATCGATAGAATTTTCTATAGAAAATCTTTTGCTATCGATATCGATAGAATTTTCTATAGAAAATTTTTTGCTATCGATATCGATAGAATTTTCTATAGAAAATTTTTTGTTATCGATTTCGATAAAATTTTCTATAGAAAAGTTTTTGTTATCGATTTCGATAAAATTTTCTATAGAAAATTTTTTGTTATCGATTTCGATAAAATTTTCTATGGAAAATTTTTTGTTATCGATTTCGATAAAATTTTCTATAGAAAATTTTTTGTTATCGATTTCGATAAAATTTTCTATAGAAAATTTTTGTTATCGATAGAATTTTCTATAAAAAATTCTATATCGATATCGATAGAATTTTCTATAGAAAATTTTTTGCTATCGATATCGATAGAATTTTCTATAGAAAATTTTTTGCTATTGATATCGATAGAATTTTCTATAGAAAATTTTTTGCTATCGATAGAATTTTCTATAGAAAATTTTTTGCTATCGATATCGATAGAATTTTCTATAGAAAATTTTTTGCTATCGATATCGATAGAATTTTCTATAAAAAATTTTTGGCTATCGATATAATTTTCTATAGAAAATTTTTTGCTATCGATAGAATTTTCTATAGAAAATTTTTTGCTATCGATATCGATAGAATTTTGTATAAAAAATTTTTTGCTATCGATATCGATATAATTTTCTATAGAAAATTTTTTGCTATCGATATCGATAGAATTTGCTATAGAAAATTTTTTGCTATCGATATCGATAGAATTTTCTATAGAAAATTTTTTGCTGTCGATATCGATAGAATTTTCTATAGAAAATTTTTTGCCATCAATATCGATGGAAAAAAATGTTTCTATTTATCATAAGAGACTTTAATATTTATTTTTCTCCTTTTGCTTTAATATTAATGAAATTTTATTTTCCTTTAAGGTTTTTTGGCATTCTTAAGCACTGTTATTAAAAATTATTGTTGTACAAAATAAAGACGTAAATTTTCGCCTTGTTTTGGACATAAAGTTAAGAAGCAATCAAGTTAAAAAACTAGCAAATCCATCATCATCAGCATCATCATTTTAAATTTACTTGTAAGTTCACTCCTTGGTTGTCAGTTATTTATGGCATACACCAATGAAAAAAAAAAAAATGTTAGAGCATTTGAAAGACCTTGATATTTTGGTGGAATTTTATAGTCAGCATTTAAGTTGGAAGCAACTTTTGAGTGATTTTATTTTTTAAGACGGAAATACTAAATGCATGTGTTTGAAAGCACAATTCAGTACCTTTAAATTCTTTGTTGTTTCAATTTGCTTTAAGGCGAAGATTTGAGGGACAACGATTAAGTGCAGACTGTGAAATCTACCCTTAAATATTTAATGTATAAAAACTTAAAATATTTAGATGATTTTAGTATAATTTTGGTCCTTCATTTTATTTCAACGCACATAATAAAAGACTAGTAGTGTTATATATGGAATGTGTCCAACAACGTCCAACGACGCCACCAACTTCCCAAAAAAACTATTGGAATAAATTAAGGTTATTATTATTCGACCTTTCCAATTTAAATAAATACAATAAATATACTTTTAATAAATATTCTTTTATACCATTCCAAATTTTCGATCCTCTTTGATGATCATCATCAGGGGATTTAGTGAATTTTTATACACACAAAATTTTAAAAATATGTTGTGAACGCATTGACATCTAAAATTGCACTGAGTGAGAGTGTGCAGTTTAAGATGTCAATGCGTTCACAACATATTTTTAAGATTTTGTGTGTATAAAAATTCACTAAATCCCCTGATGATGATCATCAGAGAGTGGTAATGGAAATTACGCGTTTAAGTTGATGTTTTTTATACAAAATGATGATACACATGATGTTAAAGTAATTGTTGTGTTTTCTTGTTCCTATGACTACGTGGCCAAGTGTCTGATGGAAAATCTAAGATGATATTGAAAAGTGAACAAGAAGGGCGTGCAAAAAGTTTTAGTGTGTGATATGACATGTTTTACATTTTTTTTGCAAGACTTTTTATTAATATAAGTAAATATATTTTTAAATTTTAGAAACTTTATATATTAAGGACACCTTATTCCATACGTATATAATTTTTTTTTTCAAATATAGAAAACCCTAAAAGGCAAGAATGATGCCACCCCCTTCTAGAATAAAAAATAGATTGGTGTGTTATTTTTAATTTTTATATACCATTTCCACAATAGAGTGCAATTTGTCCAAAAAGTTATTGTTATTTGAATCTATTCACCCGGTTTGTTCCTACTACCTTGTTTCATATTGTTTTTAATATTTTTTGTTTTTAAATTGAACATGCATTTTTTTATTATAAATCGTTACCATCATAATCAGCATAAGCATGAATACTTTATGTAGCGAAAATTTCAATAATAACTGCGTAAAAACAGTTTTTCAAATACTACATCAACCACAAAAAAAAAATTCTCATAAAATGTTTTTAACAATGCATTCATAAGCGAAAAATGTTGTATTGACTATACAAGGATATAAATATTTATTGGAGTGGCCCTTGGACACATGTTTTTAGGACTGCTTTGATAGAAAAAAATGTTTCTAGTGCAAATATTTTCAGATGATAAAATTTTTTATTAAAAACAAGTGAGAACGCTACTCAGCTATGCCGAATCAAATATACCCTTCATTTTGGTTTAAATATTAATTGTTTCAATTTCAAATTTTTTCGAAAAAAAACGTCAAATTTTAAGTACACTCAAACAAAAAAATGCCTGCGAATAATGTTTTGCTGAAGATATTGGCTGTACTTGCCAAAGCAAAATATTTAAAACAAGTAGAAAAGTTAAATTCGACTTGACCGAATCTATGAATACCCTCCAAAATGCTCTTTTTCAGTGATAGTACATTTTCTAACGTGAAAAAATAACGTTTGTGATTAGAAATATTTTATTTTGTGTAATAAAAAATTTTTTTAAGTAATTTTTGAAAAAAAAAAAATAATTTACGACATTTTTTTTTGAGTGTAATTTTTTTTTTTGAGTGTATTTTTGTTTTTTTTAACGCAAAAATATTTTTAAGTGACAAAATTACGTTGAAAAATATTTTTGTGACTTACCAATATTTTTAAAACATGTTTAACGGGTTTTCAACGCGTGAATTTAAGGTGAAACTAATCTGAAATTCACGGTTTTGCTAATAACTTTTGAACCATTGCTCCGATTTGGCTCAAATTCAACACGAACTATGGCTGTGTAACGACAAATATATATGCCAAGCTTCAGCATCCTCAGAATTGCCTTTCCAAACCTGACCAGGTAAATGCTCAACATATATGCCAAACTTCAGGAGACAGACGGACGGACAGCTATATCGTCTTAAAATCGATCATGATTATATATACTTTATGGCGTCCTACACCAATATTTCGAGGTGTTACAAAAGGAATGACGAACTTATATATACCCTCTATCACTTGAGCGGAGGATATAAAAAGTGTTTTAAATTTTGGAGAGTATAAAAGATTCGGCGCCTAAGAATTTAATACTCTCACTTGTTTTTTGTACATTTCTTAAACAAATGGAACATTTTTATATCAAAAGTTTAGACTTGGTGAAAAAGAAGTTTTGGTAAAAAAATGGAAAAAAATATTTTTTTTTTTTCACGAAAAACAAAATTATGATAAAAAAATTGATAAAAACAAAATTTTTAATGAATTTTTTTTTTTTTTTTAATGAAGAAAAAAAATTTTTGATGAACAGAAATTATAGAAAAAAAAAATTATAGAAAAAAATTTATTAAAAAAATTTAAGAAAAAATTATTTGGATGAAAAAAATTTTTTGATGTAAAATTAATTAATAAAACAAGAAAAATTTTAGTTACGAAAAAAACTGATAAAAGAAATATAAAAAAAATAAAATTTGATGAAAAAATAAAAATTAGATCAAAAAAAAAACTAATGAAAAAAAAAAATTATGACAAAAAAAAATTATGAAAAATAAATTTGATAAAAAAAAATTGATGAAAAAAAAAATTTATGAAGAATAAACAAATTTGATGAAAAAAATGGAGGAAAAAAATTTTGATGCAAAAAAAATTTATGAAAAAAAAAAATAATGAAATAAAAACAAATAAGTGCAAAAAAAAAAATATAAAAAATTAAAAAATTTTATGAAAAATAAAAAAAAAATTTTATGAAAAAAAAATTTTATGAAAAAAAAAATTTGAGAAAAATAAAAATTTGATGAAAAAAAAATTTTTTTTTGATAAAAAAAAAAAAATTTTGATAAAATAAATAAAAATTTTGATAAAAAAAAAAAACGGTTTGATGGTAAATAAAATTTGATGCAAAACAAAAATTGATGAAAAAAAAAAAATTGACGAAAAAAAAATTTGTTGAAAAATAAGTATGTTACGTTTTATTCACCAGCTGGTGAAAACAGTTTTATTCACCAGCGGGTGAATAATAATCCAAGTTATAAATCACCGTTACAAACTTTTTATAACCTACACCACTCTGTGGTACAGGGTATAATTAGTTTGTGCTGATGTTTGTAACTACCCGAAATATTGGTCCTAGACCCACTTTTAAGTATACCGATCGACTCAGAATAACTTTTTAAGTCATTCTAGCGATGTCCGTCTGTCCGTCTGTCTGTCCGTCCGTCCATGTAAACGTCGTAAACACGATACAGGTCGCAATTATCAATCGATTTGTCTAAAATTTGAAACTTAAGCTTCATATGGCATAAGGACGAAGCCTATTGAAATTGGAGAAAATCGGTCCATATTTAGACCTAGCCCCCATATAAAGGGGGCTCAAATTATGGCTTAAATGACTCTAACAACCGTATTATAATCGATATCCTATCGAAATTTAACCGATAAACCTGCTTCGTATTCAGTAACAACCATTCCGAATTTCAAAGAAATCGGACCAGTTTTTCTTGTAGCCCCCATACAAACCACCTTTCCGATATTCACCCTAATTTCTAAAATTTCATGAATATAAAAAACATTTTATTGAAATTTTGTTTTTGTGTGTTTAACGCGTACTTTAATAACCTAATCAAATCAGATTTTAGTCGGACCACTTTTGGACCAAGGACCCATATGAAAATTCCCCCGATATTCAGTTTAAGCAGTTTATTGGCAAGAAATAGAACTTATTTCTCTGAAATTTGGTTTGTGAGTATTAAAGATTTGACAGAATATAGAACCAATCGGTCCATGTTTGCTATTGGGATCCATTTTCCGATAAACACTGGTGTAGGGTATCATATGGTCGGTCTTGACCGACTATAATTTTCTTACTTGTTTGGTTTTAAGAAAATTAAAACAAAAAATTCTTATTATCTTTTTTGTTAGTCGGTCGGCGTCCTGCAACTTTTTTATTTAGAATTTTAATTTGGGGTCTAATTTTAAATTAGATCCCAGCCAAAAACATTATCATGTTCAAAAAGAAATCAAGTAAAATCAAGACAATTTTTTGTTAGTTTTATCGCGGTAAAAATGTTGTAAATTTACAATTTTATTGGTAAAAAGCAATGTTGGCAATCTATACCTTTTCAATACCGTTATCCGTTTCAAAACCCTTTAAATTGAATACCGGTACCAATACCAATTCCGAAACTTAGTTTTGGTATCGGATACCGGTATCCAAAAACCTTTTCCTTCGATACCGGTAAGTACCGGTATTGAAACGGTATTAAAACGGTTTTTCCTAAAAAACATGTTTTTTTTACAAAAAAAATAATAGAAAATTTGTAATTTTTTTGGTTTTTGTAAATGAAAAATCGTACTCCAAATGCCTCCCCGAAGTCTCATAAAAATCAAAAAAATCTTTGGGCACCCAAATCGTGGATTAAATAAAAATTTCCAAAAAAAAAATCATACTTCAACCGTTATGCGGCAGCAGAAGAAAATAATTGATTTTCACGAAATTTTTTTGAAATCATTTTGACTCTCAATAGAAACTTTCCGCAACCCTAAGTATAGTTAAGTTTTTTGGGGATTTTTATTTAATCCACGATGTGGGTGCCCAAGGATTTTTTTTGATATTTATAGGAATTCGTGGTTTAAAAATTATTACAAAACCGTGAATTTCAAATTGGTTTCACCTTAAGTCCACATGTTGAAAAACCAGTTAAACCAGCTTTAAAAACATGGAAGAGTCATAGAAAAATATTTAACAAAGTATTTTTGTCACTCGAAAATATTTTTACTATTAAGCAAAAAAAAACTTACACTCGAAAAAAATTTTACACTAAAAAAAAAAAAATTTATTTTTTTTTTTTTCAAAAATGACTACAAAAAGTTTTTTACTCAAAATAAAATATTTCTAATCAAAATTGTTAATTTTCTTTTTAAGTTAGAAAACTAACTATCACTTTAAAAGGGCACCGTGGATATTCATGGATTCGGCTAACAAGGAGAGTCTCCCTGGTGTCACCCTCCGATCTTCATGAGATTTGGATATGTTGTTCAGAACAAAAATTAATTCGACACTTATTTTTTTTAGCGGCCCAAACTCATTTTTAGGAGGTTCGATTTGCATGGAGGGAAATTGACCTTTTTCAGCCTTTTACGATTTACGTCTATTTGCTCAAAACTAATATAGGCGTATTTGGTATTAGATTAAAGGTAATTAAAATACCTATCTTGTGATGCTAATAACGTGTAAAAAAAGTAAATATTTTTCGACTTATTAACAAAAATGTCCAACAATTTTGTCATTTTACTCAATATGACGAAAAGTTGTGCATGTTTGGACCGTTCTTTGCACATGGAGATAGGTTTTCCAAAGACCTTTCATTTGGTATGTACCATGACTAGGTTTATTTGTATAATATATGAGATAAACGCAAAAAAACTGAAAAATTACCGTTTCTTCCCCCTCATTATCACCCCGTAAATATGAATTTGGGCCACAAAAAAAAAAAAAAATACGTATCCCTTTATTTTATATGCTCTACGAAATAAAACCAATTTCATAAAGATCGGCGGGTGACACCAGGGAGACCTTCCTTGTAAGTCGAATTTAAATCTTCTACTTTTTAACATATTTTTTTTACTTTCTGAAACAAATGAAACCTTTTTGTGTCAGAATAACTTCAAAGTCCTGAACTTTGATCAAGGGGATAAGAAAATTACAGTTTTCTCGGTCCGCCCCCTTTTGTAGGTATGGCCCGGCAACGTCCCCGCCGACCCCATAAGAAAACGCAATTTTAATTTTTTTTCACATTTTAAAGCGCATTTTAGCAAAAATGCTATAAATAAATACGTAAATACGTGTTTTAGTATTAAAATTGAAAAACAATTTAAGTTTTTATGCGTTTTTTATATTTTTAAAATTTTTTTCGATAATACCGGTACGTACCGGTATCGACGTTTCGGTATCGGTAATACCGTAACCGATTCAACTCAAATACCGTAACCGATACCGATACCGAAATAAATAAAAAAACGATACCAATACCGATATCGATACCGTTATTCGTTTCGATTGCCAACCTTGGTAAAAAGTTTGTAAAATTACAAAAAAGCACGTATTTTTTATGAGAAATTCTCGTAAAAATTTTTAAGCTTTTTTTGTCATTTTACAGGATTTTTTTGTGAGTTAAGTCTCGAAAAGTAACAAAAATATCTTGTAGTTTTTACTGGCAATTCTCGTAATTAGGAGATAGCAAAAAATCTCCCAAAATCACGATAATTCTTTGAAATTTTTATTGTAATAGAGGGTATATATAAGATTGCCATTCTGTTTGAAACACCTCGAAATTTTGGTCTAGGACCCTATAAAGTATATAAATTCATGATCCTCGATCAATTTTAAGACGATCCTACGATGTCCGTCCGTCCGTCTATCTGTTAAAAACACGCTAACTTTTGAAAGACTTTACGGAGGCTCTTGAAGTTTGGCATATATGTTGGGCATTTACCTGGTCAGGTTGGTATTGTAATCCAGCGAAATCGGTCCAGTCGTTCAAAAGTTATGAACATAATAGTGAATTTCGTCGAGGGTTTTTCTAGAATTTTCGAGATATAAAACACGCTAACTTTTGGGCGACAGTTTTGAGGCTGCTGAAGCTTGGCATATATATTTGACGTTCCATTGGTCTGGTTCTAGTTGAATTAGCCAAATCGTGAATTTCAGATTTGTTTCACCTTTAATTCACGAGTTAAAAAAACCGAGCTTTAAAAACATTGATAAGCCACAAAACTACTTTGCAAAGTATTTTTGTCACTCACAATCAGAAATATTTTTACACTAAAAAAAGTTTACAAAAAATTATTAAGTTTTCTTTTTTTTACAAAATTAACAAAAAATGGTTTTTTAATTAAAATAAAATATTTCTAATCAAAATTGTTAATTTTTTTCACGTTAAAAAATTTACTATCCTTAAAAGGCATTGTGGAGGGTATTTATAGATTCGGCCAAGTCAAATTTAACTTTTCTACTTGTTATTTGTTGAATTTACAACTTTTTTGTAATTTTACAATTATTTTATTATCAAATTCTGATTAATTTTTATTAATAAATAAAAATTGTTTTATTTGACCTTTAAAATATTATATTTTGTGAGGATGTTTATTCTGGCTCGAGGTCATTATTTTCTTTACTAATTAAAACCATGATATTCTCATAGCATAATTTTCAAGAAAATTATTTTTTTTTTTGTTTTAAATTTATTTATGTTGGTCATTTTTGCAAGACTTAATCGACACGTGTTTCGGAATTTGTCAAGATTCCATTGTCAAGATTATTTAGCAAAAATAGAAACGATATACTACAAAGTAGCAAACGAGTCTAATGACAAATCGTTTGTGCACAAACTAAAACATTAATACATATTCGACTCTATCCACAATGTGAATTAGAAAGACGAAGAAATTGTACTATGTTAGTAAGTAACGATTGTCAATAACCAACAAAAATATTTAAAACATTTTACATACGATAGTCCATTGGACTACAACAATATGTTTTTTGTTGTTGTGAATGAAATTATACCATTATTAGGGCTATTCATCACTATGGCGTGCCAACCATTATGTTCAAATTCTGATTAATTTTTATTAATAAATAAAAATTGTTTTATTCGACCTTTAAAATATTATATTTTGTGAGGATGTTTATTCTGGTTCGAGGTCATAATTTTCTTTACTAATTAAAACCATGATATTCTCATAGCATAATTTTCAAGAAAATTATTTTTTTTGTTTTAAATTTATTTATGTTGGTCATTTTTGCAAGACTTAATCGACACGTGTTTCGGAATTTGTCAAGATTCCATTGTCAAGATTATTTAGCAAAAATAGAAACGATATACTACAAAGTAGCAAACGAGTCTAATGACAAATCGTTTGTGCACAAACTAAAACATTAATACATATTTGACTCTATCCACAATGTGAATTAGAAAGACGAAGAAATTGTACTATGTTAGTAAGTAACGATTGTCAATAACCAACAAAAATATTTAAAACAAAAAAATAATTTTCTTGAAAATTATGCTATGAGAATATCATAGTTTTAATTAGTAAAGAAAATAATGACCTCGAGCCAGAATAAACATCCTCACAAAATATAATATTTTAAAGGTCGAATAAAACAATTTTTATTTATTAATAAAAATTAATCAGAATTTGAACATAATGGTTGGCACGCCATAGTGATGAATAGCCCTAATAATGGTATAATTTCATTCACAACAACAAAAAACATATTGTTGTAGTCCAATGGACTATCGTATGTAAAATGTTTTAAATATTTTTGTTGGTTATTGACAATCGTTACTTACTAACATAGTACAATTTCTTCGTCTTTCTAATTCACATTGTGGATAGAGTCGAATATGTATTAATGTTTTAGTTTGTGCACAAACGATTTGTCATTAGACTCGTTTGCTACTTTGTAGTATATCGTTTCTATTTTTGCTAAATAATCTTGACAATGGAATCTTGACAAATTCCGAAACACGTGTCGATTAAGTCTTGCAAAAATGACCAACATAAATAAATTTAAAACAAAAAAAATAATTTTCTTGAAAATTATGCTATGAGAATATCATGGTTTTAATTAGTAAAGAAAATAATGACCTCGAGCCAGAATAAACATCCTCACAAAATATATTATTTTATTATTTTACGATATTTTTTGCTGCTTCCTATTTTACTAGAATCTCTAGAAAATATTTCGCCGCGGATATCACTAGATCGACTTAAAACCTACTGAGGATCTCAGATAACAAATTTTTTTAGTTCAAATTATTGTAAGGTACAGTCTAATACATATTCAATGTAAAGCCAGTATATTCCGGATTCGCACATTTACAAACTCATGTAAATACTTTTGTATACATACGGGTATACAAACACAAATACATGTAAGTATTTTTTGTTATCCATTTTCTCTGCTATTACTTTTTGTTTTGTTGGCGGTATTAATACAACTTGTTGTACCGGATACTACTTGGTTGAATATGATGAGGCATTGCAACAACAGCAACAATAAAAGCAAATGTTGGAAAAAAGTACTTGTCTTCAAGTGTGTAATTTAAGCTTTTATTTTCGTTTGTGCTGCTTTTTTTTGGGTTGTATGAGTTCTTTTTTATATGTGTGTTAAACAAAAAAAAAAACGTTACATTTGTTGAAACATTTATTTTTTCACTCAATGTTTTATTAAAAATGTTGAAATGCTTTAGTAATGCTCCAATTTTTTTTTATTTCTATTGCTGTCGATAAAAAGGAGGTTTTTAGCTTTTTTTGGGTAAAAAATCTGCAATTATTGTTGCAGAAAAAAAAAATGAGTCAAATCGTGTTAAGGACTTAAATATTTTGTTTTAAATAGCTTTTGCTTTCATGCCTTTCAATAAATTTAGTAGAACATGAAAATGAAAAAAAAAAAAAATCGAGAATATTTTTAACAAAACAAGTAATAAAATTCTATTCTTCGACCATATAATACCCTACACCAGTATTTCCCGGAAAATGGGTCCCAAGTCTAAACATAAACCGATTGGATCTATCTTTTGTCAAATCTTTAAAAGGTATACCCTTACAAACGAAATTTGAGTATTATAGGCTTCTATTTGTTGCCAATAAAACGGTTTAAATAAATATCAGACGAAATTTTCAAATGAAACCTAAGTTCAAAAATGGTGTGATTATAATCAGATTTGCTTGGGTTATTAAAGTACGCATTAAACACACAAAAACAAAATTTTAATAAAATAATTTCTATTTTCATTAAAATTTAGAGATTTATGTAAATATCGGGAGGGTGGTTTGTATGGGGCTACAAGAAGAACTGGTTCGATTCCTTAAAATTTGCAATGATGATTTGTGAATAAAAAACTTGTTTACACTCAAAATAATTCTACAGTAAAAGGTTTAGTAAGTGATATTGTACCAAAATCTACTAATTGGTTACTAATTTTAGTATCTTCAAAGTACTAACATTAGAAATTTTTACTGA
Source organism: Pegoplata infirma (assembly GCA_963921195.1). NCBI lineage: Eukaryota > Metazoa > Arthropoda > Insecta > Diptera > Anthomyiidae > Pegoplata > Pegoplata infirma. Next base: position 39,219,400 of record OY992536.1, read on the forward strand.
TTTTGACTAAAATTAGTTAAAAATTTTAGTATTGGTTACCAATTTCTGCACTAGGTCCTTTTGGACTAAAATTAGTTAAATTTTTAGTATTAAATACCCACGTTTTTTTTTGGGTGTACCTGCCAAATTTGAATACTTACCTATTAAAATACGGTTGTTAAGGTCATTTAACCCACACACAAAATATTTTGTAAATTCAACTGAAAAAACGTTTAAAACCATCGTTTTTCCTTTTAAAAACGGACTACTTATATTTCATTTGAAATAACTTACTTTTTCACTTATTTTTAAACGTTAATAAATGAATAGACATTCCGTAAAACCTAATGATATTTCAGTTATTTTAACTCTTAACAATTTTTTATTTTGTTGAGTAAATTTTTTTTTTTTTGAATAACAACCTTCAAAAATTGTACTTCTGCAAAATTATACGGTATAATCAATAACAAATCATTTAACTGATAAAAATATTTTCAAGTAAATTTTGTAGTTTATTTTTTTAACAAATGCATAAATTAGTCAATATTTTAGTTTCCTTGAAAAACAAACGATGAAACATTTAAAACAACTTTTACTAAAATTTTTGTGAATAACCGTAAATGGTTACTGTAAAACTTTTTTGTGTGCATATTTAAAGGGAACGTTGGTATGGGGGCTAAGTCAAAGCTTAGACAGATTTTTTCCAATTTCAATATCGTTCTTCCTAGGGTCAAAAGAAGCTTAAGTTTCAAATTTCAGACAAATCGGTTAAATATTGCTAAATCGACCCAAAAAGTGATTCTGAGTGTATCGGTATACTCAAAGGTGGGTCTGTGACCAATATTTCGGGTAGTGACAAACATCAGCACAACCTCATTGTAACGGGGTTCTGGCAACACAGATAAAAATGATTTGTTAGATCAAGCACGAAATACACCAGGTTGAGCATTATTTTAATTAAAAGTCATCTAATGAGGAAAATTGTTGGATCAAGCACGAAAATTGTAGGTCAGTCATTGACTGTTCCTTGATTAAACCAATGCTTGATTTGAGTAATTTGTTAATTGTCATTTTCTTGTTATTTTTGATTAAACCAATGCTTGATTTGAGTGAGCGGTTAATCAATAATTTTGTGTTATTTTTGATTAATCCAATGCTTGATCTGAGTGAATGGTTAATCATTATTTTACAGTTTTAGTGTTTTTTGTCAGTCTTTTCACGTCTTTTGTTTAAATAGTTTTTTTTGTGCTTTATATTATTTTGTTTTTTTTCGTCTTGTGTGCGTGGAAGTACTTTACTATTTGACGACTAACGAAAACTAAAACAAAAAACGCAACAGCGTTCATCGCATTGTTACTCAAAGCCTACTATGATGAGTTTTTTTGTGTTTATGAATTTTTTTGTGAATTTTTCAGATTTGAGCAATTGGTTAATTGATTCAAGTAAAATTTAATTGAATGTCAAATTTTAAGCTGAGCAAATATTTAATTGTTTTTTTCTATTGAATATTTTTTTCTGTGAATTGATTCTAGTAGAGGAGACCAAATAAATGTATACGTTTGTCGGCGTTTTGAAAGATCACACCTGAATTTTATTTTAGGGAGAGGGGGTTAAAATTTCCTAACTTTGGCTTTTTTTCGTCGAATACTTTTTTTTATCAAAAAAAATTTTTTTCTTCGAATATTTTTTGCAAAATTTTTTTTTTATCATAATTTTTTTTTATCGAAATTTTTTTTTTTTAAACTTTTTTTCATCAAATTAAAAAAACAAACAAAAATTATATTTTTTTTTTATCAAAAAATTTTTTTATCAAAAACTTTTTCATAAAAAAAAAACGGGGTTCTGACTGTTGATTCTGGTAAAGGAGACAAAAAAAGTATATGCTTGCTGGCGTTTTGAAAAATCACAATTGTATTTTTATGGGGGAGGGAGGGTTAAAATCTCGTCTCCTTGGCCTGTTCGTGCAGTATATCATTATATGAAACTATATCCCCTTCAGCAACTTTGTAGAAAATATTATGGAAAATATTTTAGAGGAACATATTTTTTTATTTTCTTAAAAACAAAAAGGGGTTAACTTGGATTTGTAACTTGAATAACAATTCACCTGCTGTTGAATAAAAAATAACCAGCTGCAGAATAAAACATAAAATTATTTTTCATCAAAAATTGTTTTTTTTTTTTTAATTTTTTTTTTCATCAAAAAAAAAATTTTTCTTAAAAAAATATTTGTGTACAATTCAACCACAGTACTAACTTTGTACTAATTTCGTGTATAAAGCATCGAAATATCGGTTCAGGACTCCATAAATTGGTTTTAGGACATTCTAGCGATGTCCGTTTCGTTAAGTTCAGAAATGGGAAAAACGGATTGCAAAAATCATAATACATGCATCTATCGCAAAGGAGGAAACGATTCCCCTGAATCCCCGGTTTGTTTTTTACATTTTAGAGTGCTGTAAATATTCGGCACAATCGAGTTTAACACTCTCACAAGTATTTAATAAAATTGTTTGCATCTAAAACTTGTTTCATGAAAGTTTTATTTTTTTTATCAAAAAATGTTTTTCATCATCAAAAATTTTTTTCATCAAAAGCTTTTTTTTAACTTTTTTATCAAAAATTTTTGTCTTCAAAAATTTTTTTTTATCATCAAATATTTTTTTTTTTTATCCAAAACATTTTTCATCATAAACATTTTTTTAAATGAATTTTTTTTCTTTTTTATCAAAAATTTTGTTTGTCAAAAACTTTTTTTTTTTGTTAAAAAAAAAATTTTTCATAAAAAAAAAATTTACAATTTTTTTTTTTATTTTTTTATAAAAAAATATTTTTTTTTAAAAAAACTTTTTTCATAAAAAAAAATTATCAAAACTTTTTTTCCTTCATCAAACATTTTTTTATCAAAAACCTTTTTTTCATCAACCCTTTTATCGAAAATTTTTGATCATTAATTTTTTTCCATCAAAAATTTTTTTCATCAAAAACTTTTTTTTCATCAAATTTGTTTTTTAACAAAAATTTTTTTTTTATCGAAAACTTTTTTCATAAAAAAAAATTTTTTCTTTAAAATTTTTTTCATAAAACAAAAATTTTTCATCAAATACATTTTTTTTATAACATTTCATCAAAAAATTTTTTTTTTTAATTTTTTTTTTTTATATTGACAGCTTCCAACAGGCAGCATGAAATAACCCCCCAGGAAATAAGTCCCCAAAACGAAAATGAAATAAGTCCCCAAAAATTTGTACAGAAAAAAACAACAACGATAACACTGTGTGACAAATTTTCAACAAAGTCGTGACCAAATGAATCTGACACCTTATCTTTATGTAAATCCGAACGCTGAATCCGAATATGAAGTCAAATGGTCAAAAGTAGAACAGTTTTCGAGATATTTACGATAAAATCGAGAAAATTACCGTTATTTGCTCTTTTTAACTTATTTTTTTAAGACCAAACAATCAAATTTTTTAAAATTTTATCACTTAGAACGTTAGTTTATTTCAATACGAACATTTTGTGCCCAATAGGATCCAGATCGGTGCAAATATGACAAAGTTACAGTAGATTAATTGAGTTATCCCACTTTTCGATTTTTTTTTTTAAAACACAAGTAAATATACAAAGCTAAATGTTAGTAATGAAAAGTGGGTTAATTCACTAAATCTTCTGTAGCTTTGTCATTTTTGCACCAATCTGGGTCTTGTTGGGCGCAAAATGTTCGTATTGAAATAAAATAATGTCCTATGTAATAAAACATTATAATTTTTAATTGTTTGGTTTAAAAAAAATAACTTGAAATGAGCAAAATTGCAAAAAATCATCAAATTTTTCATGAAGTTTGAACTTTTGTCCACTGTAATTCTGTCATTTCTTGACTAATCTTCACAAGCGACCCATGGTTATTTTAGTAATTTTATTATCTTTCATTAAAAAAAAAAGAAATACATAAATTGACGAATAGTTTTGAAGATATTTGCATTTAAGTGACATCATCTTTTTTAAAAACACAAATAACGCATATTTTCGAATATCTCGAAAACTGTTCTACTTTCGACCATTCTGACTTCATATTCGGATTCAGCGGACAATTGTACATAAAGATTAGGTGTCAGATACATTTGGTCAAAAAACTGTCACGTAGTGTAATTGGGGATTTATTTCGTTTTCTGGGGATTTAATTCATTTTTTATTTGGGGACTTATTTCATTACGAAATAGATCCCCAAAAATACAAATGAAATAAGCCCCCAATTATTATTTTTGGGGACTTATTTCATTTTTTGCAAAAGAAGATGATAAATTTTGAAATTATTTCTGGACATAGAAGGAATGCTTGATTTTATTATGTTGTGGTACACCCAAGCAATGAGACAAACAAATTATAAGGAAAATGATCAGTATTAAGGAGAGTATCTTTAGGCCCCCTTTAAGGTTTTGGGTTCTGGACTGATATAGCTTGGGAAACTTATTATATAATACCCGTAGTGGTTATAGTTAAATGTGTTGCAATTATAATAAATTATAGTAAAAAATTTCCTTGATTGAACTCTATGTATGAATTTTTTTTTTCGAGTTTTTAAAAATTTTTTTATTTTACCAATTTGTATCGAACTAACTGAGTACTAGTTTTGGTGGAGCAAAAATTTTGTTTAAGTGTAAGTCGGTTGGAAATGCAAAATTCGCGCGAATTTTTCATTTCCAACCGACTTACACTTAAATAAAATTTTTGCTCCACCAAAACTAGTACTCAGTTAGTTCGATAAAAATTGGTAAAGTAGAAAATATATTTTGTAGTCAACGAACTCTTAGTTTTGTTGTAGAAAAATATTGTTTGATTGTAAATCGGTTGGAAATGAAAAATTCGCGCGAATTTTTCATTTCCAACCGATTTACAATCAAACAATATTTTTCTACAACAAAACTAATAGTTCGTTGCTGATACTGTTACCAAGAACTAATATTCCCATAAACAATTAATTGCAACAACGGAAACATGAAAAATTCCAAAAAATTTTCTTCTACCATCTTAGCGTCTCAAAATAAATAATGAATCTGAAAAATCGGTTGGAAATAAAAAAAAAGCTAAAACTCTTACCAAGAAATAATTAATTTCAACAACGGAAACATGAAAATTTCCGACTAATTTTCTTCTACCTTGAAAACATCTTAAAATATGTAATGGAACTAAAAAAATTTTAAAATATTTTAATCTTCCAAATAAGTTTGTTTTACAAAAAAAACTAAAAATTCGTTGACTATAGACAAAGGGCACAAATCCGTAGTTTGCATGAATAAACCATCAGACAAGATATGATTTCAAAACCAAAATTTAAAAAATGTTTTGAAATTCTTTTATTTGTTTTTTTTTAAGAGCGTTGAATGAATTTAAAATTGGGGACTTATTTCATTTTTCAAAATGGGGATTTATTTCATATGAAACAAAACCCCAAAATTGGGGTGTTATTTCATTTTATTTTGGGGCGTTTTTGCATTCCGATGGGGATTTATTTCATTTTTAAAATTGGGGGTTTATATTATTATGAAATAAGTCCCCATTTTTAGGGGCTTGTTTCATTTTCATTTTGGGGACTTATTTCCTGGGGGGTTATTTCATGCCGCCCTTCCAACATTACAATTCTATTTCCAGCAATCTCAACCTCACTTCATACTTTCTTTCAACTTTTTTGTCTCTTACATTATTTTGCAAGGGTTACCAACATGATTTGGAATTGCAGACACAAATAAAGGAATTTGCTATAAGGGTTTGAGTTGAAAAATGTAGAAGAACAATATAATTTCTAAAATCTATTTCTGGTATTCCTATACCGGTTTCGGACAGTTCCAGTTTAATTGTCTTCATTAGTAGGATTTAAATGCCAGTTTGTTTTGTTAATGGTAAATTGTTTTTTTATTAATACCCACGACATATTTTGTCAGTAATTTTATTTGATTTTTTCTGTAAGTACAGATCGAGCACGGGCTCTATTTATATTTGTTATAAGGGTTCAAGTTGAAGAAATGCAAAAGAAAAATTTAATTTCTAAAAATTATATACATTTATGGTATTTTCCATACCGGTTTCAAATACCCCAGTTAGTATTATCATCAGTAGGATTTTAAATGTCGGTTTGTCTAGTTAATGAAAACTGTTTTTCATATATGTGAATATTTATAGTTTCTACAGAATAAATTTTGACAGTTTCCAACACTACAATTATATTTCTAGCAATCTCAACCTCACTTCGTACTTTCTTTCAACTTTTTATTAACATTATTTTTTTAATATGAAAAAACTTTTTTTTTTTTTGTCACCAAATTTTTTTCATCAATAATTTTTTTTTCCAAGTCTGAACTTCTTCTGATAGTAAAATGTCCCTTTTGTTGAACAAAAGTACAAAAAAGTTGAAAACTGGTTAAAGTATTAAATGCGTCTATGCTGAATATATTATACCCTCCAAAATAAAAAGAAAATTTTTCGCTTAAGAATTACAGTATTATTATTTTTTATGTCCACGCCCAGACAAAGATCGAAAACAAAAAAATTATTTTTTAAGTCCTCTGTGTCCAAATTGACGTTTCCCAGATATTGTTTTAGTTCTCCAAGGACAAACTTATTCCCCCTAGTCTGATTTCGTCCCATTCGCCTTTGAACACAAGACAAATTGCTCTTTTGGTTTGGAAAGCAGTGGGCATTACACAACTGACCGAATGCTACTTTTATTTGCCATTGGATGCATTGAACCCAAAATATGTTGCACGTAATCTGAGTAATTTTCTATTGGGGAAAAAATGTCTCGAAATAGGAAACTTTTTCTTTAGAAAAAATGTCTTAGAATCTGATAATTATGCAAAAAGAAAAAAGTTTCAGAATCTAAGAGTTTTTTTCTATTGGAAAAAATGTCTTAAAATTTCCGAAGTTTTTTTGTATGCAAAATTTCTGAAAAGTTTATTTCAGAATTAAAAAATATTTTAAAATCTAAAACTTTTTTTATTTTAATTTATAAAAATTTATTTTAAAATCCATATATTTTCTTTATTTATCACTTAAAAAAACAAATAAATAAAATTCTTAATAAATTTATTTAAAATAAACATTTTAACATTTTTATTGTTTGTTGTTGTTATTAAAATTTCCAAATGTTCATGAAATTTTGAACATGTTTGATTGTGTCTATTTATTTAGTTTAATTAGTTTATTTATTTATTCAATGAAAATGTTTTTGTTAATAATTTTGTTTCTTTTTGTTTGTTTGTCTAAAAAGTACTTAAACAATTCACTTTTTTATTTACTTAAGATGTTCCGGCCTTATTTTACAATCAAATTAGTTCTTGAAAAAAACTTCAAAATAAATTCTTGTTCATAAACTGTTTTTGACATTTCCGGTTGTGCAAGTTCTTTTATTGAAAGAAAATATATGGTTGGGCGAAAAAATCAGTATTTTTTTAACAAAAAATAAATTTTCAATTGTTATTTGATGCTATTTAAAGAAAAGTTACAAACTACAGAAAAATGTTTCTGTGAAGAAATTTGATAGTTTGAATTCTTGATGAAATGTTATAGTAACTATTGAGTAATCAAAAAGAAGTCGTTGGTATAAGAAAATATTTCTAAGTGGCTCCTTGATAAATACTTATGTAGGTTTAATGTTTTTAAGTTCTTAAAAAACAAAAAACGTTAAAAAATTTGTGCTTAATCGGACAAAATTAACCCAAAGTCACAGGTTAATTTTTTCCGATTTGGCTAATAACACAGGCACACAAAAAAAAAAAAGTGGCCAGACCCAGAGGGTAGACCCAGTTATTTCTAGGTTTTTGGGGTCGTTGAATCCGAATATGATCATAAAAAATCATTTCAATTGCCAGTTTTCCCCCTACCGTCCTCCTATAAACCCCCGGAGGATTGACTTTTAATTCTCACAGAAACTTAAAATTAATGCGTGGTTTTATGTTTTTTTTGGCACCTGAAACCTAAAATGACAACAAAAAAATTATGTGACCTTTCCCTCAACCCCTAGCACGCCCTCACAACCCTCTGAAGAGAGATGAATTTTGAGTGTTTATTAAAAATCAAGATGTATATGGATTTCTATGTTTTTTGGACCGCTAAAACCGAATATGACTACCAAAAATGTATAATACCCCTCCCTAACTCCCTAGTACCCCTTACTAATCCCCATAGGGGATTTAATTTTGAAATTTACCTTCATAATTTTGTTAGTGTACATCCTAAGTTTTAATGAAAATTTTAAAACTAAATCCCCTATAGGGCGTAGTAAGGGGTGCTAGGGAGTGAGGGAGGGGTATTATACATTTTTTGTAGTCGTACTCGGTTTTAGCGGTACAAAAAACATAGAAATACATACACATCTTGATTTTGTAAAAACACTCAAAATTCATCCCCTTTCAGGGGGCTGTAAGGCCGTGCTAGGGGTTGAGGGAAGGGTCACATAATTTTTTTGTTGTCATTCAAGGTTTCAGCTGCAAAATAATAATAAAACTTCACATTTATTTTAAGTTTGTATGAGAATTAAAAGTCAATCCTCCGGGGGGTTATAGGGGGGCGGTAGGGGAAAAACTAGCAATTGAAATGAGTTTTTATGGCCATATTCGGATTCAGCGACCCCAAAAACCTAGGAATAACTGGGTCTTCCCTCTGGGTCTGACCACTTTTTTTATTTTGTGTGCCTGTGTAATTAAAACATAGAGTTTTTAGACCAAAGCGAATCCAGCGAAATTCGAAAAAAGTCATAATTCGTTCCACCCTTATATACATTACAATCAAATTATTTTGAGTTGAAAACTAAAAATTTTAAATTTTTTTTGTAATACATATTTATAAATAAGCTTAGGTTAGGTTAGGTTGTAAGTGGCTGCTGACGTTTTACGTCAACACACATAGACTCTGAGGTCCATTGTGATACCACGGGACCGTAATAGGTTTCCCTACTAGTCCCTGTCGTTAAACCAGTTTGAGCTTCTTATAAAACTCCTTAGATGTTGAATTTTGACATCCGACAAATCAGAAAGATCGTACAGCTCCCTAGATCCCAGTGAAGCAAGTCTCTGACCAGAAAGTGCCGGGCAATGGCAAATAAAGTGTTCGATAGTTTCCAACTCCTCTTCATCCATGCAACTTCGGCAAAAGTCATTCGACGGCACGTTTAACCGCTCTGCGTGCTTCCCTATAAGACAGTGTCCGGTAATTGTAGAAACCACCGTCGAAATCTCTCCTCTTGGAAGCGATATCAGCTCACTTGTGCGCCCCTGATTAAGAGAAGGCCAAATCAGTCGTGTTGTCTCACACGTCCATCCATTTGCCCATCTTTGATTAGTCTCCGTCGCAGAACAAAGCCGTAGGTTTTGCTTGCAAGTTTCTAGAGGCATACCAACACATTCCAATTCTGTTGGAACCTGTAAGGTAGTTCCTAGTCTTGCAAGCTCATCGGCTTTGCAATTCCCTGGAATGTCTCTGTGCCCTGGGACCCATATGAGTCGTATGTTAAACTGCTTGGCCATCTCATTTAAAGACGTGCGGCAGTTAAGGGCAGATCTTGTTTTCAGAAACATTGAATCCAGGGACTTGACCGCGGCTTGACTGTCAGTATAGATGTTGACTGCGGTTGTAGACAATACATTGCAGCTCAACCAGTCAGCCACTTCCTTTATTGCCAGCATCTCTGCCTGGTAAACACTGCAATGATCTGGCAATCTACGAGCCAGGCTCAACCCAAGCTCTTCCGAATAGACTCCAAAGCCCACTTGTTCGTGCAGCCTCGATCCATCTGTGTAAAAATTTATGGCAGCTCCACTATCCGGAGTATCCCCCATCCAAGACTCCCTGGATGGTATCATAGTGGTAAAGTGGCGCACAAAGAGGCTCAAAGAGGGAGCACAGTCCACATTTTGTGGTATTGTTATCTTCTTCAAGATCGCGCTATGACCACAATCGCTGCTCCTCCATTGCAGCGTGCTATTAAGTCGAATTGCCGACGCAGCCGCATACTGCCTACCCAATATGTCCAATGGTATCAGGTGAAGGAGGATTTCTAATGCAGCCGTAGGTGTAGTACGAAGAGCACCAGTGATGCACATCGACGCCATTCTCTGTACCTTCGTGATAAAGACACAGTTCGCTTTTGTTTCTAAAGCAGGCCACCAGACAATGATTCCATACAGCAAAATTGGACGCACCACTGCTGTATAGATCCAATGAACGACTTGAGGGCTAAAACCCCATCGTTTTCCAATAGCCCTTTTACAGGAATATAAAGCAATTGTTGCTTTTCTCACCCGTTCCTCAATGTTACGCCTGAAATTCAACTTCCTATCTAGAAATACTCCAAGATACTTGGCTCCATCTGAGAAGGTGATTTCAGTGCCGTCCAGAGAAATAGGATCAAAAGCAGGAATCTTATTTTTCCTTGTAAACAAAACAAGCTCTGTTTTACTTGGATTAACTCCTACACCACAGTCTCTTGCCCATTAGACAGATCTTTCAGAGAACCCTGAAAATGTCCCTCAATGTTGGCAGATGCTTCCCCTTTACCGCTATCGCGACATCGTCAGCATATGCGACAACATGACAACCACGTGCTTCTAGAGATAGCAGCATTGAATTCAGTGCCAGGTTCCAAAGAAGCGGCGAAAGAACACCTCCTTGTGGTGTGCCCCTATTAACAAATCGAGATATGACGGACGCTCCCAATTGAGATGTTATACGTCTATTGGCAAGTAGGTTTTCCACCATTAAAACGATCCCACGCTTTACTCCTAGACCAGACAATGCCAAAATTATCGAGTCTGGGATGACATTATTAAAAGCCCCCTCTATATAAAGAAAGGCCACGATAGTGTACTCCTTTACCGATGGTACCAACGAGCTCATGCAGAGCTGTTTCCGTTGATCTACCTTTGCTGTATGCATGTTGCTTTGTCGAAAGCAACCTCGGGCCAATCACTCTACGCAAACATGAGTCTATCATTCGTTCCATTGTCTTTAACAAAAAAGAAGACAGACTAATTGGTCTGAAATCCTTCGGAGCTGTGTGGGAACTTTTCCCAGCCTTCGGGATAAATACGACTCTGGTATTCCTCCATTTTAAAGGAATATACGAACAGTTGATGCATGCTGTGTATAGATTATACAGCAACGGGGCTATATAGTCAAACGCTTGCTGCAACTCAGCCGGGATTATACCATCAGGTCCCGGGGATTTATAGGGCCTGAAGACTGTCTCAACCGGGGCATGCTCCCTGAGTAAAAACTCAATGTAGTGATGATCTGAGAAAGAATGGTCTTCCAAAACTCTCCAGTCATCAATTCTATCAGACAATGTATCTGATACAAGTGTTACGTCAAGTACCTCTTGTCGCGTACTTGTAACGAAAGTTGGTTTACTACCCTTGTTACAAATATACAGGTTAGTGCTTAACAAAAACTCCAAAAGTGATTCGCCTCTATGATTTGTGTCTGTACTTCCCCATATCGAATGATGTGCATTAGCATCACAGCACACTAGTAACTGGTGTCCCCAAGAATCAGACTCCCGAATCAGACCGCCAACCTTCTCCGGGGGTATTGGCCCCGGATTAGGAAAATACGCAGAGGCGAGCCAAATAGAAATAAGCTTACTTTTAATGCAAATATACAAGAATGTCTCTGTGTGCATAAATTCTATAATCCTATATTGAATTTTCTCCTGTTTGTGCTTTAACTCCTGTGGTTTGTGGTATTACTGGTGTGTCTGTGTTTGTGTATAAAAATGTCCTGTATCCGTTCTATAGAAATATAAATATCTTATAATAAGTATTTACAAATCTCAGTGTTAAAGTGTTAATACTTTGTGCATACAATACAGTGGAATTTCTACATTCATATACCATATACAGAGAAAAACATAAATGGAACATGATTGCAGAACACAGAATCAATCATAAAGGAGGGGCAACATAATATGGTTAAACCATTTTATCCATATATATGATTGTGACAATCTTACCATGACCAATACAAATTATAAAATGAAAATTGTTAATCAGACAATGATCAGCGAAGATCATAATATGATCGCTACAATCATGTTATGATAAAGTTATCAATCATACTATGTTGTCTCTCCATTATAGTTGTTGCTGTCATGTTATTTTGATTTATAAATGTAGATACGTACCGGTAATGTCACTGAAAGTTATTTCACTTCAGTTATTTTGATTTATAAATGTACTGAAATATGAAAAACTTTAACGTTTTAAAATCAAATTTCGTGTATCTTCGCATTTTTAGTCAATAATTTTTAGTAAATCGAACTGTGGAACATTTTTACGTTTTTTAACTAATACTTATTTCGTCAATTTCAAAAAATTGATTTTCATATAACAAACATATTTGTATATCCAGATTCTACCGTAAATAAATATTTGTTAGTATGTTTGTTTTAAACAAACATCCGTAAAAAATCCTTAACTAATCTTACAACATGACAAAGATTAAGTCTTATTTATATAATATTTTTTTTTTTTTGCAAAATTTTGTATTTTATTAAATTTTCTCAATCAGTAAATATATAACTTGGTTTTTATGTTTTTTTTACATATAGTTTTCTCTCTTTTTTCGATTTCTATTTAAAGGGAAATCAATGACAGGATATGAAAAATAATAAAATTTACTTGTCTTGTTAGTTTTTTTTTGTGACTTCAGGGCAAAATTGTAATACATAAATAAAATTTCTTTTTGCTATTATTGAATCATCATCATTTAAGGAAGTTTTTATACTGATCAAGAAATAAATCATATTTAATTTTTTTATATTTGTGACAGCATTTCCAGAAATTTTTTTATAAATCTATAATAAAAAAAAAATATATTAAATGATCGACTAAAATATAACTGGGTCATTTTAACAATAAAAAAATAAATTTTGCGGAATTTATAGCAATGATCCCCAATTTATGTTTTTTTTCGCTCTAACACCTCTAGTTAAGCCGCAAAATGCAAGTAAAGTTTTTTTTTTTGAAAATTTGTCTTATAAAAAAAGATGACATATAATTTTTGTTATTTTCGCTGCAGCATCTCCAGTTAAGCCATAAAACGCAACTAACATATTTTAGCAAGAAATTACAGGTATGATCAACAATTTCAGATATTTTTGCTCTAGCAGTTTCTTAGAAAAAAATATGTCTGATAGGTTATTTGGAAATTTATAACAATGATCCCCAAAATTTGCTATTTTCGCTCAATAATCTTTAGTTAAGCCATATAATGCAAGTAGTTTTTTTTAGAAACAATTCATATAAAAATAAATCCATTAGTATTTTTTCTGTAAGTACAGATCGAGCTCGGGCTCTAATTATATTTTGTATAAGGGTTTATTTTAATTTATAGGGGTGACCACCAATTTCCGATATGTTTGCTCAAGCACCTCCAGTTAGAGAAAAATCATATAAAAATGGATTTTTTGGGAATTTGTGGGTATTATTAGCAATTTCAGCTATTTTCGCTATTGCAGTTTTTTTTAGAAAAAACATAAAATTGGTATATTTTTGCTACTTTCTCTTATGCACCTCTAGTTAAGTAAAGTGTTTTAGAAAAAATTTATTTACAACGGATTTTTTTTTTAATTTATGGGGATGACCAATAATTTTAGCTATATCTGCTTAAGCACCTCTAGTAAGGCCATAAAAGGTCAGTAAAGTTTTAAAATCCATATGTTCAAACCCGTTTTATCCAAAATGTCTTTTTTTTCTAGGGGATCCTATATTTAACATTTCCAGTTTTTATGACAACTATTTTCTTTCTATCCCTTACAAGGAAAGTATCTAAAACCTTATGAACCGATTTGTCTGAAACTTAAAAATATAAAAAAGAGATGATTTTAATGTTGGGGTGTCACGGCTTATCGGCCATATTAGTGTATAAAAATTTCGTTGTCCCCTTATGAAACAATGTGGAACTTCGGGAAAATTTCGATAACTCCCGAATTAACAAGAATATCGTCAAGAGCAAAAATACGTGTCGATTTAAATTTAATAAAGATTATTTCCTTTTCATATGGAACTTGTAGGTCGATGTCTTTATATAAATACCCCCCAAAATTTACACATTTTCATTATAATTAACGAAGCCGATTTTTTAAAAGGTTATGCCACCCTCGGATAGGTATTAAAAAAACTTTTTTCTCATATGAAAACATCATATAGTTTTTTTAAAAGAAATGGCTGAAAAATCTAAAAAAAACTTTTTCACCATGCTTTGAACCCCTAAATCCCCGATATGGCCGATAAGCTGAGACACCCCGACCTTAGAATTGTCTCTTTTATATATATTTCAAGTTTCATGCAAATCGGTTCATAAGGGTTGAGATACTTCTTTTGTTAGTATCAGAAATTACAAAACATATTTTTTCAGAATTTTTTTCGTTGGAGGATCCTACATTCCAAAAATCAAGTTTTTATGGCAATTATTTCAGGTTTATATGAAAATTTTTTAAGAAATCAAAAAAGAACTAAAGTAAAATTACTTACCCTCTTTTGTCCCCTCCCCCACCTTAGAATCGATATATTCCAAAACCGTTTTGTCAAAATGTCAAGTTTTTATAACAATTTTTATCATCTTAGCATTCGAAATTCCAAAAAGTCTTTTCAGAATGTTTTGGTTCGATTAAGAATCTTACATTTTAAAAACAGAGTTTTTATGACCGCTATTTTATGTTTATACTAGCTTACCATCCCGGTACTTCGTTACCGGTTGTATTGAATACCGAATAATAGAAGGATCAGGATTACTATATCGATTTCAAAAAATTCCCCTAGGTAGTCTTTGTTTTATTTACTTGTGGACGTTTACGTCTTTCATAAAATAATATTTCAATGAATAATTTAAACAATACAATTTGAATAACTTCGCTGGTACGTTATCATGTGCGTTCCGGTGAAAAAAAGATATTGACATTTTTCGAGCCCTTATATCAGGTTTTTGGATTTAAAGTGAATAAATATTTCAGTGAAAAAAGAAATGGGAATAAAAATAAGTTTGAGTGAAAAAACATATAGGGAGAAAAAATATGGAATAAAAAAAGTTAAACACGATAAATTTGAGTAAAAAGTATCATTCCATATTGTTCCCTACTCTATTTCATTTCGATCCCCGTTCTACTCCATTTCATTTCCAATTCCATCTCCTTTTGTTCCATGCAAGTTTCATTCCTCTCCGTATAATATGCGTTAAAGAAATAAAAATTTATATTGATGTTATTTTATAGATATGAAAAGTACCATTTTACACCACTTTTACCAGGTACCCCTTTTTATCCTAAAATTTTAAATTTTAAAATATGGCTGTTATTTCTGGGGCTTTTAGTTTAATACAGTCGAACCCGGTTATAACGAACTCCGAGGGACCAGTAAAAATAGTTCGTTGTAAGCGAAGTTCGCTATAAGCGGGGTATATTTTTTATCAACCTAGCTTTATTTACAAAAAAAATATATCCAATTTAGTTTTATTTTATGTTTTTTTCGTAAATAAACTACTTATTGAGTAGAAATCATTAACAATATAAATTAATTTTATCAAAATTATAATACAAACCAAAAAATTTCAACCTTTTGTTGACTTGATAAACATTATTGCCACATATTGAAAAATATTTATGGGAGTTCGTTATAAAAAGGTTAATATACATGAAATTGTGTTCGTGGGACCATAATAAGCAGTTCGTTTTAACCGAGGATTCGTTATAACCGAGTTCGTTATAAAAGAAGTATTTTGTGTGAAAATAAATGCTAAAACGTCGGGACTTCAGAATTAGTTCGTTATAACCGAGAATTCGTTATAACCGAGTGCGTTATAACCGAGTTTGACTGTAGTTAGATAGGTAAAAATAACCATTTGCCACCTCTTCCTTTAAAATTAAATTTTCCAAAAAACCTTTTTTTTGTGCTAGTTGATCCTATATTTAAAATATCAAGTTTCTGAACCATTATTTTAAGAAATATAAGAATAACCAAATTTACACTTCTTTATCCCCTTTACAATCAGTCGCGACCCTTAGAAACAGAATTTCCTAAAATAAAGCATTCAAAATTTCAGTGCCTAGGATCATTACTTCATGAAATATAAAAAGTATCAAAAAACCCTTTTGTATACCTCTAGAAACGGATTTTTTTAAAAAATACTTTAGCAGAATGTTTTTTCACCGAAGTACCCTACATTCCAGCTTCTAAGGTCATTATTATAGGAACAAAAAAAGTGTACCAAAAGTAAACTTTCTTACCCCCGTTAGAAACGGAATTTCCAAAAAGTATTTCTTCCAGAATGTTTTTTTCTTCATCGAAAAATCCTACATTCCATATTTCAATTTTCTAGGATCATTGTTTCAGCACTTTCGGTACTTTTAATAAAAGGTACTTTATATTAAAGGTAATTTTTGTAAAAGGTACTTTTTATAAAAAGTACTTTTTATTAAGGGTACTTTTTATAAAAGGTACTTTTTATAAATGGTACTTTTTATAAAAGGTACTTTTTATAAAAGGTACTTTTTATAAATGGTACTTTTTATAAAAGGTACTTTTTATAAAAGGTACTTTTTATAAAAGGTACTTTTTATAAAAGGTACTTTTTATAAAAGGTACTTTTTATAAAAGGTGCTTTTAATAAAAGCTACTTTTTATAAAAGGTACTTTTCATAAAAGGCACTTTTTATAAAAGGTACTTTTTATAAAAGGTACTTTTTATAAAAGGTACTTTTTATAAAAGGTACTTTTTATAAAAGGTACTTTTAATAAAAAGTACTTTTTATAAAAGGTACTTTTTATAAAAAAGGTACTTTTTATAAAAGGTACTTTTTATAAAAGGTACTTTTTATAAAAGGTACTTTTTATAAAAGGTACTTTTTATAAAAGGTACTTTTTATAAAAGGTACTTTTTATAAAAGGTACTTTTTATAAAAGGTACTTTTTATAAAAGGTACTTTTTATAAAAGGTACTTTTATAAAAGGTACTTTTTTAAAAAAATAATTTTTATAAACGGTACAGAATTTTCAGAAAGTACTTGTTCCAGAATTTTTTATTTCACTAAAGAATCCTACATTCTAAATTTCAAGTTTGAATGACCATTATTTTAGTAAATAAAAATAAGTACCAAAAGTACACTTTTTTACCCATTTTACTCCCGTAGAATCTACATTGTCAAAAACCCAGCCGTAGGGAATCTTTTTTCCCGGAAGTGAACCGATATTGCAAATTTCAAGTTTCTAGTACCATTACGTCAGGAGATATAAAAAGTACCAAAAGTACAGTTTTTTACCCCCTCAGAATCAACACTGGCAAAAATCCAGCCTTAGGGGATCTATATTTCGGGAGGTGAACATACAGTCCAAATTTCAAGTCTCTATGACCATTATTTCAGGAGATATAAAAAGTACCAAAAGTACAGATTTTTACCCTTTTTACCCCCTTATAACCAACATTGGCAAAAACCCAGCATTACTGGATCTAAATTCCATAATGTAAACATACAGTCCAAATTTCAAGTCTCTATGATCATTATTTCAGGAGATATAAAAAGTACCAAAAGTACAGTTTTCTACCCTTTTTACCCCCTTAGAATCAACACTGGCAAAAATCCAGCCTTAGTGGATCTATATTTCGGGAGGTGAACATACAGTCCAAATTTCAAGTCTCTATGACCATTATTTCAGGAGATATAAAAAGTACCAAAAGTACAGTTTTTTACACTTTTTACCCCCTTAGAATCAACACTGGCAAAAATCCAGCCTTGGCGGTTCTATATTCCGGGAGGTGAACATGCAGTCCAAATTTCAAGTCTCTACGACCATTATTTCAGGAGATATAAAAAGTACCAAAAGTACAGTTTTTTACCCTTTTTACCCCCTTAGAATCAACATTGGCAAAAATCCAGCCTTAGTGGATCTATATTCCGGGAGGTGAACCTACAGTCCAAATTTCAAGTCTCTAGCTTCAGCGGTTTGGGCTGGGCGATGATGAATCAGTCAATAAGTAAGTCAGTCAGTCAGTCAGTCAGTCACATTACTCTTTTATATATATAGATGACAATTTTTTTGAGGAAATCTAAAAAGTACCAATGTATGTACAACTATTTACCCCCTTATTACCATTTTAGTACCAGAAACTCCAAAAAATATTATCCATCAATTCTAAAAATTGAGTTTTTATGACCACTATTTCAAGCTGTTATGATAATTTTCTGAGAAAACCTAAAAAGTACCAAAGTACATTTCTTTACTCTAAAACGTATTTTTTTCAGGAGAATCCTAGATTTTAAATTTCAAGTTTAAATGACAATTTGTTTTGAAAATCGAAAAAGTACCAAACTGGAATTCTTTACCCCCTTTTCATTCTTAGTATCATAAATTCTTAAGTCTTTTTCAGAACGTTTTGTTTCGATGTAAGATCCCAAATTCTAAAAATCAAGTTTTTATGACCATTATTTCAAATTTATGTGAAAATTTTTTGAGGAAATCCAAAAAGTACCAAAATACAATACTTTATCCCTTTTTACTATTTTAGTATCAGAAATTCCTAAAAGTCTTTTTTTGAATGTTTTGTTTCGACGGAGGATCCTGCATAACAAAAATCAAGTCTTTATAATAATTTTTGGAAGAAATCTAAAAAGTACCAAAGTAAAATTCTTTACACCCATTTTGGCCCCCTTTAGAATCGGTATATTTCAAACCCGTTTTTTGAAAAAAAAATTTTTCTGGAAAAGCCTAGATTTAAAATTTCAAGTTTATATGACATTTTTTTAGGAAATCGGTATAGTACCAAAGTACTGTTGGTACTTTTTTCCTCTTAGTATTAGAAATTCCAAAAAGTATTTTTCTACAATGTTTGGGTAGAGGATCCTACATTTAAAAAATCTATTTTTTGTAATAATTATTTATGTTTGTATGACCAGTTGTTGAAGAAATCTATAAAGTACCAAAGTACAATTTTTTCCTATTTTTCCAACACCCCGACCACCCTTTGAATCGATACAATTCAAAAGTGGTTTTTCGAAATGTTTAAATTTAAAGTTTATATGACAATTTTTTTGGGATATCAAAATAGTACCAAAGTACAGTTATTTCCCGCCTTTTTATCGTCTTCGTATCAGAAATTCCTAAAAGTCTTTTCAGAATGTTTTGTTATGATGGAGGATCCCAATTTCTAAAAATTTAGTTTTTATGATTATTATTTCAAATTTATATGAATATTTTTTGAGGAAATCTAAAAAGTACCAAGGTACAATTCTTTATTTCTTTTTTGGCTTTTTCAGAATGTTTTGTTTCGATGGTGGATCCTATATTCTAAAAATCAACTTTTTATGACCATTCTTTGAGGAAATCTTAAAAAGTACCAAAGTAAAATTCTTTACACCCTTTTTGGCCGCCTTAGAATCGTTATAGTAGTATTTCAAAATCGCTTTTTGAAAATTGTTTTTCAAATTTTGAAGAAATTGGAAGAGCCTAGATTTAAAAGTGCATGTCTTTATGACAATTTTTTAGGAAATCAATATAGTACCAAAGTACCATGGGTACTTTTTCCCCTCTAAGTATCACAAATTCCAAAAAGATTTTTTTTTATTTTGAGAATGTTTTGTTTTGATGGAGGATCCTACATTAAAAAATTAAGTTTTTAGGAACATTATTTCGACCATTTTTTAAGACAATCTATAAAGTACCAAAGAACAATTCTTGACCTCTTTTTTGAACTACCCCCCCCCCCCCCCCCCCATTATTTCAGGAGATGGAAAAAGTACCAAAGTACAATTTTAATCCCATTAAAATCGGAGTTCCTAAAAGGCACATTTTTTAGATGCCATACATTTTTGAATTTTAACATTTAACATTGCAAAATTAAGTGTTCTATATTTCATCTGCTTATAAGAAGCTGGATAATAAGTTCCTTACTTTTTCTAGGTTCGTGCTCTTTTGTTAAATAAGGAAAAAATAATCCAAAAATTTTGTATTTGCTAAAAAATACGTTTTGTTTTGCGGCTCCTCATATGAAATCTCAAATTTCTATAATCCTTATTTCAAGAAAAAGAAAAAAGTACCAAACTTTTTAGTACTTTTTCAAGAGAAAGAAAAAGAGTTCCAACTTGTAAGCATTGTTTTAAGAGAAAAAATAAAAGAGCCCTTTTTGGCCCCTTAAAAATGAATTTCCAAAAAGTATATTATTTTCAGAATGTTTTTTCCGCCGGAGGATCATTCCAAATTTCAAGTTTCTAGCACCATTAAATCAGTAAATATAAAAAGTACCAAGAGTTAAAATTTTTCCTCTTTTTACAGTCGTAGATTCGAAATTTCCAAAAACCCAGCGAAATTTTCAAAAATCCTGCAGGCTTCAGTGATTTGGGCTGTGCGATGATGAATCAGTCAGTTTCGTTCACGAAAAAGAAACAAGTTTCGACAATTATTTCAAGAATTATTTTCCCCCATAAGAATCGTAATTTCCAAAAGGTACTATTTTCAGAATGTTTTTTTTTCGTCGGAAGATCTTAAGACCATTTTTTGAAGTTTTGTTTTTCAATGTGCCACATCATAAAGTAAAATTTCAATTAAGTACCATTTAATTAAGTACTAATTTTCCCACCAGAAGGAAGGTCGTGACATTATTCTCTTAAATAATGATGGTTACAAATGTAACTTACAATCATTTCTCTTCCCTACGTGTAATTTAGTTAGTACTAGAAGTAGAATCTTTTTTTCCTTGGCTTTTAACAAAGTTTTTACAATCTTGGTACTTTATAAAATAAATTTGTAAATGGTGTAGTAGTTATAAATAATTTAAAAAAATATATATAAAAAAAAAAATATGAAATCAAAGCGTTTGCAAGTTTTATAGATTGAGGATGTAGGCAATTTGTTGGTGATTGCTGCTTTCTTTTCTATTTGAAACTTGTATCAATCAAGAATTGCTTAAGGACTTTTGCCTAATGAAATCTCTCTATTGAATCTTAAAGACTTTGACTTGTTTAAAGTGCTTTAAGGACATTTTAACGGAAGTGTGTTGATAAGTGTTGGTAAACATAATGAGCATTTATAGAAATTTTCAAATACATATGTATGTGTAAAATCTCTTTACACATTTTTCAATAGTTTTATTAATGCAAATATTTTTAAAAGACTCTGCAGGGGTTAAAGTTTTAAGGATTTTATGAAAAACTAAAGAAAAACGTTTAATTGGACTTTTTCGAATTCATGAATACTTTATACGATGCATGAATGAATAAAAATAAATTTGAGTAAAAAACAAGAAAGAGTGTTAAATTCGTCTGTGCCAAATTTTTTATATCCACCAAAATGTAAAACATGTAAAATTCTTTTTTCCGGGAAATAGATCAGCCTTTGGCTGGGTTTTTGGGAATTATAATTTTAAGGATTAAAAAAAGTGTAGTTAGGCATTTTTTAATATTTTTTCAGAAATAATAGTCCCTGAAACTTAAAATTTGGACAGTGGTATCCTAAGTCGAAAATGTTTTATTGCAATTTGAGGCGTTTTAAGTTTAAGTGAAATTTTCAACGTAAAAAACAAAGTACTAAGATTTACAGGGTAAAAAAGTGTACGCTGGTACTTTTTCGATCTCCTGAAATAACTACCAAAAAAACTTGAGTTTTGAAATGTATTATCTTTTATCGAAAAAAAAAACATTTTGAAAAATGCTTTTAGGAGTTTCTGATTAGAGGTTGTACTTTGGTACCTATTTTGTTTCTTAAATTATTACGAGAAAAGTATTTTTTAAAATTTCGATTCAAATGGGGTTAAAAGGGGTAAGGTAGTGTACTTTGTACCATTTATATCTCTTGAAATGGGGTAAAAAAAATTATTTTGGTACCTTTTTTGTTTCTGAAAATATTACGAGAAAAGTGCTTTTTATTCCAATGGGGTAAAAACGGGTAAGGTAGTGTTCTTTGTACCATTTACATCTCTTGAAATAATGGACATAGAAAATTAAAAAATGTAAGTAACTTAAGGAAATTTCGATTTAAACGTGGTAAAAACGGTAAAAAATTTGAACTTTGGTACTTTTTTTATTTTCCCAAAACATGGCCTTAGAAAAAATATTCTTACAAAAGTACTTTTTCGATTCTAAGGTGGTCAAAGTGAATTTTGTTACTTCCTCGATCTTCTGAAAAAATGTCGATAAAGACTTGATTTTTAAATCTAGAATCCTTTATCCGAAAAACTCCTAAGAAAAGTGTTTCTGGAATTTCTGATTCTAAGAATGTAAAATGGGGTAGAATTTGTACTTTTGTACTTTGGTACTTTTTGAAACATTGAGCTTAGGATGATCTAGCAAAAAATTATTTTGTAAAAGTAGATTTTGGAAATTTTATACATTCAGAAAAAAACTACTTTTAGAAAGTTTCTTTGCTAAGAGGGCAAAAAAGGCTGCTGTGGTACATTTCGATCTTCAGAAATAATAGAAGTGATAATAATAACTAGCGTTTTGCGATGTTGGATCCTTAAAAACATTCTGAAAAAATACTTTAATGAGTTTTGATTCACGCTCACTCACATTCACGTGAGTAATAAAAAACTTACTCACGCTCACGCGTGACTCACTCCAGATTCAATCACGCTCACGCGTGAGTCACGCAAAATCTAGTCACGCAATAAAATTTTCTTACCAAAAAAAAAAAAAAAAAAATTGGGTAATCAAAAAATCTAATCACGCAAACTCGCGCAAAAAATAAATGACTCACTCACTAATCACTCACTCAAATTTTTTTTAACTCACACTCACTCACAATCAAGTGATTGACATGAAAATCACTCACGCGTGATTCACGTGAATCTCGCAAATCACGTGACCAGCGCCCATCTCTAATTTGGAGTGTTTGTTGTGCTGATTCCAAGTCCGGAGCTTAAATTCGTCTATTGCGTCTGGAGTTTGAGAAGTTCTCGATTTAAGTGTTAGGATTAAAGTGTCTTATGTTATAGGCGTTCAAAAATTATCAAAAAAGGGCCTTTTTGACACTTTGACCGCGATTTTCTCAAAATTGTGAGGTGATAGAAAAATTTGAGTGATCGTTTCGGTACCGGGGCACCAAAACCTATCAACTTTTTTTTGTTTCATCTAAAACGCAGCGACAAACCTCAGATTTGTAGAGCGGTGTTATCCAGCAAAAAAAATAAAACATTTTCAAAAAAGTACTTTTCGAAAATTTTAAACATTCTGAACAAAGTACTTTTAGAAAGTTTATTTGCATTTGGGTAAAAATGTCAACTTTGGTATTTTTCGATCTCCTGCATAAAAACTGGACTTTAAAAATTCAGAATTCCCTATCAGATCAAAACATTTCGAAAAAAGTACTTTTTGAATTTGTGACTCTAAAAGGTTAAAATAGGGTAAAAAATTGTACTTTGGTACTATGTCGTTTTCAAAAAACTTCCAAAATTACCTTAAAAACTTTAAATTTTGGTACACAAGGTTTTTGTAAAAAATTTTAAATCAAAAAATAAAAAGTTTACGCTCAAACAATTTTACGTTAAAAAAGTTTTATAAAAATTTGAAAAAAAAATATTACTTAAAAGAAAATTTTTCTACTCAAAGTTTTTACACAACCTTGTCACCTTAACAAAATTACTAAAAAAGTGTTTTTTTACATAAAATCATTTGTATTCAAAATATTTTGGATATTGTTTAGGGTACTCATGAATTCCAACAAATCAAATTTAACTTTTTTACATGTTTAATATATAAACAGTCTTTTCAAAAGTTCATTAATATCGCATGCCACAAAAATTAATTAATAATTTCCTTTTAAAAATATTAAACAATACATATTTTAAATTTTTCCTCTTTAATACCATCAAATTAAAGAAACTATAAAAATTAAATATAATATTTATGATGAAAAAAAATATTAAAAACTTTTATGAAGCGTGTGTGCAGCACAAGAATGTGATGGAGGAGTGTAAACATGATGCACTTGTAATGTTTAAGAGGCAAAAAAAAAAAAAACACACACAAAATATAGTGCAAAGAACAGCACCTCGTAAATGTGTTAAGTAAATTAATTAACAAAAAATGGCAAGGAAAAAGTAAAAGTTTTCGGGTAGGTAGACTTTAAAGAAACACTACTCGAAAAATTAAATATTGACGAACAAAAAAAATAATTTCCACTCCAAAAATTATAATTAAAATATAAATTCATTTTTGCTTTTTGAGAAATTAAATTGTATTAATTGTTCATGCTTTTATTTGTACCTCTTCGCATATATCTGATCCAAATTTGCGGCCAATCGGATTAAGTTTACCCTGGTGATCAAAGTTTTGGATTTTTGAAAATTAAAAAAAAAAATGTCTTATTAATTTTGATGCGCTGAACAAATATCAAAAAATTATTTATTTTCCTTGACTCTTTCATAGAGCTTGAGACGATCTTTCGTTTAATCTTAATTTGAGCCAAATCCGATAATTTTAATCAGTGCAACATTTGGTCAATTTAGGACGACAAAAATCCAATTTTATTTATATTGACTGGAAATTCGATATACATGTTTGTTTTGACTTCAAAAACAACATTATGAAAAATATGGGAGGCCAGTAAACGACCACGCCCACTTTTTAAAATATGTTTAATTTTGGTTGTAATTTCTTTAAACTTGATATATATACTCTTTAGGAATGTAGAAATAACATCACAAAAAAAGGGGGAGGTCAGACAACTACCACGCCCACTTTTTAAAAATATGTTTAAAAAATATGTAAAAACAAGGTTTACATATCGCCCCACTGTAGTCGGCGTCGCAGACTGTCGCAAAAGTTTGCCGTTGAAATAAGTACTATGGATATTGGTCAATATGTTTGAAAAAGTCCGGCGACCAATAGGAACCAAAAACAAAAGTTCTATTCCATCAAAAAATATAAATATATAATTTTTTTTTTCAAAATTTTTTATTATGTTAAAAATTTAATAAAAAATAGAAAAAATTGTTTAAAAAAACGAAAAGGTATGACTTAAAGCCGTTATATATCCTTTAAAATTACCAGAAAAGAATGTATAAATATCTTTATTTGTTAAAAAGTTACAATAGTTTAAAATCGACTTAATTAATACGAAATAATGAACAGTAATTACTGGATTTTACAAGATGCAACTTTATGCACCCACATCTTAATAACGAACAGAATTATCGTTCTTATATGAGTATTTCCGTGCTATTAGGAATGTTTTGTAATACATACAAACAAATCATAAAAATCGGGGAACTTTTTTTTTTGAAATTTGTCGTGCTAGATTGTCCAAATGTGGCACTGTGCAGTAGCGTCCTTCGATCGAAGTTTTGAATTTTTGGAAAATTTCCACAAAAAAGTTGGATTTTTAAAAAATTGTACACAGAAAAAAATAAAAAAAAATTAATTAAAAAATTCGTAGATTTAATTAAAAAATTAATTAAATCCGGACCAATTACTAAAATGTTCATATAAATTAATAATATTTGTATGTCGTTAATTAAAAATAAATGGATATTTAGTTAATTAAAAACTTAATACTATAAATTAAAAAATTTAATTAAAATTAAAAAAAAAAAAATAATTAAAATTAAAAAAAAAAAATGGAAACAAATTAAAATTTTAATTGTATAAATTAAAAAAAATAATTAATTTTTCAAAAAATAAATAATTTAAACATTTTTTTAAATAAAAAGGTTTAAAAAATATTTTATTTTTATACCCTCCACTTAGTGATAGAGGGTATATATAAGTTTGTCATTCCGTTTGTAACTCATCGAAATATCGGTCTGGGACCCCATAAAGTATATATATTATTGATCAGTGATCGATTCTAAGACATTCTAGCGATGTCCGTCTGTCCGTCTGTCCGTCGGTCCGTCTGTCCGTCTGTCTGTGGAAATGATGATCGCGGACAAAATATTAGACAGAGATGACTGAAACTTAACATATTTATTTGAAGTTCTGCCGAGAAGTTTGGTATTGCATTTGAGCGATATCGGTTCAGCGGTTCAAAAGTTATGAACGAAAATGTAAGGACACCTCAAAAATTTCAGTACATTCAACATAACCTAAAAATACAAAATGCTTTAATTCGCCTGCTGGTTGACATATGTGAACATAATTGAACACCAAATGGTATTTAAACAAGTACAAATATATTTTTTGACAAAAAAAGACAAAAATTCAAAAATTTTTTTTTTTTTTTTCAAAAGTAAATTCCTTTTTAATAATGTTTTTTGCAATAATCTTCTTGAAATTGTGGAGGGTATTACTACATTCGGCAAGGCCGAATTTAACTCTTTTACTGGTTTTTAAAAAAATAAAAAAAAAAATATTTTTTCAAACTTTACATAAAATATTTATGCAGTAAAGATATACACTCAAAAAAAAAAAAACTGTAATGTTAGCAAAAAAAGCTTGTAAACCTACAAGAAAATTTGCTGATTTTGAACCCACAATTTTTTTGCTAAAGTTAGCAAAAATGTTTTGCCAATAATTAGTCAACAAAAAAAAATTTTTTTTGACACATTTGAGGACCCCATTGGGTTCGGACCCGATAGGTCCAGACCCCGATGGGCCTAGACCTAGTTGGGTTTCTTAAAAATCGTCATAGTTTTTGATCCAAAATTTGTGTCCGTTTCGCTCTACCTTGCTTAGTTTTTGAGATACGTGATTATAGGAGACCACTGGGGTCTTGAGAATTAAAAAACTCGATAACTTAAAAAATATTGCTCGGAGAGCTTTTGCTTATTTTGCGGCCTTGTTCTACGTACTGAGGGCTACAAAAATGCTTTTGGACTTTTTGTTGTGTCGGCAATATTTACCGAGATATGAGCATTTTAAAATTTTCGGGAATGCTAACTTTTTTGGATCCAAAGTTAGGGCCCATTAGGGTCCACACATGTGAAGAGGACCCGCGAAAGTAAGGAGATTTTAAAAACCAAAAATGCCCTCCATTTTGCTCTATCTGGCTTAGTTTCCGAGATAGAGCCATTTTAAGTTTTCTGAAAATAAAAAAAAATTTACCATTTATTTTTGCTAATGTTAGCAAAAAATCTTGTAAAAATGTTGTCAATTCAATTTCAAATCTTAGCAAAAGAAATTAGTTCAACGTTTGTTTAAAATTGCTAATGTGCTAAATGAAGTTTACAAGAATTTTTTGCTAACATGCTAATCTCAACTAAAAATTTGCTAAAAGTTAGCTAACTAGCATTAGCAAAAAAAAATTAGTAAATCTACTAACGTATTTTTTTGAGTGTAGTCAGTGAGACAATTTTATAAAGTGAGGTATAAACCTTTTACATACATACACATAAAACTATAAACAAAATGAGAATTCAAAAATCTATATGAGAAATAAAAAACTTTCAACAAACTGTTTTTACTTCTGTATTTGTTTTTGTAAGTAAAACAATACAAGAGAAAAACGCATACTCGCACACACGGAAAACAAAACAAAAGTCAAAATATGTACAGCTAAAAATTTAATTAAACAATTAATTATATTGATTAAATATTTAATTAATATTAAATTAAAAAAACAATTAAAATGTTAATTAAAAAAAGTTAAAAATTTGATTAAACAATTAATTATATTAATTAAAAATTTAATTTATATTGAATTAAAAAACAATTAAAATTTTAATTAAAATAAAATATACGATATTATTTTCTGTGTAGTAGTGAACACGAATATAAAAAAAAAATCTTGAATCGGTCAACCGGTTTTTAGAAACAAACACTATTTGAAATTAGCTAAAAATTAAAACAGAAACACTTTTTTCATTGACCCTTAATAAAGCACGAGCCAGATCAGACCCAGCCTTTCGATCAAAGTTTTTAATTTTTCAAAAGCTTTCAAAAAATCCAAATTATGGCCTTTACTTTGATTACCGGGAGCCATAGTTTAATTAAATCCTCAAATTTTTATATTTTTGCCTTAGGAAAATAAAAAATTGTTCGGACACTTTGGAAAATCTAAAGTTGAAAAAATGCCGTCTCATGCAGAGAAAGAAGCCGACTTAAAACTGTCGGCGGCTAAAGCCGAAATTTTTTCGGCGGCGGCGGCTAAACAAAAAAACTGTCGGCGGCGGCTTAAATTCGACTACAGCTGAAAAAAATTGCAAAAAAGACATGTTCAATATATTCAGAGCTTCGAAGGATTTCATTCCTTAATTCGATTTGTCATTCTGAGTGAAAATTTAGTGATTGCATTCCCCAATCACATTTTAGCGAATTGAATGAATTCACTTTAGACTCATTCGATTTATAATTTTTTTTTTGTCGTATAGGCAGTTAATATGTGCATTTTTAAAATTTTTGGGAACACTAATTTTTTTGGATTCAAAATTAGAGCCCATTAGGGCCCGTTTTGGTCTATATATTTAAAAAATCGATTGCATTCGCAGTGGAATGATAAAAAATCGAATGCATTCTTTTTTGTTCGTTCAATCGAATGAATTTTAAGGACTGCATTCAATGTTGATTTATGAAATCGAATGCATTTACTGACTATGAAAATTGAAAGGATTTTTTTGAGAATTCATTCGAAAAGGATTTCATTCTGAATATATTCGATACATGCAAAAAATACTTTACCTTTAAATACATACTCTACTTTTAAAGTTTTAGGTAGATTTTCCTTAAATCTAACAAAAACTTTGCAAAATGTTATCCGCTTATATTTTTATAAGATTAATTTTTTAACCAAAATAATAAATTAAATAAAAAAAATCAAAAAAAGTTCAAAATTGTCAGCTAAGCCGACCGAGTCGGCTAAAAATTTGAGCCGACGGTAGCCACATAAAGTTGGCGGCGCACAGTGATTCGTTCCCATATATCGAGTGGGCAAAAATAGAATATTGGTCGCAGATTTCTGAAATTTGGAACACAAGCATTTAATTATCTAGTCAAGAAAAAAACGAGTTTTTGGAAAAATCGGAGCAAGGACACGCCTACCCCCCATATATCCTGAAACTTAAATATGTGATTAAAACTACAAAAATGGCCACAAAATTCCCAAATTTTGTCAATGTTACCACTTTTGATACAGCATTTTATGTGTAAATTTTTTTCAAGATTGAAGCAAGGACTCGTGTGGCTGCCATATATCCTTTTTCTTAAAAAAATTGTAAATCGCTCAAAAATTACTCGATACTCTTGAAATATTTTGTAAAAATTTGAATAAGTGATGTCAATGTGTGTGCCAAATTTCGCTGAAATCGGTTCTGTAAAACAAAAGTTATTTATATATCCTTTTTAAAAACTGCACTAAAGTGTTAATATATTTTAATCACAAAAATAAAATAGAAAGAGTTGTCAACGATTTTTCAAATTTGGTATGCAAGCACAAAATTAGTTAATAGAAAAAAAAATAAAAATTTTGAGCAAATCGGTCGAAGGACATTTGTACCTGTCGTATATCCTGAAATTTAAAAGTGGAGTTTTAGCCACAAAACTTGATATAAAATTACTTAACTAAGTTATTGTCTTAGAAATTTAGATAACCATCGACGTACAACATTTGTATTTTAATCTGAGCGTGGCTGCCATATATCCTTTTTCTTGAAATCGCTGTAACTATTTTAAAAATCTTTCAATTGCTATCAAATTTTTAATATAGATTAGATCAAATAACGTTAATAAGTGTGCCAAATTTCGTTGAGTTACTTGCTGTAACAAAAAAGCTGTTAATATATCCTTTTCTTAAATATAGTCAAAAATATAAAAATACCTAATAACTGCAAAAACAAAACATTCACAACACTTATTTCCTGTTGCATTACGAAAATAAATTTATTCAAAATAAATTTTAAGTAAACTCGTTTAATACTTGCTTTATTTCTAAGTATATAACCCGTTAATAACAAAAAACTAAAAAAAAATTTTTTTTTTGGTACTAAATTTTTTTTTTGTTTTCGTTTTTCTCAAAAACTTAGTTATTTTTATTATTTGATTGTATAGAAAACAGTCCAGGATGTTAAAAAAATCAATAAAAAATAATTTTTGAGTACGAACTTTTTTTATGTATCTCAAAAAAAAATTTGGGTTTGATTTGGGATACCAACGAAAATCAAATACTGGTTTTAAAGCAAAATGGCCCACTGTATACTTACTTCATCGAATTTTTTACTATAAATTTATGGTATACAATACAATAAATCCCTTTATATAAAAAAACACGAAAATGTTGATGTATTTTTTTAATTTTATTTACAGTACATAAAATAAATAAAAAAAAAAATAATCCAATTTTCGATTTTTTAAAAATTTTTTTTTTCAACTTAAAAAAAAAAAAACTTAGTTATTTTTATTTTTTGATCTTATAAAACATAGTTAAAGCTACAAAAAAAATGAAAAACAAAAAAATTTTATTCACGAACTTTTTTTATGAAGGCCATTAAAATTTGGTGATTTTGGGGATTTTTGTAAAAGTCATAGATAACTTTTAAAGCAAAACGGCCCACGTACTGCATATTTTTTTTCTGATTTTTTATTATATTTTTACAGAATACTATATAATATATCAATGTGTAAAGAAAAAATACTTAATATTAAATTTTTTTTTTAATATTTTTTTCATTAATAATATAGCTTTTGAAAAAAATTAAATAAAGACACAAAATAAACCTAACTTTTTTCCAACTTCAGACAAAAACTTAGTTATTTTTATTGTTTTGCCTTATAAACCATAGTCCGAGCTATCAAAAAAGCGAAAAAAATAATTTTTTGACTCACGAACTTTTTTTATGCATTCCATCAAAATTTGTCAATTTTTGGGAATTCGGTAGAAAAAATATAGATTTCAGAGCAATACAAAAATGTATTTTAAGATTAATTCTAAAAAAATGCAAATACAACATTTAGCTAATATATTAAAGTAACTTTTGCAAAAAAAAAGTTCGTTGATTTCTTCAAAATTCGATTTTTCATAATTATTTTAGTAAAACTATAAAAATCAATTTTTAGGTTTTAACACAATAGCGTTGAATTTCCATACTTTAGCGCCCTCTTGTGGCAACATATGACTTCTTAAAAATCAGAAAAGTACATATTTCTTTTAGTTTACTATTAAACTGTAAAAATACAAAAAATCATCAACATTGAAGACATACTTTTTTTTTTTGATTTTTGCCAATGAAACGAATCACTGTGCGGCGGCTCAATTACTTAAAAAAAGTCGGCGGCGGCTATGCGCCGACTGCGAGCCGATCGGCTTCGTTCTCTGGTCTCATGTTGAATTTGGTTTAAAATACGAAATTAAAATCATTGCCCGTTCAACAGTTATGGCGTATCAAAGTTTTTTATTTGAGTTCATATATCTTCGTGTGCAGTGGGGCTATGAAAAACAATTTTCAATCCAATTTCAATTTTTTAATTTAGCAAATTTAGTGATTAAAACTTAAAACTAGTTGCTCATGTGAACACTCATGTGAAAAATACTTAACTTAAACTTTGAAAAAAATTTCTTGAAAATAGTTTATAAATTTTCCCACAATTTAACTAAAAGTTGGGAAATTTTCTTAAGTGTTAGGAAAATTTTCCTAGTCCATTATTTTCCTTAAATGGAATTCCCAAATACATGGAAGAAATTCTTACCGCCAAAGAAATTTGCCCTAAATATATGACAAAAATCTTTATTTTTAAGACATATTCCTCTTCTTTAGTTTTAGGACGTAATTTTCTACCAATTATTTCATTTTCTTAGATTTGAGGAAGTTTTTTCCACTATTTTAGTAAAATTTTAATAACTCTGGCAAATTTTTATTTTAAAAAACTTAAAATGGCGATATCTCGAAAACTAAGCCAGATAGAGCAAAATGGAGGCCATTTTTGGTTCTGTGAATCTCCATAGTATCTTCACTTTGTGGAGCCCAATGGGTCCTAACTTTTGATTTAAAAAAGTTGACATTCCCTAACATTTTAAAATACTCATATCTCGGTAAATAATGCCAACACAACAAAAAGTTCAAAAGCATTTTTGTAGCCCTTAACACGGAGAACAAGTACCGAAAAGCTCTTCGAGTAATAGTTTATAAGTTATCGAGTTTTTAAAATTCTCAAGGCCCCAGTGGTCCCCTAAATTCACGTATCTCAAAAACTAAGCAAGGTAGAGCGAAACGGACAAAAATTTTGGATTAAAAAATATGAAGATTCTTAAGGCACCCAACTGGGTCTGGGTCCATCGGGGTCTGAACCTATCGGTTCGAACCCAATGGGCCTTCACCCAATCGGGTCCTCAAATGTGTATGAACTAAATTGAAATAAAATTTTTCCCATTTTTTAGTTCAAATTGACATAATATTAAAATTTTTTTTCTTCTCTTATTTTTAAGAAAAATATGAACTTAGAAGAAGGAAAACATGGCAATGGAGCTAAATCATTATCAATATTCCTTGAATTTAGTTAGTTTTCCCATTTTTTAGTTAATTTTTTTTTCTGAGTGCACAAACGTCCTAACCATCCTTGTATATCTCTCCCTCTGCACTGTAGGGTATTTTAAAAAAGTTGTTGAATAATATTCACGTGTGTGTTGTAAACTACTCACATGATGACGATGTAAATGATTTTGATGATGATGATGTAGACGATGTTGATGATGATGACGTTGTGGATGATGTTGATGATAATGAGTTCATAAAACAGGTAAAAGTTTAAGATATAATTAAAACTAATAAAACAGAGAAAATTTAAATAAACATAAAACAAAAATTTTTAATTATAATAAAAAGAAAAAAATGAAAAATTGTTTAAACAAATTTTTGCATCATATGCTGTTGTTTCTTATTTAAACAAATTTAAAACAAATTATTAAAAGCAAAAGTATTTTCAAAAATATGTTTTCATTTAAACTAAAAATATACAAAAATACACTAAAAATACTACATCCCAGCAAAACTTTGGTAATGGGTAGTGATTATATAACACATTACCAGGTAATGTATACACCTTATTTGTAGCATTATTTTAGGATGTCTTATTAAACATTTGTTCCACAACGTGTTATTTTAAATTAAAAAATAATGCATTACTAATAATTTGGTACGTAATGCATGATTATTGGAAAAATTTATTTCATATTTATTATTTCTAAACATTATATCATGGATGATTTATATTTGGTTACATTATGTATTATTTGAAAGTTTGAAATAATGCATTATTTATAATTAAATGCATAATGCATTACAATAACATAAAAAATAATTATTTTATAAAAAATGCATAAGTTTAAACTAGAGATGGGCTCACGACAAGAAATTTCTAACGACACACACTCACTAGCATATATCTACTTACACTCACTTACAATCACGTGAGTAAATTTAATACAAAATTACTTTTTCACTACTCGTAACACCTTATATATTACGTTCTGGTATGCTATATTATATACCTTACTCGTAGCCTATAAAATATCATATATTTTACACCTTACTGGTATTCTTTGTTATAAATTTATGACTTATTTTATACCTTACTGGTATTCTATGTGATAATGTGGATGCATTACTTTGAGTCTCATCGCCTGTTAAAATCATCAATGCTGCAATGTATAAAATAAGAGATCATATACCTTATTTTATACCTTATTTGGTAATGTAAGTTTTGCTGGGATACTTATGTCTGTCTTTATGTGTCCATTTCATCTAATTTGTGATGGATCATCTATGATGTGTCATTAACAATTTATCATGTCATTTAACGTAATGACTATTTTTGTTAAATATATTTTGTTGAAAAAAACACATTTTTAGAAATAAGTGCATTATTGAATATATTGCATAGATTCTCTATTTCAGATAAAATGAGTGTCTTGAAAATTTGTATGAAAAACTGAAAACTCATTTTGTTTTATTTTTGAGTACAAATTTTCTTACTTTAAGCGAAATAGTGAATCACGGATAAAATCTGGTTAAAGCTAAAACCGTCCGACTGCCTATCTGTTAAAAATACACAAACTTCTGAAGAACAATATGTATTCTATTGAAGATTGGCGTATAGATGTATTTATAGTTGTCCTAGTATTTTATTTAAGCTAAAAGTCATGAGGAAACCGTACATTTTTTTCTGATTTTTCTTTTATCACAAATAGTTTTTCTCATGATTTTTTATTTTCATCGAAATTTTTTTTTGATATTTTTTTTTAACATGATAATGTTTTTAGGCTGGCTTAAAAAAGTTGCAGGACGCCACCTCTTGACTATATATAAGCTAACAATTAACGAAAAAGAAAACAAGAATTACTATTTTCATTTTCTTAAAACCAAAAATTTTATTAACTTGGGTTTGTAACTTGGATAATAATTCACCTCGTGGTGATTAAAATCGTTTTTCACCAGCTGGTGAATTAAAAGTAACAAAATTATTTTTCAAAAAAAAAAATTTTTTTTCATTAAATTTTTTTTTTCTCATAATTTTTTTTTTCATTTTTTTTTTTTCATCAATTCTTTTTACCATCAAATTTTTTTTTTTTTTTTTATCAAATTTTTTTTTTCATTTTTTTTTTCATCAAACTGTTTTTCATCAAAAATTTTTTTTTTTTTCATAAATTTTTTTTTTCATCAAATTTTTTTTTATCGTTTTTTTTATCAAATTTTTTTTTCATAAAATTTTTTTTTTATCAATTTTTTTTTCATTAATTTTTTTTTACTAATTTTTTTTTTCATCAAATTTTTTTTTTTTCTAATTTTTTTTGTTTTTTCATCAATTTTTTTTCATTAATTTTATTTTCATAAATTTTTTTTTTATACCCTCCACTCTAGTGATAGAGGGTATATATAAGTTTGTCATTCCGTTTGTAACACCTCGAAATATTGGTCTAGGACCCCATAAAGTATATATATTTATGATCCTCGATCGATTTTAAGTCGATCTAGCGATGTCCGTCCGTCCGTCCGTCCGTCCGTCCGTCCGTCCGTCCGTCTGTCTGTCTGTCCGTAGAAAACACGCTAACTTTTAAAAGACTTTACGGAGGATACTGAAGTTTGGCATATATGTTTGTCATTTACCTGGTCAGGTTGGTATTGCAATCCAGCCAAATCGGTCCAGTGGTTCAAAAGTTATGAGCAAAAGAGTAAATTTCGGCAAGGGTGTTTCGCGAATTTACGAGATAAAAAACACGATAACTTTCGAAAGACAATAATGAGACTACTGAAGCTTGGCATGTATCTTTGCCGTTCCCCGGGTATGTTTGGTTTTAAATTTCAGCTCAATCGGTCCAGTGGTTCAAAAGTAATAAGCAAAACCCTGAATTTCAAATTAGTTTCATCTAAAATACCACGTGTTTTAACAAGTTTTAAAAGCATTGGTGGTAACTAAACAATGCTTTTCAAACTTGTTTAAATTTTAAGCAATGCTTTTTAAACTTGTTTTGTTTTAAAAGCATTGGTAACTTAAAAACCACTCGAAAAAAATTTTATACTCAAAAAAGATTTTACACTCAAAAAAAAATTTTATACTCAAAAAAAATGTACACAAAAAAAAAATATTTTTTTTTTTACCAAAATTACAATATTTTGTGTACATACGTACGTGCATTCACTCAGAAATATTTTTACAGTAAAAAAAAATTACACTCGAAAAAAATTTTACACTCAAAAAAAAATATTATTTTTTTTTTTTTTTTTTTTAATTACAAAAAAAAATAGTTTTTTACTCAAAATAAAATATTTCTAATCAAAATTGTTAATTTTTTCACGTTAAAAAATGTACTACCCTTTAAAAAATGCATTGTGGAGGGTATTCATAGATTCGGCAAAGTCGAATTTAACTTTTCTACTTGTTTTCATTAAAATTTTTTTTCATAAATTTTTTTTTATCATATTTTTTTATCAATTTTTTTTCATCAAATTTTTTTATCAAATTTTTTATTATCAATTTTTTCTCACCAAAAATTTTTTTTTTCATATTTTTTTTCATCAACTTTTTTGCATCAAAAAGTGTTTCTTTTCATCAAAAAAATTCATCAAAAACTTTTTTTCATCAAAATTTTTTTTCACCAAAAATTTTGGGTTCATAAAATTTTTTTAACATAACCCGGCTAAAAATAAAGTGTTCAAACGCATGTACGATTATATATCATAATTTATGTTAAGGATGGACCAATATATGATCGCATATTATCATATGTTCTTCCATATATAGTCATATATTGAATAAGCGCCAATTTTAATATATGTTAAAATATTATCATATATGTTTCCGAATTAATGAAGTATGGTCAGATGTGTTCATATATGCTCATATACAATTCATTTTTAGCCGGGAATTTTGTTTTTCGTAAAAAAAACATTTTTTTAACAAACCTACTTTTTCACCAAGTCTAAGCTTTTCGCATAAAAATTTTCCATTTGTTTATTAAATGTACATAAAACAAGTGAGAGTGGTATTTTCTTTGGTGCCGAATCTTTTATTCTCTTTAAAATGTAAAAATACTTTTTTGCACTTATTTTTGCACACTCTTACGAAATGTACAGCTCTTTTGGTTTTTAATGGGGTCCTCTGACTGATATTTCACTTCGTTTTGCATGGAATAGCAAAGTAATATAACATTATTTTTTCTAAAACAACTTTGCTTTGGCAAGTACACCCCAATCTTCCGCAACACATTATCATGATTTAATGTTTTGGGCAAGAGTACAAAATTCGCAGGCGTTTTTTAAATGATAATGGCCCGTACCACAAAAAAACAAAAAGTCTATTTTAACAAAAGTTTCATTTTAAATTTAAAATTTTCCATACATTTTCTGAAAGCCGATTTTAAAAACAAAACCATTTGTATGGCAATAAAATTAAAAACTGATTTTAATTTTATTTTATTTTTCTGTGGTGAGGCTGAATGTTTTTAGGCTGGTGTCTTTTTTTAAAAATGATGCCACTTCAGTTTGACTTTATAAGCTACCGAATAACATAAAAGAAAATAAGAATTAAAGTTTTAATTTTCTTAAAATCAAAAAGGTTTGTAACTTCGATTTGTAACTTGGATAATAACTCACCTGCTGGTGAATAAAGCTGTTTTTCACCAGCTGGTGAATATTATTTTTCAACATACAAATTTTTTTTTTAAATTTTTTTTTCATCAAACATTTTTTTTTTCATCAATTATTTTTTTATCAAACATTTTTTTAATCATTTTTTTTTTCATCAAAATTTTTTTTCATCAAATTTTTTTTTAATAATTTTTTTAATAATTTTTTTTTCATAATTTTTTTTATAAAATTTTTTTTTCATAATTTTTTTTAGCTATATCGTCCATTCCACGAGACATTTGGTAATTTTAGGCATTTTTTGACCGAGGGTCTTCCGAATTTTGTTATTTTTTTCATACAGATACTCTATGGAACCAATTTCAAATTTCATCCATCAGATCGAAAATATTTGAAAAACTCGCTATTTTATTCACGATTTTCGTTTTAAAAAAAGTAAAAAAAATGCAAAATCTGTGTAACTTTGAGCAGCTGTATTTTCTTATCTACATATCGCATTTTAACAATCCATAGCGCATACGAATGGTATATAAATCTATTTTGATATCTTATAAACTGAAAAAATATCGGTGGTTTAAAAGTGCATTTTATATGCAAATGCAGTTTTGAAGTGCATTTTGCGAAACTTTTACCCCATTTAATTTTTTTTTAATTAGCATATTTGGAAAATTTAGGATTTTTGGTACAAAAAAATGTTTTCATTACAATGGACCGAGCATGTATGATATTTTTAATATTTTTTTTAAAAAAATACTTCCTTAAGTTTCCCTTATAAAAATTTTTATTTTTTAAATTATACCAAAATCATGTAAAAAGACATGTTTTTAAACCGTTATATTTTCAAAAGTACTAATCGTATCTCATTGTTTTTATGCATATTAGAAAGGTATTTGTGTCTATTTTTTGCATTTAATCACCGCAAATATGTTGGTGTTTCAAAAATGCATTTTAAATGCAAATGCAATTTTGAAGTGCATTTTTCAAAACTTTTACCCCTTTGAATTTTTTTTTAGTTATCATATTCGAAAAGCTTACAATTTTTACTACAAAATAATGTCCTCATAATAATGGACCCACTGTGTGTAATATTTTTCAGAATTTAAAAAAAAAATCATGTTATTTCAGATTTTTTTGGTTTTAATTAAAATATTAAAATTTTTTTAAGGAAATTTAAAAAAAAAATTAAAAATAGCACACACAGTGGGTCCATTATTAGCAGGACATTATTTTGTAGTAAAAATTGTAAGCTTTTCGAATATAATAACTAAAAAAAAATTCAAAGGGGTAAAAGTTTTGAAAAATGCACTTCAAAATTGCATTTGCATTTAAAATGCATTTTTGAAACACCAACATATTTGCGGTCTTTAAATGCAAAAAATAGACAAAAATACCTTTCTAATGTGCATAAATACAATGAGATACGATTAGTACTTTTGAAAATATAACGGCTTAAAAAAATGTCTTTTTACATGATTTTGGTATAATTTAAAAAATACAAATTTTTATAAGGGAAACTTAAGGAAGTACTTTTTTAAAAAAAATATTAAAAATACCATACATGCTCGGTCCATTGTAATGAAAACATTTTTTTGTAGCAAAAATCTTAAATTTTTCAATTATGCTAATTAAAAAAAAATAAAAAGGGGTAAAAGTTTCGCAAAATGCACTTCAAAACTGCATTTGCATATAAAATGCACTTTTAAAACACCAATATTTTTTCAGTCTATAAGATATCAAAATAGACTTACATACCATTAATATGCGCTATGGATTGTTAAAATGCGATAAGTAGTTTAGAAAATACAGCTGCTCAAAGTTACACAGATTTTGCATTTTTTTAACTTTTTTAAAAACGAAAATCGTGAATAAAACAGCGAGTTTTTAAAATATTTTCGATCTGATGGATGAAATTTGAAACTGGCTCCATAGAGCATCTGTATGAAAAATATAACAAAAATCGGAAGACCCTCGGTCAGATTTTTTAAAATGACTCATGGAATGGACGATATATGTTTTAGCTATATTATATGTTTCTTTAATATTAGCTTTCAAAATCGAGTACTATCCTTGTAAGTGATAGCGTTCAAAAGTTACAACTAAATCCACAACGCCGCCTAAATGCGGCCTTATTCAGTAAAAGGTTAAATCTACTCACCGCATAAATGCGGTGACAAACAAATTTTGAAGTTTTGAAAAATTTTTCAATTTTATTTTTGGATTTTTTCGGGACGAAAGAGTAAGTAAATTCTAACTAAATGAGTTAAATTGAGTTTCAGTCACCCTCACGTGTGATCACGCAATAATCTGCTAATGTGCCCATCTCTAGTACAAATAAATGGACATGTTTTATATTTAGTTTTGCACATTAAATAAACAGATTTTAAAATTATTTAAATACACCAGGGAATGATTGCCACTTATATTTTTGGACTTTGAAACCTATACAAATTTAATGAGCTATATAACGTTATTAATATCTTGGGTTTTTCAGAATCTATTCTTATACATACTATATTTTAATGTTGTCATAAACAATTTCCATAAATTTATTAGTCATATTATTTTAATTTTTTAAATTATGACAAAAATTTGTCATTTATAAGTGAAAAATTTTGATATTTCCGAACAATTGTTTAAATTAATAAAACATCGCTAAGTGGCTGTTGTCTCTAATTGTGACAACAAACGTTTAATTACCAAAACCGAATTTTCAAATAGTATGTTTGTTAGGGGGTCCCTGTAGGTTAGTTGGTAGCGTGCTAGCCTATGAAACAGGAGGTCGTGGGTTCGATTCCCACAAAAACCCTTGGTCGATTTCGCTACAACGAGACGACGGTCAGTGTTACCAGTTCTCGTTTAGGTTTAAATTATGAAAAATGATTTGTAATTAGATTGGAAAAATAAATAAAAACTGATCATTGGATCAAATAATTACACTGTGCTACACCAAAAATATGCAGGGGTTCTCATATAAAAATTCGGGTTGGTTGGAGTCCATAGAGTACTGATATACTCATAGTTTTTCTGGATCACTTCGTTAAGTACGTTTTTTATTGGCAAATGTGTTGAAAAACGGAAATTCTTAAATTACAATTTTAAAAAATTATTACTTTGTTAGTTTGCAACCGATTTTCGATTTTATGGATTTGTTTTAAAGGTATAGGTCTTACCTTTCAAACAAAATAAAAATATTAAAAATCGATCAAGAATTGGCTGAGCTACGATCGCTTAAGTAAAAGAAAACCGAATTTTTTGAAAAATTTGTCATATTCTTTACACTCTAAGTTGAAAGTGAATCATTAAACAATTTTTTTGAATTTTTTGTAAAAAAGTATAGTAAAGTGGCTTTCCAAAACACCAAAAAACATAACAATCGGTTAAAAAATGAATGAGTTATGCTAAGTTTTGTGATAGGACATTTTTAATTTTTTTCAGAAACGCTTGTAATTCAAGCATTATTCATAAATCTTGTTACTAGTAGTAATTTTATGCGCATATGCATATAAACTAGAGATGGGAACGTAATTAGATTTGTGCGTGATTCACACATGATCAGAAGTGAGCGTGATTGAAAATTAATTTTACTCACGTGGTTGTTAGTGAGTATCAGTGTGAGTGGAATAAAAAAATGGGCGTGTCAGTTACTTCCAAATCCTATTTATAATTTTTTGGGTTTGTTTAAAAAATATCAGTGTTACTTCTTAAACAAAAAAGTATTGAGAATAGGTTAAAAACAGGCTAAGGTGCGCTTGTTTAAGTAAAAAACCTTTTTTGAAGAGTTATACCTGCAACATTTTTATGACAGAAAAAGCTGTGCGCTTGCAAACATGTTTTTTTAAAACGAAATTGCTAAAATTGTGGGATCATTTGATGGAAATTTTACCTGTTTATAAATATACATGTGAGGCATTCCACACCAAATGTTCAGTGAGAAAAAAATTGTGTACCAAAATGTTTCAATGGGTAAAAAAGTTTTTTATATAAAAGTTTTTTATATAACTAGGGTGAGATTTCCATGCAAATGCATGTTTTTTGTCGAAAGCCTAAAAACGATATTGACCAATTATCTTTCCGAATCAAGAGATTTGCATTAAATGGCATCGATTTGTTTTCGCATATTTTGCATATTTTGGTGAAAATACATATTTTTGCATATTTTGATTTAAAATGCATATATTGTGCATATTTCGAACTTTTAAGTGCATATTATTGCATATTTTGGCATAAATTAGCAAAAACACAAATTGAAATTAATTTTTTTCAAAAACTATTTTAAATTTTTAAAATTTATTTTGAAAATCAGAAAAATTACTTTTTTTTTCTTCTTAATTTTTTTTTATAGATTTTCTTAATTTTTAAAAAAATCTTGCTAGACAAACATCTAATCTTTAAAAAAAAATTACAAAAAAAAACAAAAGTGGCCGGATTTTTTATAAATTGACTTTTTTAAAAAATGGAAAATTTCAGAACGGGTTCTGAAAATTTTCCAAAAAAATTTTAATCGATAGCCGATACAAAACTATACAAGAATGTAAATTTTTGAGATTTTGGTGCATTTCGTTTTTATTTGATATATATTTAAACAAGGCAACTTGACAGAAACTTGACCATTTTTCCAATATTTGACCACGCCTCCTAAGCCCAGTTTTTGAAAAATTGAACAACCAAAAACGTAATTTTCTTAGCTCCATATATGAGGCATTCCACACCAAATGTTCAGCAAAAAAAAAAAGTTGTGTCGTGTCAATATGAAATCATTTTCAAAGTATTCGCTCT
The DNA here is from genome assembly GCA_963921195.1 of Pegoplata infirma. Lineage (NCBI taxonomy): Eukaryota > Metazoa > Arthropoda > Insecta > Diptera > Anthomyiidae > Pegoplata > Pegoplata infirma. The sequence continues at coordinate 39,261,133 of OY992536.1, forward strand.
TAGGGTACTATTAAATAACAAAAATAAAATTTAAGTTTTTTTCAAAAAGTGGGCCTTGTAGGCGTGGTCAAAAAATTGAAAATATCTAACTTTTTTGCCTGAGCATCTTTACTTCAATATTTATGCAAATTAAATGAAACACAGTAAAGTCTTAAAGACAAAAGCTGTTCATAGATTTTTGAATGGGCTACCAATAAAAGCTAAGAAAATGAAAATTGGAACATTTTCAGAAGAAGTTCTGAATTTTTTAAATTTAAACTTAAACTTTATTTATCAAAAAACATGCCGCAATTTTATTTGTTTTTTATTTTTTTAAAAAAAGTTAAAGGAATTTTCTATCTGATCTGAAATTTTTAGAGATGTGTTTTGCCTTGTTTTCGAAAAATCAAAATTCAAAAATTGCAACACGCTTATTTTATACAATAATGGTATTTAAAACGTGTGCGTATGAGTAATATCAATACTTAAAAAATATTTTAAGAGGCGATGGTAGCGTGAGTGAGTTTTTAATAACGATTACGCACGCTTATAAAAGAAAAAATTTAGTCACGCACGATATTTTATTTTGCTCACGCTCATTCACGCACACGTGAGTAGAAAAAAATAAGTTACGGTCACGATGTTCACGTGAGCGTGAGTAAAATAAAATATCGTGCTTGAATATTTTTTTTCGTTCATTAGCGTGCGTGATCGTGAATAAATACTCAGGCAAAAAAGGTTGATATTTTTAATATTTGACCACGCCTACAAGGCCCACTTTTTGAAAAAAACTTAAATTTTATTTTTGTTATTTATTAGTACCCTAAGAGCGAATACTTTGCAAATGATATCCCATTGAAACCACTATGGTTTTTCTGTAGTGGAACAGTTGGTGTGGAATGCCTCACATGGCTATCCATACAACCCATTTAAAAATTTACGGTTCACATGTTTTTTTTTCGCTGAACATTTGGTGTGGAATGCCTCATACGTATATTTATAAACAGGTAAAATTTCCATCAAATGATCCTACAATTTTACCAATTTCGTTTCGAAAATGTCAAATGTTTTTTGTCATAAAAATGTTGCAGGTATAACTCTTCAAAAAAGGTTTTTTACTTAAACAAGCGCACCTTAGCCAGTTTTCAACCGATTCACAATATTTTTTTGTTTAAGAAGTAACACTGATATTTTTTAAACAAACCCAAAAAATTATAAATAGGATTTGGAAGTAACTGACACGCCCATTTTTTTATTCCACTCACACTGACACTCACTAACAACCACGTGAGTAAAATTAATTTTCAATCACGCTCACTTCTGATCATGTGTGAATCACGCACAAATCTAGTTTATATGCATATGCGCATAAAATTACTACTAGTAACAAGATTTATGAATAATGCTTGAATTACAAGCGTTTCTGAAAAAAATTTAAAAATGCCCTATCACAAAACTTAGCATAACTCATTCATTTTTAAACCGATTGTTATGTTTTTTGGTGTTTTGGAAAGCTACTTTACTATACTTTTTTACAAAAAATTCAAAAAAATTGTTTAATGATGCACTTTCAACTTATAGTGTAAAGAATATGACAAATTTTTCAAAAAATACGTTTTTTTTTTACTTAAGCGATCGTAGCTCAGCCAATTTTTGATCGATTTTTAATATTTTTGTTTTGTTTGAAAGGTAAGACCTATACCTTTAAAACAAATCCATAAAATCGAAAATCGGTTGCAAACTAACAAAGTAATAATTTTTTAAAATTGTAATTTAAGAATTTCCGTTTTTCAACACATTTGCCAATAAAAAACGTACTTAACGAAGTGATCCAGAAAAACTATGAGTATATCAGTACTCTATGGACTCCAACCAACCCGAATGATCATATGAGAACCCCTGCATAAACTATTTTTGGTCTTTTGTAGCACAGTGTTATTATTATATATTATTATTAGTATGTTTGTTTGCTAATGAACTTTTGGTATCCTTCCCTAGTGTCTAGCTTGTTATAGTTTTTCATTTTTTTGTTTGTTAAGAATTCTATATTTATAAAAAAAATTTCTTGTTAATGTTTTTCTGTTTGTGAAAATTATCTATTTAAATAGTGTTTAACAATGACATTTTTATGACACAAATAATATGCAGTTATATCTATTTTAAATAAACATTTTATTTATTTAGTAATTTATTAAATTGTAATTAATTCTTATTTAATAAACACAAATGAAAATATAAAAAAATGAAAAATAGTAATGAACGAAGCCTATTGAAAAGACCAAGACCCCTTACAAAAGTTTCCTTTATATTTGGCTCAAATGATTCTAATAACCGTATTATAAAAGACATTCTTTGAAAATTTGGCAGTTAAACGTAATATGTATTTACAAGTCACCATTCCAAATTTTGGTGGATTCGGACCAATTCTGCTTGTAGACCTTATACAAATCACCCTCCTGATTTTTACATAAATCTCTCACATTTTTTTATATAAGGAAATATTTTATTAAGGCCTCTGTTTTGTCTTTCACAACTTTTCAATTCACACAAAATTTTCCGAAGCACATGAAATCGAGTTTCGTGTTTTATTGTTCACGTTTTCATTTGAAGTTGAAATCAAATAATAAAAAATTATAAGAAAGAAAGTGAATTTATTTTACTTTCACCAAACTTTATTTTTTAGAAACAAAAGGAGACAAAATTCGGAAGTGAAATCTAGATCACCAAAGAAGTTCCGAATTTTTATTTTTTAAATTTTTTATGTGAATTAATTTTTTTTTGAACAGCGGCCTACCACTTAGTTTGTATGTGTTAAACGCGTAATTTGGTAAACTAATCAAATTTGATTTTACTTAGACCATATACAAAATTCGCCCGATATTTAGTTAAATCGGCAATTGGCCAACAAATAAAAACCTATTTCACTCAAATGTGGTTCTTGTGAGTTTTCAACACTTGTTAAAGATCTAACGAAAGATAAATTCAATCGATCCATGTTTGGACTTGAAACTCATTTTCTGGGAAATAATGATGTAGGGTATTATATATTTAGTCTTGACGAACTCTTAATTTTCTAACTTGTTTAGAATTGGTACTAAAAAAATAACATTTTGAATAAGAGCAGGGATACCTAGCACAATGTCTTATTGGATTCCATTTGATAGGTACCTACCTATCCATGGTTTAATCTAAGGGATTGCAGTATTTCATACAAAGATCATTCCCTTAAAGACCACACACATAGTGCATGCAGTCTTTGAAAAATGTGTAAATTACATTTTAATTCTATGGGGATTAAAAGCAGAACAACAATTTCAATTTCATTTAGATAATACGTAAGCAAAAGTCATGTTTTCTATGTTTTCTAAATTTTCTTTGTTTTTTTTTCTTGTTTATGGAAATCTAGGTAAAAGCTTTAAAATATTTATGCATGCATGTATGCTTGCATGCATTTACATGTGATATGCATTATAAAAAAAAAGTTTTTTCATACCATGGTGTGTAAACACTTTGGCGAAAAAGTGTATGGGAAATTAAGAAATTTCAAAAGGAAATAGCAGGTAAATTTTTGGCATGAAAAAACATTAAAAAACGTACACACAAAATACAATTTGGAATTGCGCCCCTGGTTGGGCGCCATTTTATTAAAAATTTAATTTGTAAATTTTTGTAAATTTTTATTCTTATCTAAAGCAAATTATCTAATATATTATTGAGAGTGAATTTGGCATAACTCTTCCTCTTTGAATTTGGCATAACTCTCTCTCTTTTGCTCTTTCGGAATCGGGTCCCTGCTTGGTCTGTAATGCCTTAAAGAATTATATTGCATTTTTTTTTAATATTTTAAGTAACTGTTGCGAATTTCTATCTCATTGTTGGTTGGGTGTGTCAGTGCTCCTTGCAATTTGGTTTGGACCCCAACTTGGGCGCCATTTTATTGAAAATTAAATTAGTAAAATTTTCTTAATTTAAATACATATCTAAAGTAAATTTCTTAATTTGTTAAACCCTCATTATTTGTAGCTTCCGTGTTTTAGCTTTACGATTCGGAAAATGGCTCTGCTTGGGCGCCATTTGCTTGAAATGCAAATCCGGCACACAAAATTTTAGATCTTTAGCGTCTTAAGTTTATAACAACCCGAGTAAAAATATTTAGATATATTTTTATATATCACATCTTATCCGAGATTTTAAATATCAGTACTGATCCGAGTAAGATCAGTAAAGATTCGAGATTTGAAAGATCAGTACTGATCCGAAAAATGGATCGCTAAGATTATATCAGTTTTAATCGAACGGATACAATGTCATACGAAAAATGGGTTTATATAATTAGATAAACCCATTTTTCGGATGAAATTTTATCCATCCGATTAAAACTGATCCAATCTTAGTGTTATATTTTTCGGATCAATACTGATCCTTCACATTTTTACTTTTTAATTAATTTGTCTTGACATGTAAGTCAAAGGATGATGAAGATGATTTTTTACCGAAATGACACACTAATTTTCGACGTAGTCCCACCAGACAGTAATTTTTGATTAATTTAATCAAGCTGAGTGTAAATTTTGCCACACTTTCTCTCATTGGCTTAGGCTATGTGTCCGCTATGCGATTCGAAATTGGGTCCCTGATTGGCCAAAAATGTCTTACAGAACTCTATTGCATAAGTTTTTGGAATCTTTTTAGCTGCTGTTGTGAATTTGTATCTCATTGGTGGTGGGTTTTGTGTATCCTCTTTGCAATTTGGTTTTGGCCCCAGGTTGGGCGCCATTTTATTAAATATTAAATTTGTAAATTTTTCTTAATTTTTATACTTCTCTAAAGCAAATTTCCTAATATGTTAAACCTTATTTTTTGTGGCTGTCGTGTTTCCGATTTGCGATGTGGAATAGGGCCCCGCTTGGGCGCCATCTTCTTGAACTTCTTAATATGTTCAACCGGAGTTAATGCCGGAATCACTGTTTAAAATAAGTCGGTTATTGGGAAACTTGTAATTAGGGCTTTTAAGGTTATGTTGGCCAAAGATTCCACGTACACAATTTTAGATTTTCAGCGTCTTTACTTTATAACAATTATCCGTTTGTCTTGACATATAAGTCTAAGGATGATGGAGATGATTTTATGCCGAAATGACACACTACTTTTTGACACAGTCCCACCAGACAGTAATTTTTTAAAATTTAATCAAGCTGAGTGTAAATTTGGCCACACTTTCTCTGAAAGGCAGTGTCTTCTTTGTTTGCGCCATAGGGAGGTCCGGAATCGGGTCCCTGATTGGCCGAAAATACCTTAAAGAATCTTATTGAATATTTTTTGATCTTTTTTGTTACTGCTGTGAATTTTTGGTGGATTTTGTGCGTCCCCTTTGCAAATTGTTTTGAGCCCCAGCATGGGCGCCATTTTATTGAATATTTAATTTGTAAATTTTTCTTTAGCGTCCAACCTGAATCAAATTACGTCGCGTGAGGCGTAACGCCCAATAATTTTTCGTTTCTAATATTTAAATGTGAGGTACCTAAATCAAACGGACGTAAAAATTTCAAATTTGATGTGTGTGCTTTTGTTTTTTTTTACGTCTTGAGCGACGCAATTTGATTCTGGTTCGACCCATATATGTTATATTTTAAACCCTAATTGGCCTAATACCCCATGTACACAATTTTGGACTTTCAGCATTTCAAGTTTATAACAATCCGTTTGTCTTGACATGTAAATCTAAGGATGATGGAGATGATTTTTTGCCGAAATGACACACTTATATTCGTCATAGGCCCACTCGAAAGTCATTTTTGATTAATTTAATCAAGCTGAGTGTAAATTTGGTCACACTTTCTCTTATTGGCTTTGGCTTTTGTGTGTCCGCTATGCGATTCAGAATCGGGTCCCTGGTTAGCAAAAATTGCCTTAAAGAATTTTATTGCACAAGTTTTTTGAATCTTTTAGTCGCTGTTGTGAATTTGTGTGCCATTGGTGGTGGGTTTTTTGTGTCCTCTTTGCAATTTGGTTTGGGCCCCAGCTTGGGCTCCATTTTATTGAACATTAAATTTGTAAATTTTTCTTAAGTTTTGTTCTTATATAAAGCAAATTTCTAAATATGTTAAACCCACAGTTTTTTGTGTTTGGGTTTTAGCTTTGCGATTCGGTAAAGGGACTTGGGCGCCATTTGCTGCCGAAATCACTGTTTAAAATAAGTCGGTTATTGGGAAACTTGTAATTTGGGATTTTAAGGTTATGTTGGCCAAAGACCCCACGTACACAATTTTAGATTTTCAGCGTCTTTACTTTATAACAATTATCCGTTTGTCTTGACATATAAGTCTAAGGATGATGGAGATGATTTATTGCCGAAATGACACTGTACTTTTTGACACAGTCCCACCAGACAGTCATTTTTGATTAATTTAATCAAGCTGAGTGTAAATTTGGCCAAGCTTTCTCTGAAAGGCGGTGTCTTTTTTGTGTGCGCCATCGGGCGGGTCTGGAATCGGATCCCTGCTTGGTCGAACGTACCTTAAAGAATTCTATTGAAAATTTTTAATTCTTTTTAGTTACTGCTGTGAATTTTTGGTGGGTTTTGTGCGTCCTCTTTGCAATTTGTTTTGTATCCCAGCATGGGCGTCATTTTATTGAATATTTAATTTGTAAATTTTTCTTTACATGTTATATTTTAAACCCTAAGTTTTTTGTGGCTCTTGTGTTTTAGCTTTGCGATTCGGAAAAGGGCCCTTCTTGGGCGCCATTTGTTTGAACTGCTTAGCATGTTAAAACGGAGTAAAGGCCGAAATCACTGTTTTAAATATGTCGGTGATTGGAAAACTTATAATTTGGTTTTTTAAAGTCGGCCAAGACTCCACGTACACAATTTTGGATTTTCCGCATCTTAAGTTTATAACAATCCGTTTGTCTTGACATGTAAATCTAAGGATGAAGGAGATGATTTTTTGCCGAAATGACACACTTATATTCGTCATAGGCCCACTCGAAATTCATTTTTGATTTTTGAATTCAATTTGGTCACACTTTCTCTTATTGGCTTTGGCTTTTATGTGTCCGCTATGCGATTCAGAATCGGGTCCCTGGTTTGCAAAAATTGCCTTAAAGATTTATATTGCATAAGTTTTCTGAATCTTTTAGTCGCTGTTGTGAATTTGTGTGTCATTGGTGGTGGGTTTTGTGTGTCCTCCTTGCATTTTGGTTTGGGCCCCGAATTGGGCGCCATTTTATTGAATATTAAATTTGTAAATTCTTTTTAGTTTTTGTTGTTATCAAAGCAAATTTCTTAATAAATTAAACTCTCATTTTGTGTGGCCTCCGTAATTTCGCTTTGCGATTTTGAATAGGACCCATCCTGGGCGCCATTTGCTTGAACTTTTTAATATGTTAAAACGGAGTAAGTGACGAAACCACTGTTTTTTAAATTAGTCGGTTATTGGAAAACTTATTATTTGTTTTTTTTTCAACATCAAATCAAAAAAATTTTAAGAAATCTTAGTACTTTTTGATCATAGTATTTAATTTTCAACCATGATGATAATGCAGTTGTTTGGCATTGTTGCTTTTGTAATCTGTGGTTTATTAAGCATGTTTAAATTACATTAAGTAAAATGATGCTGCATGTAGTTTCTAACAAGGGAGGTATTCCCAAAGTCTATCACCGATTGCTCTTTAAAAGTAACTCTGATTCCTCCTACACATTGCCGCAACTTGAAAATACCTCTGAACACCTAAAATAATCCAATTCCACGTCTTTTTTCTTTGCACTTCAAGCAATTTTGCTGCAAATTGTTTGCAGACACCCGGTATACCTCCCTTGTGGAAATTTTATTTTCAATTTATTTTTCTTTTTTTTTTCTTTTTCAACAAATGTTTAAAATTTTTACGATTTCTGTGTAAATTTATTTAGAAGGGAAACAGATTTTTTTGTGGTTTTTAGTTTTGCTTCTATCTTTTAAAATTTATTTTCTTATATTTTTTATTTATAAAGTTTTACAATGAAAATGTATTTTAAAAAACAATAGAGAATTTATTCTAAAACTAGTCAAGTTGTAGTGGCAGTCGTAGTTTTTTCTTTCTTTTTGATATGCATCACTAAGATTACAAGTACGAAAAAATATAAAAAATAAAAATAACATTTAAAGATTTATCGAGAAAAAGTTTTTACAAAAAACAAGTAAAAAAGTTAATTCCGCCTTGCCGAATGAAGCGATACCCTCCACAATTTCTAAGAGATTATTGCAAAAACTTTATTTAAAAGGAAATTACTTTTGAAAAAAAAATTAAAAAAATTTTGAAAAAAAAAATTCCGCAAAAAAAAAAAATTGGTAAAAAAATCCGCGATTTTTTTTTTAATTATGTTCACATAAGTCAACCAGCAGCCGAATTAAAGTATTGTGTATTTTTAGGATATATTGAATCTACTAATATTTTTGAGGTGTCCTTACATTTTCGTTCATAACTTTTAAACCGCTGAACCGATATTGCTCAAATGCAATACCAAAATTCTCGTGAGAACTTCCAATAAATATGTTAAGTTTCAGTTATCTCCGTGTAATATGTTGGCCGTGATCACCATTTCCACAGATAGACAGACAGACGGACATCGCTAGAATGTCTTAAAATCGATCGGGGATCATGAATATATACTTTATGGGAAGCCAGACCGATATTTCGATGAGTTCCAAACGTAATGACAAACTTATATATGGGGCGAAACGCGTCAACGGTCCACACCAAAAAACCGATTTAAGTATAATTTTGCCAAAATATTAGGATAATTGTTGAAATATTTTTAGAGTTACAGAGATGCGAGGTTTTAATTTTTTCGCAAAGAACATATTTGGTTGAATTTTTATTAACACTTTGATGCGATAAAAATTAATTTTTAAAAAACGATTTTTAAAGTATTTTTGACGGCCTTTTCAATGGCGTTGGTAAAAAATATAAATTTGACCCTAAAATTCAAGGTCAAATTATTAAAAAAAACTTTATTTTATAAAGCGCCTATTTTGAGTTTATTTTTACTAAGTTTATTAGAAGGCTTGACGTTTTTTACATATAAAAACATTTTTCAAAATATGGATCGAGAGTTCCTTCCTGCGAAATACCAATCTGGTCAGGTTGGTATTGCAATCCAGCGAAATCGGTACATTGCACAGTGGGATAAATCACCAATCTAGCGTCCAAAAAATAAAAAATTAACTGTTTCTCATTAAAAACTGAACATAACAGGATTAATCTTAGATAGTGGCTGCATATAAATCCATTAATAGTTTTAGGATTGGTACACTATTAAGAAAGATACAGGGCTTCAAACATTGGAAATAAAAAAAATTGAAAACGCACCTTTTTGAAGATGCAAATTTGTTGTCACGTTATATTAATTGTATTACCGGTTGGTTTAACTTATTAATTTTTTTTGATGAAGAGACGACCCAAGTTTGTAAAAAAAAACATTCATTGATGTTACCTACCTCTGAGGGGTCGCCCCTGCAGTTAAGTTGGATAAACCTCATTTAAGCACATACCTTTAAATATTCAAAGAGATTAGAAAAGTGCTCAGCAAATGTCACCCTCAAGACTAATTTTTTTTAAACTACAACTAATAAAGTACTCACAGATAAAAAGGTGGCTGCCCTAGTCTGCCCGTGCGGTTTACACAATTTTTTTTATAAAATATGCCGATGTCAAGTTGTTGTAATTGTACATGATTTTTAAATATTTTGGTACTTTTGAATGATCCTACTCATACATATGAGACACCGTTGGAAAGGTATTTTTTGGTCCCTTTTTTGGTTTTTATTTCTGGAACTTTTTTGGTACTTTTTTGGTACTTTTTGTACTTTTTTTGGTACTTTTGTACTTTTTTTGGTACTTTTGTACTTTTTTTGGTACTTTTATACTTTTTTTTCAATTCTTTGAAAGGAACAAACAAATTAATAATTAAAAGCCCCTAAAAATAACATGTTACGGTATTAAGTTTGCAAATATTAAATCACTAAACAGTTTGAAACAAATTAAAACCCAAAAATAAATAAACACGAAAGAAAAATAAACGTGAATGACTAAAAATAATGAGAGTTTCTACTAGTGTAAATATTGTTTTTTAGAGATATAATAAATTATATTAGTCCTTCTCTGATTTAATGCAAAGAAAATTTTGTTTTAGTTAAAGTACCAGCGCTTTTTCAACAATAATTATTAAACAAATATATATTTTACTACGATAATATATATTCTACTACGATTTAATTGCAAAGAGAACATTATTCTTGTCCGTTCCTTCAAATATCCTAATATCTATGCCAAAAATTTTCTGTTCAGCAATTAAAAAATATCAATAAACCATTTTTTTAAGATTGGTTGAAAAAATATATATTGTTTTGGTTTTATTTTTTAAGTTAATGTTAGGTTCTGTGTTTGAATAAATTTGCATATTATACATTAATATTTCAAATAAATCCACCCCAGCGCCACCTATAGGGTCCATTCATATTTTTTTTTTTGACGTAACATACACATAATCTGAACTGCTGTCAAATCGTACTTAATATAAGAATTTGTTTAAAAGCTTAATACCAGCGCCATCTACCGGTAGCAAATGCAAATAAAAACGCATAAAAGCTTGAACCATATCTAAGGTGTAATTTTTAGTTGGATAGATCTCATAGTAACAGTTGCACACACGATTTTATATATGACGATATGGCATTGCTCTTTGGCCATCTTTTGGGTAACCCTGTTGTGAAACAGGGTATTCCAAGTTATGATATACTGAAAGCCTACATCCTCTACTATATTTTCTCAATTGAACTTTTATTGATCTGACAAATAGTTTAGGAGATATAATTTTTTAAACACCAGAATGGTACTTTGGCCCACTGTGCATTGGTTCAAAAATTATGAGCAAAAGAGTGAAATTCGGCAAAAAAAAACACTATAACTTTCTAAAAGCAATTCTGAGAATGCTGAAGCTTGGCATATATATTTATCGTTCCCCTGAGCTGGTTCATATAGAATTTCAGCCAAATCGGTCCAGTGGTTAAAAAGTTATTAGCAAAACCGTAAATTTCAGATTCGCTTCACCTTAACTTCACGTGTTGAAAACTCGCTAAACATGTTTTAAAAACATTGGTAAGTCACGAAAGTATTTACCAACGTATTTTTGTCACTCAAAAATATTTTTACACTAAAACAAAAAAAAAAAAAAAAAAATACACTCGAAAAAATTTTATACTCAAAAAAAAATACACTCAAAAAAAAATTTGTAAATTATTTTTTTTTTTTTTCAAAATTAGTAAAAAAAAGGTTTTTTACACAAAATAAAATATATAACTTAAAAAGGGCCTTTTTGAGGGTATTCATAGTTCCGCCAAGTCGAATTTAACTTTTCTACTTGTTTTTTGGTGTAGAATCGTCTGGTGAAATCAGATTTGCAATATATTCAGCCGTTTTTGTTCTGCAGAAAAATCAACTCAAAATCAGCGATTTCAAATGCGTTGAAACACTACAAGGAGCGAAAAAATACCAGCAATCTTCTTATCTCCCCAAAGTTCTTCAAAAAAATTATGATACCCGATAAACAGATGAAGTGATATAGTCACCAAACTAACTCTAATATTTATGCTACTCGAAAAATTTTACGTTTACAATAAATTTTACATTAAAAAAAAAATTAGTTATTTTTTCAATAATTTTTTATTTTTTCAAATTCTGGTTAGTTTTTATTAAGATATAAAAATTGTTTTATTCCACCTTTCAAATATTATATTTTCAGTAGGTTTATTCTAGCTCGAGGTCATTATTTCCTTTACAAATTAAAACTATGATATTTTCATAGAATAATTTTCAAGAAAATTTTTTTTCTGTTTTAGATTTATTTATGTAGTTCATTTCTTGCAAGATTCCAAAACACGTGTCGATTAAGTCTTGCAAGAAATGACCCACTTAAATAAATGAAAAACAGAAAAAAAAATTTCTTGAAAATTATTCTATGAGAATATAATAGTTTTAATTATTAAAGGAAATAATGACCTCGAGCTAGAATAATCCTACTTAAAATATAATATTTTAAAGGTGGAATAAAACAATTTTTATTTCTTAATAAAAATTATTCTGAATTAAAACAAAATGGTTAGCACGCCATGGTTAATACCCCTAATATGGTATTATAACGTTAATAAAAATATTTGTAATAACAACCAAATGCATATAGGATTACCGAGGGCAATCGGTTTTGTCTGTTTAATTATATGTTTGTTGGTTAGTTGATGATAGTGATCTTATTACGATGGTACAATTTTCGTCTTCTAATTCCCAATGGGAGTAGAGTCGAATATGTATTAATATTTTAGTTTGATCATTAACGATTTGTCATTAAAGACCCTTTGCTACTTGTATAGTAAAGTGTTTTTATTTTTGCTAAATAATCTTGACAATGGGATCTGACAAATTCCAAAACACGTGTCGATTAAGTCTTGCAAGAAATTACCAACATAAATAAATTTATAACAGAAAAATAATTTTCTTGAAAATTATTTTATGAGAATAAAAAAGTATTAATTAGTAAAGGAAATAATGACCTCGAGCTAGAATAAACCTTATTAAAATATATTTTTTTAATTAAAAATCTGTGAAAAAATTTTTCATAATTAAAAATAAAAAATCATTATCTTAAACTATTCTCAATCACTGTAAAATCTCTAGTCATTGCAATCTTTATACAAATTAAACATACAGTTTTATTTAAATAATAATAACAATAACAGAAAACTGAAGACTGAAAACTGAAAATAAATAGAAACAAACTACATTTAACAAAAAACAAAATGTGTGTGTTAAATTGTAAAACTTACACGGGCGTGAATAATTTTCTTGTATTGTTTTTATAAAAATATATATATAAAAAAAAAAATAAAGAAAAACATTAAAAAATGTAGACACTCATACGTATTTAAAAAAAAAAAATAATTATTAAAATAAAAAAAATAATAATAGCAAATGTGTTTTCGTAATATTACTAAAAATGTGTAAATACAACTGTTTTTAACAGGCTTTTATTGTTGTCTTCAATAATAATTATAAAATTTTTTTTAAAATTTGTCGTTAATATCGTTCGATTTTAAAGTATTTCTTTTAATGATACTACGGAAAACTATAGAACAAAATACGATATGATGTGTTTTTTACATGCGCAATTTAAGTAACGTATACGTAATATTTCATTAAATATCTGTATAAATATTACCCATACGTCACATTTTCTTTTCGGTACACGTATCAAAATTTAGAAAAAAAAAAAAATAATAAAATGATAACTGTCTGCCTTTCCCGACAATTTGGTTTATAAAAATAGTCTTTTTAAAATTAATAAACAATTAATTTAAGTTTAAACAACAATGTTTTTACAACAAGAATTAATATTATTTTAGATTCATTTGAAATAATACACAAATCAATCAACTAGCGTGTCAAACGTACGCGTTAATGTCTCAATTACATCTCTTTTAATGTGTACCGCTTTCAAATGATCTCGTACCACTTAATGATGTCAACTTTTGTTGAATTATAGTGCAGACAAGCGAAATGCATACTTGATTTAATTTCTGGGAGAGCTTGTGCGTGAGTTTATTTTTAATTGAAACCAGCAAGTGCATAAAAGTTGAAACTGTTAAAAACTTAAAATTTATTTAATTTCTTGTTTATTCTGTTAGTAGAAATTGAGAATGGGCTCTTATACATGATCTGGATAATATACGTTTGAAATTAGATTCTAAATATAGTAAAACTGTATTTACAGTTTTTAATTTCATGATCATATTTCCTTTTAAAAGAACTTTAAAGTTTTAGAGGATTAAATTTTAGTAAAATATTTTTTAAAGATTTGTACTTGTCTTAGGACGCCACTAGTGGTTGCAAATGTAAGAAGAGGATCTCCGCTAACATTCCCATATCAGGAAAAAGGAGGTAAGTAATGTCCTTTTAAAACTTTATCCTTTAATATGATTTAGAATTTTTAACAAAATATTTTAATAAAGTTTTCTCATATTTTTTCCTGATTTGGAAAAATGGAGATATTAAAAAATAAGAGAAGATTCTCCTTTTTCATGTGCCATCAATCGTGACATTATAAGACAAGTACAAATATTTAAAATTTTTACAAAATGTAATCCTTTTAAACTTTGGAGTCCTTTTAAAAGGAAACAGGATCAGTTTTACTCCATTTGATCCCTACACTCAGACGTCATATTTACGAAATTAATAAATATGAGGTATCGTACACTCAAAAAAAAAAAAAACTTTTTACTTTTATTTTTTGCTACCTCCTATTTGACGAGAATTTCTTGTAATTTTACAAGCTTTGTATCAATAATTTGGTAATTTAAAAGCTTTTACCAATAAAATTGTAAGTTTTCAATTTTTTTGACGCTATACTACTTACAAGTCTCTCTTACAGGTCTCGTGACTTTACTAGATATTTTGCTACCTCTTATTTTACGAGAATTCCTAGTAAAAATTACGAGCTTTTTTGTAATTTTACTAGCATTTTAACCAATAAAATTGTAAATTTATCAAATTTTTTTTCGCAATAAAACTTGCAAGGATTTCTCGTGAATTTACCAGATTTTTTTGTAAAAAAAGTTTGAAATTTGTAAAATTACAAAAAAAAAATGTAAAATTGCAAAAAAAAAAAAAAATGTAAAATTACCAAAAAAACAATTTAAATTTTGATAGAAATTTTTTTGTTAAAAACCAAGAAAAACTATCAAATAGTGTTAAAATGGGATAACGAGACTTTTTTTTTAGTAATTTCACAAGTTTTTTTTTTTGTGTATTCAATTATTTTGATGCGCTGAACACGAATGTCAAAAAAAAAATCGTCGAACGGCTTTCGAGATATTGCTATTTGAAATTTCAGGGTTTTCCTATGTTCAAAACATTAAATTCTTATAAAGGTTGAGACATCCGATCCCTGAAACCCATGCATCCCTTCTATCCAAGTTTTTTTTTTTTGAAAATTTTCAGTAAATGGGTTAAATGGTATGATTTGTCTCAAGTTAATTTTGAATGAAAGTTTGACTCAAGTTCTATCAAATATCACATGGGAAAATTGTTGAGATTTTTTTTTTTTAATTCCCTGAACTTAGGAAAAAATCAACATTTTGGAAAATTTTCGACAAACTTTAAATAGCAATATCTCGACCGCTCGAACGATTCCACGATTTTTTGTAATTTTCGTATTCAGCATGCCAAAATTAATAAAAGTCATGTGTTGCAAAAATTTTTTTCAATCCAAAATTTTGTAAAAATTTTCCCAAAATTGAAAACTTTTATCTAAGGATGTTACGGCCATGGCACGGGTTAAAATGTTTGGATTTTGCTCAAATTAAGTTTAAATGAAAAATAAAAATAATAGGAATTTATTTTTATTTTTCAGTTTTTATACCCTACACCACTCTTTTGTACAGGGTATAATAAGTTTGTGCTGATGTTTGTAAGTACCCGAAATATTGGTTCTAGACCTAAATTCAAGATCGATTCAGAATAACTTTTTGAGTCGATTTAGCAATGTCCGTCTGACCGTCCATCCGTCGTTTCATCTATCAATCAATTGACATGAAATTTGAAACTTTAGCATCTTTTGACCCAAGGACGAAGCTAATTGAAATTGGATAAAATCGTCCCACGTTAAGGCTCAAATGGCTCTAATAACCGTATTATAATTAGGGTGACCATTTTTTTCTGAACTCAAATCAGTACGCCCAAGTTTTTATGATTTTTTTTTATAAAAAAAAATATGATGAATGTTTTCAACAATAAAAATATCGGTTTTATTAACAATTATAGTTTCTTTGAGTCAAAAAGTAGATCAGTAAAAATAAATAGTCAGATAGTCCCAACAAACAAAACCTTTTGAGTGTAGAAAACAATAAAAACACACAATTTTGAAGAATGAGATTTTAAAAATTTATTTGATTTGATTTTGAGGACTTTTCCACTTAGTTCTGAAATCATTGAAAAACTGATGAATTTACGTAATCAGACTTTAATTTTGATAAACAAATCCATCATTCCATGAAATGTTCATTAAAAAACATTTCATGATTTTGTAAGCATCAGCTAAATCTTTTGTTAAGAGCCTTTTTCGGACAGACAAACTCTCAGCTTCTTAGAATTTATTTTATAGAAAAGTGTCTCAGACTTAACTTTTATAAAACTTCTCGTATTCCATATTTTATGAAAATTATAGTTTTTAGACTTACGTTTTTAATAAAATTATTTTTCTGTTTAAATAGTCAGAAATCAGTACAATCAGTACATATTTTCAAAAATCAGTACAAATCAGTACATGGATTTTTAATCAGTACACGTGACTAAAAATCAGTACATGTACTGATCAAATCAGTACGAATGGTCAGCCTAATTATAATAGATATCGTTTTGAAATTTAACAGTTAATCAGATTATGTATGCACAAATCAGCATTCTAAATTTAAAAGGTATCGGGTCAATCCTTCTTGTAGTCCCCATACAAAGCACCCTCCCGATATTCACCTAATTCCCTCAAAATTCTTAGAAATGGGAACTATTTTATTGAGATTTGGCTTTGTTGGTATTTAACCTGTACTTTGGTAACCTAACCAAATCTTAATATATGTGGGCCATTTTTAAACTTAGTCCTCATATAAAAAAAAAAAAAATCGCCCAATATTTGATAAATCGGTTGGCAATACATAAGGCAATTCCACTCAAATTTGGTTGTTGTGTAGTTTCTACACCTATTATTGATCTTACAAAAGTACTTCTATCTGCATGTCTGTAGAAAACACGCAAACTTTCGAAAGACAATTCTAAGGAACATGAAGTTTGGCTTATATATTTTTCATTTACCTAGACAAGTTGCTGTTGCAATTTAGCAAAATCGGTCGATTGGTTCAAAAGTTATAAGCAAAAGAGTGAAATTTGGCAAGGGTTATTCGCGAATTTACGAGTTAAAAAACACTTTAACTTTCAAAAGACATTCCTGACTCTGCAGTAGCTTAGCATATACATTTCTCGTTCTCCTAATCTGGTTAGTATCGACTTTCAGGAATCGGTCGAGTGGTTCAAAAGTCATTAAGAAAAACGTGAATTTCAGATTGGTTTTACCTTAAATTCAGAAATTGTTAAATCAGAAAAATATATTACAAAGAATTTTTGTCACTTAAATATATTTAACACAAAAAAAATGCACTCGAAAGAAATTTTACACTCAAAAAAAATTTTTACACTCAAAAAAAAAATTTGGACTCAAAAATTAATTTAATATTTTTTTTTTTCAAAATTTTCCAACAAAAAAAAAATTTTTAACTCAAAATACAATATTTCTAATCGAAATTGTTAATTTTCAAGTTGGAAAATTTTCCACCACTTCAAAAGGGCATTGTGGGGGGTATTTATTGATTCGGCCAAGTCGAATTTAACTTTTCGACTTGTTTGTTTTATTTTTTTTTTTTTTAATTTTTAAAAATCCATAACTTTGATTGCCGGGTGCCACGGGGTAATTTAATCCAATTGGCCTCAAAATTTGTAACACATAAGTTGAGAATAAAAATTTAACACTTATATTTTTTTTACTATTTAAATGAATGTTTTATTAGACTTTCAGCGATTTAGAAAATGGAATAAAATTATCCCTTAAAATGGTTATAAGAGGGTTCATATGTTCTAAGAAAAGAACCGCCTAAAAATTTCAATGAAGACATCCAACCATATTTATCAGCTTACAAGGAAAGTCTCCCTAGTGTCACCCACCGATCTTTATGGAATTGGTTTTATTTTGTATAGCAGAAAAAATAAAGGCACACGTATTTTTTATAGCGGCCCAAATTCTTATTAAGGGGGTGAAAATGAGGGGGGGGGGGGTAAACTGTAATTTTTTCGTTTTTTTTGTTTATCTCCTATAATCTAGTCATGTTACATACCAAATGAAAGGTCTGAAAAACCTATCTATGTGTATAAAGCACATGATCAAACATGCACAGATTTTTATCATATTGACCAAAATACCCAAAACTTTAGGATATTTTTGTTTATAAGTCAAAAATTTATTACTTTAATTGGCACATTGTTAGTACTACGAGGTAGGTCTTTTAAATAGCTTTAATCTGATATCACATATGCCTATATTAATTTTGATTAAATGGGCGTAAATCGTAAAAAAAATGAAAAAGGTTAACTTCCCCTCATACAAATCGACCTCCCTAAAAATGAGTTTGGGCCGATAAAAAAAAATAATTTGTTAGCAACACGAGGTAGGTCTTTTAAATACCTTAAATCCGATATCAAATATGCCTATATTAATTTTTATTAAATAGGCGTAAATCGTAAAAAACCCCTAAAAGGGTCATTATTAGTGAAATCAATCATGAATATTTTTGACCCCCTCCGATATTGATGAAATTTGGTTAAGTTCTTACGCTACGTAAAAAACTAACAAATGCATATTTTCAGCCCTCTAAGTCAACAGGTGCCGAAAATATGGAGGGTCAAAATTTCCCCCAAAATCTCCCAGTCGCGACACTTTACACCGTAAAAACTTAATATCGTTGGTTCTATTATAGCTAGAAAGCCCATTTTTGGTTTGTTTTGAAGCTCATAATATGATTTACAATACCTACCATAACCAAAAAATTTTCAAAAAAAAATAAGGGTTACCTCCCTTATTTTAAGGTCGTGATAAAGCGAGGAGAAAATGGGGAGGATGGTATCCCCCGATTTTTTTTTTTACTTGATACTCTTATAGAGAAAGTCCTAAAGAATATATTCTAAAATTTTCAAGTTGGGACAACAATGGGATCACTCACAATCAAAATTTTTCACAATTTCCCCTTAAATCTCCAAATCGCAACATTCTTGAACCTTAAAAATTTAATACCATAAGTGCTATTGTAGCTACAGACCCCATTTTTGTTTGTTTTAAAGCTTTTAGTACGCTCTACAATACCTACCTTAACCAAAAAATTTTAGAAAAAAAGGAAGGGTGCCCCCTTATTTAAACTTCGTGGCAAAGGGTGGAGGAAATGGGGGGAAAGAATCATCCGATTTTTTTTTTACTTGGTATTCTCAAAGTGCAAGTCCTAATGAACATATCCTAAAATTTTTATGTTGGGACAACAATCAGATCGACCAAAATCAAAATTTTTCACAATTTCCCCCAAAATCTCCAAATCTCGACACTCTTGCACATTACAAATTTAATATCGTGGACCATATTGTAGCTACAGAGTCCATTTTTGGTTTGTTTTAAAGCTCTTAATATGCCCTACAATATTACTATCACAAAAAAAAAAAGTTAGGGTTGCCTCTTGTATTAAAAGATCGAGGCAAGGGGTGGGGGAAATCGGGGGATAGTATCCCCCAATTTTTTTCACCTTGTTTTTTTTTTAAATGAGTAAGTTCTAGAGAGCATATCCTGAAATTTTTATCTTGGGACTCCAATGGGAGGCGCAAGAATGTCGCGATTTGTTGATTTTGGGGGAAAATTTTGAAAAATTTTGATTTTGGTCGATCCCATTGTTGTCCCAACATAAAAATTGTAGACTATGTTCATTAGGACTATCACTTTGAGAATACCAAGTAAAAAAAATATTGGGGTATACTTTCCTCCCATTTCCTTCACCCTTTGCCACGACCTTCAAATAAGGGGGGCACCAATTCCTTTTTTTGGAAAATTTTTTGGTTTTGGTATGTCTTGTAGAGCGTATTATAAGCTTTAAAACAAAAAAAATGGGCTCTGTAGCTACAAAAGCACTTATGATATTAAATTTTTAAGGTTAAAGAGTGTTGCGATTTGGAGATTTTGGGGAAAATTGTGAAAAATTTTGATTTTGAGTGATCCCATTGTTGTCCCAACATAAAAATTTTAGAATATATTCTTTAGGACTTTCTCTAAAAGATTATCAAGTAAAAAAAAAAATACCATCCTCCCCATTTTCTCCTCCGTATATCACGACCTTAAAATAAGGGAGGTAACCCTTATTTTTTTTCGAAAATTTTTTGGTTATGGTAGGTCTTGTAGAGCATATTATGAGCTTCAAAACAAACCAAAAATGGGCTTTCTAGCTATAATAGAACCAACGATATTAAGTTTTTACGGTGCAAAGTGTCGCGACTGGGAGATTTTGGGGGACATTTTGACCCTCCGTGTTTTCGCCCACAGTTTACTTAGAGGGCTGAAAATAAGTGTGCGTCAGTTTATCACTTAGTGTTACAACTAAACCAAATTTCATCAAAATCGGAGGGGGTGACGAAAATTTTTAGCTATTTTTGATTGATTTCACTAAGACTGACCCATTTAAAAAAAAGTCAAAGAAAAAATTATGTTTTTGGTATTAAATGCTAACAGAATTTTTTCAACGGACTATTATTCACATTATTTCTGAATATAATTAAGCTGTAGCACCAAGTCTGATAAAGTTGTTGGGAAAAAACTGATGACACCATATTTTGTGGGTTCCACTGATTTTCAGAATCCTTCGAGGGCTATAAATGGGACTTGGTCACCATACTGGACAATCCGAGTATAGGGGTTTACTAACTGTTGGTGTTGCAATCGAACCTATATTATCAAGTTCTTTTTTACTACTGCACAGTGTAATTTTTGCAAAATTTTTTGGCGGATTTTTTTGTCCAAAGCTCTTTATTAACTTCACATTGGAACCATTGCGGCTGATTGTGATGTGCGAAAATTTGTTTCACAGTGTCATAAAAAATGGAGGTATGTGATTTATTTGTTTAATTTTATTTTGGTACTTACTTTATTGTTTTTGTTGATTTTTAAACATTTTTTTTAATTTATTTTAAAGCACCAGACGAATAGAATAGATCATTCACTGAATTTCCATGTCATAATACGACAACACAACACATTGACATACATTTTTTCTATTTAATTTTCTTTTTGGTATTTTTATTATATAAAAAGAATTTATTTATTTTTTTTTATTTTATTTCCATGCGTTTATTTTTAAATACATAAAAGCCAAGCAATTATTTATATTTTTTTTTCTTTTAGTTCGTTGATTTTGGTGTAATTGTTGATTTTCCGTTTTCTTTTGAATTTACTAAAGATATTTAACAAAAAAAAAAAAAAAACTATTTTTTATTGTATTTTTTTTATATGATTTAATACATACTGAATTTATTCACGTAGTTTTAATGTGTAATGGACTTGGAATCTTTGGACTTTTGATTTATTATTATTTTGTTTTTATGTATTTGCATAAATTTAAGTAATTTTTTAATTCATATTTTTATTTTGATTAATTGTTTAGTTTTTATTTGTTTGTGTGATTGAAACATATTTATTGCTTTTTTTCTATGTTTTAATTAAAAAATTTAATACATTTTATAGGATTTCAGATAGTTTTATTTTTATTTGCTATTAGAATTAACATATTTTAGATTTATTATGTCACTTTTCACTGCTTTTAGAATCTAGGATTTTCTAATGAAAATAATTGTAGAATTGAAGAAAATTTTACTTACAAGGATCAGATCTTAAGAGCCTATAAATGCTAATGACGGCAGAATTTTATTTTATGCAAATTTAATTAAATTCTTTTTAAGTGAAATTTAAGAGTTAAAAACAATATCATATCCTAACCGTAAAAAACTCGATCGATGAAAAAAAATGAACAATATAAAAATTAAAAATTTTTCTAATTTATCCTTAGGAGAATTTTACCATCTTTATATTTATATGGGGCATTACATGCCAAATCGCACACTTTCGGACCAGACCCCTTTCAATTTTTTTTATTTTTAGATGTGTTGTAGTGCGTATTAAATGCAACTTGCACACCATTTGTCAGCCTTATATTCTAAGTTGGTGTTGTCATCAAATTCAAAATGGCGATTTAAAAAAAAAAAAATAAGAAATTGAAACATTAAATTAATTTTGACCAGTAAAAATATCGATATCTTAAAAAAAGTTGAACAACATTTTGTTGGTATTTAGATGTAGTTTTAGAAAAAAAAAATCAAAAAATTATTCGATGTAAATATCACTTATTTTTTAACTCTTAAAAATTAAAATCAACTTTTTGAAAAGTCCGAAACCTTCGATTTCTTTAAAAAAAAATCTCTAAAAACTTAACACTAAATTACGCAACTTTTAAGCCATAATTCAAGATGTGATCACAATTCTTTTTATATTCTTTCAAAATTTTAAAAATTGCACCTCTTTTTTTTTGACTCTGATTTATTTTATACGGTGCTCCAAAAAAAAATTAAATTGGTAGATAGTGACCCTAACTTACCCTAGGTATATTCATTTGGAGGTAAAAAGTACGTAAGGCGTTCCGCATGGGCCTTGAAGTTTAAAAAACGGATTACAAGGAAAAATATGATTTTTTTTATGTTTTCTCAATTTTTTGGTATTTTAAGTTAAATTTAAATTCAAGTGGTTACAGAATTTTAATTTGGAGTACAATGCCTCTCTAATAAGGTACTAAAAACTAAAATCGGTTGAAAATCAGCCAAGTTATTACAACTTCCCCAGGCATCTAGCGTGTGTCATACCACTTTATGAAAGAATACAAGTCCATTTTTTTTTTAAATTATTGAAATTATCTACTGTAATAAAATTTTTTCATTATTCATGTTTCAGTGTAATATGTTTTTGGTTTTTCCAAATTTTAAAACAAAAAATTTTTTTGTTTTTTATAAAATAGAGATTTCAAAAGGGTGTTGAAAATGCAGGCATTATTAGCATTAATTTAAAACATGTCAGCAAAACGCAAAATGAAAAATACTTGTCATCTAATTTCATTTGAACTTGAAGAATAAAAAAATGTCATTACAGTAGAAAATTTCAATGAATTTCAAAAATCGGATTGTATTGCTTAATCAAGTGGTCTGCCACACGTTAGATGCCTGGGGTAGTTGTAATAACTTGGCTGATTTTCAACCGATTTTAGTTTATGATACAATATTAGAGAGTCATTTTATTCCGTATTATAATTCTGTAACCACTTAAATTTAAACTTAACTTAAAATACCAAAACAATTGAGAAAAAACATAAAAATTCATATATTTCCTTGTAATCGGTTTTTTAATTTTTGTGACACGTATTTTCACCTCGAAATGAATATATTTAGGGTAAGTTAGGGTCAGTATCTACTAATTTTTCTTTTTTTTGGAGCACCATATAAAATAAACCAGAGTCAAAAAAAAGTGCAATTTTCAAAATT
The DNA here is from genome assembly GCA_963921195.1 of Pegoplata infirma. Taxonomy (NCBI): domain Eukaryota; kingdom Metazoa; phylum Arthropoda; class Insecta; order Diptera; family Anthomyiidae; genus Pegoplata; species Pegoplata infirma. The sequence goes on from OY992536.1 coordinate 39,284,350, forward strand.
AAAAAAAAAAAATAGAACGAGCTATGATCACATCTCAAATTATGGCTTAAAAGTTGCATAATTTAGAGTAGAATTTTTAAACTAAAAAAAAAAAAAAACTAAGGTTTCGGACTTTTTAAAAAAGTCGATTTTAGTTTTTAAACGTTAAAAAATACAGTGACTCGCAGCTTATTTCGTGTGTTAGATATCAGTTTGCAATCCATTTAAGACAAAGTTTCCAATAATACACCTAATTATTATCAAACGAGTATTTTTGTTAAAAGTGCTGTGTAGGTAATTTATTGAGCTTTAATTTAAGCTTAATAACGTCCAGATTGAGTAAATATTAAACGAGCTACGAGGGTCGAAACGGAAATTAAAATTATTGAAAGACGTTTTTTAGAAAATTTCTTAAAATTACTTTAAGTCGATTTTTCCCAAGCTCAAACATTAAAAATTTAAAAAATAGTCCAATAGCATACAGTCATTAATCAAAAAAAAATTTCTATGACCCAAACAAAAATCAAATTTTTTAAAATGCTGTCGAAGAAATCCGAATTTTTGACCTCCAATTCTTTTGACCACCAATTTTTTGTAATCAAAAGAAACGTTCAATTATTTTTATATCTCATTATACCCTCCACTCTAGTGATAGAGGGTATATATAAGTTTGTCATTCCGTTTGTAACACATCGAAATATTGGTCTAGGACCCCATAAAGTATATATATTCATGATCCTTGATCGATTTTAAGTCGATCTAGCGATGTCCGTCCGTCCGTCCGTCCGTCTGTCCGTCCGTCCGTCCGTCTGTCTGTCTGTCTGTCCGTTGAAAACACGCTAACTTTTGAAAGACTTTACGGAGGCTCCTGAAGTTTAACATATATGTTCTCCATTTACCGGGTCAGGTTGGTATTGCAATCCAGCGAAATCGGTCCAGTGGTTCAAAAGTTATGAGCAAAATAGTAAATTTCGGCAAGGGTATTTTTCGAATTTACAAGATTAAAACCACTATAACTTTCGAAAGACAATTCTGAGGGGGCTGAAGCTTAGCATTTATATTTGTCGTTTCTCGAGGCTGTTTGGTTTTGAATTTCAGCAAAATCGGTTCAGTGGTTCAAAAGTTATAAGCAAAGCAGTGAATTTCAGATTTGTTTCACCTTAAACTGTTGAAAACTCGTTAAACAAGTTTTATAAGCATGGTGAAATACCAGTTTTGTAAAACTTGTTGTTTGTTTTCTTGTCGTGGGGTGCAGTTTAGTTGTTAGACAAGTAAATATTTGTTATTGTTTTGTTATTGTGAGTGTTACTGTATGTAACGGGAAAAAAATCAAATAAAGTATGTGTATGATTGAATGTTAATTTGTTTTTGGTTTTTAAAGAAGAAGATGGTAATATAAAAAGAAGAAAATATGTGAAATAGTTTTTTTTTTGTATTACATTATAGGTATAAAACAACAAAAATATTTTACAAAGTAATTTGTTACTCAAAGAAATTGTACACTAAAAAAGTATTTACACTCAAAAAAAAAAATGTTACACTCAAAAAAAATGTACACATTATTATTTTTTTTTTTGTTTAATGAAATGGCAGACTCAAAAAAATGTTGACAGTCAAAAAAACTTTACACTCAAAAAAATTTGATTGATTAAAAGAAAGTTTGACTCAAAATAATATATATATTTCTAATAAAAAATTTGTAATGCAATTTTTGAAATTTTTTTTAGAAAATTACTAACAGATAACATTGTGGAGGGTATTCATAGATTCGACCAAGTCGAATTTAATTTTTCTACTTGTTACTATACACTTAGGTGCACTAAAATTATTAAACAATTAAATATTTTCTTTGTTTACCAAAAATTGGTGGTCAAATGAATTGAAGGTCAAAAAATTCGGATTTCTTCTACTGTGTTTTAAAAATTTTGGTTTTTATTTGGGTCTTTGGAAAATTTATTTAGTAAATGAACATTAACTATTCGACTATTTTTTAAATTTTTTATGTTTGAGCATGGATAAAATCCACCGAGAAATGTTTTTAAGAAATTTTCTAAAAAAGGTCTTTCAATAATTTCAATTTCCATTTCGACCCTCGTAACACATTTAATATTTATACAATCTGAACGTCATTAAGTTTTAATTAAAGCTTGACTAATTACATACACAGGACTTTTTACAAAAATACTTATTTGATAATAATTAGGTCTATTCAACTTTGTCTTGAATGGATTGCTACCTAATATCTTTCACACGGAATAAGCTGCGAGCCACCGTATGTGGTAATTACTTCGAATAATTTTTCCATATTATTTTTCTAAAAATAAATTTAAATACCAACAAAACGTTGTCCAACTTTTTTTAAGATATCTTTATTTTTTACTGGTCAAAATTACTTGAAAATTTAAATTTTTAAATTTTTTTTAAAAATTCGCCATTTTGAAAAATTGATTACTCAACACGAACATATTATAAAAATCTGAAAATTAAAGAGAAAGTTGCATTTAATATATACTAAAACACATAAAAAAAATTAATCAAAGGGGGTCGGGTCTAAAAGTGAGTGATTTGGCCTGGAATGCCCCATATATAAAAATTTTGAAAATTACAAAAATTAATTTAGGTCAGAAAAATGGAATTTTTAACCATTGTAAAGTCCGCACTTCTGTAAAATTATACAGTATAACACCGTCCAACACAAATGAAAACAAGTAAGAAAGTTATAGTCGGTCAAGACCGACCATATGATACCCTACACCAGTGTTTTCCGGAAAATGAGTCCCAAGTCCAAACATGTACCGGTTGTATCTGTCTTTTGTTAGATCTTTATTTAGTGTAGAAAACGCACACAGATCAAATTTTAGTGGAATTGGTTTATTTTTTTGTCAATACCAATTTATCTGAATATCGGTCGAAATTTTTATATGGGGGACTAAGTCCAAAAATGGTCCAATTATATTCCGATTTGATTAAGTTATTTAAGAACACGTTTAACACCTAAAAATAAAATTTGTATCAAATATTTCCATATTTATGAATTTTGATTGAATTATGTGAATATCGGGAAGGTGGTTTGTATGGGGACTACCAGAAGGACTGAACCGATTCCTTTGAAATTTGGAATGGTGATTTGTGCATAAAAAAATTTTACTACCTGCTGAATTTCAAAGCGATTACTATTATAATACGGTTATTAGAGTCATTTAAGCCGAATCCAAAGGGGGCGTTTGTATGGCGCTTGGTCTTAACAAGGACCGATTTTCAATAGGCTTCGTCCTTGGGCCAATAGATGCTTTAGTTTCAAATTTCAAGTCAATTGATTGAAAATTGCGAACTGTATCGTGCTTAAACCGATAGATGGACAGACGGAAGGACGGACAGACGGACGGACGGACAGACGGACGGACAGACAGACAGACAGACAGACAGACAGACAGACAGACAGACAGACAGACAGACAGACAGACAGACAGACAGACAGACAGACAGACAGACAGACAGACAGACAGACAGACAGACAGACAGACAGACAGACAGACAGACAGACAGACAGACAGACAGACAGACAGACAGACAGACAGACAGACAGACAGACAGACAGACAGACAGACAGACAGACAGACAGACAGACAGACAGACAGACAGACAGACAGACAGACAGACAGACAGACAGACAGACAGACAGACAGACAGACAGACAGACAGACAGACAGACAGACAGACAGACAGACAGACAGACAGACAGACAGACAGACAGACAGACAGACAGACAGACAGACAGACAGACAGACAGACAGACAGACAGACAGACAGACAGACAGACAGACAGACAGACAGACAGACAGACGGACGGACAGACGGACGGACGGACAGACGGACGGACAGACGGACGGACGGACATCGCTAAATCGACTCAAAAAGTAATACCGAGTCGATCGGTATACTTGAAGGTAGGTCTAGGACCAATATTTCGGGTAGTTACAAACATCAGCACAAACTCATTATATGCTGTACCACAGAGTGGTGTAGGGTATAAAAAGTCGTTAAACACGAACTGGAAATTTTACGTTTGAAACTAGAAACTGCATTTAAAGTTTTTCTTTTTGTGATCCTGTTTCCTTTTAAAAGGACTTCAAAGTCTTAGAGGACTAAATTTTATAAAATATTTTTTTAATATTTGTACTTGTCCTAGGATGCCACTAGTGATATCAAATGAAAAAGAAGGATCTTCCCCAATTTTCCTATTTTATTATTTTTACATATCAGAAAAAAGGAGGTAAGGTACGTCCTTCCATATAAATGTTTCCTTCAATATCATTCAAAATGTTCAACAAAATATTTCGATAAAGTTTTCAAATGACTTTACTCACATCCTTTTATCCTGATATGGCAAAATAAAAAAATGTAAATATTAGGGGAGATCTAGGACAAGTACAAATATTTTAAAAATATGAATCCTTTTTATAACAAAATGTATCCTTTAAAACTTTGAAGTTATTTTAAAAGGAAACACGATCACGAAATAAAAAAACTCTAAATGCAGTTTTACTCTATTTGCTCTCTACTTTCAGACATATGTCATCCGGTTCATGTTTAATAATTGCTGCCGGACGGTGTAATCAGTCCCAAATCATTTAGCTGATAAAAATATTTTTGAATAACCGTAAATAGATACTGTAAAAGTTGTCTGAGTGTGTAAAATATTCAATATTAAAAAAATTTTAATTTCTTGAACGTAGGGAAAAACCCTAATTTTTGATAAATTTCAAATAGCAATATATCGGAAAACGCTAGACTGATTTCAGAAAATTTTTTGATATTTCAGCAAGTCAAAATTAATAAAAATAATGCATCGCTAGATATTTTTTTGTCAAATACCAAATGGCGATAACTCGAAATCCGCTCGCCAGACACTTTTTGTAAAATTCCAAATGGCGATATCTCGCAAACCGCTCGACCATTTCAGATTTTTTTTAATATTTGTATTCAGCAAGCTAAAATTAATAAAGCTAATGTATCGCAAGATTTTTTCATTTTAATTTTTAAAATAATAAAAATATTGGTGAAAATTTTCCAAAACTTTGATCGAAGATCGCCACGGGTTAAAATAATCAGATTTGGCTCAAATCAAGTTTAAATAAAGAATTTCTGAATCTTCATGAAAGCGTTAGAAAAGTAATTTTATATGTATTTTATTTTTTAATTTTTGAACTCTGGAAAAAACTGACACTTTGGCCAAATTTTACCGTTCAACCGATTTTCAAATTTTTTTATATTTATATTCAGCATATTAAAATTAATAAATGTGATGTATCGCAAGATATATATTATATTTTTGGGCATACCCCTAGAACAATGCTTTTTGAAGAGCTGATAACAAGAAAATAAATAACCAAATTTTTGGAGGTCATTATCAGTTTAATAAAAAAACTTGAAAAAAAATATAATAAATTTTTTATCTTCAAAAGGTTGTGCTGGACAAAAATTGCTTCATGAAAACATTGTTCCTCTATGTACTCTACATAACGAGTCTTTTGGCACCAATTTCAAAAAAAAAAAAAAAATACATATTTTTTGGACATGATAACATGAGAACTGGTTGCGCCCTGAAGATGACTTCCAATTTTTTTTTTAATTTTCCCCGTATTCAGATCTTCCATAGGCATCATTCTAGTGGTATGTCGTAAGGAAATTACAAAATTTCCTGATTTCAGGACATGCTAATATATGTATGTATATTAGAGTGCCACTTAAAAATTAAATTTTCGAATTTCAAAATGCGCGGGTCGGAATATTGTGTAGTTGCGTATAAAAATTATTGTGTAAAAGTTTCAGAAAATTCGAATAACTTTAACCAGTGTCGCATTGAGGTCAAAATTTCGAGTTTTTGGGAAAAAGGACTATGATTTAAAAAAATAAAAAATAAAAAAAATAATTTTATGAAATTAATTAAAATATATTTTTTTTATTAAGTTTATACACAAAACTACTTGGAAAAAAATATGTCAACTTTCTATGACCTCATTAACCCGTTCAAAATTTTAAGCTGAAAATGACCATGAATTTATGGGGGTACTTCAAATGAGTATTTTCGATTTTTTAAAAATTTTATTAAACAAAATTATTTAATTCAACATTTCTATACAAGTTACTTTTAAAAAACAACCTAAAGATTAAATATTCAAAAAATTGGGGATATACATCGACTCAATCATTTTTTGGAGCCGTTTGATTTTTGCGGATTTCAAGGAAACTAGAATTTTGTGTATACTTTTTTCCTGAAAATTGATTTTCGAATAAACTGACCAAATTTATATTGTTTGGTGCTTCATTTGATTAAAGTTATTCAGTTATGAACTTTTAACTTTATTGGACATCGTTAATCCATATTGGCAGGGGGCAAATATGACCCAAGCAGCAAATTTGAAGATTGTTTTTAGAACTTTAAGAAATTCATTGCTTTGAAATCATTTGAAATTCGAAAATTTAATTTTTAAGTGCCACTCTAATGTATATACATATTTTTTTTAACTCAATTTCTAAAAAATTTTAAAACTCATACGAAAACAAAAATGCCGCTCTATCCACACATTCGGTACATCCAAGTTTTTTTTACTTATTTAATATAACACAGTGATACAAAACCGAATTTTCAAAATCGGAATGGGATAAAACCAAAAGCAAAAGAAAGTTGACATTTTACATAACAAAGCCCTCAGGGTTTTTTTAGTTTAGCGCTTGAATTTTCTTTACACGCATTTAAAGTTGGTGATTTAAAGTCCAGCTTTAGGGGTGCCTGGTGGTGCCCTTATTGGACATGTGGGGTCCAGCGTCCAAACTTAAACTCGAAATTACGTTAGCTATATCCTGTATGAATTTCGCTACAATCTTTCCCGTACCTACTTACTAAATAGCCAAATTATTAAAAAAATCAAATGTGCAACATTGCGTATGATTGTTATTTAAACACAATTTCAAAATTAAGCATACGCCTTATACAGTTTTCAAGCAATTATTATATCGAGGGCCTATATTCAAAACCCTCTATCTAAAAAAACACAACTTTTCAGGAGAGCCAAAAAACTGTTTATTTCGCGAATTTTTAGAGTAATTAAAATTCGATATTCTACAATATTTTTTTAAATCAACTACTGAATCTGACATATAATTCGTTTTTAAAATTTTGCACTATTGGGGGATTTAGAGGATAGATAGAGGGTTTTGTTTCTCAAAAATATTAAGTACAGGAATGAAAATGATCAGATAGAGGGTTTTGCATTTTAATAAAAATGAATTATGATTTCATTTATGACATCGGTTAATTTTTAACGTAATTTATTAATGATAACGGCTTATAAATAATTTCGAAATCGCAGTTTTGGTCCACAGGTGCGGATTGTTAAGAGAAAAATTATTTTTTTTACCGAATTTGTCTCAAAAGTTGACAAACTGTTGAGTATGTTATGTAAGAAGTAGTAAAAAAAATAAAAACGGGATTTTGGTCCACAGATGCTGATCAGCATCGGGATTTTTAAGATAAAAATTTTTGTTTCACAATGTACACAAGACATCCAAAGTTTGAGACATATTTTTTAAAAAAGTCAAACAAGAATTTTCAGAAAAAATTAGCATCAGTGGACCAAAATGGTGGTTCTGGAATTTTGTTGATAAATTCATGTACAGCATGCACAAATTAGTTTGAAAACATGTAATGCATGATAAAATTATTCAAAACAAATATTTGTAAAATAATTATTTGAAAAGATAGAGGGTTTTGCATTCAGAAATATTAATTGTGTAAGAGATAGAGAAAACAAAAAATGAAAATAAAATAGCAAAAAAAAAATATTTTGTTCTGAATTTTACACCATAGATGAGGGCCGTTTTACTGAATATTTTGCCATCAAAAAGTCATTTTCGTGAAAATGGAAGATAGAGGGTTTTGAATATAGGCCCTCGATATGTAATTATAATAAAAGTTGACCTTTAAATGCGTGTAAAAAAAATTAGCGGTGAACTAAAAAAAAGCCTTGATTGTTTTGCTAAGAAATTTGTCAACTTTTATTTGCTTTTTGTTTCATCAAATTCCGATTTTGGTTGTTGCACTGTGTAATTATTGAAACAATTTAACAACAGGTTCGTAAAATATTCCAAAATAAAATAAATGTCATGGATTTTTTTTCTTCCCAAACGCGACCAAAAGCAAAATTTTTTTTTTTAATTATTTTATTAAAAATTAATTTTTTTGCAGAATTTTATACGGATTTTCGTTTTTAATAATTAATTTTTTTACTTTTATAAAAAAAAAAAATAATTTATAAAAGCTGTATTTTATTTTTTTTAATATTAAATTTACTAAAATATTTACTTTTAACGTACAATTTTTTAACTCAAACTTTCGAATTCTTTTTAAACACTTTTAAATTTATTTTGTTTGTTATTTTATTTTTTATGTAACTCAAAAATTATTTTTTTTTAATTTTTAAACATTTTTTTTATTTTCTATTTTCTTTGTTTTCACTTAAATTTTGTTTACACAATTTTGTTTTTATGTATTAAAATATAATTTTTTTTGTTTTAATTTAAATTTTCTCATTTTGTTTAGTATTTTGTTTTATTTTTGTTTTCATTTTTTAAACCGCTTAATAAATTCAAACGTACACAACGCGTCGGCACATCTTAACAAACTGAATTTGCGAATTTTCCAAACGTCAACTACAACCACTTGAACAACGTTAACGTCTACAGCATCTGCATCTGTTTAAACGATAGCAACAAAACAAATTGACCAAGACGCTAACACCGCACACGTTCCTTAACATTTTTTTCTATTATTTATTTGTTGTTGTGAATTTTCATGTAATAATATTTTGCATTTTTAACATTTTTCTCACAAAATGTTAAAATAACATTTCTATACTCTCCGGAAAATACTGGGAAAATGTTAAAAACACATTTGTTTTGGGATTTTCAGTTTTTGTTTATAAACAAAATCTAAAAAAAAATATGAATGAGGAAGTGTTGCTTCTTTACTGAAGTGGGATTTCCGTAGTAAACAGCACGTGTTTTTTTGTTTGGGTTGTAAAAATACACGTGTGAGAGCGTTAAAATGAGAGCAAGGGAAAAATTATTTTTTTATGCTAATAAATATTTTTCTTGGAAAAATTTGTTATGGTTTTAAATATTTTTAATGGGTTTTTATATAAGGTTAATAATGTTTAATCACACATTTTCATGGTATTTTTTTTTAATGTATCAAAAAGAGAACATGCATAAAGGATTTCTATATAAATGACTTAATGCGAATATGCAAAAATTTATTAACTATTTTTTTTAGAAAATTTTCGGAACTTGTTTCTTTAACAAAACAAAATTTAGCTTAAAAAAAAATTAAAATCTAAAATTTTGTTTGCCCAGCAAAACTTTTCGGAGTCATTCAAAAATAACTAGTTCTACAAGTACTTCAAAGCTTGTCACGATAGGTTCTCAAAGAGCATCCTGGAACTACTGATGTCACAACTACACCATTTTAAATTGAAATTGAGAAATTCCAAATTCATATTGAGAAATAACAAATTGATATTGAGAAATGCAATTTGATATTGAGAAAAAATAAATTGATATTGAGAAAAGAAAGTTGATATTGAGAATACACAAATTGATATTAAGAAATGAAAATTGATATTGAGAAACAAAAATTGATATTGAGAAATTTGAAATTGATATTGAGAAAGGAAAATTTATATTGAGAAAATACAATTTGATATTGAGAAAAGACAAATTGATATTGAGAAAACAAAATTGATATTGGGAAAAGACAAATTGATATTGAGAAATAAAAAATTGAAATTAAGAAAATACAAATTGATATTGAGAAAAGAAAAATTAATATTGAAATATAAAAATTTGATATTGGGAAAAACAAAATTGATATTGAGAATTCCCAAATTGATATTGAGAAAATACAAATTGATATTGAGTTAAGGCAAATCCACTTTGTAAGTTAAAAATTAAAAATTTACAATGATCAAAACGGCACTGAATTTTTTATTAAACGTGAAAATAAAATGTTTTTATAAAAAATACTCAAAAACACGATGGAGTTTAAGGACAACTGCTGCATTTGTCAGCTAACCATGAATACATAGAGGAGAAGTTTTACAAATTCTGCCGTGCTGCCACTTACCTAAGACAAATAATTATATGTGCATTTTTTTATAATGAGTTATAGGAAAGAAATGAAATTATTTTTTCATGTTTGGTTAATATTTTATTATGTTTATATATAAGCATTAAAATCATAAACATTTTAATTTTATACTTTAATTTTTAAATCAGTAAATAACGAAAAAGGATATACATCATATATTTTCTATAGAAAATAATTATATGTGCATAAAAGAAAATTCGTATATATTCTTTTTGATTTGCAATGTAATTAAGTATTTTGTGAAAATTTGTGTTCGCCTTGCATATTTAAACTTTTTTAAGCCCAGGAGGCATAAACCCCACCAAGGTTTTTAATGTACCAATCCCCTTGTCCCCCGTTTTGTCAGTATTTGAATTTAAATCCTTTAATGGTCTTGTACGGCTTTGACTTTTAAATGACCTTGGCAGAAAGGGTCCTAAAGAGGAATTTAATTGTTTGTAGGTCGGGACTAATGGCTGGCCATTTTAATACTGGTATGTTATGCGCATTTAGCAATTTTTTTGTCAAACGAGTGAAATGGATTAGAGCGTTATCATGTGAGAATGTCCAATTATCTCCATTTAGTTCGGTAGCAAAGTTTATTAAATGGTCTCCAACAAGTAAAAATATATTTTTGCATTATTTTTATTGCAACCAAATCATATTCAAACCCTTCCTCATGATCCAAATGCATCCCATGCCATGACGGATTCGCAACTGGGGTTTCACAAATTTCACGTTTGGCGGAGATGTCTCAAATCTCTACAAGAGAAGTGGTGACCATCAGCGCCGTCTAAATTTAACTTTTTTTGGTCATATTTAGTCACAAAAAAAGTTTAGTTTGGATGTCACTGATGGTCAACACCAATATTGGAGAGATTCAGGACATCCGCGTCAAACGTGCTATTTGCAAAACCACAGTTGCGAATCCGTTATGGTATGGGATGCATTTGGATCTGGAGGACGGTTCCGAATATGATTTGCCCATACTAAAAATAATGCAAAAATATAATTTTACTTGTTCGGGAACATTTAATAGACTTTGCTAGCGAACTGTGTGGAGATAATTGGACATTCCACCTGCACAACGCCCCAATCCATGTCACTGGTTTGACAAAAAACTTGTTTAAAACGCCCAGCATACCAGTATTGAAATGGCCAGCCATTAGTCCCGACCTAAACCTAACTAAATTCCTCCTTAGGACCCTTTCTGCCAATGTCGTTTTAAAGTCAAAGAGGTGCACAACGCTCTAAGGACATAAATTTGCGATATTGACGAAACGAGGAAAAAATGGCATTGGCACATTAAAAAAGTTGATTGGTTTTATGCCTCGTAGACTAAAACAAGTATAAATATTTAAGTCCATACCAATTTTTTATGAATAGCCCAATTATATTGTAAATCAAAAAGAAAATATGTGAATTTTCTTTTTTGCACATATAATTATTTTCTATGATTTTTCTATTACATTCCAAATGTTTTACTCCAATTCGGGAAAGCAACCAATGCCCTTTATGTAGAGGTGAAATAGATGGTAAGTTAAATTTTTTAAATAACATATTCCAAATTCCAAGTATTTATGTATAATATTATTTTTTTTAGATACCTCCATAATGGAGCGAAAAAATTATAAAACGTACAATATAGAAGACCGGAAAAGAATAATAGAAGCTGCTGAACGTGGTGATGATTGGAGAATGTTGGCCACAACACTAGGCGTTAATTACAAAACCGCACACCGTTGGGCAGCTAACGGACGAGTTGAATCGTTTTCACAAGGTGGTAAGAGGCCAAAAGTTTTAACGGAGGACGAAGTTAATGAAATGATATCGTGGGTAGAAGACAAACCATCTATTACATTGAGTGAAATTAATGAAAAAGTCAGAAGAGAGTTTAATAAATGGGTTACAACAACTTCAATCTCAAACGCATTAAAATGTAAATTGTTTACCATTAAAAGTGTGCACCATGAGCCCATTTCAATGAATACACAAGAAAATAAAATAAAACGTGCCGAATATGTTGACAAATTGAATGCCTTCATAAGGAATGGTAAACAAATCGTATGGATCGATGAGACGAATTTTAATTTATTCTGCCGAAGATCTCAGGGGTGGTCAAAACGCGGAAGTCGAGCTGTGGAAAAAGTACCCACATCAAGAGGCAAAAACGTTCACCTAATTGGTGCTATTTCAGCGACAGGAGTTATTTTAATCAACAGAAGACGCGGATCTTTCAAATCGGCTGATGCCAAAGCTTGGGTCCAGGAACTTCTACGCCGGTGGGAAGAGATTGGGAATCGTTTAGAGGACCTCGTTGTCGTGTGTGATAACGCACCGTGCCATGCACATTTAGAATCCGTTTTTTCAACTTCAACTGCCAATCTTTTACGTCTGGGTCCATACAGTCCGATGTTAAACCCGATAGAGTGTATATGGTCCAAAGTAAAAACGTATGCCAAAAACCACCTTAATACACCAAATGCAACTCCTCCCGGAGTTATAGAACAACGTCTTGTTTACTTAGAAACAGTCATTGATGAGGCTAAAAATATAATCACTGGAGGTGATTGTGCACGTGCTGTTCAGCACACTACAACATTCTATCAGAGGGCGATTGAGTTAGAAGACATGCCTGTTGGTGAATAGCTTTTATTTTGATTTAATTTATTTTTTATTTATGTAGTTATTTGTTAGTTTTTATAACCTGTTTTATTGTTATCATTATATAATTTCGTCCTTGTTTCTCAATATTAATATGTTGTTGCTTGCAACATAGTTATTATTAATACAATGTTTTAAAAAAAATATTTAAATAAATCCTTTCTTATTATCTTAATTAAAATTTTTTTCCTTGTATCTCAATATCAATTTGTCTTTTTCTTGTCTCAATATTACATAGTTTCTTCTCAATTTCAATTTTTGTTTTTCTCAATATCAATTTGTGTTTTCTCAATATTATTTTTTAATTTCTCAATATCAATTTGTATTTTCTCAATATTATTTTTTCTTTTCTCAATATCAATTTGTATTTTCTTAATTTAAATTTTTTATTTCTCAATATCAATTTGTCTTTTCCCAATATCAATTTTGGTTTCTCAATATCAATTTGTCTTTTCCCAATATCAATTTGTATTTTCTCAATATGAAATTTCATATCTCAATATCAATTTGTATTTTCTCAATATCAATTTGTGTTTCTCAATATCAATTTTCATTTCTTAATATCAATTTGTGTATTCTCAATATCAATTTTCTTTTCTCAATATCAATTTGTATTTTCTCAATATTAATTTATTTTTCTAAATATCAATTTGTTTTTTCTCAATATCAATTTTCAATTCTCAATATCAATTTGTAAATTCTCAATATCACACACACACAAAATGCATCAAATTATTTTTTATGCCAACCAAGGGTTAATAGGGACTTTCATAGGCGTATGCAGGATTGTTTTTTCAGGGCCCAACAACAACAACAAAAAAAATTTTGTTGTTCTTTTCGTGAGATTTGTGTTTTCCAATTCATATAAAAAAAATTAATTTTTGTTGTTGTTGTTGGGCCCCCCCTCTGAATACGTCGTTGGGGACTTTCGTTAAACTTCAATTGACCCGTACATGTTTTCACTGTTGTGATCAAGATTTAGGGAAATTGCCAAAATTAAATATTTTGCAAAAACGTGATTTTATAAAAATTAAAAAAAATATATTTTCAATTGATCAAGAGCTTTAAAAAAATGCAGGTGCGTAGACCAAAGCCTCTACAGTGATTTTGCATGTTCGGTCAATGGATTACTTACAAGGATACACCAGGAGATGCCTAGAAGGATAGCCCGTCTAGAGACGGTCTTGCCAATTAGAGGGTGCTTTTTTCTGGTTATTTCTGATACTTTTTATACCCTCCACTTAATGATAGTGGGTACATATAAGTTTGTCATTCCATTTGTAACTCATCGAAATATCGGTCTGGGACCCCATCAAGTATATATACATATTAGAGTTGGGCAATTCCAAAAATTTTCGCCCCACTGTTCGGAAACATGCCTTTGGACGCCACTGAGAATTTGGCTCATAGGTATCCACGTTTATATGAGATATGTTGCATTTTTGGATTTTCAAAATTTGCTGTAGTTTTCAAATTAACGCGGGTTAAAGTTCGACTTTTTTAGCAAAAGTCAGAAAAATACATGACGTTTAACGTGCTCTAACTTTTTAACTAGTAATCCGATTATCACAAGTAATGGCTCATATGAAAGCTTAATTCTTCTTCTTTTACGAAATATTTTCAAAAACATACGGTTTTTTTCAGAAGTGTTGCAAAAATTCAAAAACAATTTTTTTTTGCGAATATTTAAAAAAACACATCTTCGATTTTTTTAAAAAAAAGTTTGGTGATAAACAATACTGTTTTGTACAACATATCCAAAATTCAGAGTGGGATCCCAATGGGATCAAAAAATATTCTGGTTTTAGTACGATGTTCTTAAATTTTACCTTAGAAAATTAAAATTTTATATTTCTTCAATATAAAAATTTAAATTTTCAAAGAAAATTATACTATTAAAATTTTGAAAAACATTCAAAACATTAGAAATTTAAATTTTCTAAGGGAAAAATATGAGAACATCGTACTTAAAACAGAATATTTTTTGATCCCATGGAGATCCCACTCTGAATTTTGAATATGTTATACAAAACATTGTTATTTTTCACCAAAATTTTTTTAAAAAAAATCGAAGGTGTGTTTTTTTAAATATTCGAAAAGAAAAAATGTTTTTGCATTTTTGCATCATTTCTGTAAAAAAAAACTGTGTTATTTTAGAAATATTTTCTAAAAGAAGAACCCCAGCTTTCACATGAGCCTAAATTTGTGAAAATCGGGTCATTGGTTAAGAAGTTACAGCTCTTTAAACGTGATGTATTTTTCATACTTTTGCTTAAAAAGTCAATCTTTGACCCGCCATAATTCGTTAAATACACCAAATGTAAAAAAACGATATATGGTACATATATCATATTTATGAGGGCTATCTATGTGTCAAGGTTCAAATTAATCTGAAACACCATTTCCAAAAATGACTAAAATTTGAGCTAAATTTTCTGGAATGGCCCAGTTAATTTTGAAAACTTGATCTGCGGGTATCATAATTTTTTTGAAGATTTAGGGGAACTAAAAATAATGCCGGAATTTTTATGGAAAAAAATTCGCTCCTTGGGGTGGTTCAACGCATCTGAAAACGCGAATTTCGAGCTGATTTTTCTGCAGAGCAAAAACGGCTGAATATATCGCAAATCTGATTTCACCAGTCGATTCTACAGCAAAAATTAATACAATGGTCGTTTTACAAACTCTTAAAAAAAGTTTAAAAAACCCACCACAGAGGGCGGAAATATAAGGTTTTTCCATTTTCTTTTTAAATTAATTTTTAAAAAATGCACAATTAAAGGGCATTTTCAGCTTAACAAAATGATACCAAATTTTCCGTCAAAAAGTTATAAGCTCTCAAAAATGGACAAAAACACGTTTTTTGAGAACTTTGATCTCAATTTTCTCGAAAACATGACGTGATAGAAAAATTTGAAAACTAGATTCAGAATCAGCACTGAAATGTTAATCGAAAACAGGTTTTATGATCCCAGATTATCATCCAAAAACATCACAAAAAAATGCTCTCAATTATGCACAAAAATGCGTTTTTTGTGAACTTTGACCTCAATTGTCTCAAAAACCTGACGTTACGGAATATTTTGGAAACCAGATTTGGAATCAGCATTGAGAGGGAAATCGAAAACGAGTGTCCAGACCGCTGACCCATCCAAAAATTTTTAAATTTCGGTCAGTGTTTTATAATTTTGCCACTATAAAAAAAACTTTGAAGCCTAATATCTTTTTAATGGGTTGTGATAGAAAGGTGCTTTTTGTACCAATTCTTAGCAAAAACTGCCTCTTCATCGTGCATGATTAAACAAATAATTTAAATTTTTTTTAAATAATTTTATTTGATCTTTTCTGTAAGTACAGATCGAGCACGGGCTCTAATTATATTTGTTATAAGGGTTCAAGTTGAAAAAAATGCAGAAGAAAAATTGAATTTCTAAAAATTATAGACATTTCTGGTACTTCCCATACCGGTTTCAAACACCCCAGTTAGTGTTATCATCAGTAGGATTTTAAATGTCGGTTTGTCTTGTTAATGAAAACTGTTTTTTATATATGTGAATATTTATAGTTTCTACAGAATAAATTTTGACAGTTTCCAACACTACAATTCTATTTCTAGCAATCTCAACCTCACTTCATACTATCTTTCAACTTTTTTGTCTCTTAAAATATTTCGCAAGGGTTACCAACATGATCTGCAATTGCAGACACAAATGAAGGAATTTGCATTTTCTGTTTTTTTTTTAATAAAATCGATTTTTCCGCCCCCTGCTGTGGGCTATTGGAACTTTTTTAAGAGTTAAAAAAACTGCTATTGTAATAATTTTTGCTGTAGAATCTACTGGTGAAATCAAATTTGCAATATATTCATCCGTTTTTTTCTCTGCAGAAAAATCAGCTCAAAATCCGCGTTTTCAGATGCTTTAAACCACCCCAAGGAGTGAACATTTTTCCAAAAGAATACATGCATTCTTTTTAGCTCCCCTAAATCCTTTAAAAAAATTATGATATCCGATAAATGATGAAGTGACATAGTCACCAAACGAACTCTAATATATATTCATGATGCCCGATCGCTTTTAAGACATTCTAGCGATGTCCGTCTGTCTGTCCGTCCGTCTGTCTGCCTGTCTGTCTGTGGAAAATGTGATCACGTCCAAAATATTACACGGAGGATGACTGAAACTTAACATATTTATTGAAAGTTCTCCCGAACAGTTTGGTGTTGCATTTGAGCGATATCGGTTCAGCGGTTCAAAAGTTATGAACGAAAATGTAAGGAGACCTCGAAAATGTTGGTACATTCAACATAACCTAAAAATACCAAATGCTTGAATTCGGCTGCTGATTGACATATGTGAACATAATTGAACACCGAATGGTATTTAAACAAGTACGAACTTATTTTTGAAAAAAAAAAAAAAAAATCGCGGATTTTTTTTTTATCAAATTTTTTTTTCAAAAAAATTTTTTTTTTCAAAAGTAATTTCCTTTTAAATAAAGTTTTTTGCAATAATCTCTTATAAATTGTGGAGGGTATCACTACAAATGCGAGGCCGAATTTAACTTTTTGCTTGTTTTTTATTATTTTCACATTTTTTTTTTGTATAAATTTAAATTTATTATAAAATTTTTTTTTAATCAATTTTTTTTTTATAATTTTTTTTATAAATTTTTTTATCAATTTTTTTTATAAATTTTTTTTTCTTAAATTATTATTTTTTTTTTTAAATATTTTATTTTTCACGAAATTTTTTTTTTCACCAAAACCTTTTTTTATTAAATTTTTTTTTTCATCAACATTTTTTGTTTCTTTTTATACACACACCCATAAAAGGAGTGGACTGACAAATTTAAATTAAGTCCATTGAGGCAAATTTGACGTTTTTCAAATGTTGGTTTAGTTCTTTAAAGGGAAGCTTCTTCCCTCTTGTCAGATTTCGTCCATTTAAGAACTTTATCAACCTATGACCACAAGACATATTCGTGCCAAAATTCGGGAGTCTAGCTCTTTTGGTTTGAACTCCATTCTGTATTCTACACTATTGCACTATTCTGAATATCAACACAAAAACCTGTAGTGGGTTTTTATTAAAAATCATATTAATTTCAAGTTTCACTGTATTTGCTAATAAATTTGATTTTTGAAGGTTATTTTTTGAGCCAATTAAATAAATATAAGTTTTATTTATAATTTATGATATTAAATAAAAATTGTGTGCTTCAAAAGTTTATATTTAGATAGTGTCAGTTGATGTGAATTTCTTGATGTACGAGTATAAAGCCATCAAAGGTTTCCATTTTATTGCGACATATTATTTTATTTACACTTTGGATACCTTTTTTTTTGAAAATTTATTCATGTATAAATTTTGTAGCACGTGCTTTGTATTTTTGAACACTTTTAAGAGGGTATTTATACACAGCCTTTTTTTGCTTGCAATAAAGTCTTGCAACTTTTTTTTGATGGCAATCGGGGGTGAGAAGCATAAAAGAAGGGAAACAGAAATCGTGATTTTTTTTCTACCCCGTTTTCTTTTCACCCCCGTTTGCCTACAAAAAAAGTTGCAAGACTTTATTGCAATCAAAAAAAGGCTGTGTATAAATACCCTCTAAGTTATTTTTCTTTTTTCTATCAATATATTAAGTTTAATTTTGTTTTTCCTTTTTTTTTATTTGTGATTTTTCTTTTGTTTGTGTCATCATTTTATTATTATTGAATTGAATACATAAACCATAATGCTAACCTGTATTGTTTTTTTTTTGTATAGATAATTTTATCTTAAAGGCAAAAAATAAATAATAAGTATTTACTGAAAATCAAACAGTAGATTTTAGGGCATAAAAATAGCAGTGAAAAAATTGAATAGCTATGACGAATGATAATGAAGCAGATATATTTTATCGAAATTTAACATAAAATACATTGTGCTCAATGCTAAACTTCGATAAGTGGCCCGCCCCTTTTTGTGAAAGGGGAGAGTTCACAATGGCCTCCATGAAATTTCCTCATTCATTTTTTTAAAATTTTTTATATTTTTAAACGTTTTTGAAGGAAAAATTTAGCACCTGTTTTAACACCATTCTTAAGTTAGCAAAGTTCAGATCTGATCAGTTTGGATAAATTTTTAAATTAAAAAAAAAAAACAAAATTAAGAAAATTTTCTTCTTAAATCAAAAAACACAAACAACAAATTTTTTACTTTCCGAAATATTTTTTAGAAATTAAAAAAAAAAAACTATAAGATTTAAAATAATTTTTCGTGACATATTTATCCATGATTTGCTCTAATCGCTTTGAATCCGCGCCTGCTTTGGTAAAACTAAAATATAACCTATGTAATGAAAATGTTTTCCTTCAAAACTAGAATCCACTATTACTATTCACACATCTGTTAAAAATATACACTCCCTAATACTCTTACTACCAATTGATGTTTCGATTCATATAAACTTCAGTTGTAAAACATGTCATGACATTTGTAATCAGTTTGTATCAGCAACAATGAGTACAATATTTGTTATTTGTAATGTTCTTTGGCTTTTTCTTTGTTTTGCAGTTTTTTTTATATTTATGTATTCTTTACCATGGTGATGAAGATGTACCATTAGTTGGATGTGTCATTTGAAACGTATTCCGAGAAAAAAATGATATGGTGCTATATATAGTAAGAACTAATTATATTAAATCATAATTATATATATAACACTAATCTACACGGTTTTTCAAAGACAATTTGAATACATTTTCTAAAGTATTTTGGCCTCATAAACACGAGTCTGTAATCAAAAAATATTGTATCGAATCGCCTTCTCGAGATATAGACATTTTCATTTTTTGTGAATCAAACCATCAAAACCAAAAAATTTTTTATACCCTCCACTCTAGTGATAGAGGGTATATATAAGTTTGTCAAACTGTTTGTAACACCTCGAAATATTGGTCTAGGACCCCATCAAGTATACATATTCATGATCCTCGATCGATTTTAAGACGATCTAGCAATGTCCGTCTGTCTGTCTGTTGAAAACACGCTGACTTTTGAAAGACTCTACGGAGGCTCCTGAAGTTTGACACACATATTGGTCATTTACTTGGTCAGGTTGGTATTGCAATTCAGCGAAATCGGTCCAGTGGTTCAAAAGTTATGAGTAAAAGACTGAATTTCGGCAAGGGTTTTTCGTGAATTTATGAGATAAAAACACGCTAACTTTCGAAACGCAATTCTGAAGAGGCTGAAGCCTAGCATATATATTTGTCGTTCCCCTAGCCTGGTTCGTATTAAATTTCAGCCAAATCGGTCGAGTGGTTTAAAAGTAATTAGCAAAACCTTGAATTTCAGATTAGCTTCACCTTAAATTCACGTTATGAAAACCTGTTAAACATGTTTTAAAAACATAAGTAAGTCACAAAAATATATTACAACGTATTTTTGTCACTAAAAAATATTTTTAAAACTAAAAACAAAAAAAAAATACACTCCAAAAAAATTTTACACTCCAAAAAAAATTTACACTCAAAAAAAAAATTAGTAAATTATTTTTTTTCAAAAATTACTTTAAAAAAATGTTTTTTACACAAAATAAAATATTTCTAATCAAAATTTTCCTAATCAAAGATTTGTTCACGTTAGAAAATTTACTACCACTTAAAAAGGGCATTGT
This sequence comes from Pegoplata infirma, assembly GCA_963921195.1. Taxonomy (NCBI): domain Eukaryota; kingdom Metazoa; phylum Arthropoda; class Insecta; order Diptera; family Anthomyiidae; genus Pegoplata; species Pegoplata infirma. The sequence continues at coordinate 39,304,841 of OY992536.1, forward strand.
GGAGGGTACTGAAAGATTCGGCCAAGTCGAATTTAACTTTTCTATTTGTTTTTTTTTTCTACTTTTGTATTTTTTACCACGGTGATGAAGACGAACCATTAGTTGGATGTGTCATTTGGAACATATTTCTAGGATTCTAGATAAAACAAGTAAAAAAACTTAAATTCGGCATTGCCAAAGTCACGATGTAAACAAAATAATTTGCAAAAAAAAAAATCCGAGAAAAAAAAATGTTGATGAAAAAAATGCGTTTTTTTTTGCCAAAAAATTTTTGTTCTTATTAAAATACCATTAGACATCGAATTCTGTTTAAATATGTCAACCATCAGCCGAATAGAAGCATTTTGTATATTTAGGTTATGTAGAATGTACCAACATTTTCGAGGTGTCCTTACAATTTCGTTAATAACTTTTGAATAACTGAACCAATTAGGCTCAAATGTAATACCAAACGTATCCGGACAACAGCAGGTGAACATGTTAAGTTTCAGTCATATCCGTATAATAGTTTGGCCGTGATCGCCATTTCAACAGACAGATAGGCGGACATCAGAAGAATGTCTTAGATTCGCTCACTCACAATAAAATATTTATTGAGAAGAACACAGCCAATATTAAACAGGAACCAGATGATCTAGAGATCAACGGGAAGTATGGATCAAATGGGGTAAAACTGCATTTAGAGTTTTTCATTTTGTGGTCCTGTTTTCTTTTAAAATGACTTCAAAGTTTTAAATGACATATTTTGTAAAATATTTCTGAAATATTTTTACTTGCCCTAGGATTCCACTGGCGATGGCAAATGAAAGAGGAGAATCTCCCTTAATTTTCTATGTTTTTATTTTGCCATATCAGGATAAAAGGATGTGAATATAGTCATTTAAAAGCTTTATCAAAATATTTTGTTGAGAATTTAGAATGATATTGAAGGATAAAGTTTGAAAGGACGTAACTTACATATATTAAAATAGGAAAATTATGGGAGATCCTCATCTTTCATTCGCTATCACTAGTGGCATCCTAGAACAAGAAAAAATATTAAAAAAATATTTTATAAAATTTCATCCTCTAAAACTTTGAAGACGTTTTAAAAGGAAGCAGATCACGAACTGAAAAACTGTAAATGCTGTTTTACTACATTAAGTCTCTAGTTTCAAGCGTATATTAACCAGGGGGTCTACTGCGTATTTCAAATCAAAACGAAAATCGATTCGAACAAAATTTTTATTTCTAAAATAATTAAATAAAAAATATTTTTATTTAAGAAAAATTACTTGAAACTTGGAAGAGCTTCTCCAGACAATGTAAAAAGAGAAAAATATAAAAATTTAAATACACGGTTGTGTTGTTTTTAAAGGGTTAAAAATTTCCGAATTCGTACGCTTTCTTTCGATTCGAAGTAGACCCCCAGTTCGTGGTTAACTACATTTATCATTTTTGTCGGACGGTGTAATAAACCAAACATTTTGAACATTTTGTGAGTTTGATAAACATGATTGCCGCACATTAACCTATATTTATGGGAGTTCGTTATGAAAAGGTAAATACACACGAAATTGTAATCGTGGGACCATAACAAGCAGGTCGTTTTAAGCGTTATAATCGAGTTCGTTTAAAATAGTATTCTGTGTAAAAATGTTTGCCAAAATGTCGGGACTTAAGAATTATTTCGTTATAACCAATAATTCGTTACAGCCAAGTTTAAGAATATTAATAATCTTTTATGCTTCAGTGTTGAAAATTTTATTCCAACCTTTCACACCAATTTACCTGAAACTTTAAAAATATAAATAGAGACGATTTTAAGGTAATGTTGTCTTGGTATGTTGTCTTGTTATGGGGATTAGGTTCTGACTCTTTCAGGGTAACGTGACGATTGCTTTAACTTGGTAAAGCCGTACACTATCCCTGTATAAGTCAGTTCAAGTCGACTCACCTTGTCATCACTCGTGATGACACTGCCACTGCAAATAGCGGTGGTGGCCTCCACGTGGTAATCCCTGGTAACGGCATCCAGCATCCGTTGGATGACGGCTAAGGTGAGAGGCGGCCTTTACCTCTAGGCATCCCTGAGGTTTTGGTAACCGATCAATGGCGGTATAACCACAACATCCGTCCTAGAGGGAAATATCTTTGGAAACATTGAAGTCTTAGGTGCGTATGGACACCTTAAAGATATCAGACAATTTAAAATTTCTAAAGGCAGCAGCCCTGCCACCATACTAGGCGACTTGGGCCAATCCCCCATATCTGCCAAACTTTAAATGATTAATGAAACCAGAATGAAAGATAACAAACCCCGAAAACCGATGACGATACTTGGCATGAAAAAGGAAACACGAATTGGATACTGGAATGTTCAGACACTCAATGACACTGAAAAACTTAAACAGACAACCCTAGAGTTCCAAAGATTTAAGCTCGACATCTTAGGCATTAGTGAATGCAGGTGGACCGGAAATGGAGAACATATCACGACCACAGGCGAAAAGTTTATTTACTCTGGTAATGCAAATTATCATACTGAGGGGGTAGGCCTTCTACTGAGCCGACTTGCAGCTAGCTCTCTTATTGAATGGGACGCCATCTCCCCTAGAATAATAAAAGCACGGTTTAATTCCCGCTGCCGGAAAACCACAATCGTCCAAGTCTACGCACCCACAGAAGTATCCGACGTTGAAAAAAAACGTGAATTTTATAGTAAGCTTGAATCAACATTTGCAACTATCAAAAAAGGAGACATTAAAATCTTAATGGGCGATATCAATGCCCAAATAGGCAGTTCCAACGCAAATATACAGCACATAATGGGGAAGCACGGTGTAGGACAACTAAACGAGAATGGGGAAATGTTAATAGACTTTTGTAACACCCAGAGGCTTGTGATATCAAGCCCAATGTTTCCGCACAAACTTTGTCACAAAACTACTTGGCGATCACAAATCAGAACAAGGAAGATTGAAAATCAGATTGACCACTTCTGCGTTAGCAGAACGTGGAGAAACAGCGTAATGGATGTAAGATCATTAAACAGTGCTGATGTGGGCTCTGATCACTTTCTTTGCATAGCAAGGCTCCGAATGCGAGTAATGGCTCTACCCAAAGGTAATCAATCGGGAAGGATCAAATACAAAGTAAACAATCTGAAGATACCGGGCACTAAAGAAGAATTTGTAGCACACCTTCGAAATAACACAAATGCATCAACATCCCGGGACGTAACTGTAAATGACATGTGGGCAAGATTAAAAACTAATTTTACAGACGCATGCAACACTGTTCTAAAGCCCCAACGACTTAGAAAATCAGAATGGATAAGCGAGAACTCATTGGATCTAATTGAAAAACGCAGAGAAGTAAAAATCAAAAGAGAGCAAGCTCAAACGCTCTCATCTAGAAACCTATACAACCTTCAATACATACCATTACAGAAACAAGTTAAACAGTCCTGCCGCAATGATAAACGAATGTGGGCAGAAGACCTTGCCACGCAGGCAGAAAACGCATCCCGGGTAAACAATCTCCGCGGCCTACACCAAATTACCAGGAAGCTGACCGGAAAATTCTCCAATGCATCCCGACCAATTAGGGATAACACCGGTGCTATGATAACAAATGAAACGGATCAATTGAAATGCTGGCACACCCACTTTTTAAACGTTTTAAACCACTCGGAGCCTCCACTAGCTCCATCGACGTCCACACTACCACCCGATAACACGCCCGAAGCACTACTCTCAGAGGAAACACCCATCAGCACAAGCCCCCCATCCGTGGAAGAAATTATGAATGCTGTAAAACAATTGAAGATTGGAAAGGCTACAGGTATTGATAACATCCCGCCGGAAGCCTTAAAAGCCGATCCAGAAACGTCCGCGCGTGCCCTACACCCACTTTTCCAGTTCATATGGCAAGATGAAAGACTGCCTGATGAATGGTTACAGGGAATACTTATCAAAGTCCCAAAAAAAGGAGATCTTTCTTTATGCAAAAACTACAGAGGTATAATGCTATTATCGACACCGTCAAAAATTCTTTCTAAAATACTGCTGAATCGAATCCAAGACAAGATAGAAGCATCTTTACGCCGTAATCAAGCAGGCTTCCGTGCGAACAGATCATGCACGGACCATATTGTGACACTACGCATTATACTGGAACAAGTTAACGAATGGCAATCAAATCTTCACGCCTGCACGCGTGAATTTCAGCATTGATTTCAGCACCGCCTTTGACAGTATATACAGAGACACGATCTGGAATTCCCTGCGTTCAAGAAACGTCCCTCCAAAACTAATAAATCTAATTAAGGCTCACTATGAAGGTTTCAAATGTCGCGTACTTCATAATAAACTACTATCTCCAGAAATCGAACCCAAGACTGGTGTAAAACAGGGATGTTTAATGTCTCCTCTGCTGTTTCTCGTAGTTCTGGATGATATTTTAAACAGATCACTTTCTGATAACCGCGGTATTTGTTGGGGCATGTTTGGCCACCTTGAAGAACTGACATATGCAGATGACATTGTGTTTCTCTCCACAAAAAGGTCTGATATGGAAATAAAACTGGACAGACTTAGCCAACAAGCCGGAAATTGCGGCCTTCGAATAAACGTAAATAAAACTGAATGTCTAACTACATCCCAAAATGCACCCAGCTTTCACGTCTACAATGAACCAATTAAACAATCACAAAAGTTTTGCTATTTAGGAACCATGATAACCCCACACGGGGGTTCAACGGAAGATGTTATATCTCGTATAAATAAGGCTAGATGGTCCTTCTCCCAACTTCAAAAGATATGGGCATCACACTCTATATCAATAAAAACAAAACTAAGATTGTATAACTCCAATGTTAAATCCGTACTGCTATATGGTTGCGAATCCTGGGCACTAACATCAGCATTAACGAGGAAACTCCAAATATTCACGAACGGATGTCTGAGGAGAATACTACGAATCTGATGGCCGCGTACAATCTCTAACCAAGAACTTTTATCTAAAACTAATGAAATTCCAGTGAACCTTGAAATTAAAAGACGTAAATGGCGTTGGATAGGTCACACACTCCGAAAAGATGCAAACGAGACTTGTAGAACGGCTTTATGGTGGAACCCTCAGGGTCACAGAGACCAAGGACGACCAAAAACTTCATGGCGACGCAACGTTGATGAAGAAATAAGACAGATGAATACACCCTGGAACGAACTGAAAAATCTATCCCAGGACAGATCTAATTACCGATCTTTCGTAATGGCCCTACGCTCCAACCGGAGTTAAAGGAAATATATATATATATATATATATATATATATTGTCTTGGTATATCGGCCATTTTAGTGTTTACAAAATGGCGTTGCCACCTTATGAAAATTATATTCTTTCAGCAAAACTCCAACAACTAACTCCCGAACCACTTAATTGGAATATCGTCGAGAGCAAAGTTTTAAGTTTCAGTCAAATCGGTGTATAACGGTTGGGATAGTTTCCTCCTCAAACATTTTCTATCAGTATAATTCGAATTTTTTTTACATTATTCCTACAGTATAAATCCCCATATTAAAAACTTTTTCCATAAAAAAAACAGATTCTAAAAAAATTTTATATTCTCAAAAAAATCTTAGACTGTAAAAATGTTTGTGTAAAAAAATTTAGTTTGTGAGAAAACTTGCCAGAATCAAAAAAAAAATGTTAATGTCTGATAATGGTTATTTTTAGCACATTTTTATCACATTTTGTAATTGTGTAGCACATTTAAAATTCGTTGAATTCTTTTAGAATACTTTTATTTTCTGTCACATCTTTTCCATGTTATTTGTATAAATCTGTCATATTCTTTAATTTTATTATGTTTTTCTTTTGTGGACCCAAATCACGTGTATACATATTGAAGGAGAAAAAAAAATCTGAAACGTCATACATTCAACATAAAAACAAATATTAATTCATGGTTTTCTTATAACCGTGTTATTGGTTTAGTAATTTTTGGTAATGGTGTTTATTTTCAAGGATGTGTCTGTTTAAATTTATGATTTATAGGATTCCTTTTTTTTTTAATTCTTATCTTGAGACATGAACAATAGCCGGTCCCGAAAGTTAACTTTTTGGAATTTTGGTTGGTAATAGCAAAAATTTTGATCCCAATCGAATTTATTTAACTCGTAGCTTGACAAATAGGAGGCAGCAAAAAAAAAAAAGTTACAAACTTTTCTTGTAATTTTACAAGGTGTTTTTTTAGTGAACAAAAATAAAAAAATACACTTGTAGATTATATATCTAACGGATGAACAAAAAAAAATTAGGAATCTTGCGTATGGTGGTCTATCTGCCCACATAATCATTATGGAATAATAGCATATTTTGATAATTTTTAGGGGCTTTATTAATAATTGGCATTAAGTTCGTTAACATTTATTACAACATATCTTAGACATATCTTAGAGCATACAAATTTCCAAGTAGACAAAAAAAAAAAAAAAATTTAAATATGAATTAATTACAAAATATTTAAACAACAGTACAACCTTGTTAGGTGGGAACATTTTTCAACAATTATTTTTTATATTTTTTGCTAAATTGATAATAAATTGCTAAATAACATTATACGAGTATTAAAGGAAACCACTAATGCTCGACGGCTAGAGGTCGAAAACCTAAATGCCGGTTAAAAAAAATTTAACTTTAATTCAAAATTCTGAATGGATTTTTTTTAAATTGCAACATGTCAATTGCTCCAGAGCTATTTTAGTGAAATTTCTCTATCTTGACCACTCATGCCAGCTTTTTATAGTATTACGTTATTAGCAACCATAAAAATGTAATTAAAACTTTTTTTTTGTTCAATTTATATTACTTCAAGTATTTGTTGAAAATTGTATAGCCTCTATTCAGGCTGTTAATGAACCCATCATAAGTTGTTATGGTTAATTTAAAAAATAAAGTTTGTTTTCATGTCTAATGCTTAATTATTTATGCAACGTTAATAATCATGGAAAAAAAATCATTAAAATTAAAGATTGTTTTATAAAAACCAGTAAGGATGCTTTATTTAGCTATGCCGAATCAGAAACACCCTTCACACTTGTTTTTATACCCTCCACTCTAGTGACAGAGGGTATAATAAGTTTGTCATTCCGTTTGTAATACCTCGATATATTGGTCTAGGACCCCATAACGATCCTCGATCGATTTAAAGTCGCTCTTACGATGTCCGTTCGTCTGTCTGTTGAAATCACGCTACCTTTTGAAAGACTTTACTGAGGCAGCTGAAGTTTAGCATATAAATTGGCCATTCACCTTGTCAGGTTGCTATTGCAATTCAGTGAAATCGGTCCAGTGTTCAAAAGTTTTAAGCAAAAGAGTGAATTTCGGTAAGGGTTTTTCGCGAAATAACAAGAATAAAAGTTAAATTCGACTTCGCCGATTCTATGAATACTCTCCACAAAATTAGCCAAGGTAGAGATGAAAAAAATGCCTGCGAATTTTGTACTCTTGCCCAAAACATTAAATCATGATAATGTTTTGCGAAAGATTTGGGTGTACTTGCCAAAACAAAGTTTTTTTTAGAAAAAATAATGTTATATTACTTTGCTATTCCATGCAAAACAAATTGAAATATCAGTCGAGGACCTCATTAAAAAACCAAAAGAGCTGTACATTTCGTAAGTGAGTGCAAAAATAAGTGCAAAAAAGTGTTTTTACATTTTGGAGAGTATAAAAAATTCGGCACCAAAGAATATAACACTCTTACTTGTTTTATGTACATTTGATAAACAAATGGAAAATTTTTATTCGAAAAGCTTAGACTTGGTGAAAAAGTAGTATTGGTAAAATTTTTTTTTTTTTTTCACGAAAAACAAAATTTATATTAAAAAAATTTTATGAACCCAAAATTTTTAGTGAAAAAAAATTTGATGAAAAAAAAGTTTTTGGTGAATTTTTTTTTGATGAAAAGAAAAACTTTTTGATGTAAAAAAAAATTGATGAAAAAAAATATGAAAAAAAAAATTTTTTTGGTGAGAAAAAAATTGATAATAAAAAATTTGATAAAAAAATTTTATGAAAAAAAAATTGATGAAAAAAAATATGATAAATTGATGAAAACAAAATTTTGATGAAAAAAAAAAAATTAATGAAAAAAAAAAATTGATGAAAAAAACAAAAAAAATTGATAAAAAAAAAATTATGAAAAAAAAAAGTTTGATGAAAAAACAAAAATTTATGAAAAAAAAAAATTGATGAAAAAAAAAAATTTATGGAAAAAAATTTCACAAAGAAAAAAATTGACGAAAAAAAATGTTTGTGAAAAAATTTGATGAAAAAAAAAAATTTGATAAAAAAAAAATTGATGAAAAAAAATTTGATGAAAAAAAAAATTTTTTTGTTGAAAAATAATTATGTTACTTTTAATTCACCAGCTGATGAAAAACGATTTTATTCACCACGAGGTGGATTATTATCCAAGTTACAAACCAAAGTTATTTCATTTTTTGGTGGTAAGAAAATGAAAATAGTAATTCTTGTTTTCTTTTTCGCTAATTGTTAGCTTATATAGTCAAACTGAGGTGGCGTCCTGCAACTTTTTTAAAATTAGATACCAGCCTAAAAACATTATCATGTTAAAAATATGGTTTTTAATCATATACGAAGCTTTATCAAATAACCAAAAATAGACAAAACCGGTGATCCGTCAGTTAAATTTTCCATGGATTTGCTCCATATTTCGAAAACATATAAAAGTGATCTGTATGGGGACTAATAATAATGGTGGGGAGTATATTTTTTAGCCAACTTAGCCGACTTTAACATTCTCACTTGTTTCTAAACAAATCATTTTCTGTTTTTTTTTTTAACTAACAACCATAAAGCTTCTTATAATTTTTCTATTTAAATTTCTATTATTTTTCCCTCATACATTTTTATTCTATTAATTCATATTTCTATAGTCTCTCGCCATTTCTGATTTACTAGTATGTTTTCTATGTTTTCACTAACCGCAGGATTATATATTCTTAGCATTTAATTTGATGCTACCCACAGCCTTAATGGAAAAATATCCAAGAACAACACCAGTTGTGGCCTAAGGTCTTACTTAGTTACACTTTAAATGAAATTCAATTCAATTTGGTATTTAAAATAAAATTATTTTTATGGAAATACTGAAAAGAAAAAACATTTATAATTTTATTTAAATTTGCATAAATTTTAAAGATAAATATTAAATACTTATTTGGAATTGAAAGTTAAATGTTTTTTTTTTATAATAAACAACAAAAAAAATTGTTTTTTTTTTTGTAAATAAAATTCGTATAAAATTTATTTATCTTCTTTTAAGGGGGGTTTAAAGAAGAAAAAAAAAACAGCCTTCATGTGATTTTTTAAACAGCTATAAAAAATATATTTGTAATATTTTTTTATTCTGCTTATTTTTTTATTTGAAAGATAAATTATTGTAATATTTTTAAAATTTTATAACACAAATTTTGGTAAACTTAAATTGAAACTCAATTGTATACTGATAGAAATGAAAATCTTTATTAATGTTATGAAAAATTACGTTAAAAAGGAACCTATGTAGGGTTTCATTGAATTAATGAAATAGGTATCATAAAATGTAATTGCAAGAACAAGCTTCATTAAATTAATGAAAATTGTTCATAAAAATATAAATTGTATTTTATGAAAATTTTTCATTACTTTAATGAAAAAAGTATTCAATTCTTATGAAATACTTTCATCGAATAAATCCTACTTTTTGTTTTTAAAATAAAATACTTTCATTGAATAAACGCTAGTTTTTATTTTTAAAATGAAATATATGTGTGATATTGTAAAGATCTTTTTATAGAATTAAAAATAATAAAAAATAGTGTTCACTTAGTTTTTCGCACAAAATTTTGCTCCAACCTTAAATTGTAATACAAAAAACCACGAAGTAATATAAAACAGCGCGAATTTAGTAAATATAAAATTAATAATTTACTTTCCCGAGTAAAAATTTGTATATGATGCAATACATAATGATATATAACACAATATATATTTATACGCAATTTAATCCGAATAATGGTGGATGTTTTTGCATTAAAAAATATCAACTTGTATAAAATATGATTCGATTTCATCCGAGTTTTGACCAGACATTACCATATTTCATTGGATCCAATTAGATCTAATTGCATAAAAACATAAAAAATCGTGGTGTGTTTTGGTTTGGGTGAGTTACACCACAGGTCAACGATACATTCACCAAACATATAATTTTCTAAAACAAAAAAATGTTTGGGTACGCTTCGAACCAGATAGGTGATATACATAACCCTAACAAGGAAATGTTTAGGAACATTTTAAAAGTTTCTTATACTTTGCTTAAAAAACTTAGAACATTTTTGGTTAATTGGAAACATTTAATTGGAAACATTTATATATGAAACAGAATAAGCTATATAAAATTTTATATTAAATTATACAGAAAAACAGATTTTGTATTGGCCCTAATATTATTTCATATATTTATATCAACCGTATACCTTTTAATCCGAATCATGATTAAATTATATATTACAACATATGACTGCATTTAAAAAAATTAGAAAATACCTCACGGGATGTATAATCATATAAGATTTATTATGTTTGTATCAAGTTATATATTGTTATATATGTTTATTTTTACTCGGGTTTTATTTAAAATTTCATAAAAAAGTCTTAAAAAAATCACAAAATAGTTAAAAAACACTTTCACATATTTTTTATTTTATCTATAGATTTTCACTCAGTTTTCTCACACAAAATTGAAAACCACAAAAGTAAAACCACGAAATAATATAAAACAACACGAGTTTAATAAATACTTATAATTAATCAATAACTTTTTATTTTAAATTTTGTATAAAAATTCTAAAAAAAATCGCAAATTATTTATGCCGCTTTGATCAGGTGTTTTTTGCGCGCGTAAACTAACAGACTAAACAGACGCGACACGACAGATGCCAAAAAAACAGCAAATTTTATAAACAAATCCTAATGAATTTTTTTAATGAAACTATGAAATCTAATGAATGAAAATTAATGTAAATCTTGCACAATTTACGAAATTTCAATCAGCATATGAAATATTTCATTGTTGTAATGAAACAACGTTAATGTATTCCATTCATTAGTGATATGAAGCGTTTTTTTATCAGTGTAGAATGCTTTTTTTTTAATAATAAAATCGGCTGCAGTTGTACAGCAAAAACTACTGAACCGATTTTGATGATTTTTTATTTTTGATTTGTAGATTGTTAAATTATCTATTACTTATCGTGGCCATTTTTTGAAATTTTGATCTAATTATGTTTTTTATGAAAGAAGAAAAGTAAATTTTTAAATTTTTTATGTTTATATTAGCATAATTTCAACAAAAATCATTTTTTTTTTGAAAAATGGCCACGGTAAGTAATAGAGAATTTAACAATCTACAAATAAAAAAAAAAAAATTATCAAAATCGGTTCAGTAGTTTTTGCTGTACAACTGCAGCCGATTTGGTCTTTCAAAAAAAATAATTCCACAATTGAATGGCAACCCCGGCAATTCTTGTTGACCAAATTTTCTTTCATCTTTAAAATAAAACAAGTAGAAAAGTTAAATTCGACTTGGCCGAATCTATGAATACCCTCCACAATGCCCTTTTTAAGTTATAGTAAATTTTCTAGAGTGAAAAAATAACATTTTTGATTAGAAATATTTTATTTTGTTTAAAAAAACTTTTTTTTTAACTAATTTTTGAAAAAAAAAAAAAAATAATTTACTAAATTTTTTTTGAGTGTAAAATTTTTTTCGAGTGTATTTTTTTTTTCTTTTAGTGTAAAAATATTTTTGAGTGACAAAAATGCGTTGTAAAATATTTTTGTGACTTACCAATGTTTTTTAAACCTGTTTAACGGGGTTTTAACACGTGAATTTAAGGTGAATCGAATCTGAAATTTACGGTTTTGCTAATAACTTTTGAACCACTGGACCGATTTTGCTGGATTGCAATACAAACCTGACCAGGTAAATGCTCAACATATATGCCAAACTTCAGGAGCCTCCGTATAGTCTTTCAAAAGTAAGCGTGTTTTCAACAGACAGACGGACAGACGGACGGACGCACGGACGGACGGACGGACATCGCTAGATCGTCCTAAAATCGATCGAGGATCATGAATATATATATTTATGGGGTCCTAGACCAATATTTCGAGGTGTTACAAACGGAATGACAAACTTATATATACCCTCTATCACTAGAGTGGAGGGTATAAAAACGGAATTAAAAAATATTGCGTATTTACATTTTAATAGATGTTCGAAAATTGCCACGTTAAGACTGTTTTTTTCCTTTAAACCCGCCCTTGAACAATTTTTTTTTTAAATTTTTTAAATTTTTTCTTCACATATTTAAAATTTTCACCCTTTTCTCAAGTCTCTGTGTGTGTTATTATTAATTGAATTACGTGTTATAAGTATCACCCCGGAAGTGGAACTCTTTTCTCTCTCTTGTTGATATTAAATTACAAAATGCCTTAACTAAATGTTACAAAATTAACAAAGTCAAATATTTACACAAAACCCCTTCAAGGAAATTTTTTACAAATTTAAAATATCGCAACATAAAGTAAAAGAATTAAAATGAACATTAGCATAACGACATTTAATTATTTAATTATTCAATGTAATATAGAAAATATTAACAATGTTAAAATGAGTAGAATAATTATAATCATTGTTCTCCGCGAGCAGAAATTATAAAATTGAATTGAATTAAAATTGGTCTCAACTTTCACATAACTAAAAGCAGGTGCGGGCTCTGATTCTGAGACATTTTTCTTATAGAAAAATGTCTCCTATAGAAAAAGTCTGAGACATTTTTTTTATAAAAAAAGTCTCAAATTCTGAAACATTTTTTTATCGAAAAAAAGTCTCAGATTCTGAGACATTTTTCTTATAGAAAAAAAGTCTCAGATTCTGAGACATTTTTCTTATAGAAAAAAAGTCTCAGATTCTGAGACATTTTTCTTATAAAAAAAAAGTCTCAGATTCTGAGACATTTTTCTTATAGAAAAAAAGTCTCAGATTCTGAGACATTTTTCTTATAGAAAAAAAGTCTCAGATTCTGAGACATTTTTCTTATAGAAAAAAGTCTCAGATTCTGAGACATTTTTCTTATAGAAAAAAGTCTCAGATTCTGAGACATTTTTCTTATAGAAAAAAGTCTCAGATTCTGAGACATTTTTCTTATAGAAAAAAGTCTCAGATTCTGAGACATTTTTCTTATAGAAAAAAGTGTCAGATTCTGAGACATTTTTCTTATAGAAAAAAGTCTCAGATTCTGAGACATTTTTCTTATAGAAAAAAGTCTCAGATTCTGAGACATTTTTCTTATAGAAAAAAGTCTCAGATTCTGAGACATTTTTCTTATAGAAAAAAAATCTCAGATTCTGAGACATTTTTCTTATAGAAAAAAAATCTCAGATTCTGAGACATTTTTCTTATAGAAAAAAGAGACTTTTCCTATAAGAAAAATGTCTCAGAATCTGAGACTTTTTCTATAAGAAAAATTTCTCAGAATCTGAGACTTTTTCTATAAGAAAAATGTCTCAGAATCTGTACTTTTTTTATAAGAAAAATGTCTCAGAATCTGAGACGTTTTCTTTAAAAAAAATGTCTTAGAATCTAAGACTTTTTCTTTAAGAAAAATATTTCAGAATCTGAAACTTTTTCTATAGGAGACAGTTTTCCTATAGAAAAATTCCCAGATTCTATGATATTCCTTTCCTAATTTCCCATGTAGCTCCGTTACTGTTCTAAAAAGTAACTTCCACTTTACACCCCCCAGTTAACAAACAACTCCCAACCCTTTTAAAATTAACAACAGCAATCAAGAATATTTCCAACTAAACGGAAGTATAGGGAGGCAGGATATTGTTTGTCTCATAGAATAAAAAAGACAAACTGTAATTGTTCAGTTAAGTTGTCAGTGTAAGTAAATTATCCTTTTGCAAAAAGGTATAGAAAATAAATTTTATTAGACTACTGCTGGTATCCTGGGAGACCTGAATTGTGATAGAGTAGAAATTAGAGAAATTCTAGTCTAGCTGAGATTTAATATTTACTTGTGTAATGCCACTAAAGATGTTTATTAAAGAAATTTCTACTAATTACAATGTTTAATTATTCATAAGTGTTTAAGTGTTTTATTTATTTTTCATGTGTATACTATTTCTAAAAGAACATTTAGATGTATTTTTTTTGTTCTTGCCTGGGTGGTTGACACTTGGCAAAGTTTTTTTTTAAAGAAATTTTTTGGAGTATGTAAGGATGTTTGTAAAATCTATATATCTATATATACTTATATAAAAGAGTAACGTGACTGACTGACTTATTGACTGATTCATCATCGCCCAGCCCAAACCGCTGGAGCTAGAGACTTGAAGCTTTGACTGTAGATTCACCTCCCGGAATATAGATCCACTAAGGCTGGATTTTTGCCAATGTTGATTGTAAGGGGGTAAAAAGGGTTAAAAACTGTACTTTTGGTACTTTTTATATCTCCCGAAATAATGGTCATAGAGACTTGAAATTTGGACTGCATGTTCACCTCCCGGAATATAGAACCGCCAAGGCTGGATTTTTGCCAGTGTTGATTCTAAGGGGGTAAAACGGGTAAAAAAACTCTACTTTTGGTACTTTTTATATCTCCTGAAATAATGGTCATAGAGACTTAAGATTTGGACTGTATGTTAACCTCCCGAAATATAGATCCACTAAGGCTGGATTTTTGCCAGTGTTGATTCTAAAGGGGTAAAAAGGGTAAAAAACTGTACTTTTGGTACTTTTTATATCTCCTGAAATAATGGTCATTGAGACTTGAAATTTGGACTGTATGTTTACATTATGGAATTTAGATCCAGTAAAGCTGGGTTTTTGCCAGTGTTGGTTCTAAGGGGGTAAAAAGGGTAAAAATCTGTACTTTTGGTACTTTTTATATCTCCTGATATAGTACTTTTTATATCTCCTGATATAGAGACTTGAAATTTGGACTGAATGTTCACCTCCCGAAATATAGATCCACTAAGGCTGGATTTTTGCCAGTGTTGATTCTGAGGGGGTAAAAAACTGTACTTTTGGTACTTTTTATATCTCCTGACATAATGGTACTAGAAACTTGAAATTTGCAATTTCGGTTCACTTCCGGGAAAAAAGAATCACTACGGCTGGGTTTTTGCCAATGTAGATTCTACGGGAGTAAAATGGGTAAAAGAGTGTACTTTTGGTACTAAAATAATGGTCATTCAAACTTGAAATTTAGAATGTAGGATCCTTTAGTGAAATAAAAAATTCTGGAACAAGTACTTTCTGAAAATTCTGTACAGTTTATAAAAATGATTTTTTTTTTAAAAGTACCTTTTATAAAAAGTACCTTTTATAAAAAGTACCTTTTATAAAAAGTACCTTTTATAAAAAGTACCTTTTATAAAAAGTACCTTTTATAAAAAGTACCTTTTATAAAGAGTACCTTTTATAAAAAGTACCTTTTATAAAAAGTACCTTTTATAAAAAGTACCTTTTATAAAAAGTACCTTTTATTAAAAGTACCTTTTATAAAAAGTACCTTTTATAAAAAGTACCTTTTATAAAAAGTACCTTTTATAAAAAGTACCTTTTATAAAAAGTACCTTTTATAAAAAGTACCTTTTATAAAAAGTACCTTTTATAAAAAGTACCTTTTATAAAAAGTACCTTTTATAAAAAGTACCTTTTATAAAAAGTACCTTTTATAAAAAGTACCTTTTATAAAAAGTACCTTTTATAAAAAGTGCCTTTTATAAAAAGTACCGTTTATAAAAAGTACCTTTTATAAAAAGTACCTTTTGTAAAAAGTACATTTTATAAATAGTACCTTTTATTAAAAGTACCTTTTATAAAAGTACCTTATATATTAAATGTACTTTTTATAAAAGTACCTTTTTTCAGAAAAGTACCATTTATAAAAAGTACCTTTTATAAAAAGTACCCATTATAAAAAGTTTTTTTTATAAAAAGTACCTTTTACAAAAATTACCATTAATATAAAGTACCTTTTAGTAAAAGTACCGAAAGTGCTGAAACAATGATCCTAGAAAATTTAAATATGGAATGTAGGATTTTTCGATGAAGAAAAAAACATTCTGGAAGAAATACTTTTTGGAAATTCCGTTTCTAACGGGGGTAAGAAAGTGTACTTTTGGTACTATTTTTGTTCCTATAATAATGACCTTAGAAGCTTGAATTTTGGAATGTAGGGTACTTCGGTAAAAACATTCTGCTAAAGTATTTTTTTAAAAAAACCCGTTTCTAGAGGTATAAAAAAAGGTTTTTTTGATACTTTTTATATTTCATGAAGTAATGATCCTAGGCACTGAAATTTTGAATGCTTTATTTTAGGAAATTTTGTTTCTAAGGGTCGCGACTGATTGTAAAGGGGATAAAGAAGTGTAAATTTGGTTATTCTTATATTTCTTGAAATAATGGTTCAGAAACTTGATATTTTAAATATAGGATCAACTAGCACAAAAAAAAGTTTTTTTGGAAAATTTAATTTTAAGGGAAGAGGTGGCAAATGGTTATTTTTACCTATCTAACTATTAAACTAAAAGCCCCAGAAATAACAGCCATATTTTAAAATTTAAAATTTTAGGATAAAATGGGGTAACTGGTAAAAGTGGTGTAAAATGGTACTTTTCATATCTATAAAATAACGACAATATAAATTTTTATTTCTTTAACGCATATTATACGGAGAGGAATGAAACTTGCATGGAACAAAAGGAGATGGAATTGGAAATGAAATGGAGTAGAACGGGGATCGAAATGAAATAGAGCAGGGAACAATATGGAATGATACTTTTTACTCAAATTTATCGTATTTAACTTTTTTTATTCCATATTTTTTCTCCCTATATGTTTTTTCACTCAAACTTATTTTTATTCCCATTTCTTTTTTCACTGAAATATTTATTCACTTTAAATCCAAAAACCTGATATAAGGGCTCGAAAATTGTCAATATCTTTTTTTCACCGGAACGCACATGATAACGTACCAGCGAAGTTATTCAAATTGTATTGTTTAAATTATTCATTGAAATATTATTTTATGAAAGACGTAAACGTCCACAAGTAAATAAAACAAAGACTGCCTAGGGGAATTTTTTGATATCATAGAGTAATCCTGATCCTTCTATTATTCGGTATTCAATACAACCGGTAACGAAGTACCGGGATGGTAAGCTAGTTAATTATATATGATGTAAAGAGATAAAACAATTTTTGTAGACAAAATTCTGTGAAAAAATTCAAATTGATTAATACGCAAATAAAGTTAATTTAGAATTCTTTGATTCACTGTATAAAATTAAAGTAAAATAAGTTAAAAAATAAATTTGATTTGGCCGAATCTATGAATACTTCTACAAAGCCCTTTTTAAGTGAAAATGTATTGCTTAAAATTTTTGACTGGAAATATTTTATTTTTTTTAGACAACTTTGTAAAAAAGAATTTTGAGATCAAAATTTTTTTGAGTATAGAAATATTTTATTGTTTATTTAGTATATTTTTAAAAATAATTTTTTTTCAGTGTAATTTTTTTTTTTTAACTGTAAAATTTTTTGAGTGTAAATTTTTTTAAACGACAAAAGTATTTTCTAAAATATTTTTGTAACTCACCAATGCCTTTTAAAGTTCTTTAAGGAATTTTTTAAATACGTGAATTAGCGAAAACCCCCAATGTTAATTTCACTATTTTGCTTATAACTTCTTAATTAATGCATTGATTGCTCTGAAATTCCATTCTGAGCGCGAAATTTGACTATATTTATATTATATTTATATTTTTCGCGGATTATTTTTTTTTGCAAGTAAACTTTTTTTACATTGTGGAGGGTATAAATACATTCGGCAAGGTCGAATTTAGCGTTTTTACTTGTTTTATTTTTTATAGCAATTGATTTTAAAATAGTTGTGTTATACATAAGTCTCTACTATTTAGAATTTACTGTAGTTCTTCTTTTTATTTGTTTTTTTTTAACAGATAAAATTTTTTTGTTCGGCAAGTGGTAGAAAATATTTTAAATATTTAAGAGCACAAAACACTCACAATCTCCAACACTTTGTGTTTTTGTTGGAAAACAAAAAAAATATTCGAAAGATAACAAGTTAAATCAATTACAATAGAAATTAAGATTTTTATTGTTTTATGCAAAATTAAGTTAAATTCAATTAAAGTTTAAAATTTTAAAGAGTTCATAAAAGAGTTTTGTATATAGATAACATGCCTTACAATGTTATGCGAAATAGTTTGGAAAGAAAAAATTTGTGAAGTGCAAAAAAATGCTACTTTTACATCAAATTGTGAAAATTCTAAAAAAAATCATGTTAATCATACGTACGTTTGTTATATTATCAAAATTTATATAAATCATACGCCCCATATGACTTTAAAATTCATTTAACATTTAATATTGATCATACGCAACGGAGCACGCTGGAATTTTTTAGGAATTTTTTCTAGGAATTTTCTTCAATAGTCATTAATTTCTTGGAAAATATATTTCATTTAACTTTCTGATTAGTTAAAACTGTAATTTGATATTATTCTTACATTTATTATTAATAATAAAATTATACATTTATCACATACACTGGTTGTCAACGAATTAGAAATGTTTGTATTGTATATCAAATTTGTTAAAGATAACGTTAACAATACTCATCGTTATTATTATCAAACGAAAATAATTTAAAGCAAGTAGAAAAGTTAAATTCGACTTGGCCGAATTTATGAAAACCCTCCACAATGCCCTTTTTAAGTGAAAGTATTTTAAGTTGATATTTTAAGTTGATTAGAAATATTTAATTTTGTGTAAAAAAAATTTTAAGTAATTTTTGAAAAAAAAAAAAAAAAAAATTACTAAATTTTTTTTTTAATTTAAAATTTTTTTCGAGTGTATTTTTTTTAGTGAAAAAATATTTTTTAGTAACAAAAATACGTTGTAAAATATTTTTGTGACTTACCTCCTGTTTTTAAAACAGAACAGGATTTCAACACGTGAATTTAATGTGAAACTAATCTGAAATTCACGGTTTTAATAATAACAGGGAAAAACAAAGCGTCAGAAACCTCAGAATTGCTTTTGAAAGTTAGCGTGTCTTATATCTTGAAAATTCAAAATTCAAAAACCCTTGCCGAAATTCAGACTTTTGCTCATAACTTTTGAACCACCGGATCAATTTCGCTGGGTTGCAATACCAACCTGACCAGGTAAATGCCCAACATATATGTCGAACTTCAGAAGCCTGCGAAAAGTCTTTCAAAAGTTAGCGTGTTTTTAACAGACAGACAGATTGACAGACGGACGGACGGACATCGCTAAATCGTCTTAAAATTGAACGAGGATCATGAATATATATACTTTATGGGGTCCTACACCAATATTTCGAGTTGTTACAAACGGAATGACAAACTTATATATACCCTCTATCACAAGAGTGGAGGGTATAAAAATGTTATATAGGTAATTAATAAAAAAAAAAAATTTTAAGCTTGCTAGCGTCCAGATTGAGTAAATCATAAATGTGCTACGAGCGTCGATCTGGAAAATTAAATTATTTATTTAAAAATAATTCTAAGTCGATTTTTACTAAGGTCAAACACTAAAAATTTAAAAAATGGTCCAATAGTTTTTATTTAGTTATCAACTAATTTTTCGAACAACCCAAACAAAAAAAATAATTTTTTAAATAGAGTAGAAAAAATCGCAAAATAATGAACTCTAGCCAGAATAAACATCCTCAAAATATAATAATATAATATAATTATTATATTTTCGAATAAAACAATTTTTATTGTTTAATAAAAATTAATCAGAATTTGAACATAATGTTTGGCACGCCATAGTGATGAACAACCCTAATGTGGTATTATTACACTCATAACAACAAATAACATATTGTTGTAGTCCAATGGATGGTTATTGGTTATGGTTATCCAATGTTGGTTATTGACAATCGTTGCCTTACTAGTATAGTACAATTTCTTCGTCATCTCTAATTGCCAATGTGGATAGAGTCGAATATGTATTAATATTTTAGTTTGTGCACAAACGATTTGTCATTAGACTCGTTTGCTACTTTGTAGTAAATCGTTTCTATTTATGTTAAATAATCTTGACAATGAAATGACCAACATAAATAAATTTAAAACAAAAAAAATATTTTCTTGAAAATTATGCTATGAGAATATCATGGTTTTAATTAGCAAAGAAAATAATGACCTCTAGACAGAATAAACATCCTCAAAATATAATATTTTAAAGGTCGAATAAAACAATTTTTATTGTTTAATAAAAATTAATCAGAATTAAAAAAAATTTATAAAAATTTTAACAAAAAATTTTGAAAACCGTATTTGAATGTCCTTTTTTCCTAGGAAGGGCACCATTGATTTCCAAAAGCAAAATTTTGTATTAAATGTTAGATTGTCCTTTTAAAGCTATTAAAATTTCGAAGAGGTGTTTTTTTGGTATTGTTGAGCAATAAGTTTTCAAAGTTTGTTAGACAACCAAATATTTGATTTTTTTTCTACATTCTTGCAAAAAAATGAAATAGTTGGGTTCTATACAGTTTTTACTTGGAAACCATAAGTTGTACGAAAAATCTTTCTGTGACAAAAATGTTGATAAAATTTTAGAGACTTTAAATTTAAGGGCAAAAAAATATTTTCAAAAAAAAAAAAAAAATCAACAAAAATTTTTTATAAAAATATTGAAATGTCCTTTTCTCCTGTCAAGGGCACCATGGATTTCCAAAACCAAAATTTGTTATTAAAGTTTAGAATGCCCTCTTATTGCTGTTAAAATTTCAGGTAGGTGTTTTTTCGTGTTGTTGAGCAATAAATTTTCAAAGTTGGTGATGAAACAAAATTTTTGATTTCTTGATAAAATTTTGAAAAAAGTCAAATATTTGACTATCTAACAAACTTTGAAAATGTATTGCTCAACGTTAAAAAGGGCATTCTACACTTTAAAACAAAATTTTGCTTTTGGAAATCCTTAGTGTCCTTCCCAGGAAAAAAGGACATTCAAATATGGTTTTCAAAATTTTTTGTTAAAATTTTTTGTTGAATTTTTTTTTTGCTAAATTTTAAAACTTCATAATTTTATAAATTAAATTGTTTTTAAAGTTTTTTTGCACGACTTACAGTTTCCGAGCACAAAAATGTTAAAAAAATGTCTAAAAGTCAATATTGTCAAAAAAGCGTTTTTTAAACGCCCCTAACTTCCAAAGTATTGATAAAAAAATTAAAAAAAATTTGGTTTTTAATCGTTTAATTTACCAAATATAAACAAAATCAATGATTGGTCAGTTAAATTTCCCATGGATTTGCTCAGCTACTATGGAAACGTTTCTAATTAGTTGACAACCAGTGTAAATCCACTGACAATGAGTCGCTCTCAATGACTTTTCATAATAATTTTCCACATGTTTGGCTAATTTCTCAAAAATTTTATTCTGCTTATTAAACACACATGTTTCTCCTAGACATTGAGATTGTTTTAAGTATTAGTAAGTGTATTTTGAAAATATGTTTGTTGATGATGACTTTAACAATGTAATTGGTTTATTAGACATTTAGCTTTTAAAGGCAATTCAAAAGAATTTAAAATGAACTTTAGTAAGCTAGCGCTTAAAATTTTTCTTTATCTAGACAAATAATTTTTCAACATTTTTGACAGTCTGTGTATAATATAAAATTTATGAACATTTTTTTCTTGTTATTTAAAGTGTAAAAAAAATGTAGAGTAATATCTTAGCTTTTGCATCAGTTCATAAAATATTATGAAAAGAAATAAAATTAACCCAACAAACATCAATTCCAGCCTTTGAAAAAAAATCAAACTGGCACTAAATATCAAGGGTGTTTTTCAAATTGTTTTCAGGGACAAAAATTTAAACATTTAAACTAAATTTGAAACATGTTGGAAATATTTGTTTTTTCCTATGCTACTAATTCTTTTCAAAAAAATATAAACATCAAATTGATTTGCCATGTTTCTCAAACCTAATATCGAACATTGATTATGGGTGGAAAAAATTTTGTTTTCAAATGTTGTTCAATTCGTAATTTCAAACTGTCGGAAAACTTAAAATTTTGTTTTAAAAATTAAGAACAACAATCTAGAAATTTTATGTATTTTTATGCACTTGTGCCAATTAATTGAATGCTATAAGTATAAAAACTTGCATAAACGTTTAAAAAGTAAGTACACATGAGTTTATGAAAAAAAAAGTTATACATTTAATAACGTCTTTTCTTTTCTTTCAAGATTTCGAATTTTAATGAGCAGACGGCTGAAGAAGAAGACCTGGAAGGAGACGACCCCAAAAATGGCATTCGATGTAATTTTTTTATTAACAATTTCTAGTGCAAATAAATAGCAAATATTATTAAAATTCGTATTTACAGTTTTTTTAATAAAAAATAGTATTGAGGTTCATTTGAAAAATAATGTTAAATTAACATTATAAATAAGGCTGAGAATTCTTTGAAAACTACACTAAAATTCAATTAGATAGTAAGCATATTTTCAAGCTAAAAATATTTGTGTACATTGGAGAAACATTATACATTCAAAAAATCTCAAACTATATATCAAATCTAAATAAACTTGAAAATTTTGCTTGAGAACTAACATGCCGTTTTCTTTGAGAATGCTATTGTTTTCACGTTGAGAACTATGTTATTTTCAACTCGTTTTCAAGGCTAAGGTTAAAATTTTAAACTTGCTATCAATATAATATTCAATGTATTTCAAAGGTAAATGTTTGTTGGGAACAAAAACTACTGTTCTACTAAAAATTTCATGTAAAATATTTAAAGTCACAAATCAAGATTTTTAACCAAAGAAAAAACATAAAGGCAACGATAAAGAAGTCAAAAGTAAACAAGTAAAAAAAAATAAATTCAACTTCCCCGAATTTTGAATACAAAAGACTTTTTAAAAATTTAAAAATTAAATTTTTTGATAAAAACATTATTTGATAAAAAAAAAATATTGATAGGACATTACAAAAAAAAGATTTTTATGATAATCGGGTAATTTGTTGGTCTCTACAAAATTTTTAATTTTTTCTTTCTTTACTACCCTGGTACCGAACTACACGATTAAGTCTTGCAAAAATTACCAACATAAATAAATTTAAAACAAAAAATAATTTTCTTGAAAATTATGCTATGAGAATATCATGGTTTTAATTAGTAAAGAAAATAATGACCTCTAGCCATCCTCAAAATACAATATTTTAAAGGTCGAATAAAACAATTTTTATTTTTTAATAAAAATTAATCAGAATTTGAACATAATGGTTGGCACGCCAAAGTGATGAATAACCCTAATATGGATTATTACCTCACAACAACACAAATAACATATTGTTGTAGTCCAATGGACTATCATATGTAAAATTGTTTTAAATATTTTTGTTGGTTATTGACAATCGTGCTTACGAGAAGGGAATGTCGAGCTCTGATTGGAATAATAACTGGTCACTGTCTCATCGGCATTCATGCTAAGAATATAAGACTCATCCCGGACGCCAGTTGTTAAAGATGCAGCTCACCAGGAGTGGATGAAACGATAGAACACATACTTTGTCACTGTCCAGCACGCTGTGGCCGAAATCACTGATCTAGCTGCGTTTTAGTCAAAATTAAAAAATTAAAACTGATAAATGTTTTGCACTGTATCGATTACCTATACTTTACAGAGAAAATTAACGTTTTCACTTTTGTTTTGCTCTTAATATTCGCACAGCTGTAAGCTATCAAATATACATTTTCTGCAGCAAGTGTATTAAAGGAATTTGGGGCCTAATTACTCAGTGAGTTTTTCTTGACACTTTTAAGTCAATTGTTTATACATTTTGAGCCAAAAAGTTTTAATTGAAAGTAAAAGGTATGTTTTAACTAAAAAATAAATGTTTGTGGCCTGTGTGTATCTAGTTTATTATTAGTTCATTATAGAAGTTTACATTTGTGATATAAACTATAGTTTCATGGACTGCAACTTTTGAAATTCGATCGTATTCGGTCCAATTCCTGTTTTGTTTATTATTTTGGGTTATTTTTGTTGTGACGTTTCAGTATGGCGTGCTAGTTCGCGCAAGTTGTTCGGTTTTTAGGGTCCATCTGCCTGTCCAAATAAACATTATAAACGCAATTTTCAATCGATTTGGCTGAAATTTAAAATTTAAGTTTATTTTATCGCAAGAACAAAACCTATTAAATTTTGACAAAATCAATCCATGTTAACCCATAGCCCCCATGTAAATGCCACCTTCAAATTTTACTTAAATACCCCCAACAGTAGTATTCAAGATATCCTCTTGAAATTCGACCGATAAATGTTTTTTATATTCATAAACAATCGCTCTAAATTTAAACGGAATCGGACCATTTTAATTTCTAGGCCTCATACAAACCACCCTCCCAATATTCACATAAATTTCCCAAAATACATAAAAACAAATAAATATTGTTTAAAAATTAATTCTTTATAAATTTTATAATCGCAAATTAGTATTTGTGTTTATTATTTTACATTTCCAAATTAAGCGCCGCTAGATTGGCCATTTCGGCCACTGTGCAGCGGTGGCAAGAAGTCGCCGATCGATTACTGGTCAGATAAGCTTTAATACTTTGGAGGATATAACGCGAATGGATCTTAGAATATTAAAGAGATTCGCCATGACTTTGAACGTGTTTAACTTGCGCCGCTAGCGAAAAAGAAGAAAAGTTTTGTGGTATCGCTATGGACCAAAAGGTCTATGCGAGGTGTAAATCGTACACCGCCACCCTAACCTAACCTGACAATCGTTGCCTTATTAGTATGGTACAATTTCTTCGTCTTTCTAATTCTCATTGTGAATAGAGGCGAATATGTATTAATATTTAAGTTTGTGCACAAACGAAAAAAAATTTTTGATGGAAAAAAAATTGATGAAAAAAATAAAAATTTTATGAAAAAAAAAAATTGATGAAAAAAAAAATTTGATTAAAAAAAATTTTTTTTTTTTTTGTTGAAAAATTATTATGTTACTTTTTATTCACCAGCTGGTGAAAAATGGTTTTTCTTTTTCGTTAATTGTTAGCTTATATAGTCAAACTGAGGTGGCGTCCTGCAACTTTTTTAAAATTAGACACCAGCCTATAAACATTATCATGTTAAAATAATATAATTCTTCAAACAAAATATTCTTGTTTTAGTATAACAAAAAAAAAAAAAAAGAACAAGTTTCGTTTGTCATATTGTTCTTCGTTCTTAGAATCTTCTAATTAGAATTTTTTTTAATGAGCTTAGTTTTTCATAAACATTTTTTACAAATTTTAAAAGTAAACACTACTAAACATTTAAATACTTGCATACTTTACGTTTTTTTCCTTATGAATTTTACTTAATTAAAACAAACATCAAAGTTTTTTTTTAAGTTTTTACATGATGTTTAAATTTAGAATGTAAATAAAGAATTTCCGTTTCTTTGTATATGATTGTATACGAAAAAACCACTTGTATTTTTCATGTGAAGATATAAATAGAATAAAACGTTAAGATAATGTTATAGCGTTAGTGCCTAAATTTTAACAAACTACGAATTTTCTAAAGAAAATCATAATCAGAAACAATTATTACCAAAATCTTGTTGGTCTTTTAACAT
Source organism: Pegoplata infirma (assembly GCA_963921195.1). Taxonomy (NCBI): domain Eukaryota; kingdom Metazoa; phylum Arthropoda; class Insecta; order Diptera; family Anthomyiidae; genus Pegoplata; species Pegoplata infirma. The sequence continues at coordinate 39,330,619 of OY992536.1, forward strand.
TTGAAATCCCGATTAAAAAATGCCGGCGAATTTTGTACTCTTGCCCAAAACATTAAATCAGTCGAGGATATTTAAAACCCAAAAGAGCTGTACATTTAGTAAGTGAGTGCAAAAATAGGTGCAATAAAGTGTTTGTACATTTTGGAGAGTATAAGAGATTCGGCACCAAAGAATATACCACTCTCACTTGTTTTATGTACATTTGATAAACAAATGGAACATTTTTATGCAAAAAAAATTATTTCTTTTTAAGAAAAACAAAATTATGTTAAAAAAATTTAATGAACCCAAAATTTTTGGTGAAAAAAATAATGATGAAAAAAAAGTTTTTGATGAATTTTTTTGATGAAAAGAAAACTATTTTGATGTAAAAAAAAATTGATGAAAAAAAATAAATTTTGGTGAGAAAAAAAATTGATAATAAAAAAGTTGTATTTTTCCCATTCTTAACCCTTAGTAGTAGGTTAACAATGGGAAAAATACAACTCTGTTAAAAGTTAAGATGGATTAAGTTTCTGCCAAATGAATACAACACAAATTAATGGTGAATACGGGTTATTCAACACAAAGAGGAGTAATTCCAATTCTTAATTTCTTCAAAAGTTTCATTTAAATGGCTAATTTTAATCTGACACACATTAAGTGTGTGCCAATCGAAGGAGTGCTGATGATGGAAGGGTGGCATCTTCCGAAAGCTGTCGACATCTCCACTTAGCCTGTGTTGTCACTTGATTTTTTTCAGATTTTCTCATTGTACAACAATTATTATTTCTCAGAAATAATTGATATGGACTCAAACCGAACTAAATAAAAATTCAGTTAAAAAAAAAAAATTGTAGAAAAAAATATAAAAAAAAAATAATGAAAAAAAAAATTTTTTGAAAAAAATTTTATGAAAAAAAAACAATTGAATAAAAAAAGTTTTAATAAAAAAAAAAAAATGAAAAAAAAAATTTATGAAAAAAAAAATTTATGGAAAAAAAAATTAAAAAAAAAATTGATGAAAACAAAATTTTTTTTTTGTTGAAAAATAATTATTTTTATTCACCAGCTGGTGAAAAACGGTTTTATTCACCACGAGGTGAATTATTATCCAAGTTACAAACCCAAGTTGTTAAAATTTTTGGTTTTAAGAAAATGAAAATAGTAATTCTTGTTTTCTTTTTCATTAATTGTTAGCTTATATAGTCAAACTGAGGTGGCGTCCTGCAACTTTTTTAAAATTAGATAGACACCAGCCTAAAAACATTATCATGTTAAAATATTCTGGAAAAGGTACCTTTTAGGAATTCCGATTTTAATGATATAAAAAGGGTAAACAATTTGTAATTTTCAATATCCTGAAATAATGGTTTAGAAAACCGAAAATCGAATGTCCCGCCAAAAAAATAAAAATTTTTACAAAAGTACTTTTTTTTTAGAAAGTTTTGATTATAAAAGTGTACACAAAACTACACAGTTGTAATTAAAATAGTAAAAATTTGGGTAAACGAACAGACATTATATCTATTGAGATAAAGACTCTAGAATTTTGTTATTTCTTTAACACATGTTGTATGGAGGGGAATGAAACCTTTATTTGGAACAGAGAACGAAATGGAATATCACAGGAAATAAATGGGAATGGAATAAAATTATTTTCACTAAAATTTATTGTAGAGTTTGCAAAACGATTAAAATCGTAATCGTAATCGCGATTAATCGCACCAATTAATCGTAATCGTAATCGACAAAAAAATCATGCGATTACGATTAATAATTTTCTATGAAATACGCTGTTTTTATAACGAATTTAAATCAGTTCCAAAATTTTTTTAAACCCATTTTGAGGTTTCTATTTAAAATTATTTTTCAAAAAAAACTTAATATATAGAGTATACTCTAAAAAACGATTACTTTCGGAACAATTTTAAACAAAAATAATTGATTCTGAAATTTAAAGTAGAATCGATTGCAGGATGATATGATGCGTTCTGGTACCGATTATTTGGAACGGAAAATTTTGATGGCTTGGCCCATGATTCATTTAATTTGTTTACAACTTTTCTTTCCTTTTCTCGTAAAAGTCATTCAAATTTAACGGAAAATTTAAATTCTGAAATAAGTACATAAGTTTAAAAGAGGTTTGTTTTTAAAATATACTCAAAAAGCTTTGGTCGGATTTGTTCGAAAATTTTGGACATGATTTTTGTTTTTTTAAAATGTAATTTTTTCATACTTTGACCGCTGGTTGCCGACTAATGATGCCTTATAAAATTTTTTATTAAATTTCCTTGCAATTAGCTGGCCAACGGCAGGTATTCCGACACGACCCTACAGAAATTTTGATGCTGGAAGCAGTTTTTGGAAAGGAATCACAAGCCAAATAGCGAATCCAAACCAGTCACAGTTTAGAGCACTCTTTAGTAGCACAGATAAAGACCTATTAAGACGCAGTAAAATCATGTATCTTTTCACTGATGATTGAAGCACTCTTTGTAGAGTTTATTTAAGCGCAATGAAAGAAAATCTAGTATTTTTTTCCACAAATCTTTTTAATGTTGAAGGTGTCAAAATTAAAGTATTTGTAAAATTTTATCAACAAAGAATTTTAATTATAAGTTTTAAAAAAATGTCTTAAAAAAAATCCTCAAGGGCTCTCGAGAGTTCTTTCGATGCGCAATGATATACTAAAAATGAGACTGTGGTTCCAAAATCTCGAATTGTTTTTACTGGGAAAGTTCGAAAGTTTTTAATTTTATTTCTTAAAAATAATGGCCCTTACCACAAGAAAACAAAAAGTCTATTTTAAGAAAAGTTTTATTTTAAATTTCGAATACATTTTTAGAAAGTCGATTTTAAAAACAAAAACAAATTTGTATGGAAATAACATTAAAAGCTGATTAAATATATTTTATTTTTCTAAGGTAAGGCTGAATAATTTTTGTATTTTCGTACTTTTCAAAAAAAAAAAAATTTCAAAAGATTTTTTAACGCAAATTATTTAAAAAATTCGATTAATTAAACTTAAGTCGATTTATTTAAAAAAAAAAATCATAAATGACAGAATCATATTTTTTTGCAAAATGCATAAAATTATGCAACAACAAAATATAACTTTTCCATTAAATCGTCAATATGTAAAGTATTTTTTTTTTTGTTTTTTGTCGTGCTATATATCAGAGGCTTTTATTAAAAAAATAATTTTTTAGTTTGAAAATGTTTTAATTATTTTTTCTTTTGCAGTTATGTTAGAACATGACAGATTTTATGTTAACCAGTCATTCGTTAAACGCAGGAAAGGTGCCCAACAGAAAAATATTACAAAAATAGTAACATTTCTAAAAATGTCGGAAAACTTACATAATATCAATTTTTTCTAAAAGCCTAAAAATATGCACTAAAAATTGGTTTTTCAGGACGATACCACTGTACCAAACGGTTTCTAACAATTTTTGTAAAAAGGAGTGCATACTTTAAAAAAAATCCTTCGATTCGTATTCAGTGTTCAAAAATATCATTATGGTTTGATTGCAAATAATTGGAAAAAGTCGAAATGTATACATTAAAAACGACTTACAATTAGCTTTTTTGTAATAATTTTAAAAATGATATAGAAAATCTAATTGAGACAATTGGCATTAAGCAATACCGACTTACAGCTGACTTGTTGATGTTGACATTTGAACAAAAGTATGATTTTATTTAGCAGATTCTAAGTAATTGTATTTTTTCTAAAGTAGGAGAAGCAAAATGTTTTTTTCCTACTGGGATCTATTACTACAGTTTCTTTTATGAAAAAGGCATAGTAAAACAAAAAAATAAAAATACATATTTATTTCATTATACATATTTTTATTATTATTCATTGTTTTAAAAGGAAAAGAGCAAAATGAAAGCGAACAATTCATTCAGTTGGTAGTTCCATATAAAATTTATACACTTAAACGAAAGACATTGTCAACTTTTACTTTATTCATGTTTTTATACCCTTCATCAAACAATTATGAAGGTATGTTGAATTTATTATACCACAGGGAACACAACCTATCAGTTTAGAATTGGACAGTAGGGTTTCATGTTAAAAAACATCTTTCATTTATTGTGAAAAATAGCAAAAACGAAAGTTTTGCATACTGGGTTTTTAACAAATTTAAAAAAAAAAAATGCTGCTAATGTTTTTGAAAATTTAAAAAAATTTCATATTTCTAATTCTTAGAAATGCAATTGAGTAATAGGGTGGATCGAATTTGGCTTTTGGACGAATTTCGTTCCGGCTCACCGACAGATGTGTTGGAATAGACCTAAAAACAATGTGGTTAAATTTTCATGCAGATCGGTGGTCATCTTCCGCTGCCGAATCCGCGATTTCTGAAAAAATAGTATTTATTTTAAAAAAATGCCAAAATTACAAAAATCACTTAATCTTCTTTTTTATTTCAGTCAATCTTTTCAATTCGATCATATTTTCTTAGAAAAAAATTTCAGCTTAATAGGACATTGTTAACCCCTCTAAAATGGTTGCCAAAAATGACCCATACATTTTGCCCTAAACTCATAACCACCAAACTTAAAAAATTTTTTTTTTTTGATTTTAAGTTGCACAATCTAAAGTTTTTATTGCATTTATTTTAAGTATATATAAATTCGATTGACAACATTTTTTTTTTGAAAAAATACGAGATTCTTAAACAGCGCGTGTAACGGTCTGTTTCCAAGACATTTTGGGAAAATTGCACTTTTTTTTAAAAACTCAAAATTTTTAGTTAAAAACTTTTCATTTATCACTAGATTTATTATAAATTAAAAAACTTAATATAGAAATGTTGGATTTGTCGAAATTCTTTAACCCTAAACAGCTTTGGACCCTCAATGACCCATGATGAACAAATGCATCTAGCAATAAAACACTTTTGGCGGGCGACTAACCATTAGAAACATATTTTTGAAATTAAAAATGGGAGAGTGAGTAAAGACGGGAGCGTGAGTAGAGATGACAGCGTGAGTGAATTTGACCAACTCACGCTCACGAAGAAAAAACAATTTTCACGCAGGAAATTTTTTAAGTTTGCATACATTTTACACAGGATCACGTGAGTGAATCATATTAAACTCGTTCACGCTGTAATCACGCTCACGAAAACTCAACATAAATATATTCTGACGTGTTTTATTTTTCTGTCACCATAAAAAATCATGCAAACTCACGAAATTTAACTCATGTTTACGAGTGAATCACATGAAATTTGTGTCACGTGTGCGTTTGTACAAATTATATTTTTAATGCAAAATAAACAAGTAAGAAAATTATAGTCGGTCAAGACCGACCATATAATACCCTACACCAAGGTTTCCCGGAAAATGGGTCCCATGGATCGATTAGATCTATATGTTGTAAAACCTTGAATAAGTGAAGAAAACACTCACAAATCAAATTTGAGTGAAATAGGCTTCTACTTATTTGTTGACAACAAACCGCTTTAACTGAATATCGGGCGAAATTTTCACAAGGGGCCTATGTCCAAAACTGGTCCGATGATTATCAGGTTTGATAAGGTTATTTAAGTACGCGTTTAACATACACAAACAAAATTTTAATTAAATATTTTCTATTTTCATGAAATTTGAGACATTTATGTGAAAATCGGGAAGGTGGTTTGTATGGGGGCTACAAGAAGAACTGGTCCGATTTCTTTGAAATTCGGAATGATGATATGTGAAGACAAAACATGTTTACCATCCAAATTTCAAAGCGATACCTTCTATAATACGGTAATTAGAGTCATTTGAGCCAAAACTAAAGAGGACCTTTGTATGGGGGCTAGGTCTAAATATGGACCGATTTTTTCCAATTTCAATAGGCTTCGTCCTTGGGCCAAGAGAGACTTAAGTTTCAAATTTCAAGTCAATTGATTAAAAATTGCGACCTGTATCGTGTTTACACCGTTTACATGGACAGACAGACAGACAGACAGACGGACGGACGGACGGACGGACAGACGGACGGACGGACGTACATCGCTAAATCGACTCAAAAAGTGATTCTGAGTCGATCGGTATACTTAAAGGTGGGTCTAGGACCAATATTTCGGGTAGTTACAAACATCAGCACAAACTCATTATACCCTGTACCACAGTGTGGTGTAGGGTATAAAAAGTGATCCATATATATTATTTAAACAAGTTTATATATTATTTCCCATTTTAAAAAGCAATATCCCCTTAAATGTCAGAATACAGCAAGTAACTATTCTATTGAAATTATTCAGCAATATTCATGTTTAAATGTGAATTACTTTTTGTGTCAGATATAAATAAATGGTTAATGGTGGGTACGGAAAATGCTTTAATGGTGGGTGTATTTAAGCGGGAATACTATTTAAATGCTATTTGAACTTTTTTGTTTCATTTGCATTAAAAATATAATTTTTAAAATTGCACTGTTAAACGTGAGTAAAATTTCGTGAGTTTGCATGATATTTTATGGTGACAGAAAAATGAAACACGTCAAAATTCAGCTTGAGTGAGATTAAAATGTGACACTCATGTAACCCTGCGTAAAATGTATGCAGAATTCAAAAATTTCTTGATTTAAAATTTTTTTTTTTCTTCGTGAGCGTGTGTTGGTCGAATTCACTCACTCTTCAATCTCTACTCATGCTCCCATCTTAACTCACGCTTCCATTTTTAATTGAAAACATACATATGTTCCCAATGGTTAGTCGCCCGCCAAAAGCGGTTTATTGGTAGATGCATTTGTTCATCATGGGTCATTTAGGGCCCAAAGCTGTGTAGGGTTAAAGAATTTCTTAAAATCCAACATTTCTGTATTAAGTTTTATAATTTATAATAAATCTAGTGCAAAATAAAAAGTTTTTTACTAAAAATGTCGAGTTTTAAAAAAAAGAGAAATTTTCCCAAAATGTTCTGGAAACAGACCGTTACACGCGCTGTTTAAGAATCTCGTATTTTTTCAAAAAAATATTTTTGTCAAACGAACTTATATATACTTGAAATAAATGCAATAAAAACTTTAGATTGTGCAACTTAAAATCAAAATTTTTTTTTTTAAAATTTGGTGGTTTTAAGTTTAGGGCAGAATGTATGAGTCATTTTCGGCAACCGTTTTAGAGGGGTTAACAATGTCCTATTAAGCTGATTTTTTTTTTTCTAAGAAAATATGATCGAATTGAAAAGATTGACTGAAATAAAAAAGAAGATTAAGTGATTTTTGTAATTTTGGCAATTTTTTTTTAAAAATAAAATTTTTTAAGAAATCGCGGATTTTCAACGTCATTTCGGCAGCGGAAGATGACCACCGATCTGCATAAAAATTTAACCATATTGTTTTTAGGTCTATTCCAACACAGCTGTCAGTGAGCCGGAACGAAATTCGCCAGAAGCCAAATTCGATCCACACTATTGAGTAATTTTAGAAAATTTTAAAATATTTTAGGCTTAGAAAAAAAAACATTTGCAAATACTAAACATGAACTGGATGATATATGCCAGAATGAAGAGATAAAATGGAGTAAAACTGCATTTACAGTATTTTATTTCGTGATCCTGTTTCCTTTTAAAAGGACTTCAAAATTTAAAACGATAACATTTTGTAAAATATTTTTTAAATATTTGTACTTGTCTTATAATGTCACTATTGATGGCAAGAAAGAGGGGAATATTCGCTAATTTTTCCATTTTTTGCTTGCCAAAGCAGGAAAAAGGATGTTAATAATGTCCCTTCCAAACTTTATCAAACTAATTTGTTAAATGATTTTTAAATGATATTGAAAGATATGTTTTGGAAGGATATATTTTACTTTCTTTTTCCTGATATGGCAAAATAATTAAGTGAAGATTTCAGCGGGAATCCTAATCTTTCTTGTGTCATCAATGGTGGCATCATAGGATAAATATTTAAAAAATATTTTACAAAAAGGTAATCCTCTTTAACTTTGATGTCAATTTAAATGGAAACAGGATCGCGATCTGAAAATCTGTGAATGCAGCTTTAATACATTTAGTCTCTAGTTACAAACGTATATTCTTCAGTTCGTGATTTACGTATTTTTACTTTTTGATGGAAGGTGTAATATAGTGAAGAAAATTTACCAAGCTAGAAAATATTTTTATTTTTTTCATTTTCCAAATATCCAAAACTTTGATAGAAGGTTTAAAATGATTAAAGGTAAGTTTAACTAAAAGTTCGTTTCAAGTTCTATGAAATGGTAAAGGAAAACATTTATAGGTTTTAATTAAAAAATTTCTAGAGATCAGGAAAAACCATCCATTTTTACAAATTTCAATTGGTGATATCTCGAAAACCTTTTGATTTTTTTTTTTTTTTTGAGAATTTTATAGTTTTAGAGGTAAAGTGAAATACAATTCGGCTACACCCAATTTTCAATTTCTTTTAGTTTTTCAGATATATATATCGGCCATTCCATGAAAGAACGGCCAAAATTTGACCTCGGGTCATCCGATTTTTATAAAACTTTTTTTTCAAGAACTCTAAGGAGCCATTAACAGATTTTAGTTTGCGGTTTAGAAAAATTCTGAAAACATTCGATTTTATTCGCGATTTTCATATTTTGAAAAATCAAAAAATTTAAAAAAATGGTCAACTTTGTAGATGCATATCTTGGGCAATTCTTAATGGACCTTTGTTATTGAAAATGAGTTTGAAAGGCAATATTGTCTAATTTTACAATATTGTTTTACAAAAAATATTTTAAATTCAAAAATGCATTTTGTATGCAATTGCATTTTCTTAATGCATTTTTTAGGTCAAAGGGCCTCATCGATTTTTTTTCTGTTTGGTATTTAGTAAAGCATTCAATTTTTACTAAAGACCTGTTTTTATACTTTTTTGGGTCTCGCAGTTTTAATATTTTTAAAATTTTTTTAAAGAAAACGCTTAGATTTTTTTTACACATATATTTAAATTATTTTTAAATTTTTGCGCTTTTTTCGTTATTTTTTAGTTTGATTGTATTAGTACGCCATAGAACGAAAAAAAAAAAATAAAAGTGCTATATATGAACACTGTGTTTGAATTTTAAACTTTTTTTTAACAAGCTGACCACATGCGCGTCCCGAATTCGGCTTTTTTTTTAATTTGCAAAAGCTTGCCCCCTAAATGATGGGGATTTAGGACCCTTTTACGGGCAAAATAACAAAAAAACACTTTGGACAAAAAACCAGTTGGCTACCAGCAGCTAAAGATTGCAATCTTAGTGCATTTATAAAAAAAAAACTGTTTTGTTGTAAAAAAATTGACTAAAGACATGTTTAAACATTATTTAGTTCACAAGTAGATTTAATAAATTTTTCAACTTATTTCACACTACTTTAGAAAAACACAACTTTTTTATTGGCGTTTTTCGCGAAAACGCGAATTGATCTAAAAAAACTGGGACACACGTGTATTTTATTTTCAGCTCTACTGTCAGAATTTTTCGGTCTGGTCCATGTGTACAAAAGTGTGTCGGACGGTGTAATAAAACACTGTAATTTTCACTTGCAGAGTTTTTTTTTTCGAGAAGAATATATTTTTATGTGAACGTTTTTTTTTTATTTGAATTTACGACATCTACCAGCAAAATTACTACGTATTCGCGAAAAAAATTTTTTACTTGGTCAAATTTACAAAGTATGTAGGTACACTTTGCGGACTTTCCTTGTAAATTACATTAAAACCCAACGATAGATTTCAATTCTGATGCGAATACAGGAAGTCAAAATATATAAAAATTAGTGGATCTGGTTTCTGGGTCAGAACCTTTTTATATTTTTTAAATGTATAATAACAGTATAACACTGTAACTTTTATTTGCGGAAATTTGATTTTTGGCGAAATTTTTTTACTGTATTTTTTAATTTTGATATTTATGTTTGAAAATGTCTAAAATACGGAAGATGATAAAAAAAAAAACTTTCGAAAAAAATATTTTTTCTAAAAAAAAAAAAAAATTCAGCATCTTTTAATGTTAAATATATTTAATCGAGTTTTTAAATTTGAATTTAAAAATTATTCCAAAAGTATAAAAATATCGTTTTTATGGCATTTTAGCATACAAATTGTAAAAGTCGCGGATATCACGAAACGGCTAACAAATTATTAAATTTAGCATACTCGAATTTGGTTTACCTTGCTGGTATAATTTTCGACTTATACAATCCAATTTAAAAAAAATTAAAAAAATCGAAAAACTGTGAACAAATTTAAAAAAAAAAAAAAAATTAAGTGATTTAAAAAAAAAATAATTTAAATATTTTAACTGCGAGACCCAAAATACTATAAATGCAGGTCTTTAGTAAAAATGTTATATTTTAATTAACATGAAAGATAACAAAAATCGAAGAGGCCCTTAGACTTGAAAAATGCATTTTAAAAATGCAATTGCACAAAAAATGCATTCTGCAGTTCAACATTTTTTTTCTACTATAATATTGTAAAAGGAGACTATATTGGAAATTAAACTCGTTTTAAACGATAAAAATCCATAAAGAATTAGCTGAGATATTAATTTACAAAGTTAACCACTTTTTTGAATTTTTTGATATTTCAAAAAATTAAAATCGCGAATAAAATCGAGTGTTTTTTAAATTTCTCTAAACTGAAAACTGAATTCTCTTAATGGCTCCTTAGAGTTCCTACAAAAAAAGTTTTGTGATATTCAGACTACCGAAGGTCAAAAAATGCCCATTTTTGGCCGGTCATTCATGGAATGGCCGATATATATTTTAAAGGGAAGTATTTTAAAATTACTTTAGTTGTTATGTTGCCTTCACAAAAAAAAAAAAATAAAAAAAACTTTTTTGTTTTCGTTTAACAGCTTACTTACAGCTGTTCTTATTTTTGCTGTTCGTCATTATATTTCATGTTGACATCATCATAAAAACTTTTCCTTTTCCGCTGTTTTTATATAATAAAGGCTTTTTTCCCCGTTAATAGTTTAAGTTAAGTTTTTTTTTTTATGGGGGGTCATATTCAAAAGGAAATTGAAACACGGATTGTGTTTTAAATAACATTGCAGTTTTAGCAGAAATAAAGTTGTTAAAATGATGTAGCGACACAGCAACATACAATTATTTTGTTAAAATTACCACATAATTTTTAATTAGTATTTTGTAAAAAATTTTTAACGAACAAAAGGAAATTAAAAATGTCTGTAAGTTTTTCACTCTTGCCCAGAACATTAAATCATTAATTGAAATATCGGTTGAGGACCTCATTAAGTTTATATTTATATTACTAAGTGATACAAAATCGAACTTTTCGAATCGGATTGGGATGAAACCAAAAGCAAATGAAAGTTACACATTTTCCATAACAAACCCCTAAAGATTTTTTAATTTAGTGCGAGTTTTTTTTAGACGCATGTGAAGTTGGTAATTTTAAAGCATTAAAGCTTTTGTATACTACATAAATATGTCCCATGCTTCTGAGCTAGGTTAGGGTGGCGGTGTCCGATTGACACCTCGCATAGACCTCTTGGTCCATAGCGGTAAGCTAAATCAGTAAAATTTTATGGCGGTTCTTTACCTAGAACATATTAAAATCCTTCTACCATTTTTAGGGGTAATTTTGGTCCTATTTTTTAAATATTCTCAAAGAACAACACTAAACCGTGCGTTTAAAGGAATAAAATGTTTTACAAGAATTGCCTGCACCAATTTTTAACTAGAAAGTGCGAAAAGTGCAGAATGGTTAAAAAAAGTAAATTTGTAAAGTGTCTTGGTGACATACTATTTAACAAATTATGATAATTTAAAATTTTTCTTTTGTAAACATTATACTCATATTGCGCTAACCTTTAGCCTTTGAAAACCGCTATTAAAATTTGATGCAGAAAATGTTTGTAGAACAATTAAACGCACGCCTTAGTCGTGTTCTATGAGGAAATTTGATAAAAAAAACTGCCAAAATGCACCCTAAAAATGGAAGATTTCACTGATTTAACTTAGAAGCAAATTTATAACATTTTTGCGACTTATTTGACTCGAGTTTTTTGAAAAATAATTTAACTGTATGTGAAAATTAACAAATTTATAAAATTACTTTTTTACACAAAAAATGCAGTAAAAAATTTTCAAAAAATAAGATATTTGAAAAAGGACAAAAATTACCTAGAACTGGGAGAATATGTTAATATTTCATTATATCTAGCTCAGAATATGATTTATAAATTTTTTTACTTATTTTATTTGACTTTAAAGCAGCGATAAGCAAAAGCACTACGCGGCGTTTTCGCTATCACACAATAAAAAAAAAATGTTAAAAAAGTGTATTACTAACAAGGGAAGTCTACCTAGTGTCACCCTCGGATCTTTATGGAATTGGTTTTATTTTGTAGATCAGAAAAAATAAAGGGACACGTATTTTTTTTAGCGGCCCAAATTCATATTTAGAAGGTAAAAAGGAGGGGGGAAGACAAGGCCATTTTTCAGTTTATTTCGTTTATCTCCTATATTATGCAAAGAAACCTAGTCATGTTACATACCAAATGAAAGGTCTTTGGAAACCCTATCTACGTGTGGTAAGAACGTATCCAAACATGCACAACTTTTCGTCATATTGCGTAAAATACTAAAATTTTAGGACATTTTTGTTTCTTTGGCCCGTTGTTAGCACCACGAGATAGGTATTTTTAATACTTTAATCTGATAACACACAAGCCTATATTAATTTTGTTTAAATAGGCGTAAATCCCCCCCTAAAAACTAATTATTCGTTCTTAACAACATATCCAAATTTCATGAAGATCGGAGGGTGACACCAGTTCCCTGTTAGTAAAAAAAAATGTTTTCCAACAAAAATTTATAAAAACAAATTTTTCGTAAAAACAAAAAAGAAAATTTTGATAACATAATTTTTTTGATGAAAAAAAAAAAATTTAGAAATGCTGAAAAATTAAACTTTTTATATAAAAAAACATTTTTTGATGAAAAAAAAAAAAAAAATGTTTGATAAAAAAAATATTGAAAAAATAAATTTTGAACCAAAAAAAAACTAATGGATTTTTTTTTTGTAAAGAAAACACTTTTAAATGAAAAACAAAATTTTGATAAAAAAAATTTCAGATGAAAAAAAAAATTTTTGATGGAAAAAAAATGTTGAACTAATAACAGATTTTTATGACAAAAAATTTTTGATGAAAAAAATTTTTGATAAAAAAAAAATTTATGAATTTTTTTTTTTTTTTTTTTAAATTTTTGATGAAAAAAAGTTTAACTGAGCAAAAAAATGACAGATTTTTTATGAATTTTTTTTTTGTTGAAATAGATTATAATGTCACTATTGATGGCAAATGAAAGAGGAGAATCTTCGCTTATTTTTAAATTTTTTATTTTGCCATATCGGAAAAAAGAATTTGAATGTCCTGTCAAAATTTTATCAACATATTTTCTTTCTCTTTTATTTGCTACTCTCAGTGCACACAAAAATTTTTTTTTTTTCCATGAACGATTTTCATAGTATTTATGAACAAATTCATACAATTTATTACTTTTTCATAATATTTATAAACTTTTTCATAGTATTTATGAAAAATGTTAAAAATTCTTAAATTTCATATATTATGATTTATTTATAAATACTATGAAAAAGTTTATAAATATTATGAAAAAGTAATAAATTGTATGAACATGTTCATGAAAATCGTTCATGGAAAAAATTTTTTTTTTGTGTGGCATCCTAGGACAAGTACGAATATTTAAAATATTTTGCAAACATTTAATGCTCTTAAGTAGAGATGTACACGTGAGTGACTTTTGACTCACACTCACTCACGCTCACGACAGGAATTTTTGAATTACGCACACTCACTCACGAGCATATTTTTTCTACTCACACTCACTCACAATCACGTGAGTAAATTAAATACAACTCACACTCACGTCCACTCACGCAAGCTTCACTCACACTCACTCACACTCACGAAAAAAAATTTAAAAAACTAAAATTTCTAAAATCTTTCAAAATTTTTAGCAAAATTTACAGTTGGGTGAATTTATAAATTTTTTTTTTGCTTTTTTCGGACGAAATCTTAAATTAAATCAAATTTTACAATTTTTTTGTTGCTTTTTTTGATACGAAAGGAAATATAAAGAGAAAATAAATCACGCAAACTCACGCAAAAAAACGACTCACTCACACTCACTCACGCAAAAATCTTACTCACGCACACTCACTCACGCAATTTTTTTCTCCGCTCACACTCACTCACAATCACGTGAGTAAAATTGAATTCAGTCACACTCACGCGTGAATCACGCTCTAATCTGCTCAAGTGCCCATCTCTACTCCTAAGCTTTGAAGTCCTTTTACAAGGAAAGAGGATCACGATATGAAATACTGTATATGCAGTTATTCGTAACGTTCGTCATACAGAAACTGGAGGTTAGTCTCTAGTTTTAAACTTTTATTATCCAGTTCGTGTTTATCTGTTTTTTTTTTCTATTGCTGATTTTTCGAAACTTTTTGTAGGTTTTTGTTTACACTCATAATAAATGTTTCTGTAAAATTAGCAATATAACCTACTGATTTTTTTTTTTAGTTTTGTCAATTACACTAGTTTACAAAGTAAAAAAATGCGATCCACGACATTTTGCATTTATTTTCCATGTAAAATATTAATTAAATAAAAAACGAAAAAAAAAAAAAATAACACAAAGAAAAAAAACCTTCAGAAAGATTTCTTAAAAAAAGGGTAACAGCAAACTATTTCTGTAAAATTACAAAATAATATGCTAAAAATATGTTAAAAAACATCGTTTCAATGCATAAAAAACGAAAAAATAACACTTTGAAAAAAACTTAGAACATTTTTTTTGAAAAAAAATAAACTATTTCTGTAAAATTACAAAATAATCTGCTAAAAAATATTTATGTTAAAAAATATTTTTAAATTCAGCAAACATAATCAGTAAAAATACAGTAACATTTCTGTTATTTTGTAAAACTGAATGACAGAGATTTTAGTAAAAATATAAATTTTAGCAGACAAATTTGCTAAAAGTTTGCTAAATCAAATTGAAAGTCGTTTACAGATTTTTTGACGCTCTGTCTTTTGAGTGTAGTAATAGTAAAATTCCTTTTTTGTTTGGTCCCATTTAAGATACACTTTGTGTCCCCAAATTTGTTGCACAGTGTCAACTGGTAATGAACGTTTTTTCTAGGAATAAAAAGAAAGTCTTAGATGCAAAAAAAAATCCTATCGAAGAGATTTGAATTTAATTAAAAATTTTTGGTAAAAATCAGATTTTGAAAGTCTTACAAGGGAAGTCTCCCTGTTGTAACCTTCCGATCTTCATGAAATTTGGATATGTTGTTAAGAACGAAAATTAGTTCGACACGTATTTTTTTAGCGGCCCAAACTCATTTTTAGGGGGGTCGATTTGTATGGGGGGAAATTGACCTTTTTCAGTTTTTTACGATTTACGCTTATTAAAACAAAATTAATATAGGCATCTGTGGTATCAGATTATAGGTATTAAAAATACCTATCCTGTGGTGCTAACAACGGGCCAAAAAAGTTAATATTTTTCGACTTATTAACAAAAATGTCCTAAAATGTTGATATTTTACTCAATATGACGAAAAGTTGTGCATGTTTGGACACGTTCTTAGCGCACGTAAATAGGTTTTGCAAAGACCTTTCATTTGGTTATGTAACATGACTAGGTTTCCTTGCATAATATAGGAGATAAACGGAAAAAACTGAAAAATTGCCTTGTCTTCCTCTTTTTTGCCTTGTCTTCCTCCTTTTTACCCCCTAAATATGAATTTGGGCCGCTAAAAAAAAAATACGTGTCCCTTTTTTTCTGATCTACAAAATAAAACCAATTCCATAAAGATCCGCGGGTGACACAAGGGAGACTTCCCTTGTTAGATTTAATTTCCTTTATATTTTAGGTTCAGTTTATTTGTTTATTTTTCTACTTTTTTTTAATAACAAAAAAAAGTAATACAAACACAATAAATTTAAATAAATCTTTTTCATGAGTATTTAAAATGATTTATGGTTTCCTGTTGATTGTTAAACTTCCGGTGGCTTTCGAATTTAACATTTCCTTTTTTTACACTTTGGTTTTTTATTTTGGCATTTTTATGATTAAAATAAGTTAAACTTATTCAGCGTAATGATTAATATCTTTAAATTACCTGTTTCTTTTTTTTTCATTTAGAAAAAAAGTCAAAGTTTTTTGTTTAAATGTAAATTTTTCCTTTTTTAAAATACTCGCGTCCACGTGTTAGAAAAGTTTTCTAATAAAAAAACTTTATTTAAACATTTATCCATTTAGTAAACGGAAGTTTGTAGGTTTTTTTTTTTTTAAAGAAAAAAATTAAATGGATGTCGCTGTTTTTATCTGTCTTAAATGATGGTATTTTTCTGATTAGCTTGATATTCATTTCTGTTGGTTGCTTTAGCTAAAAATTATATAAAAACGTTAATCCTATGTTGTGCCTTTTTAAAAGTTTTATTTGTATTTGTCATGGCTATGACAACTGGTATTTTTTTGTATTTATGTCATGTTTAAATACGCGTACAACCTTGTTTGTCTGTTGTTGTTTATAGAATAAAATTTCATTTCCGTTTTATTTACAAAACCATATAAAAGTTAAAGTTTATGCTAATTTTGGAGATTAAAACAAGTAAAAAAAAAAATTGGCTAAATCTATGAAACCAAAATGTCTGAAATATTTTGAATACAAATAAAAATATTTTTTATAAAGCTTAAGACAAACTATCATTTAAACAATTAAAAAACCCATTGAAAGGGAAACATTTTACCATTTTTGGCAAAATTTTAAATGACGATATCTCGAAAGCGATTTAAAAATTTTTATTTATTTTTGATATTCGTGTTCTTTGCATTAAAATTAATTAAAATTATGTGTCACAAGAAATATTTTTTTCAACACTTTTTTGTAAAAAAATTTCAAAAATCCAAAATTTTTATCGCTAAGCGTCACGTGTTACTTTAATTCGTTTGGCCACAATTTTTTTACACATAACTTTTTTGTGTAGTAGAGTAAAAATTTGAAAATCAAAAGCTTTAGAAAAAATTTCACTCTAATAACAAAGCTTTAAATTTTAAACGAAATGTCCGACCATACCATCTCATATAAAAACAAACATACTGTCATAGAAACATCTTTGCTACAGATTAGAGTTTGCAAATAATCGAGATATTTCATAATCGCGATTACGATTAAAAAAATTGCCGTTAATCGCGATTACGATTAATCGAATTTTTTAAATAATTTGAGTTTTGAATAATAATTTTGAGAAATAATTTTTTTTTTAAATTTTTTAGAAAGTACGAAATAAAATTAAAAACTTTCGAACTTTCCTAGTAAAAATAATTCGAGATTTTGAAACCACAGTCTCTTTTTTAGTATTGAGAATTTATTGTTAAGACATTTTTTTAAAACTTATAATTAAAAATTTTTGTTAATAAAATTTTACACATACTTTAATTTTTGACATCTTTAACATCAAAAAGACTTTTGGAGAAAAATACTAGATTTTCTTACATCTTTATTGTGTTTAAATAAACTCAAAGAGTGCTTCAATCAGCACTGAAAAGACACATGATTTTACAGCGTCTTAATAGCTCTTTATCTGTGCTACTAAAGAGTACTCTAAACTGTGACTGGTTTGGATTCGCTCTTTGGGTAGTGATTTCTTTCCAAAAGCTGCTTCCAGTTTAATAAAATTTCTGTGAGGTCGTGTCGGAATATATGCCGATGTCTAGTAATTGCGAGGAAATTTATTAAAAAAATTTACAAGGCATCATTTGTCGACAACCAGCGGTCAAAATATGAAATAATTACGTTTTTTTTTTTAAATTTCATGTCCAAATTTTTCGACCAAATCCGACCAAAGCCTTTTGAGTATATTTTAAAATCAAACATCGTCAAAACTTACTCATATCAGAATTTAAAATTTCCTTTAAATTTGAATGATTTTTACGGAAAAAGGAAAGAAAAATCGCAAACAAGTTGAATGAATCATGGGCCTACCCATAAAAATTTTCCGTTCCAAATAATCGGTACCAGAACGCATCATATATCCCATATATGATATATATGATATATTATCCTGCAATCGATTTAACTTAACATTCCAGAATCAATGATTGTTGTTTGAAATTTTTCCGAAAGTAATCTTTTTTTAGAGTAATTTAGATTTTTTGAAAAATAATTTTAAATATTAAAATTTTTGTTATAAAAACAGTGTATTTCATAGAAAATTATTAATCGTAATCGCATGATTTTTTTGTCGATTACGATTACGATTAATTGGTGCGATTAATCGCGATTACGATTACGATTTTAATCGTTTTGCAAACTCTACTACAGATCATTTGAACATACTTACAGTAAGTTACGCGACTAAGATGTTCACTGTTGATGCTTGCTATCATATTACTTTAATTATAATTGAATATTTAACTTAACAAGTAGAAAAGTTAAATTCTACCTGCCCGAATCTATAAATACCCTCCACAATGCCCTTCTTAAAGGATAGTAAATTTTCTAACATGAAAAACAATTTTTTGATTAGAAATATTTTTTTTTTTTTTTAGTAAAAAACTTTGTTTTTTAATTTTTGTAAAAATGAGTGTAAACATTTTTTCGAGTGTTATTTGTTTTTTTGTGTAAAAATATTTTTGAGTGACAAAAACAGTTACTAATGTTTCTAAGCATTGTTATTTTATAGCTCGGTTTTTTGAACACGTGAATTAAATGTGAAAGCAATCTGAAATTCACGGTTTTGTTAATAACTTTTGAACCACTGGACCGATTTAGCTGAAATTCAATACGAATTACATCAGGAGAATTGTCTTTCAAAAATATTTTTTTTTCTCCTAATTTAGTGAAAAACCCCTTGCGAAATCCAGTCTTTTGCTTATAACTTTTGAACCACTTGATCGATTTCACTGAATTGCAATACCAGCCTGACCAGGTAAACACACAATATGTCAAACTTTAGAAGACTCCTTAAAGTCTTTCAAAAGTTATCGTGTTTTCAACAGACAGGCGGACGGAGGGACAGGCGGCCATCGCTAGATCGTCTTAAAATCGATCGAGGATCATGAATTTATATGGTTCTTAAAAAAAAAAGTTGGATTTCTGCACGGGACGCCCCCTCAGTTTATTAAGATTCATGAAAAAGTTATACCAAAATTTTTTCAAAATTTTCGAAGGGGTTCTCAAGGTCGTACCGGTATCTTGAAGTTCGGACCCTGGAGCATAAAAGACGTTTAAAAAAAAAAAAATTAAATAAATCATTATGTAATCGGGTTTCCTTAACAATTGAGCCTTAGTATTTTATTAAAAATTTATAGATTTTTTGAACATAAGTAACCTTAAGTACATAAGGTCAAAAAAATGTCCTGTTTTCGAGATCATGCCCAAAGATACAATTTCATGGTTTTTAATATTTTATTGCCTTAAATTTAAAAATCTCCAGGTTTTATTGCTCAATTCCATTGTATATATCTTGTATAATAAATGATCAATTTTGGGTACTTTTCGTTCTTTCCATTTAGCACATGTAGCGATTTAGTTTTAGCGATTTTCATGAAAATGCGTTTTTCCAGCCATTATCGTTTATTATTTTTGCTGTGACCAACATTTTGGGGAAAATTAACTAAAGTTCAATTGAATATTCTTCCATTTGACCTTTATTACACATTTTTCAAATCTTACTACTCCAGAACATTTTTAACCAAAAAAACCGAAATTTGACTTTTTTTGTTGAAGTGGGCGCGATCGATGAACCTTAGTTTATGTCAGCCCTGAATTACCATTCTTAATTCTGGAGAAAACATTATTGAAATGAGATGAGTAGTTTCAGGGATTTTGAAATGTTACGTTTTTTGTCACAAAGTGATTGTGGTCGATGAAACCAAGCCCATGTCTACCCTGAAGTAACCTTCTTGGTGCACACATTTTTGAAATCGTGTGTTTGCAGCGTGTGCTTCAACACATGCTTATAATTTCTTAAGAAAATACAAAACATGGAAAAAAATTAATAACCCGAGTAAAAAAAAGACTTTTAAGATCTAATTTGATCTCATAATTGGCTGTATCAAGTTGGATCAAATATTGATCTAGTTGTATTATTTTAGATACACAAATATAAAAAATACAATTAGATCCGAATTTTGGTCACATCCAATTAAATTTACCTGATCTTATTTTATGTAAATTAATATAGATTTATATAATTATATAAAGTCCTATATAATATATAGGACTTTTAAGTATTATTTATGTATAACTTTAGATAAGAAAATGGAGCCGCAATAAATCTTAGATAAAGTTTGATCTGCACATATAAAAAGTCATATATAATTTAATATGATTGCATCAAATTTTATATCATTGTATCAAAACATTTTTACTAGGGTAAATAATAAAATTTTTAGGGTGTTTTGATTAAGGTTTGTTCTATTACCGAAGAAAGAGGTATTTTTGGAAACATTTCACAAACCCGTTTATCACAAGTGGAGGGGGAGACATTCACAAAAAAAATATTATCAAATTTAAACGTTTAAATGTCCAGTAATTATTCACAAGGGGATGAAAAGAAGTCGTGCCCGAAAGTTTAGTCAAAAATTTCAATATTTAAATTTCCGGTAAGTGTTAACTGTAAAACATTTTTCGCTTGAAAAATGTGTTTTGTGTTATTTTTATTTTAAATACTTTTCAAATCCTTGTTTTTTTCTCCACAAAAAACCTTAACAAGTAAATAAAGAATAAATAAACAAATTCATATGATAACAAATCATTAGTGTATCCTGAAAAAAATTTAAAATCACCTGGTCACCACAAAATTTTGTACAAAAACAAATATTTATTTTTAAATTGTTTTATTTTTCTCTAAATAATTGTTTACAATAAATTTATGTATTTACTATACAAACCTGTTTAATAAAGTGGGCTGCTTAATTATTATTTTGTAAAATACTTAGAATCAAACAATTTTGCTAAAGAAAAATCTGAAATTTTTCATAAAAGAAAAGTGTCTCGTATGTTGTGACCTTTTCTAGAGGATACAATTTGTCAGCATCTGAACATTTTTCTATAGGAATAACAATTCAGAATTAATAAAAAAGTCGGTCCACTCTAATGAGTACTTGTGAACAAAATATTTCCTTTAGACATAAATTGTTTATCGTTTTAATTTTCTTAAATTCCTTCGAATTTTTTTCATTTTAATTTGTGTTTGCTTTGTATTACTATTTGTTTTTCTACCTTTCTTGCCGATATGAAATTTTTCTAACATGGACAATTTTATATATGAATATGGATAAGAATACCTTGAATTACAAGCAATATAGTTAACTCTGGACTTGCATGGATATTTTTTAATTCAAAGCCTTAAAGCTTTATCTTTCCAGTAAATCAGAAGTATGTCGCATATTTGTGTATATCATAATCTCTTTTTCATTGTCTTTATTTTTTTGTTATTAAATTTTCTATGCAAATCAAGAGATAGGTGTAAAATGATTTATTTAAACTTGGGAAAATTTAGGTTTTTCTTGTTTGCTTAAGAGGAAATAAATAGCATTCATGCTAACCATTTGAATTGTATTGTTTTAAAAACAAAATATTTTTTTTTAATTGCTTCAAGGTATGGAAAGAAGTAAAGGTTTATGAAACCAACACAATACCATAAATATAAAATTTTAAATTTCTTAGATATTTTTTTAGTTTGTTTGGTGGAAAGATTAAATTTTAGTTTTAATTCACTGCTTAGGACCTGAAGATTAACAATTTAATTTAAACTTAATTTATTTTTTTTGCTGAGAATAAAAGTACGTCTTTTCCAGGATGTGGAAAGGTTTGAAAACCTTCTCTTCCGAAAAAATGTCATTCATTTAATATTAAAACTTCAGAATAGAGACTTATTATGAACATTTTTTTTAATCTAGGACTCTTTCTATAAATGTCTCGGAGTGTGGGAACTTTTTTCAAATATTTCAAAATGTTAGACATTTTAGAAAAAACAAATTTCTCAGAACCAGACAATTTGGAAAAAATTGCTACAGAAAAAATTTCTGAGAAAAGACGTTTTAAAATCTTAATTTTTTTCTAAAAATTCTAATAAATGAATTAGTCACAGAATCGGTTGTAAAAAATGTCAGCAAATTTTGAACACTAAGCAAAAAAAATGCCTGCGAATTTTGTACTCTTGCCCAAAACATTAAATCATGATAATGTTTTGCTGAAGATTTGGGTGTACTTGCCAAAGCAAAGTTTTTTTAGAAAAAATAATGTTATATTACTTTGCTATTCCATGCAAAACGAATTGAGATATCAGTCGAGGACCCCATTAAAAAACCAAAAGAGCTGTACATTTCGTAAGTGAGTGCAAAAATAAGTACAAAAAAGTGTTTTTACATTTTGGAGAGTATAAAAGATTCGACACCAAAGAATATAACACTCTCACTTGTTTTTTGTACATTTGATAAACAAATGGAAAATTTTTATGCGAAAAGCGTAGACTTGGTTAAAATGTAGTTTTGGTAAAAAAAATTATTTTTTTTTTCACGAAAATCAAAATTATGTTAAAAAAAATTTAATAAACCCAAAATTTTTGGTGAAAAAAATATTTGATGAATAAAAGTTTTTGATGAAAAGAAAAATTTTTTGATGAAAAAAAAATTGATGAAAAAAAATTTTTTTGGTGAGAACAAATTGATAATAAAAAATTAGATGAAAAAAAAATATGATAAAAAAAAATTTATGAAAAAAAATTTTGATGAAAAAAAAAATTGATGAAAAAAAAATTAATGAAAAAAAAAAAATTAATAAAAAATAAAATTCATGAAAAAAAGTTGATGAAAACAAAATTGATGAAAAAAAAAATTTGATAAAAAAAAAAATTGATAAAAAAAAAAAATTTGATAAAAAAATTATGAAAAAAAATAAATTATGAACAAAAAAAAATTTTATGACAAAAAAAAATTTGATGAAAAAAAATATTGATAAAAAAAAAAATGATGAAAAAAAAATGATGAAAAAAAGTTTGATAAAAAAAAAAATTTGATAAAAAAAAAAAATTGATGAAAAAAAAAATTTATGAAAAATAAAAAAATTAATGGAAAATAAAATTGATGAAAAAAAAATTTTATTAAAAAAAAATTTTTTTTTGTTGAAAAATAATTATGTTACTTTTTATTCACCAGCTGGTGAAAAACGGTTTTATTCACCACGAGGTGAATTACAGTCCAAGTTACAAACCCAAGTTATTAAAATTTTTGAAAATAGTAATTCTTGTTTTCTTTTTCGTTAATTGTTAGCTTATGGGTCATTATTAGTGAAATCAATCATGAATATTTTTGACACCCTCCGATATTGATGAAATTTGGTTGAGTTCTTACACTACGTAAAAAACTAACAAATGCAAATTTTCAGCCCTCTAAATCAATAGGGGCCGAAAATACGAATTGTCAAAATTTCCCCCAAAATCTCCCAGTCGCGACACTTTACACCGTAAAAACTTAATATCGTTGGTTCTATTATAGCTAGAAAGCCCATTTTGGGTTTATTTTGAAGCTCATAATATGCTCTACAAGACCTACTATAACCAAAAAATGTTCGAAAAAAATAAGGGTTACCTCCCTTATTTTAAGGTCGTGATAAAGGGAGGAGAAAATGGGGAGGATGGTATCCCCCGATTTTTTTTTTACTTGATAATCTTATAGAGAAAGTCCTAAAGAATATATTCTAAAATTTTTAAGTTGGGACAACAATGGGATCACTCAAAATCAAAATTTTTCACAATTTCCCCTAAAATCTCCAAATCGCAACACTCTTGAACCTTAAAAATTTAATATCATAAGTGCTATTGTAGCTACAGAGCCCATTTTTGTTTGTTTTAAAGCTTATAATACGCTCTACAATACCTACCTTAACCAAAAAATTTTAGAAAAAAGGAAGGGTGCCCCACTTATTTAAAGGTCGTGACAAAGGGTGGAGGAAATGGGGGAAAGTATCCCCCGAGTTTTTTTTTACTTGGTAAACTCAAAGTGCAAGTCCTAATGAACATGTCCTAAAATTTTTATGTTGGGACAACAATCAGATCGACCAAAATCAATTTTTCACAATTTCCCTTAAAATCTCCAAATCGCGACACTCTTGCACATTACAAATTTAATATCGTGGACTGTATTGTAGCTACAGAGTCCATTTTTGGCTTGTTTTTAAAGCTCTTAATATGCCCTACAATATACCTATCACAAAAAAATTAAAGAATGAGGGATGCCTCTTGTATTAAAAGATCCTGGCAAGGGGTGGGGGAAATTGGGGGATAGTATCCCCCAAATTTTTTTCATCTTGTTTTTTTTTAAAGAGTAAGTTCTAGAGAGAATATCCTGAAATTTTTATCTTGGGAGTCCAGTGGGAGGCGCAAGAATGTCGCGATTTGTTGATTTTGGGGAAAAATTTTGATTTTGGTCGACCCCATTGTTGTCCCAACATAAGAATTGTAGTCTATGTACATTAGGACTTGCACTTTGAGAATACCAAGTAAAAAAAAATCGGGGGATACTTTCCCCCATTTCCTCCACCCTTTGCCACGACCTTCAAATAAGGGGGGCACCAATTCCTTTTTTTGGAAAATTTTTTGGTTTTGGTATGTCTTGTAGAGCTTATTATAAGCTTTAAAACAAAAAAATGGGCTCTGTAGCTACAAAAGCACTTATGATATAAAGAGGTTAACGAGTGTTGGGATTTGGAGATTTTGGGGAAAATTGTGAAAAATTTTTATTTTGACCGATCCCATTGTTGTCCCAACATAAAAATTTTAGAATATATTCTTTAGGACTTTCTCTCAAAGATTAGCAAGTAAAAAAAAATCGGGGGATACCATCCTCCCATTTTCTCCTCCGTATATCACGACTTTAATATAAGGGAGGTAACCCTTGTTTTTTTCGAAAATTTTTTGGTTATGGAAAGTCTTGTTGAGCATATTATGTGCTTCAAAACAAGCCAAAAATGGGCTTTCTAGCTAAAATAGAACCAACGATATTAAGTTTTTACGGTGCAACGTGTCGCGACTGGGAGATTTTGGGGGAAATTTTGACCCTCCGTGTTTTCGCCCACTGTTTACTTAGAGGGCTGAAAATAAGTGTGTGTCAGTTTATCACTTAGTGTTACAACTAAACCAAATTTCATCAAAATCGGAGGGGGTCACAAAAATTTTTAGCTATTTTTGATTGATTTCACTAAGACTGACCCTTATACATATAGTCAAACTGAGGTGGCGTCCTGCAACTTTTTTAAAATTAGACACCAGCCTAAAAACATTATCATGTTAAAAAAAAAACTTTTTTGCACTTAAGTAATATAATTTTATAATTTTTTTTCCAGATTTTTGATTTTAAAAAAAATTTTATTTTTCTTTTTGTTATTTTTTTTTTTTCCAGAATTATTTTTTTTTGTAATTTTCTTAATTTTTATTTTCGTTATATTTTAGAAAACGTTTGAAATTCCTTCTGCGACTATGTTTGAATTCTAGTCAATTAGACCACCCAGTAGAAAATAACGAATTTATTAAATTAATATGTATTTAAATTTTTGCTCCATTGTGCGCTGTTGGATACCAAAAAATATTTAATTTTAAATGTATATTAAAGGTGAAAGATGCCAAAAATTTTTAAAAAAAATTTAAACATTTGTGTTATTTTAACACATAAAAAATAAACAATAATAAAAATTTGTTAAAAGAACAATAACAGGCTTTTAGTAACTAAAAACTCCATTACTCTTTTACAACTCCCACCACAAAACTAAAATACAAAAAAAGGTCAAATGTTTTTTTAAAGGTTTGAATCAAATAGAAAAACAAAATAACTTTTGTTTGTGGTTTGTTTTTTTATAGACTTAACAAATATATGGGGGTTTTCGTGTCAACTGACACAACTTTTGAAACCGATGTCTTCCGATCGGGATGAAATTTGCACCAAGGTTAGTCCTATTGGATAGTAGTTCAGAAACAATTTTTCAGCGAGATCGGTCAAGGACTCTGAGTTAGAGGGGGTCGAAATTTGACATTTTGGCCAAAGAGGTGTTTATTCTCATCCATGTAACTTCTTACCTATTGTTTTTAGCAAAATGTGTCCCAAAGAGTTTAGATAGCTATTTCTTCAGTCTTTCGAAAAAAAATTATAAAAAAAATAAAAAAAAAAATTTTGATTTTTTTTCTTAAAAATCTAAAACTTTTTTGACTTTTTCCTCAAATTGGGCCCTTTTTTTTTTTTTTTTTTTGATTCAAAAGAAAGCTTAGGTCTTTTCCTTTAAGAGCTATGGGGTCGCTTAGTGGGATGCGAGTGGGATATCTATGAAAAAATTATTTTTTTAACTTTGGAACACAAAAACCGGTTCTTCAATTTGCACTATTAGGCGTGGGAAAGCTAACCAGTTTTCGATTTCGATCCGCGATACCCTCTAATTTTTATAGGTTCGAAAAAGAAAGCACGAGCCAAAAATGAGGGCGGTGGGGTTGGGCCACATGGCTCCTCATCGGGGTCAAAATTGGGCGAAAAGAGGTTACAATCCTCAAAAAGCCCCACAACTGCCCTAGAACTGCCCACGGAGGGGTGCAATGTGAGACCGACCTCTATTAATTTTCTGCCCCCAACATTTTTCTTGAATATACCTAACCTCTATTTCCACTTCCTAAGGGGGCTCCCATACAAAATGACATTTTAATATAATTTGCTCCTACCGCTCTAACTGTCCATAGGGTGCCCCTAGAGAAGTAAAATATATGACCGACTCCAAATATTTTTTCATCTCCAACATTTTCTCAGAATGTACCTACCCTTTATTTTCAACTCTTAAGGGGGTCCCCATACATTTTTTTTTATTTTTTTATTAGTTTTTAAAAATACATGTTTTTATAACGTATGGGAGCCCCTTAAGGAGTGGAGATAGGGTGTTATTATGTTCGGACAAAATGTTGGTAACTAAAAAATAATGGGGGTTGGTCATAAATTTTGCCTCTCTAGGAGGCACGGTAGGGGCGGTAGGAGCTGGTTTAATAAAACAAATTTATAAAAAATAAAAAAAATGTATGGGGACCACCTTAAGGGTTTAAGATACATTGTAGGTGTGTTCGCAAAAAATGTTGGAATTAATAAAATAATGGGGGTCGGTCATACATTTGGCTCCACTTGGGGCACTTTAGGGTAAGTTAGAATGGTAGGATCAAATTTTTTAAAAATGTTTTGTATGGGAGCCCCCATAGGAAGTGGAAATAGGGGTAAGGTATGTTCAAGAAAAATGTTGGGGGCAGAAAATTATTGGAGGTTCATCTCACATTGCACCCCTCCAGGGGCGTTTCTAGGGCAGTTTTGGGGCTTTTTGAGGATTTTACCTCTTTACGCCCAACTTTGACCCCTATGAGGGGCCATATGGCCCCACCCCACCGCCCTTATTTTTTGGCTCGTGCTTTCTTTTTCGAACCTATAAAAATTAGAGGGTATCGCGGATCGAAATCGAAAACTGGTTAGCTTTCCCACGCCTAATAGTGCAAATTGAAGAACAGTTTTTTGTGTTCCAAAGTTAAAAAAATAATTTTTTCATAGATATCCCACTCGCATCCCACTAAGCGACCCCATAGCTCTTAAAGGAAAAGACCCAAGCTTTCTTTTGAATCAAAAAAAAAAAAAAAAAAAAAGGGCCCAATTTAAGGAAAAAGTCAAAAAAGTTTTAGATTTTTAAGAAAAAAAATCAAAATTTTTTTTTTTATTTTTTTTATAATTTTTTTTCGAAAGACTGAAGAAATAGCTATCTAAACTCTTTGGGACACATTTTGCTAAAAACAATAGGTAAGAAGTTACATGGATGAGAATAAACATCTCTTTGGCCAAAATGTCAAATTTCGACCCCCTCTAACTCAGAGAGTCCTTGACCGATCTCGCTGAAAAATTGTGTCTGAACTACTATCCAATAGGACTAACCTTGGTGCAAATTTCATCCCGATCGGAAGATATCGGTTTCAAAAGTTGTGTCAGTTGACACGAAAACCCCCATATACTATTTGTTTATATTTTTATAAACCCACAAAATAAACAAAAATATTCGTTTAAAACAAATTCTAAGAGAAACAAGTAAAAAAAGTTAAATTCGGTCTTGCCGAATGAAGGGATACCCTTCTTAATGTAAAAAAGATTCTTAAAAAAAAAAATTAATTGTAAAAATTGTTCAAAAAAATTTAGGAAAAAAAAATTACTAAAAGAAAATATTTTTAGAATTTAAAAAAAAAAAAATATTTAGAAAAAAAATTAAAAAAATTTCCGGGAAAGAAAATTTTGGTGAAAAAAAAATCTGCTAAAAAATACTAGCGGTAATGAAATACAATATAAAAACTTTTTTTTAAAATAATATTTCATTTAAAAATTAATTTCATAGATGACATCTAATTCAGTGAAGACTTTTCTATCGAAGACCCTCTTTCGAAAATATTACAGATAGCTAGTTTTGTATATTCGCCCTTGATATGAAACTGCGACGCTTAAGGCACTGCGACCCTTATGTGTCTTTTGTGCCAAGATCTATAAATTTTAAGGTTATGTGGAATGTTAAAAAAATTTCTAGGAATTTTCTTCCATAACTTTTGAACCGCTTAACCGATATCGCTTAAATATAAATATATTTCGAAGCAACAGCAAATTAATATGTTCAGTTTGAGTCATATCTGTATAATAAATGGTCATAATCACAATGTCAACAGACGACGGATATCGCTGGATATCTTAAAATCAATCACTGATAAATAATAAGTATATTTTATGGTGTCCCAGATCAATATTTCGTTGAGTTACAAACGAAAGGACAAACTCTTTTTATAAGTGAAGGGTATTAAAAGTCTGTATGTAATATTTTTCCCCTTAAAAAAAGGAAAATAAATTAAATTTACAATTTATACCACATAAACGTATTACATTTGTTTGGGAGTAAAAAACCATATAAATGCTTTTAAATTTTAACCACAATTTGATACATTCATTTATTCCGAGAACTGTGTATGAATTATAAAAAAAGAAGTTTTTTATTTAATATATCACAGATACATTAAAATCTGTAAATCGATTACACAGCCGCACAAAAATATAAAAAGGTTATGACCCCAAAATTAAAGCCACTAATCCTTATGTATTTTGACCTCCTGAATTTGATTCCAATTTCAGAATTGAGTTCTATAGTTGGGTTTTCCTGTAATTTACATGGAAAGTCCGGAGATTAAACCTACCTAATTATAAATTTGACAAAGTTTAAAAATTTTTTAATATTTTTTCTGTATGTAAAGTTCAAGTCTGATTTTGTACGAAGACAATAAGAGCAAATCCATGAGAAAATTAACTGACGGATCACCGATTTTGTTTATTTTTGGTTATTTGATAAAGCTTCGTAAATGCTTAAAACTTATTTTTTCTTGTTTTTTTTTTGGAAGATATTGGTGTTTAAAAAAGCGCTTTTTTGACAATATTGACTTTTAGACTATTTTTTTTAACATTTTTGTGCTCGATAAATGTAAGTTGTACGAAAAAACTTATAAAAACAATATTGTAGACAAAATTATGAGGATTTAAAATTTAGAAACAATTTTTTTTTTTTTCCTTTTTAATTTTAACAAAAAATATTGAAAACCATATTTGAATGTCCCATTTTTCTGGGAAGGACACTATGGATTTCCAAAAAGAAAATTTTGTGTTAAAGTTTAGAATGTCCTTTTAACGCTTTAAAATTTTCAGAGAGGTGTTTTTTCGTATTGTTGAGCAATTAACTTTTGAAGTTTGTTAGATCGCCAAATATTTGATTTTTTTTTTTTTTTAATTTTGGGATAAAATCAAAAATTTAGCTTTATCATACACTTTAAAAAGTTATTGCTTTACAACACAAAAAAAAAACACCTCCCTGAAAATTTAACAGCGTTAAAAGGACATTCTAAACCTTAACAAAAAATTTTGGTTATGGAAATCCATGTAGCCTTGATAGGATAAAAGGACATTCCAATATTGTTTAAAAAAATGTTTGTTAAAGTTTTTTTGATTTTTTTTTTTTGTTTCTAAATTTAAATTTATAATTTTGTCAACAATATTGTCACAGAAAGTTTTTTCGTACAATTAACGGTTTCCGAGTAAAAAAGCACAAAAAATCAAAATCAAATATTTGACTCTCTGCCAAACTTTATTGCTCAACAATACGAAAAAACACCTCTCTGAAATTTCAACAGCGTTAAAAGAGCATTCTAAGCATTAAAATAAAATTTTGCTTTTGGAAATCCATGGTGTCCTTCCCAGGAAAAAGCGGTAATCAAATATTGTTTTCAAAATTTGTTGTTGAAATTTTTGAAAAAAAAAAAAAATAAATCTTTCTAATTTTATCTACAGTATTTTTTTTATTAGTTTTTTTGTACAAATTACGGTTTCCGAGTAAAAAAATGTTAAAAAATTGTCTAAAAGTCAATATTGTCAAAATATCGCTTTTTTAAAGGCCCAAATATCTTCCAAAGTATTCATCCAAAAAATCATGGTTTTTAATCATTTACGAAGCTCTATCAAATAACCAAAAATAAACAAAATCAGTGATCCGTTAGTTCAATTTACCATGGATTTGCTCATAAGGGGTTTTTTAATAATATTCTTCAAAAATTGTAGAAATTACATGCATTTCAACAACAATGCATAAATTCAGTTTTATTTAGGGTATGCCGAATGTAAGAACTACACTGAAAAAAATAGCTTCGTGAAATTAATGAAAATTGTCTTAACCTTAATGAAAAATGACTCACGTTTTCAACCGAAGACAGGTTTCATTTGATTAATGAAACTGGTGTCATTAAAGTTCCTTTCAATGAAAACTTGCATATAAATACTGAAAATATTCGTAGAACTTGTTTGAAACGTTTTATGAAGTTATTCATAAAATGTATGAAAATATCCATTGATTAAATGTGGAATAGTAGTTGGTAATGAGCGTATGATAATTGCTTTTCAAAAGTAACTAGTTGCTAACTTTATTAAGGTTTTGATATGGGAATTACGATAAATTAATGTTGGTTAAAGTTATCAAAATTTCCATAGAAAGCCCCTAATCAAGTTAGGAACAAGTTACCTAAAAACAGCACGTATCATGCACCCATAAGTGAAAATTTGCATTAATAACAATTTTGGTAAGTCATATGTAACCATCACTGAAATTTTATTCAGGGGCATGTCACAGACTCAATTCCGATCGGATTTAAAAAAAAGTTGTTACTCATAGAACGCAAAACAATTTTTTTTTCGGAATGAAATCACTTTCAAAAATCAAAGCGGAATTGAATTGCTAAAAGTGGTTTCATTCCGAAAAAAAGTATTTGCTTTGCGTTTTACGAGGTAACCACTTATTCCACTTCCGAACGGAATTGAGTCTGCGACATGACCCTTAATTGCACACTTTTTATGCACTCAAAATAAT
This sequence comes from Pegoplata infirma, assembly GCA_963921195.1. Lineage (NCBI taxonomy): Eukaryota > Metazoa > Arthropoda > Insecta > Diptera > Anthomyiidae > Pegoplata > Pegoplata infirma. The sequence continues at coordinate 39,362,093 of OY992536.1, forward strand.
TACTCTGTTAAATACTCTGTAAAATGACTGTAATCTCAATTCGACAGATATTTGACAAAGTTTCTGTCGAAATGCAGATTTTAAGAAAATACTTTGTATTTTCTTGTGACCGAAAAACAAAATTTTATCTGTAATTTACTTTTTACTTTGTAATCTCTATTTTACAGATAAAAAACAGTTTTTTTGTTAAAATACGGATTTTAGAAAAATACTTTGTTTTTCTCGTAACCAAAATACTAAATTTCATTTGTAATTTTACTTATTTGCTCTGTAAAAATAAAAATCACTTCAAAAAACGTCCAAATATGACCGATAAACCCCTCTTTAAAAAGCGTCTTAAATTACAATAAAAACTGGTAAATTTTAAGAGGATGACGTTTAAAATTGGATTTACTTGTTAAAAACTCGTAATATTCACAAAAATAAAAAAGTAAATTTACAATTTGGAAGCATTAAAGCGGGCAAATTTAACAAAATTTTAATTAATTTATTTTTTTTAATTTTAATTAATGTTTTTGATGCAGAGAAGTTTTACTCATAAAATGGATTTAACTAAACTTTGTAAATTTACAGTTTTTTTTTTTTTAAATTTTGAACTCATAAAATGCATTTAACTAAAACTTTGTAAATTTACAGACTTTTTTTGGTAAAATTCTTTTCGGTTTTATCAATATTTTACAGATAATTCTATAAATTTACAGTTTTTTTTATCGAAATCATTTTACAGAGTTTTCTTCGTAAAATAACAAAAAATCTTGCTGGTTGGAAATCTATGGTATTTTCTGCTGGCTCAGCAGAGTATCTTTGTAATTTAACAGAGTGATTATTTTGAGTGTGGGTTTCACCTAGTTTTTACACACAACAAAATTTTACTCCAAACTTAAATTGGTCTGAATTGCCATATATGGTAAACTATAAAAGACAAAAACGCGATGACTTTAAAAACACGTGCTGCCAAAACGTAGCAATGGAACAACTCAAATTACCCTACACTCAAAATAATTACTCTGTTAAATACTCTGTAAAATGACTGTAATCTCAATTCGACAGATATTTGACAAAGTTATCTGCCGAAATACAGATTTAAAGAAAATACTTTGTATTTTCTTGTGACCGAAAAACAAAATTGTATCTGTAATTTTAATTTTTTCTTTGTAATCTATATTTTAAAGATAATAAATAGGGCTTTTTTGTTAAAATAGAGATTTTAGAAAAATACTTTGTTATTTTCTCGTAACCAAAATACAAAATTTCATCTGTAATTTAACTATTACTCTGTAATACGGTTTTCAAATTAAAATCTCTTTAAAAACGTCCAAGTATTTCAACCCCTCTTTAAAAAGCTTCTTAAATTGCAATAAAATATGCTAAATTTTACGAGGTGTAGTGCAAAATTGAAGGAACTCGTAATTTTCACAAAAAAAAAGTTAATTTACAATTTGGAAGCATTAAAGCGGGCAAATTTACTTGATGGCATTTCCCAATTTTCAAAACAACTTGCACATTAAGGAAGGAAAAATTTATCAGGAATCAAATAGGGACCATTGTGTAAAAGCCATATCAAGCGCATTTAAAAGATATACAATAAAGTCAAGGCATTCTTAAACGATTTCCCTTTAATTTTTTTTAGAAAAATACTTTGTTATTTTCTCGTAACCAAAATACAAAATTTCATCTGTAATTTAACTATTACTCTGTAATACGGTTTTCAAATTAAAATCTCTTTAAAAACGTCCAAGTATTTCAACCCCTCTTTAAAAAGCTTCTTAAATTGCAATAAAATATGCTAAATTTTACGAGGTGTAGTGCAAAATTGAAGGAACTCGTAATTTTCACAAAAAAAAAAGTTAATTTACAATTTGGAAGCATTAAAGCGGGCAAATTTACTTGATGGCATTTCCCAATTGTCAAAACAACTTGCACATTAAGGAAGGAAAAATTTATCAGGAATCAAATAGGGACCATTGTGTAAAAGCCATATCAAGCGCATTTAAAAGATATACAATAAAGTCAAGGCATTCTTAAACGATTTCCCTTTAATTTTATAAAAGTGTTTACTGGAATGACCCCGCTCAAATGTGGAACTGAAAATGAGAAGTTTATTAAAAAAACCGTGAGAACATCCAGCGAGTTTATAAATAATTTCTACAAAGTTAAATATTCGCGTGCGAAACATTTAAGCGGGCGCATTTAAATTATAGCATTTGACTTTATTTTGTGTCAAGTTATTACTATCCATGCTTCCTGGTAAAATTCTGGTCGCTTTCATCTACATTTTACAGATAACTCTGTAAATCTACAGTTTTTTTATCGAAATCATTTTACAGAGTTTTCTTCGTAAAATAACAAAAAATCTTGCTGGTTGGAAATCTATGGTATTTTCTGCTGGCTCAGCAGAGTATCTCCGTAATTTAACAGAGTGATTATTTTGAGTGTACATTTCATCACAAAATTTTAATGACTTAAAAAACTATTTTTCTGTTGCAAATTATATTATACTAGCTTACCATCCCGGTACTTCGTTACCGGTTGTATTGAATACCGGATAATATAAGGATTACTCTATCGATTTAAAAAAAATCCTCTACATAGTTTTTGTTTTATTTACTTGTGGACATTTAAGTCTTTCATAAAATAATATTTTAATGAATAATTTAAACAATAAAATTTGAATAACTTCGCTTGTACGTCATCATGCTCGTTTCGGTGAAAAAATATATTGACAATTTTCGAGCCCTTATATCGGGTTTTAAGATTTTGAGTGAATAAATATTTCAGTGAAAAAAAAAAATTGGAATAAAAATAAGTTTGAGTGGAAAAACATATACAGAGAACAAATATGGAGTCAACAAAGTTAAATACGTAAAATTTAAGTAAAAAGTATCATTCCATATTGTTCCCAGCTCTATTCCACTTCGTTCCCCGTTCTATTCCATTTCACTTCCAAGTCCATCTCCTTTCGTTCGTTCCATATAAGTTTCATTCCTCTCCATATAATATGCGTTAAAAAAATAAAAAGTTCTATTGTCTTTATATTGCAGATATGAAAAGTACCATTTAACACCACTGTTACCAGGTACCCCTTTTTACCCTAAAATTTTAAAATATGTCCTTGTCGTGGGTGTTATTTCTGCGGCTTTTAGTTCAATAGTTAGATATCTCAAAATAACCATTTGCCCCCTTTTACAAGTAAAATTATATTTTCCAAAAACTGTTTTTTTGTGCTAGGTGATCCTTTATTTAAAACATAAAGTTTCTGAACCATTATTTCAAAAAATATAAGAATAACCAAATTTGCACTTTTTATCTCCTTTACGATCGGTCGCGACCCTTAGAAACAGAATTTCCAAAAATAACTTTTTAAAGCATTCAAAATGTCAGTGCCTAGGATAATTACTTCATGAAATATAAAAAGGATCAAAAAACACTTTTTACAGCTCTAGAAACATAATTTTTTGAAAATACTTTAGCAGAATGTTTTTTTCACCGAAGTCCACTACATTCCAAAATTCAAGCTTCAACGGTCATTATTATAGGAACAGAAAAAAGTACCAAAAGTACACTTTCTTACCCCCGATAGAAACGAAATTTCAAAAAAGTATCTCTTCCAGAAGGTTTTTTTCTTCACCGAAAAATTCTACATTCTTTTTTATAGAAGGTACTTTTTATAAAAGGTACTTTTCATAAAAGGTACTCTTTATAAAAGGTACTTTTTATAAAAGGTACTTTTTATAAAAGGTACTTTTTATAAAAGGTACTTTTTATAAAAGGTACTTTTTATAAAAGGTACTTTTTATAAAAGGTACTTTTTTTAAAAGGTACTTTTTATAAAAGGTACTTTTTATAAAAGGTACTTTTTATAAAAGGTACTTTTTTTAAAAGGTACTTTTTATAAAAGGTACTTTTTATAAAAGGTACTTTTTATAAAAGGTACTTTTTATAAAAGGTACTTTTTATAAAAGGTACTTTTTATAAAAGGTACTTTTTATAAAAGGTACTTTTTATAAATGGAACTTTTTATAAAAGGTACTTTTTTTAAAAGGTACTTTTTATAAAAGGTACTTTTTATAAAAGGTACTTTTTATAAAAGGCACTTTTTATAAAAGGCACTTTTTATAAAAGGCACTTTTTATAAATGGTACTTTTTATAAAAGGTACTTTTTATAAAAGGTACTTTTTATAAAAGGTACTTTTTATAAAAGGTACTTTTTATAAAAGGTACTTTTTATAAAAGGTAATTTTTATAAAAGGTACTTTTTATAATAGGTACTTTTTATAAAAGGTACTTTTAATAAAAGGTACTTTTTATAAAAGGTACTTTTTATAAAGGTACTTTTTATAAAAGGTACTTGTTATAAAAGGTACTTTTTATAAAAGGTACTTTTTATAAAAGGTACTTTTTATAAAAGGTACTTTTTATAAAAGGCACTTTTTATAAAAGGTTCTTTTTATAAAAGGTACTTTTTATAAAAGGTACTTTTTATAAAATGTACTTTTTATAAAAGGTACTTTTTTTAAAAGGTACTTTTTATAAAAGGTACTTTTTATAAAAGGTACTTTTTATAAAAGGTACTTTTTATAAAAGGTACTTTTTATAAAAGGTACTTTTTATAAAAGGTACTTTTTATAAAAGGTACTTTTTATAAAAGGTACTTTTTATAAAAGGTACTTTTTATAAAAGGTACTTTTTATAAAAGGTACTTTTTATAAAAGGTACTTTTTATAAAAGGTACTTTTTATAAAAGGTACTTTTTATAAAAGGTACTTTTTATAAAAGGTACTTTTTATAAAAGGTACTTTTTATAAAAGGTACTTTTTATAAAAGGTACTTTTTATAAAAGGTACTTTTTATAAAAGGTACTTTTTATAAAAGGTACTTTTTATAAAAGGTACTTTTTATAAAAGGTACTTTTTATAAAAGGTACTTTTTATAAAAGGTACTTTTTATAAAAGGTACTTTTTATAAAAGGTACTTTTTATAAAAGGTACTTTTTATAAAAGGTACTTTTTATAAAAGGTACTTTTTCCCCCTTTTTACCCCCGTAGAATCAACATTGGCAAAAACACAGCCTTATTGAATTTTTTTTCCGGAAGGTGAACTTACATTACAAATTTCAAGTTTCTAGTACCATTATTTAAGTAAATGTAAAAGGTACCAAAAGTACAGTTTTTTACCCTTTTTCCCCCCCTTAGAATCACCATTGGCAAAAATCCAGCCTAAATGGATCTTTATTCCGAGAGGTGAACATACAGTCCAATTTTCAAGTCTCTATGACTATTATTTCAGGAGATATAAAAAGTACCAAAAGTACATTTTTTTTACCCATTTTACCCCCGTAGAATCAACATTGGCAAAAACCCAGCCTTAGTGATTTTTTTTCCGGGAGGCAAACCAACATTGCAAATTTCAAGTTTCTAATACCATTATTTAAGGAAATAAAAAAGGTACCAAAAGTACAGTTTTTTACCCTTTTTACCCCCTTAGAATCATCATTGGCGAAAATCCGGCCTTAGTGAATCTATATTCCGGGAAGTGAACATACAGTCCAAATTTCAAGTCTCTGTGACAATTATTTAAGAAAATATAAAAGGTTCCAAAAGTACAGTTTTTTACCCTTTTTACCCCCTTATAATCAACATTGGCAAAAGTCCAGCCTTACAGGATCTACATTTCGGGAGGTGAACATACAGTCCAAATTTCAAGTCTCTATGACCATTATTTCATGAGATATAAAAAGTACCAAAAGTACAGTTTTTTACCCTTTTTACCCCCTTAGAATCAACACTGGCAAAAATCCGGCCTTAGTGTATCTATGTTCCGGGAGGTGAACATACAGTCCAAATTTCAAGTCTCTATGACTATTATTTCAGGAGATATAAAAAGTACCAAAAGTACAGTTTTTTACCCTTTTTACCCCCTTAGAATCAACACTGCCAAAAATCCAGCCTTAGTGGATCTATATTCCGGGAGGTGAACCTACAGTCCAAATTTCAAGTCTCTAGCTTCAGCGGTTTGGGCTGGGCGATGATGAGTCAGTCAGTCAGTCAGTCAGTCAGTCAGTCAGTCACGTTACTCTTTTATATATATAGATTTTATAAGAAACAGTCAAAAAAACACTTATACGGAACTTTTCACTTGTAATTTCAATTAGATATAACCAGCATAACACACACACAAGTTTCAATAACAAATAAAAATATAAAATTATTTTATTTTATTAGAAAAAAGAAAAAAGTTAGAAAAAAGTTAACACACATGTAAAAATTGCAATTAGACTAAACACGCGTGGTGTAATAAAACGTCGTATGTTTTTGTTCTCTTATTCGCAACGCAGAGTTGTATTTAGTTCTAAAAAATCTTATGATATTTTTTAATGAAATTATGAAATCTAATGAAACAAGTTTCATAAAATTTGTTCATAACATGCATGAAATTTCAATCAGCTTATGAATTCCTTCATTTAAGTAATCAAAACAAAATAATGAATCCGTTTCATTAATATCAGGAAGGTTATTTTTTTCAGTGTACAACTGTTTTTGTATAAAACTGAATTGATGGCTTGTTGCTTAAATGCATGCAACTTCTACAATTTTTGACGGATTTTATTAAAAAAACTCTTATTATTTTCGTAATAAATTAAACAAAATTGAAAAATTTTTAAATTTACAAAGAAAACAAGTAGGTTCACTTTGCAGATTTTCCTTGTAAATTACGGGATAACCTAACGATAGAATTCAGTTCTGATGACGGAACCGAATTCAGAAGGTCAAAATACATGAAAATTAGTGGGTCGATTGTCTGGGTTAAAGCCTTTTTTATTATTTGTGGAGCTGTGTAAATTTTAACTTAGCTCCATCGATTTTAATTTAACTTAATTTTTATTTCACATAAAGTAAAATACATAATTTTATTAATTACATTTTTTTTAATCAACATTCTTTTTTTCATAAATTTTTTCTAATCAAAATTTAGATTTTTAAATTTAAAAAAAAATAGTTTTCATAAAACATTTTTTTTTATTTCAAAAATTTGTATTTTTTTTTATCAAAATATTTTTTTAGTTTCAACCAGATTTTTTTTTTATCAAATTTTTTTTTCATCAAAAATATTTAATTTTAATGTACAAAAAATTTTATTACCAAACAATTTTTTACATAATTTTTTTTTTCAAATTTTGTTTGCATTAAATTTTTTTATACAAAAATTTATTTTTTTATCAAATATTTTTTTATCAAAATTTTTTTCAAATTCTGTTTAATTGTTATTAAAAAAATAAAAATTGTTTTATTCGAGTCGGGTTTATTTGAGTCGGTTTATTCTAGCTCGAGGTCATTATTTCTTTTATTAATTAAGACTATGATATTCTCATAGAATAATTTTCAAGAAAATAATTTTTCTGTTTAAAATTTATTTATGTTGGTCATTTTTTGCAAGACTTAATCGACACGTGTTTCGGAATTTGTCAGATCCTATTGAAAAGATTATTTAGCAAAAATCAAGAAAACTCAAGAAACTCAAGAATTTTTGCATTTTTACTTAAATTCATGTAACTTTTAAATTTTTCAACAGATTTGCATAAAAACACTCTTATTTTCTTCGTAGTAGATAAAACTTAAACTATAAAGAGAGAAATGGATTTATTACTTTCTTCTTTCTGAAATTTACAATATAATTTACTTCTTGCCCAAATTTCGGTAAAATTGAAGCAAAATTTTCTATATCGAGGGTCTATATTCAAAACCCTGTATCTTCAATTTTCACGAAAATGACTTTTTGATGGCAAAATGTTCAGACAAATGGTCCTCACTATGGTGTTAAATTCAGAACACAACTTTTTTTTTTCTATTTTATTTGCATTTTTGGTTATCTCTATCACAATTAATTTTTCTGAATGCAAAACCCCCTATCTTTTCAAATAATTAATTTATAAATATTTTTTTTTAATAATTTCATGATGTATTACTTGTTTTCATACTAAATTTTGCATGCTGCACACGAATTTGTCAACAAAATTATAAAACCACGATTTTGGTCCACTGATGCTAATTTTTTCTGAAAATTCTTGCTTGACTTTTTTGGAAAATATGGCTCAGCTTCTGGACCAAAATCGTGTTTTTTTTATTTTTTCTATTTTTTACATAATATACTCAACAGTTTGTCAACTTTTGAGATTGTTTCGGTAAAAAAATATTTTTTTTCTTAAAAATCAGCACCTGCGGACCAAAACCGCGATTTCGAAATTATTTAAAACCATTTATCTATCATAAAATCCCCAATAGTGCAAAATTTTGAAAACAAATTATATGTAAGATTTAGTTGATTTAAAAAAAATATTGATGAACACCAAATTTTAATTACTCTTACAATAATAAACAGTTTTTTGGCTCTCCTGAAAAGTTGTGCTTTTTCAGATAGAGGATTTTGATATATCGATTAATAGCTTCTAAGGCGATAATAAGATTGAAAAAAAGTTGTATGTAGAGTTTGTAAATAATTTAATTGCTTTTCATTTAAACCCTAAAAGTTTGATTACCACCGATTTGCTCCGGAGATATTTTTATTTAAGTAAAATAACTTTTTTAAAAAGTTGAAAACTTAAAAAGTTGGCCATATCTCGAAAACTGTTCAACTTTTAAGACTTTAGACTTCATTTCCGGACTCAGCGCTAGATTTTACATTGAAAATAAATAAATAAATAATGTCGTGGATCAAAATATTTGTAAAGTAGTGTAATTAATATGGACTCAAACAGAAATAAACAAAAAATTCAGTTATAAAATTTAAAGTCCAGCAATATAAAAAGCGCAATTAAAAACTATTTTTTTTCGTAAAAGTTTTGTTTTTTCATCAAAAATTAGTTTTGTTTTTTTTTTTAATCACTAAAATTAGCTTTTTTCTCAAACATTTTTTTTTTAATTTTTTTGTTTGTTAAAAAATATTTTTTTTTCATGAAATTTTTTTTCCATTAAAATACTTTTTTTCATCAAAAAATTTTTTATAAAATTTAAATTTGGAGATATTTTAACATGATAATGTTTTTAGGCTGGTGTCTGATTTTAAAAAAATTTCAGGACGCCACCTCAGTTTGACTATATAAGCTAACAATTTACGAAAAGAAAACAAGAATTACTATTTTCATTTTCTTAAAACCAAAAATTTTAATAACTTGAGTTTGTAACTTGGATAATAATTCACCTCGTGGTGAATAAAACCGTTTTTCACTAGCTGGTGAATAAACTGTAACATAATTATTTTTCAACAAAAAAAATTTTTTTTTTTTTCATAAATTTTTTTTTTTCATCAATCTTTTTTCCATCAAAATTTTTTTTTTTTGGAAAAAATTGAGTCACTCTTGCCCAAAACATTAAATCATGATAATGTTTTGCGGAAGATTTGGGTGTACTTGCCAAAGCAAAGTTTTTTTTAGAAAAACTAATGTTATATTACTTTGCTATTTCATGCAAAACGAATTAAAATATCTGTCGAGGACCCCATTAAAAAGCCAAAAGAGCTGTACATTTCGTAAGTGAGTGCAAAAATAAGTGCAAAAAAGTGTTTTTACATTTTGGAGAGTATAAAAGATTCGAGGCATTTTTTTGAGTGACTAAAGTTTTTCCTAAAAGCTTTGTTTTTCGGAAAAATGTTTAAAAAACGTTTTCCAAATTCATTTGTGTTCAAATTGTTTTGAGCAATGTGGAGGTTTAACTTGTTAACTGTATTTTTTTGGTTCAACAAAACACACGTAGACAAGCTTAATTTTAAGCTTACCCAGGCAGAAACTGCCAACTGTTCCAAAGAAAAAGTCTCGGCAAAGCACTTTATTTTTTGTGTAGAAGGTAGTATGAATTCGAAAAAGTGCTTTCCAAGCGCCTTGCCAATGTTTTTCTATTTAAATCCGTTCAAAGTATACATTTTTTATTAAAATTTATTAATTTTCATAACATTTGGAATATTTTTTATTTCCTTGCAGGATAAGTGACCGGTCCTTAATAGTTCTCATGATATGTCACTTATACACAGTGACCATAATCAAGCTTCTCAAACGGTGGGTCGCGACCCCCTAGGGGATCGTGGAAGAGTTTCAGGAGGGTCGCGAACAAATTTTTTAAACCTTAAATTTTGGTAAACTTAAAACACATTTTTTTATTATTGTGTTATAAAAATATACAAGTACTTTTATTAAAGAAATTTTTTTTTAATAATCGTAATCAATGTGCAGTTGTCAATTTCTCGGGATGCCCAACACTTCTTTGTGAAATGTTTTGGCTGAGTTTGGGATCTGACAGTTCGTTTTCTATTAACTTTTCGATGCTGATTCCGAATCTGGGTTCCAAAGTTTTCTAGTACGTTAGGTTTTTGACAAAATTAAAGGCAAAGTTCACAAAAATGTATTCTTGTGCATTTTAAAGAGCTTTGTTAGTGAAATTTTCGGATGCGTCTGGGGTCTGAATACTTTTTTCGATTTAATTTTTAATGCTGATTCCAAATCTGGATCCGAATAACGAATCTAGATTCGTGATCGAATAAAATTTCAATCAATACCAAACATTGGTACATAATTTTGTAAAAAAAAACAATCATTACTCCAAATTGGACTTTAAATGCTTTCTTTGTAAACATTTCTTCATTTCAAGTTTAATTGGTGTTTTCTTTTGTTTTCGGAAATAAAAAAATTAATGAAGATAATAAGTTTCGATATAAAATCCCGTAGTTTGGGACCTAGTTTCTAAATTTTAGAGAAAATTGAGGTCAAAGTTCACAAAAATAGTGTTTTTTTTTTATTTTTTAGAAGATTTTTACTTGAAATTTTTGGTATGCGTCTGGGATCTAACCACACGGTTTCGATTAATCTATTAATGCTGCTTCTTTCCAAGTGCTTTAAAATAGCAACCGCATACCGTTTACCGTGGTTATCATTTTGGACGCTGGGAGAGTACTAATCTGTGATGCTTTCCCAGCACACAAGCGACCATAAAAGGTACTTTGCCAGCGCTTTCCCGTTCGTATTTTTCTGCCTGGGTAATTACATTAACAATAAGCTTACATTACAATATTTATTATAATTCTAAAAAATTTTCTGGAATTTTATTGTCTAAACAATTCCTGTTATTTGTCAATAGACTTTAAAATTTTTTTAAAATTTAATCAAAGACTATCAATACTTAAAGATATGTGAAGTCTCCCTTCTTCTGTTAAACCCTCTCTTAAATTTCCTTTGCTAAGTCCGCCATCGAACTGGACGTTTGATCAAACCAAAAAAAATCCCTTAAATTCGATATAAAAAAAGAAAAAGTGTTGCAATTTGGCGATTTTCAGACTAAAGCTAGCGTTTTTTTTCTAGCTGTAAAAAAAGTTTTTTGTGGATTATCGGGAAATTCAATGACTTTTTATTTGCTGAGAATTTGTTTTAAACACTTTTAAAGGTATTTCTTAAATAATATTACCATAATAATTATAAATTGATACATTTTTTCAAAATTTATTAAGCGCTTTTTCGATTTAAAAAGTTAGCATTATTTGTCAAACCAACAATGTTAATTTAACATTATCGTACTTTTCCTCGTCGTACCTTCTGTTATCAAGTTCCAAAATTTTAAGAGTGGGAGACAAAGAGCTTCCCAGTCGGCAAAAAAAATCACACCTGACATACTGCTGACTCTCCCTTTATAAAATTGCTGACATCTTCATACAATTTTTCAAAATGTCATCAATGACATGTCAGCAGTTGGTCAGCGGTTGTTTAAACGAATTGTTAGTGGCCACCGATACTGGTGGACACTGCTGACCAACTGCTGACATGTCATTGATGACATTTTGAAAAATTGTATGAAAATGTCAGCGATTTCATAAAGGGAGAGTCAGCAGTATGTCAGGTGTGCTTTTATTTTGCCAACTGGGTTGATTTAATCTTCAACACTTTACACTTCAACAAATTAACCTTTTAAAAATTTAGAAAAGAAAAATTTTATTCATTTATTTTTTTTTGTAAAATTTTTAAAAGGTTAATTTTATATTTCCATTTATGCTTTTGATGCTATTTCAAGTACACCTTAATACAATCTCATTGTATTGTACATCATCATTACATTGTTCTTATACATTTGTTTGTTTTCATCAATATCGTCAGTATATAAGATGCTGTTTATAACACCTTCATCTTCTTAATAAAAGCCTATTTAACACTCTCAGTTTTTGTACAACTACTAATAAAGTTTGTTGTTTGTTTAACCAACACATTAGCAACCCAGTAAACAAAAAGTTAGACATTTGGCGAAAATTTATGGCATTTTAGGAAAAAAAAATGTGAAAGATCGAATTCATTGAAAAGTACATTTCCCATAGGAACCAAAACTAAAATTTAAATTTAAATTTGATTCTGCCTAAAATTAATAACAATTATCAAAAAGTTTTAAGAAATTTTTAAATATTAAAATAAACTAAAGTGTAATCTTTTAAATCAGCAAGTATAATTATACATAAATTGCTTACTGGTATATACCATGCACATTGTCCAGACACCCACATATGTGCGGACGGACAGACAGCTTATTGAGTGTACTAATAAAAGTCTTATTTATCTTTGTTATAGTTTATGAACCATATCAATACAATGAAAAGGACGATACGCACACAGATACTTACCACTTAACACACATATACATACTTCAACCAACACTTATTCAATAAACATCAGGACCTCACTAAACGGATGTTAATTGAAATGTCGTCAGGCGAATAAATAATTTTTTTAGAAAAATTTTCTTTAAATTTTGAAAAAACATAAGATGAAACTTTAAAACTTTGAAATCAGAAAAATGAAAGAATAGGTTAAACCATTTTAAAGAAGCCGTAAACCATGCCATTGTTGTCTATCAATTCGTGCAGATTGAATGAAAGCAAAAACATACAACAATTCTTACAAAATGCCAATACATTGCATGTTGTGGACATATTTATACATTCATATGTATGTTGTTGTTTAAGGTACGTGCTATTTAACAATATGTCTGTGTAAATATTTCAAGGGAATTCTTTGGAACTTCAATATTCCATTGAGATTATGTGAAGTGTAAAGAAAAAAAGAGAATGAAGCTTATTGTCAGTGTTATAATGGCCCAAGTGTCAAATAATCATTTTTTTTTGTATGTGTTTCAGTATAATAGGAATTTTATGAAAACTTGTCATCATAAATAAATTTGTAATCTTCAGGTATTTTTATGTGTATTTTTTTATGTTCAATCTTTAAATATAGAAAACACATATTTATGAACTTTAAGTAACTGTGCTCAATAATATATTTGATAGTATATATTGTACATGGGTGCGTATGAGTATTTCCATTCATATATTAATTGCAAGATTAAAGTGTCACTAGGCGTATGCGTTATATGAGGGAAATATAACAATATTAATCATACGTCACCAATGCATTAAAAATCAGATCAAACAATATGCTTTGTATTAATTACACTACTTTACAAATTTAAAAAAAAAACTTTGCGATCCACGAAATTTTGCATTGATTTCTTATGTAAATTCTTACGCTGAATCTGCAAATCTACTAAAAAATTTTTTTAGTAGAACAGTTTTCGAGATATTCGGAACTTCCCAGTAAAACTTTGATTACCAAATAAGCACGGTGAGCCCCAGCGATGTTTAGGTTGAACTTTAGTATCGACGAAAAGTGTAAACGCAGTTAGATTTCTACTTGATTAAATGTCACAAAACTGTTAACAGCGAAATCGTAGCTGCTCGCATTCGCGAGATATCGCGAAATGAGTGTTTTTGTATTTTCTAAATTTTGACAATGAAGTTTTTTAAATATCGTCAAAAACTGAGTGTGAAGTTTTAATTGAATTTATTTACACGTCGCAAAACAGTTAACATTGAAATCATATCTTCTCAATTTCGAGAGAAATCGCAAAATTAAAAAAAAAAAAATAAAAAATTGCAAAAAAAAAAAATATTTTTCGCGTAAATTAGCAGTCAAGATATTGATTTGAGCAGTTTTACCACATTTAGCCACGTAAAATTTAAACTGCATACAATATATTTGCCGTTTATTGATTTTTTCCTTTATTTTAGACACTTAAGAAAAAATAAATTAATTTATATAAAAGCTTGAACAGTAATTTAGCAATTTCTCGGGAAATTGATCATCTACATATAATTTTTATACCCTTCACTCTAGTGATAGAGGGTATATATAAGTTTGTCATTCCGTTTGTAACACCTCGAAATATTGGTCTAGGACCCCATAAAGTATATATATTTATGATCCTCGATCGATTTTAAGTCGATCTAGCGATGTCCGTCCGTCCGTCCGTCTGTCTGTCTGTCTGTCTGTCTGTCTGTCTGTCTGTCTGTCTGTCTGTCTGTCTGTCTGTCTGTCTGTCTGTCTGTCTGTCTGTCTGTCTGTCTGTCTGTCTGTCTGTCTGTCTGTCTGTCTGTCTGTCTGTCTGTCTGTCTGTCTGTCTGTCTGTCTGTCTGTCTGTCTGTCTGTCTGTCTGTCTGTCTGTCTGTCTGTCTGTCTGTCTGTCTGTCTGTCTGTCTGTCTGTCTGTCTGTCTGTCTGTCTGTCTGTCTGTCTGTCTGTCTGTCTGTCTGTCTGTCTGTCTGTCTGTCTGTCTGTCTGTCTGTCTGTCTGTCTGTCTGTCTGTCTGTCTGTCTGTCTGTCTGTCTGTCTGTCTGTCTGTCTGTCTGTCTGTCTGTCTGTCTGTCTGTCTGTCTGTCTGTCTGTCTGTCTGTCTGTCTGTCTGTCTGTCTGTCTGTCTGTCTGTCTGTCTGTCTGTCTGTCTGTCTGTCTGTCTGTCTGTCTGTCTGTCTGTCTGTCTGTCTGTCTGTCTGTCTGTCTGTCTGTCTGTCTGTCTGTCTGTCTGTCTGTCTGTCTGTCTGTCTGTCTGTCTGTCTGTCTGTCTGTCTGTCTGTCTGTCTGTCTGTCTGTCTGTCTGTCTGTCTGTCTGTCTGTCTGTCTGTCTGTCTGTCTGTCTGTCTGTCTGTCTGTCTGTCTGTCTGTCTGTCTGTCTGTCTGTCTGTCTGTCTGTCTGTCTGTCTGTCTGTCTGTCTGTCTGTCTGTCTGTCTGTCTGTCTGTCTGTCTGTCTGTCTGTCTGTCTGTCTGTCCGTAGAAAACACGCTAACTTTTGAAAGACTTTACAGAGGCTATTGAAGTTTAGCATATATGTTTATCATTTACCTGGTCAGGTTGGTATTGCAATCCAGCCAAATCGGTCCAGTGGTTCAAAAGTTATGAGCAAAATAGTAAATTTCGGCAAGGGTGTTTCGCGAATTTATGAGATAAAAAACACGATAACATTCGAAAGACAATAATGAGACTACTGAAGCTTGACATGTATCTTTGCCGTTCCAAGGGTCTGTTTGGTATTAAATTTCAGCTCAATGGGTCCAGTGGTTCAAAAGTTATAAGCAAAACCCTGAATTTCAGATTAGTTTCATCTAAAATGCCACGTGTTTTAACAAGTTTTAAAAGCATTGGTATTAACTAAACAATGCTTTCCAAACTTGTTTAATTTTAAAGCAATGCTTTTTAAACTTGTTTGGTTTTAAAAGCATTGGTAACTTAAATATTACAATCGAAAAAAATTTTACACTCAAAAAAAATTTTACACTCAAGGAAAAATTTACACAAAAAAAAATTTAGTTTTTTTTTTACAAAAATGACAATATTTTGTGTACATACGTACGTGACTCAGAAATATTTTTACAGAAAAAAAAACATTACACTCGAAAAAAATTTTACACAAAAAAAAAAAATTAGTAATTTTTCTTTATTAAAAAAAAAAAAAAATACAAAAAAAGAGTTTTTTACTCAAAATAAAATATTTCTAATCAAAATTGTTAATTTTTTCTCGTTAAAAAATGTACTACCCTTTAAAAAAATGCATTGTGGAGGGTATTCATAGATTCGGCAAAGTCGAATTTAACTTTTCTACTTGTTATGCTTGCAGTTTTGTCATCTTTAATAACCTCGAATTCAAACTACATACCAAATTTTTGTCGTTAATGAAGTAAATGTTTTTACAGACCGAAAATAACACAAATTAAAGAATAAATAGTAGTTTAGCGAGTTTTTTTTAGCGATATCTCGGAGAATTGAGCAGCTAGAATTAAAATGTTAACAGCCTTATCACCTTTAATCAATAGCAAATCGAACTGCATTTCGTGTTTTTCAACTATGTTAAAGAAACTTCTTTTATTAATCAAAACAAGAAATACCCCCAAAAAGCTGTTTTTCGCTATTTCTCGCGAAAGTGAGCAGCCATAATTTTTTTGTGGGCAGTTTTAATTTCTTCCAACATGCTCAAATCAAACTGCATACCACTTTTTTTTTATTATTTCTAAAGAACCGGTTTTAAAATATAAATAAATAATAAAAAATATATATATAATTACGCGATATCTCGCGAAATTTAACACCTACAATTTCGATGCCAAAAGCTGTGTGACCTTTGATCAAGCACAAGTAAAACTGCATACCATGTTTTTACGAAATTTTAAAGAAACGTATCTAAAGATAAAAAACGAAAACATAAACAGCAAAAAATTAATTTCGCGATTTCTCCCGAACTAAAGAATATAGGATTTTCATGTTTACTTTTTTGTGTTTTAAATAAGTTCAATTAAAACTGTATACTCAGTTTTTGAAAATATTTAAAAATCTTCAATGTCAAAATTTTAAAAAATTCAATAACACTAATTTCGCTTTATCTCGCGAATGCGAGCAGCTTCGATTTCGCTGTTAACAGATTTGTGACACTTAATCTTGTAGAAATCGAACTACGTTTACACTTTCCGTCGACACTAAAGTTCAACCTAAACATCGCTGAGGCTCACCGTGTAAGGTATAAAATAAGGTATAGGATTGCTTATTTTATACATTGCAGCATTGATGGTTTTAACATGGGATGAGACTCAAAGAAATGTATACCAGTAATGTATAAAATTTAGCACACCAGAACGTAATATTTAAGGCGTTACGAGTAGTGAACAAGTAACGATGTAAAATTTAAAATATGCTTGTGAGTGAGTGTGTGTGATTTTGTATAAAATATTACATAATTACAAATAATACATTATTTCAAATTTTGAAATAATACAGTTGCACTGTGAAATTGATTAAACAAATTTATCCATGAAAATTCTTTTCGAATAAATTTTTGAGTTTATAGTCGCTGTTAGTGCACATTTCCGTTGTAAACTACTCTTAAAATGTAAAATATTTATCATATCGGAAGTACTAAAAACGTCCTCATTAAATTTGCATTATATTTAAATATGGGCAATTCCATCATGTCGAACATGACCGTTGAACACATTTAAGTTGAAATAAAAGTCAAAATAAAAATAATTTTTTTCTTGACATAAGGGCAAACTTATAGCTCTTAACTAGCTCTATAATTGTTGCTCAGGTCGATTTTGGAAATTGTTTCAAGCTTTCGAGATAATCGCAAAAATAACAACCATTCGCACTGGACAAAAAACAGAATCAGTTTTCGCGACTATCAATTAAAACTCTGTTTTCAGCGAAACCTGAGGCAATATCACAATGCGAATAATTTTAGAATGTTGGCTAATAATATCTCTTAAAAGTTGTAAATTTTTGCCTCAAAATTATTTTTACTTTTTTTTTAATTTAACTTTAATTACTGTCGCACGGGACATGTCGCACGGCACATTTTTTTCCATCATCATATTTATGTTGTTTTAGTTGTTCTTTTTTTAACAAATTATAAATAAATGAGCTCTGAAAACATATTTTTATTCATTCATTTAATTTTATTATGTCCTTTAGCCAACGCTTTCCACTTTTGTCTAGCATTTCATCTACCTTCAACTTTCCTCTCCACCGTTTGCATCTATCTTTTTTATACCCTACACCACACTGTGGTACAGGGTATAATGAGTTTGTGCTGATGTTTGTAACTACCCGAAATATTGGTCGTAGACCCTCTTTTAAGTATACCGATCGACTCAGAATCACTTTTCGAGTCGATTTAGCGATGTACGTCCGTCCGTCCGTCTGTCCGTCCGTCTGTCTGTCTGCCCATGTAAACGGTGCAAACACTATACAGGTCGCACTATTTCATCAATTGACTTGAAATTAGAAACTTAAATTGAAATTGAAAAAAATCGGTCCATATTTAGACCTAGCCTCGATACAAAGGTCCTCTTCAGTTTTGGCTAAAATGACTATAACCGCATCATAATAGGTATCTTTTCGAAATTTGGCAGGTAATTATGTTTCATCTACACAAATCACCATTCCGAATTTTAAAGAAATCGGAACAGTTCTTCTTGTAGCCCCCATACAAACCACCTTCCCGATTTTCACATAAATCTCTCAAATTTCATGAAAATAGAAAATATTTAATTAAAATTCTGTTTGTGTATGTTAAACGTGTACTTCAATAACCTTATCATATCTGATTATCATCGGACCATTTTTGGACTTAAGCCCCATGTGAAAATTTCGCCCGATATTCAGTTATAGTTGTTTATTGTCAACAAAAATATGCTTATTTCACTAAAATTTGACATGTGAGTGTTTTTACACTTATTAAAGATTTGACAAAATATAGATCTAATCAGTCCGTGTTTGAACTTGGGCCCCATTTTCCGGGAAACTCTTTTTTTGCCGTTTATACTCATCTATATTTAAATAATTTAAGTATGTATTTAAATAAGTAAATCGTTTATGTAAGAAAGAATATTTTTTCAAAATTTTAAAATTCACACTAATCATGTCGCACGTGACCAACTTTATATTAGAACCAAGATCACAGATTTTATTATTTTTTAAAAAGGTTTTTTTTATTTTAATTGTAATAAAAATCTGTGTTTGTTCTCAATATTTGAAGAACTTTCGTCATGTTTACTTGACGCACTAATAACAAATGTTGTTTTTCTATGTCGCACGGGACATCGAAATATGTGATAAAGCATAGCAAAAACTTACGGTTATTTTTAAATGCATAGTTTGTTATGCATTTTTTTTAGCTCTTTGTATCTCCAGAAAGATTTTTTAAAAGCAAAAGTCAATATTTAATGCTTCTCTTTAAGAACTTTTATCAAAACAAAAGGTGCAATAGAAATGCCCCAATGAGAAAAAATTGGCTTGCTCGACTTTATATTCGAATATCTCGAAATGGGTTATGAATAAATGTAAAATTTGTTCACGTTAGTTAAATTTGATTGTTTTCCTATGAAAATATGTTAAAACAAATAGGTTTCAAGAACTTTTGGTTTTTTGGTCTTGGTAGACCTTTCGGTGGAAGTGCCCATATACTTATGACTAAAAGTTAAATGTTAAAATAAACTTGTTGCAGTGATAAAATTATTGCTATGATAATTTTGAAATGTGTCAACATAATTGTTAAACCACAATATGGTATGAAATCCTTTATATGCATTATGCATTGCCACTGCAGGATAATGAAGTATTTAACATCACATACATTTTATAAAATAATGATAATTACAACTGCGGTGAGATAATTGCGTATTATATATTTAACAAAAATTTGCTGCATTAATATCATTAATAGCCGACCAAATAGTTTAAAACAAAAAATGTGTTCATTTTTAGTCTCTAATGCTGACCTTTTTATACCCTACACCACTGTGTGGTACAGAGTATAATGAGTTAGTGCTGATGATTGTAACTATCCGAATTATTGGTACTAGACCCACCTTCTAGTATATATATCAATTAAAAATCAATTTCTGAGACGATTTACCGATGTCCGTCCGTCTGTCTGCCCATGTAAACGTTGTGAGCACAATACAGATCGCAATTAAGAAGACCCCATACAAATGTCCCTTTAAAATTTGGCTTAAATGAGTCCAAAAACCGCATTGTAAAAGGTATCATTTCGAAGTTTGGCAGGTAAATATATTTTGTATTTAAAAATCATCATTTTAAATTTTAAAGGGATCGGACCAGTTCTTCTTGTAGTCCCCATACAACTTTTTCTTAATATGAATTCTTATATATTTTATTTTTTATAGTTTTTTCTTTATTATGTGCATTTCATGATGATCTCTTATTTTTTGCTTAACTTTAGATGAATGTCTGAATTATTACTTTGCAAAAAAAATTCACTGCAGAATTGAATGATGGAAGCAACTCAAAAATATGGCATAAGACAACTGCAGTATAAACTTGAGCATTTTATTTTATTTCTTGCAATTCATTTTTTTTATATATTGTAAGTCTTTTTCGGGGAAATTGAAACAAAATCATGTTTATCATCCTGTTGAATACACTCATAAAAAGTTTTGTGACTATTAAATAAAATTAACGAGTTAAATTTTAACATAATTTTCTTTTATCAATATCAGCAAACAAGTAGTTTTACCGCGTTTTGCAGAGTATGAGCCTAACAATCATTAGATAATCACAACTTAACGAAAATTGATTTTTGCAAACATTGTCAGGTATATTCATCAGATTAGTATTTTGCCAGCAAGCAGTTAGTCGCAAAGACGCCACTTACAATTATTTCTTTAAAAAATTTAAGTCAATTTGAGTTAAACAATTGGATCAACGCAGAAGAAAATTAAATACAAAAATCTACTTTATATAATTTATTTATTGTGTGGTTTAAAATCAACTTTGCATTTTAAATAAAAACTTCAAATCGAAAATATTAAAGTGTTTTTGTGCATGTTTTGTTTACTAAGGGCGGATTACTCAATGAAAAGTTAGCTGCTAACTGCCGATTTAAGGGAGCCTTATGTCAAAATTTGTATGAAAAAGTAAAATTTAACGGAGAGTTATTTTATAACGGAGCATTGAGTAATCCAGCCTAAATGTGTTATAATTGCTGACAATAATTTTAATTTTGTAACAAATAAGTTATGATTGCAGCAAATATGTTATGATTTTGTCAATAACTTTATGGTTTATACAATCATTCAATGTTAGCTGACAAAAATTTTATCGTTGATGAAAATTGATGAATGTTTTATCGTAGTTAGAAAAATGCCATCAGTTTATTGCACATCATTGATGTAAAACGCACACAGAAAAAAATAAAAAAATATTTGAGTAAATTTTTAACACTATTGAGTAAAAAATTACTCAATTTTGCACCAGTAAACAATTTAATAGTATTGAGTAATTTTTTAATAAAAATTGACACAATTAAAAATTTAATCAAATTTATCTTTTTATTTTTTTTTTTAAGTTTAAAAAAGTTTTAAATTTAAAAAAAAAACTTGTTTTTTTCAAACTTGACCAAACATATTTATGTCTCAAAAACATATGCAAATTTTATAAAGACGATTACAAACTTTCATATACATACACAAAAAACTATAAACAAACGAGAATTCAAAAAACTATGAGAGTTTAAAAAAAAATTTAAAAACTGTAAAATTTTTATTAAATTATTTACTTAAATTGTTTTTAAAATTTTTAAGTAAATTTTTAATTGCGTCAATTAAAAAATTAATCAATTTTTGTTTTTAAATTTAAACAAGTGATTACTCAAATTTGTTTCCTCCATATTTTTTCTGTGCAGGTTGACACTTAATTGAACCAAAAGTAATAAAAATTGTTTCACATTTATAAAAACATCATTTAAAAACAAAAAATAAATTATTGGTGTGAACATTATCAAAAAAAAAAAAAGTAATGAAGAATTTCTATAAACGTGTGGTATTAACGCATAATATATTTTCTCAATTTAAAAAAAAAAAAAATATTAAACTGGAATAGTATTATGATAATTATATAACATTTAGGACATTATTGCCGCAATCATATAATGATTAACATTCCTTGTTGCCTTCAATCATATTCACATTATTGTTACAATCATATTCCCAATCATAATATGACGCTATTAAATCATGATCACCGCAACCATTTTTTTTCCTGCGTGTACAACAATTTCTTTTTATTAAAATTTTATCCGCTGTACTGGGTAATTTTTTTTGAAGATTTACCAAACATTTTTTTGGGTGTACAATATCACTTTGTGGCAGGATGTTTGGTTTATAGTGTAAAAAATATATAACTTTAACTACAGTGAGCCAGAAGAGGAATTTTTGTTTAATTCGCTATAATATTATAGACAAAAATAATGAAATATACCTCTAGACCATAACTTTGAATAAAAATTCTTCTTCACGATATTTTATATATGGGGCGTTCCATGTCCAATCGTCAAAAAAGTCAAGCTTTCTAATAAACTTAGTTAAAACAAGTAGAAAAGTTAAATTCGACTTGGCCGAATCTATGAATACCCTCCACAATGCCCTTTTTAAGTGATAGTAAATTTTCTAAAGTGAAAAAATAACATTTTTGGTTAGAAATATTTTATTTCCTGTAAAAAAACTTTTTTTTATGAATTTTTAAAAAAAAAAAAAATTACTAATTTTTTTTTTGAGTGTAAAATTTTTTTGAGTGTATTTTTTTTTTTGTTTTAGTGTAAAAAAACTTTTCTTTATTAATTTTTGAAAAAAAAAAAATAATTTACCAATTTTTTTTGAGTGTAAATTTTTTTTTGAGTGTAAACTTTTTTTTGAGTGTAGTTTTTTTTTTTGTTTTAGTGTAAAAATATTTTTGTGTGACAAAAATACCTTTTAAAATATTTGTCTAACTTACAAATGTTTTTAAAACGTTTAACGGGTTTTCAACACGTGAATTTAAGGTGAAACTAATCTGAAATTTACGGTTTTGCTAATAACTTTTGAACCACTGGACCGATTAGGCTGAAATTTAAAACGAACCGGACAAGAGGAACGGTTAATATATATGCAACACTTCAGTACCCTCTGGATTGCCGTTCGAAAGTTACCGTGTGTTTTATCTCGTAAATTCCAGAAAAACCCTTGCCGAAATTCACTCATTTGCTTATAACTTTTGAACCACTGGACCGATTTCGCTGGATTGCAATTCCAACCTGACCAGGTAAATGTCCAACATATATGCCAAACTTCAGGAGCCTCCGTAAA
Organism: Pegoplata infirma; assembly: GCA_963921195.1. NCBI lineage: Eukaryota > Metazoa > Arthropoda > Insecta > Diptera > Anthomyiidae > Pegoplata > Pegoplata infirma. Next base: position 39,385,074 of record OY992536.1, read on the forward strand.
GTCTTTCAAAAGTTAGCGTGTTTTCAACAGACAGACAGACGGACAGACGGACGGACGGACGGACGGACATCGCTAGATCGTCTTAAAATCGATCGAGGATCATGAATAAATATACTTTATGGGGACCTAGACCAATATTTCGAGGTGTTACAAACGGAATGACAAACTTATATATATCCTCTATCACTAGAGTGGAGGGTATAATAATCTCAAAGTAGGCGCTTTATAAGATAAAACTTTTTTAATAATTTGACCTTAAATTTTAAGGTGAAATTTATATTTTTTTAAAAAACCACCAATTCCATTGGAAAGGCCGTCACAAATACTTTAAAAATCGTTTTTTAAAAATAAATTTTTATCGCATCAAAGTGTCAATAAAAATTCAACCAAATAGTTCTTTGCGAAAAAATGAAAACATCCCATCTCTGTAACTCTAAAAATATTTCAACAAAAATTTTTTTATTTGACCTTTAGATTACCTACTATTATCCTAACATTTTGGCAAAATTATACTTAAATGGGTTTTTTGGTGTGGATCGTTGACGCGTTTCGCCCCATATGAGGCATTCCACACCAAATGTCCCGTTACAGAAAAACATGTGTCCCGTAAATTTCTGAATAGGTTGTTGTATAGCCCTATATGAAATTAAGAAAATTGCGTTTTTGGTTTTTCAAATATTGGAAAAATTGTAAAATTTGTGGCAAGTTGCCTTGATTAAATATTTATCACATTAAAACAGAATGCACCACAATGTCAAAAATTTACATTCTTAAAAAGTTTTGTATGGGCTATCGATTAAATTTTTTTTTTTGGAAAATTTTCAGAACCCGTTCAGCAATTTTCCATTTTTTAAATAAGTCAATTTATCAAAAATCCGGCCATTTTTTTTTTAGTTTAGATGTTTGTCCATCCACACAAAAAAATTCAGAAACAGGTTCTTCTTTTTTTTTCGAGAAAATCGCATTTGAATTTTAAATTTCATAACAATTTTGTAATTTGCTTGTATTTCTTTGTTTTAACGTTGCGAATGAGTAATATTAATTGCATAAATATTCCTCATACGCTCTGTTGAAACAAAAAATACAAGCAAATTACTAAATTGTCTTGAAATTTAAAATTCAAATGCGATTTTCTCGAAAAAAACGAAAAATGTGTTTCTGAATTTTTTTTGTGTGGATGGACAAACATCTACACTTAAAAAAAATTAAAAAAGAAAAAAAAGTGGCCGGGTTTTTGATAAATTTACTTTTTTAAAAAATGGAAAATTTCAGAACGGGTTCTGAAAATTTTCCATAAAAAAAATTTAATCGATAGCCCATACAAAACTATATAAGAATGGAGATTTTTGAGATTGTGGTACATTCCGTTTTAATGTGATAAATATTTAATCAAGGCAACTCGCCACAAATTTTACAATTTTTCCAATATTTGACCACGACTCCTAACCCCAGTTTTTGAAAAATTGAAAAGCCAAAATCACAATTTTCTAAGTTCCATATAGGGCTATCCATAAAAACTATTCAGAAGTTTACGGTACACATGTTTTTTTTTCGATGGACATTTGGTGTGGAATGCCTCATATGTATAACTTTTTACATGTTTTTAAAATGTGAATTTAAAAACATCCACTGTGCTCCTCATTTTTATATATTTTTTTTGATAAACTTTAATTTTATTTTCTGTATTATACATGTATGCAGTTTATGTTATAAAATCGTGCTTATTTTCCCATTAACACACATCCTGTTTAAAGATTTTTTGCATTAACATGAATGGTTTTGCAAGAAACACGGATGTTTTTGAGATAGCTTAACAGTTTTTTTTCAATTATTGGGGTTGATGTGATGACAAACAACCATAAAAGCACTCAACTTGCTAAATTCAAGGAAAATTGATAATGATTTAACTCTATTGAAGATTTTTCTTCGTTACGGAAAATTTTCATATATTTACGGAAAATTTTCATATATTTACGGAAAAATTTCTTTGGCGGTAAGAATTTCTTTTATGTATTTTTGGAAATAAAATTTAATGAAAACTATGAACTATTTAACAGTACATGAACAAGTTTTCTTTACAGTTTAGAAAATTTCCAAACTTTTTTAGTTTAATTTTATTAAATTGTTTTCAAATTTATGAACTAATTTTATGGAAATTGAGTCCAAAAAATTAAGTTAGGTCTTATTTTGAGAGTACATTCTAAAACGGCTTAAACAAAGAATTGCGTTTGAAAAAAAAAAAATAATTACATCTGTTAGGTGTTGTAACGTTTATGAGCATTGTTGAAAATTTTCCAATTTTTCTGAAAATTATTTTTAAGGACTTTCGAATCGTTTTTAATTCATAATGGCGTTCAAGCATTTCCTTGTGTAAAATTTTTTTATATGACCTATATTTTAAACTATACTCCACGTTCAATAAAAAACCTCATGTTCTACAATAAAATACATTTACAACTTCTTTTTTATTTTCACTAACATACAGATAAAAAAAATAATAACAGCTTTCATTTATTTTATAGGTTAAATAAAGTTTCAGTTTTGTCTTATGTTAAGTGGTCACGGTATAATTTTAAAGTAGTGCAATATTATTAAGAAATACTGCTGCAATTAAAGTTTAATGTTTTTTTTTAAAAAAAGAGACAATAAAAAATATTACATTCGGCTGTGCTGAATTAAAAATATTCTCTACAAACCTTTAAATTTTACGAGATTTCGAGTTTTTTTTTTATTTTTAACATGACATCGGTTGACGACTGGTGTCTAATTTAAAAAGTGACGCAGGGTGCCACACCAGTTTTATTATAATCAAACATTTGTATGAAAATTTTTTTGTTCATTGTCTAGTAGATTTCTTAAATGAATGAAATCAGACCAGAGGGCAAAAATGTTTTTATGATTTTTTTCATAGGCTGGTTGAGTTCTTATATGAACAAAATCGGACCAGAGGGAAGAATATTCCCCTAAATCAATGGTTCCCAACCTTTGATTCTCGCCCCACTGGGGGGCAATTTGAATGCTTCAGGGGGGCAACGAGCAAATTTTTAAGATTTTTTTTTGTTACAAACTAAAAAAAAATAATTATTTTAGTTAAATTATTTAGTGATTGTTGAAAACTTCTGCTAAAAACTTTGTTTAAAAGATGATTTTAACAGAAAGTTTGCTTAACAACAAATAAATTTTGAATTTAAAAACTAATTTGAAAAATTTACACATTTTTCTTGAGTGTATGGGGGACATTTTAGTTTTTTTAATTTAAAAGTGGGGCATGGCCCAAAAAAGGTTGGGAACCATTGCCCTAAATCAACGTCTGAAAACTTCAACTTGGACCCAAAGACTTAGAACTTTAACTTTTTCAGAACGGCTCTTTTTTGGGCGTGGATATAAAAAAAATAATGAAATTGTATTACTTTAATGCATTTTTTTTTAAATTTTGGAGGAAATGGAAGTTTACACTCTTACTTAATTTTTGTACTTTTGTTAAACAAATGAAACATTTGTTGTCAGAAAGAGTTCAGACTTACAATTAGTAAAAAAGTTATTTTTGAGAAAAACAAAAATGTTATAAAAAAAAATTTTGAAAACAAAAATTTTTTTGACTATAAACACATTTTTTATAAAAATAACTGAGCCGATTTTAATGATTTTTTTTTGTTTAGTAAATTACACTGTGTTACAATTGAAGGGTAATGTTTAAGGTACAATTGAAGGGTAATGTTTAAGGACCTCAAACAGGGCTCTGTAGCGTCTCGAATTTTTATAGAGACCACTGAGTTTTTTTTTAATTATTTTGTGAAAGGCATTTGAAGAAGAACGAAAACATAATACAAATATTCTTTTGAGCATAGAATAGTGTTTCTATTGGTAATTTAAAAACTTTTTTTTAAGAAATGGCTTAAAAGTCTACTAAGACATGCGTTTTTAAGCATTAAATGCTTTACGAATATTTTTTGCTTCAAATTTCACTATAGGTTATGCAAGACAAAAAGTTTGGCTGAAATGCATAAAAAAGGTAAATTGTAAAGTATAATTAGCTTATCATATTTATACCAGAAACAGTATACAATTATGACTACAATTAAAAAAATCCTTGTCAAATTACTCGAAAAAGTCTCGTAATCCCATTTAATATTTGACAGTTTTCTTTGTTTTTTACAAAAATGCCTGCGAATTTTGTACTCTTGCCCAAACCATTAAATCATGATAATGTTTTGCGGAAGATTTGGGTGTACTTGCCAAAGCAAAGTTTTTTTAGAAAAAATAATGTTATATTACCTTGCTATTCCATTCAAAACGAATTGAAATATTAGTCGAGGACCCCATTAAAAACCAAGAGAGCTGTACATTTAGTAACTAAGTGCAAAAAAGTGTTTTTACATTTTGGAGAGTATTAAAGATTCGGCACCAAAGAATATAACACTCTCACTTGTTTTATTTACATTTGATAAACAAATGGAAAATTTTTATGCAAAAAGCTTAGACTTGGTGAAAAAGTAGTTTTTGTAAAAAAATAATTATTTTTTTTTTCACGAAAAACAAAATTATGTTAAAAAAAATTTAATGAACCCAAAATTTTAGGCGAAAAAAAATTTTGATGAAAAAAAGTTTTTGGTGAACTTTTTTGTTGAAAAGAAAAAGTTTTTGATGTAAAAAAAATTGATGAAAAAAAAAACTGAAAAAAAAAAAATTTTGGTGAAAAAAAAAATTGATAATAAAAAATTTGATAAAAGAATTTGCTGAAAAAAAAAATGATGAAAAAAAGTTTTTGATGAATTTTTTGATGAAAAGAAAAAAAAATTGATGAAAAAAAAAATTGATGAAAAAAAAAATTGATGAAAAAAAAAAAAAATATGAATGAAAAAAAAAAAATTTGTGAAAAAAAAATTTTTTTGAAAAAACCAAAAAAATTAATGAAAAAAAATTTTAATAAAAAAAAAAAATTATGAAAAAAAAATTGATGAAAAAAAAATTGATGAAAAAAAATTGATGAAAAAAATTGATAAAAAAAAATTATGAAAAAAAAGTTTGATGAAAAAAAAAATTTTTTTGAAAAAACAAGTAAATAAGTTAAATTCGGACTTGCCGAATGTAGTGATACCCTCCACAATTTCTAAAAGAGTATTGCAAAAACTTTATTTAAAAGGAAATTACTTTTGAAAATAAAATACCGCAAAAAAAAAATTGATAAAAAAAATCCGATATTTTTTTGTCAAAAAATATGTTTGTACTTGTCTAAATACCATTTGGTGTTCAATTATGTTCACATAAGTCAATCAACAGCCGAATTAAAGCATTTTGTATTTTTAGGTTTTGTTGAATGTACTAAAATTTTTGAAGTGTTCTTACATATTCGTTCATAACTTTTGAACCGCTGAACCGATATCGCTCAAATATAATACCAAACTTCTCGGGAGAATTTCCAATAAAAATGTTGAGTTTCAGTTATCTCCGTGTAATATTTTGGCCGTGATCACCATTTCCACAGACAGACGGACAGACGGACAGACGGAGAGACATACAGACGGACATCGCTAGAATGTCTTAAAATCGATCGGGGATCATGAATATATATACCTTATGGGGTCCCTGACCGATATTTTAATGAGTTACAAACGGAATGACAAACTTATATATACCCTCTGTCACTAGAGTGGAGGGTATAAAATATGTTGATGAAAAAAAAAATTTTGATGAAAAAAAAAAGTTTGATGGAAAAAAATTGATAATTGATAAAAAACGACGACAAAAAAAAATTATGAAAAAAAATTTTTTTTTGTTGAAAAATAATTATGTTACTTTTTATTCACCAGCTGCTAAAAAACGGATTTATGCACCACGAGGTGAGTTATTATCCAAGTTACAAACCCAAGTTTTACAATTTTTGGTTTTAAGAAAATGAAAATCGTAATTCTTGTTTTCTTTTTCGTTAATTGTTAGCTTATATAGTCAAAACTGAGGTGGCGTCCTGCAACTTTTTTTTCAAAATTAGACACCAGCCTATAAACATTATCATGTTAAAAAAAATAACTTATTAAGTTTTTTATTGAGTGTAAAATTTTTTTGGAATGTAAAATTTTTTTCAAGTGTATTTTTGTTTTTTTTTTTATATAAAAATATTTTTAGTGACAAAAATACGTTGTAAAATATTTTTGTGACTTACCAAAGTTTTTAAAACATGTTTAACGGGTTGTCTACACGGGAACTTAAGGTGAAACTAATCTGAAATTCACGGGTTAATGAAATTCACGGCTAATCTGAAATTCACGGGTGCTAAAAACTTTTGAACCACTCAATCGATTTGGCTGAATTTTAAAACGAACCAAGCCAGGGGAACAAAAAATATATTTGCCAAGCTTCAGCATTCTCAGAATTGTGTTTCAAAAGTTAGCGTAATTTTTATCACGTAAGTTCACGAAAAACCCTTGCCGAAATTCAGTCTTTTGTTCATATTTTTTGAACCACCGGACCGATTTCGCTGGATTGCAATACCAACCTGACCAAGTAAATACCCAACAAATGTGCCAAACTTCAGGATCCTCCGTAAAGTCTTTCAAAAGTTAGCGTGTTTTCAACAGACAGATGGACAGACGGACGGACGGACATCGCTAGATCGTCTTAAAATCGATCGAGGATCATGAATATGTATACTTTATGGGGTCCTTGACCAATATTTCGAGGTGCTACAAACTCAATGACAAACTTATATGTACCCTCTATCACTAGAGTTGAGGGTATAAAAAATCCAAAGGGGTAAAAGTTGATGAAAGGGGTTAAAGTTGTCTAATTTGCATTTAAAATCCATTTTTTAATGACAAAATTGTGTTTAAACTTTTACCTTTCTAATAGAAGACTTTAGTCAATAATTTCAGTTTTGATTGTAAACATCCGACATTTAGTTAAAAAAAAATATACAACTTCAAACTGTACACTAAGAAAATTATGTAAGTTACTACATGTTAGTTGTTTGTATATTTTACAGAAGTTAGTTGTTTTTAACTAAAAAGTCAGTTGTTTTTGTATGAAAAATATCAAACAACTATTTCTGTTAGTTATTTTAAGTCGTTTTTCGAACAACTAACAAAAAAATACTGTAATGTAGTAACAGTTATTTAAAGTAGTTAATTTTATTTTTTATCTCTGAAAAATAAAACTAAATTTTATTTTTTTTATTTTTCACTACTTTAAAAAAAAAAAAACAAGTAGAAAAGTTAAATTCGACTTTGCCGAATCTATGAATACCCTCCACAATGCATATTTTTAAAGGGTAGTACATTTTTTAACGTGAAAAAATTAACAATTTTGATTAGAAATATTTTATTTTGAGTAAAAAACTCTTTTTTTGTCATTTTTTAAAAAAAAAGAAAAAGTACTAATTTTTTTTTTGAGTGTAAAATTTTTTTCAAATGTAATGTTTTTTTACTGTAAAAATATTTCTGAGTGAATGCACATATGTATGTACACAAAATATTGTCATTTTTGTAAAAAAAAAAACAAAATTTTTTTTTGTGTAAATTTTTTTTTGAGTGTAAAATTTTTTTGGAGTGTAAAATTTTTTTTCAGTGTAAAATTTTTTTCGTGTTTAATTTTTAAGTTACCATTGCTTTTAAAACTAAACAAGTTTAAAAAGCATTGCTTTAAAATTAAACAAGTTTGAAAAGCATTGTTTAGTTACCACCAATGCTTTTAAAACTTGTTAAAACACGTGGCATTTTAAATGAAACTAATCTGAAATTCAGGGTTTTGCTTATAACTTTTGAACCACTGGACCGATTGAGCGGAAATTTAATACCAAATAGACCCGGGGAACGGCAAAGATACATGCCAAGCTTCAGTAGTCTCATTATTGTCTTTCGGAAGTTATCGTGTTTTTTATCTCGTAAATTCGCGAAACACCCTTGCCGAAATTTAGTCTTTTGCTCATAACTTTTGAACCACTGGACCGATTTGGCTGGATTGCAATACCAACCTGACCAGGTAAATAACAAACATATATGCCAATCTTAAGTAGCCTCTGTAAAGTCTTTCAAAAGTTAGCGTGTTTTCTACGGACAGACAGACAGACAGACGGACGGACGGACATCGCTAGATCGACTTAAAATCGATCGAGGATCATAAATATATATACTTTATGGGGTCCTAGACCAATATTTCGAGGTGTTACAAACGGAATGACAAACTTATATATACCCTCTATCACTAGAGTGGAGGGTATAAAAAAAACTTGGAAAAAATTTGGTTTTCAATTTTTTTTCTGAAAATTTCTTTGAAAAAAATTATTTATTGTTCTTTTTACTACAGTTAAGTTGTTTTAACTACAAATGTAAGTAGTTTTTACTACATAATTCAGCTGTTTTTTGTCAGTTAAAATAATTAACATTGTTAGTTGATTTAACTGAAAAAGTAGTTGACCCCAAAATAACTTACAAAGTAGTTATTTTAACTGACATTTTCAGTTGATTTTACTAACATAATTTTTTGAGTGTATCACTTTTTAAATTTTTTGATTAAATGGAAATTGCGAATAAAATCGCGAGTTTTTGGAATTTAATTAAAATGTAAATGGGATTGTTTAAATGGATCCATGAACGTATTATAAAAAAATCTAAGAACCCAAAATCAACAAATATCCCTTTTTCTAATGCTGTTTCCTGAATAAGACAATATCGTTAAATCACTTTCTAACAAAAAGATAAATTTTAAATTGAAATTTACTTGTGTTAAGCACTAACACGCAAGCACTTAAAATATGTTTGCAAATTTTTAATATAAATTCATATTTATTTATATTCGTATCTTAAGTACATTAAAAAAAGCTTTTCTGTTAAACGATTATTAAATTAAATTTAAAACACAGCATACCCGAGTAAAAATTTTTATATGATGCAATATATCGTCACCTAAAATGCAAAACGCCCTAACTAACAAAAAATTCAAAATCGCGTTTTTTATTGATTCTTATGTATTGGATCAAAATACATGTCCACAAAAAAATTTAGACTCCTTTGATCAAAAATGGGGATTTTATTTACAAAATTCAAAAAGCCCTAACTACATGCTTTGATATATCGTCGCTGCGCCTAAAAATGGAGTCATGTGTAGTTTTTTAATTTTTTTTTTATTACATCTTTCTGATCCCCTATTGGTTATACGTTTACTCACTAAACCGTTTTTTGATATCTTGATTGGTTCAAAAGTTAGTAAAAGGAGCTATGTGTTCGTCGTACTAAAAAAAGGTCTGAAAAGGAGTTATGTGTTAAGCTACACATAACTTTTTTTGATAAAAAAGTAACAGCACGTGACAAAATGGACCACTATTTCAGTAATATGAGGTTCACACATTGCATCCAAGTATTTTGAATGAATTTGTCAAGATTTTTTGGAAAATATTTGCAAATTTTCATCCTGTTATCTAAATCCTAAATGGCGGGTAATAAAGCCTTGTGAAAGCAATTAAATCATTGATGGCGGTAAATTTTAGTATCTAAAGTACAGCATCTTTCGCAGATGTCAATTTATGTCAAAGCTCTTAAATATTCACAAGAAAAAACAAAAAATCAGCAGCAGTTTTGCGAAAAATCTGTTGTTCGCTGTTTAGTGAAGAGCTTTTAAATATCAAAATTTTAAGGACCTTGTCTAACTAATGTCGCTTTAAACCGCCAACAAACTATTTTTAGTCTTTGTCCCTCTCGAAAAGAAATTAACAATAAGAATGGTTTGATAAGCAAAAGGAGTTATGTGTAACAAATATTTCCATTTATTTAAATTTTGTTCCAAAAAGTACTTAAATAAGGAGTTATGTGTATGTTTTTTGAAAATTTCTGCACCATTGGAAAAGCGCTAAATGTTTCATAATTTTTTTGCAGTATGTGGATTGCATATCGGTAAAAGAATTTTTTGTAGAACAAACTTTTAAAAAATATCGCGAAGGGACGAAAATAAACAGTTTTTTTGCTCTCCTGAACACTTGCCCCAAAACACATGACTCCATTTTTAGGCGCAGCGACGATATGTTAAACCAAAAAGCCCCAACTACACATTTGTATACATATTATATAGCAATTTTTAAAGATTAAACATTTTTTTGATGCTTCTTCTTCCACAATGTCCACCATTAGGAAAAATTTATGTATATGTACACAAAAAATGAAGTTTAGAAATTTACCAATTAACCCCCTGCAGGCCCGCTTTCTCACGAGAATTGTTCCTTTTTCAGCTATAGAAATCGCAATTTATGCAGTACAATTAGTCTTAAGTAAGATATAAATTCTACATAAAATTTAATAACAATACAATTAATGATGATAAAAAACATGATTAGAAGTTCTTCATTCCGATTGAATAAAATTCAAAGTAAATTTTTCGTTAAATAAGTAAAAAAATAGTTTTTAATTATAATTTTTGCTATTATTACAAAAAATACAGGGGGTTAATTATGTAACTTGATAATCGTCATCGTGAGCTCATTATTCTAATACTATAAAATGGCACTATAGTAATGGAATAACGATGGAAACGGTACGATTGACGACTATCAGGTTACATAATTACTTCCCAGTATATAACAAAAAACGTTAGCTTCATTGGAAAGCTTATAATTTCTTCATAAAAAGGGACAGAAATAAAAGCAAGTTGATGTCTAATATCGCTAGCATTAAATACAGGGCTTAGGAAAGATAAAATAACAACCTGTGTCAAATTTCATCATTTACATATGGGGTTTTCATCTCAAGTGACACAACTTTTAAAACCAATAAAAAAAAACAAATAAAAAAATTGTGACTAAACTACGTCACAATTTTTCAACGAGATCGGTTAAGAACTTTCTGAGTTAGAGGGGGCCGTATTTTACATTTTGGTCAAACAGGTGTTTTTTGCATCCATGTAACTGATTACCTAATGTTCCTAGCAAAATGTGTCCCGAGAGTTTAAGATAGCTATTTCTTTCTTCTTCTTCTGTCATCCTTCTCTCCCGTTGGAGCAATCTTTCAAAAAAAAACTTTTACTTTTTTTTTTTTTTTTGCAAAATCAAAAACTTGTTTGACATTTTTTTAAAACCGGCCCTTTTTTAACTCAAAATAAAGCTAAGGTATTTTCCTTTAGGAGCTTTGTGGGATGCGAGTGAGATATCTATCAAATGCCCAATATTTACTGTAGATCTTAAGAAATTTTCCAGAAGCCGAATAAACGCTTTGACGACCATACATTTTTGACCGAAATGTTTTGGATTTTCTTTCCATTTTCGTAATTTCTGACCTAATAATAGTTACGCATAAAAAAATTGGGCCCCTCCTTCCCCTTATTACGCTGTTTTGGCCAAGGCCATTTTGGTACTCGCTGTGATCTGTAAGAAATGAAACTTAATAATAGTTATTCTACAAGAATTTGGATTTCTGAACCCCCTTCTTGACCCTTATTTCGCCTGTCAAGTAAATATAATGTTGTCCCTATATATTTATTACTTCGCAGACTTTGAGAACTTATAGTGAGCAAGTGGACCCAGTTAGAGACTTAATGAAAACAAAACTTTTGTTTCTCTAAAACTCTTCTATAATTCATCTTTTAGCACATTTATCCTAGCTTTTACTTGAACTAAAAAATATCGCAAAAAATTATCTGGGAAGTATAGTTTCCTGTGGTCGTTAAAAGGTTAAAGCATTTTGATGCATTATGTTATTTCGGGCCATACACTTGGTCCTGTTCCACCCTCATTTGACATGGAGCTTTAAAATTGTAAATTGACATTTTGTATCGAATTAAGTTAGCATGTGTTTAACAGAATCCAAAATGAGACATTTTTCAGTGTTAGGTTATATAGCAGGTGCCACGCCCCTTTCTCCAATACCGCCCACATTTTGTTAGAGATCTATATGATAAAACAACATTCAGTATACAATTTTGTTAGCATGTTGTTACATTTTATAACACATCTGCTTGGTGTTTTTAAACATCTTCAGTGCAGTTAGGGCTTTTTGTGTTTCTGAAAATTACAAGACAAAAAGGCGTTACTAACATAACTTTTTAAATATTAAACATTTATAATTTTTTTTAACAGAAATGAATTTGTTTGTGTATTTTTACTAATATTTAAAAAATTTGTAATGAAAACTTTTATAGTTTTTATATAAACACGTTTTTTGCTTCTCCTGTAAAATTTATAAAATGTTAGATAGGGCGTTTTGCATTTTAGGTGACGATATATTGATTTGTAATACAATATATAATTAAACGCAATTTGATCCGAAAAATGGTGGATGTTTTTACATTAAAAAAGATCAATTTGTATAAAATATGATTTGATTTCATCCGAGTTTTGACCAGACATTGCCATATATTAGTGGATCTAATTAGATCTAATTGCATAAAAACATGTAAAATCCTGGTGTTTTTTGGTTTGGGTTGAGTTACACCATAGGTCAACGATACATTCACCAAACATATAATTTTCTTAAACAAAAAAATGTTCGGGTACGCTTCGAACCAGATAGGTGATATACATAACCCAACAAGGAAATGTTTAGGAACATTTTAAAAAGTTTCTTATACTTTGCCTTAAAAACTTAGAAAATTGTTGGTTAAATGGAAACATATAGTGTTATATATGGAACAGAATAGGATATATATAATTTTATATTAAATTATACAGAAAAACAAATTTTGTATTGACCCTCATGTAATTTTATATAATTATATCAACCGTACACCTTTTAATCCGAATCATGATTCAATTATATATTACAACATATGACTGCATTAAAAAAATTTAGAAAATATCTCACGGATGTATAATCATATATAATTTATTATGTTTGTATCAAGTTATATATTGTAATATATGTTTATTTTTACTCGGGTATGAACAATATAATTAGATATGATTTTATATGACATCATTTAAAAAAATTGGAAAATTTCAAAGTGAGATATAATTTTATACTTTGACTCATATAGTTGTATATGGTTTTATGAAAACATATAAAATAATATACATTTATATAAATTCCTTTTTACTCGGGTAATACGTATTGTAAAACAATCATAAATTGGCCCCCAAAGGAACACTTTAGTGGTGGTAGTGGTTGTTGGTGTTGTTTACTGGTAACTGTGGCATTCTACATATGTTTTTAAGTATATTATAGTAGGGCGTAGAACTTTTATATCGAATATTATAAGAATAGAACTTTTATATCGAATATTATAAATCGTTTTAACGAAGTTTTTTTTTAACTCTTTCGTGCCTGAAAGTGTGAAGACCAATAGATTTTTAATAAAACCTTGTGAAAATATAGATATCAACACAGAAAAAACGTTGTGTTAACTTTGTAACTCTTTTGCGCCCCTATCGGCGATTTTTGGACGTAAATAAAAAACTTTGACACGATATAACTCCTAAACGAGTAAAGATTTTTTTTATAAATTAGAACCGTTAATGTTGCTTCTAGGCAACATTGGGTAATGCAAAATAAACAAAAAATTGTTGGAATAGTTTTGTGATTTTTCATAATTTTATAATTAATACCTTTACAGTTGTTTTATATCCTTTTCAATGTTTTCCGAGTTTTTTTTTAAATTTTTAAATATTTTTTTTTTATATTCCAAAATTTTTCTTATTTTGATAAGATTTTCAAAATTATTCATTGTTTTCTAAATTCTTTAATTTTTTTTTAAATCCTGATTACATATGTGTTTAAATAAATTTTCTAAGATTTCCAGAGTTTTTTTTATAATTTGATTTTGAAATCGTCAGTATACAAATTATTGATACATGATCGATTCTAAGACATTCTAGAAATATCCGCCTGTCTGAGCAAAGCACGATGCAGTCCAAACTGAAAGAGCTTCACAACTGAAATTAGGCGCGAATATGACTTTTAGTCATATGCTGATTAAGTTAGTAATGAGCTTGTTCACAAATGTAACATTTTCATGCCATAATTAGTTAATCAATTTTTTTCGTCCCGCCCTTCTTTTGTGGGCGTGGATATTAAAAGTATTGTAGTCACTTCCAAATATTTATTGGTTGGCGAAAACATCATAATCAATGAGTTTTCAAACATTAAGTTTGAACTTAACCCCCCACCGCACGGAACTGTAACTGAACTAAACTTGTTTTGCCCTTTGAAACTTACGTTATTTAACAAAATCATTATGTCGAACCACTCTAATGAATATGTTTATTGTAGACAGAGTAAATTGTTATTTAAATATTAACAAAAAAAAAACAGCTTAACAACATTAAGAAAATGTGTATAAACTTGTCTTTATGCATGTTAAAACATGTCTACACCCACAACGTGATTATATCTTTGCTTGTGTGTTTGTTTGTGAGTACATAAATAATTCAAATAATACATTGAAAGATTTTAAAAAAATTAGATTTTTTTTTAAATATTTTTATGTGGTTTTAATTTTCCAAATTTTTTTGCTATTTATTTAAAATCAACCTGCACCTGCAAGTAAGGTCTTGTCAAACATTTTTTTAAAGTTTGCTATTATTACACTGTGCAACAAGAAAAATAAGCTTCTATAGGTTCAACGACATATAAAAGTAGCCCATCAAATAGAAAAAATCACCAAAGGGATTTGCAAAGTCAGTTCGGATTTATTTTTTATGGCCCATTGAAGTTTTTAATTTTTTTTATCAAAGAGTTTGGAAAACATCAAAAAACGATGGGCAATATGGTTAAAAATGGAAAAATATACAGAATTATATTTTTAATGATTTATTTTTACCAAAGCAGTGATAAAAAACACGAAAAAATAGTGTAAATATACTTCGGATCTAAAAATTGCTTTCAGATGTGTTTTCTAAAAGTGTTTTCTAAAAATTTTGACAACCCTCAGTGAAATTTGCTGCGAAAAATATTTGTGGAACATATTAAGCCTTTCGAATGCACGTATTATTAGAATTCTGTGTTTAGTTTTTGAAAAATTAATAAAATGACCTCCTAAAAAGGCAGTTAGAGGGTTAATATGTTTTACAAAAAGAATCGCCATACAAAGAAGACATCTGATTTTGATAAATCCTTTGCTGATGTCTATTTGATAGTCTACTTTTATATGGTGTTGAAGCCATTTAGGCTCAATTTTCTTATTGCACAGTTTATTTTGATGTGTTACAAATTGAAAGACAAAGTGAGTTCATACTGTAGTTGATGGGTAAGAAAAGCCTTAAAGCCTAGTTCTAAGCTTTTTTTTCTGTGAGGTAGATTTTTTTTTGAGCTTAGTAAAAAATTTTCTTTTGGACATTTTGTGGAAAGCCATTTGTTAGGGATTGCCTTACATAAACTTCAATATTTTTACGAAAAATGGCACATGAACTACACCAAAAAATAGTAGATCTTGTTTTACAGTAAATTCATGTGGGATTTTATATATAAAACGTTTTGATTTCGTTGAATTCACATATAGAAGTTTAAAGTTAGGGTGGTTCAAAATCATGGCAAATAATAAAATAAAGCTTGATTGTACAAAACTTCTGCAATATTAAGAAGTGTAAGAATATATTTTTACATATCGTAGAGTTTTATGATTTTTTTTCTTAATTTCCGGAATTTAAAAAATATTAAATTTGATTTACCCTATTGTACTTATATGGCAATAAATGTTATTGTGGTGCTCAAACTAACTCGAACACATGAAAAACAAAATCATTTTCCAAAAATTGTTTAAAGGATGGTTATTATTCCGTGTCAGTAGTAAAAAAATAAGGATATATCCGTATATATTTTTTTTTGTAGTAACATACAAAAACACGTACAATACTCAAAATATAAAGTGCAAAGTGCTATAATAATAAAAATTGCAAAATATGCCAAACTAAAATCTTCCTAGAAAAACTTTAAATGAAATTTTAAACTTTAAAGCAGAAATTTTTTGGAAATTGTTTTTTCACATAACTTCCCAGGAAAATTTTTCAGAACCGATTCTGACAACACTTGTTCTAGAACAGGTCCTTCGGTAACCATACACTATTACACTTCAATTATTCAGAACAAGTTATGTGAAAATTATTGTGAAGCTTGTTCTCTGCAATCAAATTTTCATAACATTTTGGTTCTCAGGAATTTAAAAAAAATTATGTGTCAAAAAAATTAAAAAATAAATATCAATTTTTTTTTTGCCAACCAAGAAAAAACACGAATTCTATATAAAAATTGCAGGATATAATCGTGAAAACTGTTGAAACAAAGGTGAGTAAATTAAATTTTCATTGTCTGGGTCGGGTCAAATACTAATAATATTATGTTTTTTATTTTTGTTTGCAGAAAATCCATGTTCTGGTATTTCATTATTGTAAGGCCATAAATGCAAACTTTGGAGGCGAAAAAGGATAAATAAATCTGTGTTAAAAATGTAAATATTCCATGTTAAATCTGATTTTTTTATCTTTGTTTAATAAATTAATGCAATTCAAAATATTTTTTTTAATTCTCGTTTCTATTCCAAATTTCACTTCTAGAACCGATTCCGAGGAACAAAAATATGTTCTAATTTTACTTACAAACACCTGTTGCTTCTGGGACAATCCCTTTGTAAAAAGAATCGGTGTTGCACAAGAATTAGAACAGGTTCTAGGGAAGAATAAGTTGTTCCACAATCGGTTCTTTGCAACCGAAAATTTTGCTGGGTTTTTTGGGGGGGAAAAAACTTTTGTTTTAAAGAAGCTGTTGAGGAGCTAATGTGACTAACTTTCTTTTATCATATTTTTAGGAATTTTACATTTTTTATCTACACAAATTAGTTTTGAAAACTACCTTTTTATAGGAGATCTGCATTATTTTTTCGCCAACATTTTTTATTTTGCTAAAGTTTTTTTTAAGATTTTCGCCAAAATTATTAATTTTCAAACAAATTCTTTTTTAGTCAGCCAATTACTGTTTGAGAAAAAAACTTTTGTTTAAAAATACCGTTTAGGAGCTACAGTGACTAACTTTCTCTTGACATATTTTTAGGAATTTTTAACCTTTATTCTACACAAATTATTTTTGAAAACTAGTTTCCTATAGAAATTATACATTATTTTTTCGCAAAATTTTTTTTTCGCTAAAACTTTTTTCCCCAAAAACATTTTTTCTCTATTTTTCCCCAAAATTATAAATTTTTAGTCAGCCATTTCAAAAAGCAACAGTTTTACCTACAATTTTTTTGACTTAACATTTTACTTTTTAAAAAAGCTGAGAAACTTAGAAATTTTATTTAATCACATTAGCATCTGAATAGGATATATATGTATTAAAAAAACATTTGCAGACATTTATTTTCATTAAATATAGCCTGACCTAATATGATGTTCCTAAAATTGTTGTATGAAATTGTGGTAGAAGTATATACTAACTACGTACTATAACTTGTTAAGAACTAACCTACATACAGGGTATTTCACACAAAAACTTCCACAATATCATAATGGGAAAACGGAACATTGAAATTTTTTTTGACAAGATTTTTAAGATCAATTGGGGCTTATAAAAATAAAAAGAACCTTTTTCCAAAAAAAAAAAAATTAAACTGAATATTGGTCCAAAACGGGTTAAGAAACGGGAAAAATCGAAGCAGGGGGTTCGATTTTTTTGTTTCCCCTTCAAGAACTAAACTAAACTAAAAAGCAAAAAATTAACATTTTTATGCTTAAAGGAGATCAAAGTCCTGCACCTGAACTCAAGGGATTAAAAAATCACGTTGTGCTCGTGGATATTAAAAAATTTATTAAAATAATAATTAGACTTTATTACTTTTGTGCAAAAAGCATGATAAACCGATTTCAAAAGTTTTCACGAGATCGAAGGTGGCTCTCAACATTTTTTTTTTCATGTTTTAGGATATAAAAGATTCGGCACAGCCCATTTTTAACACTCTCACTTGTTTTAAATTATATATATTTTTTTTTGTAAATTTAGTGTGAACTTTGTCATATGTACTATACGCTCGATGTCTACTAAACATAGCTCATTATATAGTAATTTACAGCTTCTAGCACACTTCTGCAATATAAATTATTTTATGCATTCTACTCTGCATAAATATAATATTTAAAAAAAACTACTACGACTATACTGAAATGTACTCTATTTACCTAAATGGAAGAAGGCTTTGAGTGCTCTTGTTTATTTCAGCATGATAAAAATTGCCTTGAATATGAGTTTAACAAGAATAAATAACAAAATTTCATGTCTTGTAATATTCCGCATAACATGGGATCATAATTTACACCAATCATTAATGGAATTTAAGAATTTTTGTAAACAAAAAAAAATTTTTTTGAGAGACAGACAAGAATTGTTTGTCTGAAAATCAAAATAAATATAAAAACAAAAAAAATGAGAAGTATTTTGAACTAAAAGGATCATAATTATGCATATTTTAAGTTGTTTTAAAATGGTGACAAAATCGGGTAATGGCATTTCACTCCTCTTCATTTTGAACTTTGAAAATCGTTAACACGAAAATCCTAGCTGATCCTATGTTCGAGTTATTGCTAAATAATAACACTTTTCGACAAGAACAACCTCCCAGAGTCCAAATCTGACATCTAATTTTTTCTCGAACCTACACTCAAAAAATTTAGTCATTAACTGTTTGTAGATTATTTAAAAAGTTTTACTTTTTGTCGTTTTTAAAAGAAAAAACGTTTGTTTAATGTTCAGTTTTTTTAAATGACTATTTTTGTTCTTTGTTTCAAAAAAACAACATAAAAAATAAAGACATTCATTAGCATACAATTTTAAAGTCATTTATTTTTGTTCTGTAAGTAAAAATAAGTGATTTTTCTTAAATTTTTAATGATTTGTGCAATTTTTTTTTTTTAAATTGTTGGCAATTTTTAATGAGATATCGTTAGTTTTTACCTAAAAATAACACAACAATCATTAATTTTTAATGTTTTTAGGTTATTTTTTTCGAATTTGTTGGTAAAAAAATGAAAGTGACGTGATTTGTTTATGTTCAATATTATTTATTTATAAAGTCTTATGAACAGCAAGAAATAAATGTTGATGTTTGTTAAAACAAATGAATAATTACTGGGATGGTTTTCATTTATTGTATAACTTGTTTTAAATGTCTTTTTCATTTGGTTTTGCCTACAAAATATTTTGATTGCACCGTTTTTGAGGTATTCGCTGCTAAAAATTGAAAAAAAAACTAATAATTTCGCTCTTTTGGCGGTCCACTGTTACAGATTCTACCATAATTAGGACTTGATTTCATATAAAATGGACCTTGTGATTCAAAAACTGCAATCCAAATTTTTGTATCATGTTCGGTTTTCAAGATATTCGTGTTTGAGATTTTCGCGTGGAAAAATTTTCAAACGCGAATATCTCAAAAACGGAACATGCTAAAAAAATGTGGATTACAAGGTCAATTTTATATGAAATTAAGTTCTATTTGCTGAAAGCATCATAACAGTGGACCCCCTAAATGCGAAATTGCTGTTTTTTTTTTTGACTTTTTAACAGAGAATATCTCAAAAACCGTACGTGAAAATAAGAATTTCTGTTTTTCTTTAAATAATAATTCACATGCTGGTGAGTAAAAATGTTTTGTGAATTATTGGTGGAAAAAACTTAACATCCCGGTGAAAAATGTGCATATATGATCATATATGCTTCATATATGATTGTCCATATATGACCATATACGTAATTTGAGGGCATATGTTCATATATGACATATATAATTTATATGCAAACATATATGTATCCACGTATGTTATTTTTCAAATATATCGACTAAGAAAAATATTGAAGTTCGAAAATACCAATTGTGATTTGTATATCACTCCAATTATTTTTAAAAAATATCAATTAAAATTCAAAAAAAATCACAAAATCCATCGAAATTTAAAAAAATACACGTAACTTTAAATTAATTGACTATGGGCTGGTAACTTATCAAAAGCTAATCAATGATTAATACTAATCATTGATCATTTTCATATAAATTTGATGTTTGCAAACACTGATTAGCCTTAATCATTGATTATATTGTGATGAGTTACCAGCCCTATGACTTAAACTTGAAAAAATAAATAAAATAACTTAAAGCTGAACAAAAAATAAAAAGAATTCCAAAAAATCAATTGAACTCCCAATTTTTTTTTTTGTAGTTTTAAGATCCTTTTTTGAATTTTATTTGATATTTATCAATTTTATTTGATTTTTTTTAAGTCTAATTGAATTTTCGAAATTTTAGTGATTTTTTTAAAATTTCAATTAAACTTTTTTGAATGCGAATTTACTCTTTTTATTTCAATTGATTTATTTAGAATTTTAAGTGATTTTGTTTTGTATTCCACTTTATTTTTTTGAATTCCGATTGAGTTTTTTGAATTTCAATTAAATTTTTTTGAATTCTAATTGATTTTATCAGGATTCAATGAATTTTTTGAAATTGTAATTTCATAACAATAAACTTTTTACAATATAATTGAGAGTTGGCATAAATAATGTATTAAGTAACATACATTTTGTCGCTTAGCCTAAAAAGGAGTCATGTGTAGTTTTCGAACTTTTTTTTATTGCATCTTTAAAAACCCATATTGGGCATGAGTTTACTCGCTAAACCGTTTTTTGATATCTTGAGTGGTTCAAATGTAAGTAAAAGTAGCTGTGTTCGTCATACTAAAAAAGATCCGAAAAGGAGGATAACATTTTTTGATCAAAGAGTAATAGAATGTGACGAAATTGACCACTATTTAAGTAATACATTGCTTGCAAGTATTTCGAATGAATTGTAAAGATTTTTTGGAAAACACTTCCAAAGTTATGCATATTTTCATGCTGTTATCTAAATCCTAAAAGGTGAGTAATCAAGCCTTGTGAAAGCAACTAAATCATTTGAAGTCACAAAATTTTAGTGTTTAAAGTACATCGATGATGATCATCTTTCATTGATTTCGATTAATGTCAAAGCTTTTAAATAGTTACAAGAAAAAACGGAAAAGCATCACTTGCTTACGAAATTTGTTGTCCGCTGTTTAATGAAGAGCTCTTAAATATCAAAATTTCAAGGACTTTAAATACGTCGTTTTAAATAACGTCGCTTTAAACCACGAACACACTTTGTTTTGTATTCGTTCCCCTCGAAAGAAATTTACAAAAGCAGTTGTTCAAAAAAAACACTTAAAAGAGGAGATATGATTATGTTTTTTGAAAATTTCTGCACCACTAGAAACCCGTTAAAGATTTCATACTTTTTTTGTAGCATGTGGATATCATCGTATCGGTACAAGAATTTTTTATTGAACAAACTTTTAAAAAATATTGCGAAGGGACGAAAATAAACGTTTTCTTTGCTCTCCTAAAAACTTACCCGAAAACACATGACTCCATTTTTAGGAACAGCGGCGATATGAATATATCAAAACTTTCTTAATCAGGAATATGAATCAATATATCGTCAACTAAAATGCGAAACAATGTAACAACACTCTTCTTTAAAAACGAGTTATTGATTGATAGTGATGCATTATATCAAAATACATTTCCCCATAAAATTTAAGTTCTCTTCGTTAAAAAATACAAGTTTTACGAGTTAAATTCTAAATTAGTACTATCATCATGTTTTTTAATTTAAAAAATATTTTTGGCTCCCCCATTAAATGATCAAAATGTGAATCGCTAGTTATGATGCACTTCATTAACCGAAAATATGTCCAAATCTTCAGAACTATCCGATATAATATGATTGACTTATGAACAAAATTAAAATAAAATTGAACAACGTTTTTCGCTTTCACTGTAATATGGCATTCACACTTGCGACCTTAAACAAGTTGTTCAACAAAACACCAGTAACAGAATAAAAACGTAATAAACACAGAACAAAGACTTTTTTTAACATCTCACTCTTGAACACTTCAAAACAGCAAGTGAGAATGCCACATAAAAGAGCAAAACGTGTTTTTACGTTGCTTAACAATTTAAGTGATACTATACATATATGTCAATATATTTGTCCATAAATTTCCATATATGAGCCCATTTTAAAAAAAATATGACAACATATATGCTTCCATATACACCATATAAGTTCATATATGATTCATATATGAACATACATGTAACAATATATGAGCATATATGTATATATATGCACATTTTTCACCGGGATAATTGTTTTTTAGCAAAATACTTTTTCATCCACAGTGTTTTCATCAATTTTTTTATCGATATTTTTTTTCATCAAATATTCAAGTTTTCTGGGTCCAAGTTGGCGTATTCCAGAGGTGTTGTGTAGTTCTTCAAAGGGAAGGCTCGTCCCGTGATACGATTTCTTCCATATAAGACGAAATTTCTTTCAGCTAATTTTTTTATCAAGTTTTTTTCATAATTTTTTTCCTTTCATTGATTTTGTTTAAATATTTTTATACCCTCCACTAGGGTTGCCAGAATTTTATTTCGAAAATGCGGGACAAACGCCCGAATATTACAAAAATGGCGGGATTTTAAAAATTTTCGCGGGACAAAAATATTTTTATGAACAAAACTGAAAAATTTAGCAGCATGTTGTCGAATTTTATTGTTTTAAAAAGAGACTACCAACCTCTAGTGCATTTTGAAATAGAAAAAGGGTTTTTGTTTTTCAAAAACTAATTTAGCTAACGTAAATTTTAGTACACACATTTCCATTTTGAAGATACAACGCTGGATCAGAATTACTCCATGGAAATTTTATAAATATTTATCCCGGGATGTACTCTGTATTGTGCAACTTTTGGCGTACATTTTTTGAAAAATATTTTTTTTAAACAAACACTAAGATTTTAACCTTTTTTGTTATACCCAATTCACGCCTGAGGTGAAATCTCGGGTGAACAAGATTTCGATCATATGGTTGTATATAAAATGATGCAGACCATATGATCGAAATCTCGTTCGAACGAGATTTCACCGCAGGTGTGAATAGGCCTTTATTTTTTCCTCAAAAGGTTCTAAATCCACATCATTTGGGCGGCAAGTTAAAACCAATTTTACAAAAGCTTACAAATCTTAGGCTTTTAAAGTAAAAAATAGTTGTTAAAAAAAGCAAAAAAAAAGCGGGAATATGGAATCCCACGCGGGACGCGGGAATCGGTTATAAAAAGCGGGACAATCCCGCCAAATGCGGGACGTCTGGCAACCCTACCCTCCACTCTAGTGATAGAGGGTATATATAAGTTTGTCATTCCGTTTGTAACACCTCGAAATATTGGTCTAAGACCCCATAAAGTATATATATTCATGATCCTCGATCGATTTTAAGACGATCTAGCGATGTCCATCCGTCCGTCCGTCTGTCTGTGTGTCTGTCTGTTGAAAACATTCTAACTTTTGAAAGACTTTAAGGAGGCTCCTGAAGTTTGGCATATATATTGGGAATTTACCTGGTCAGGTTGGTATTGCAATCCAGCGAAATCGGTCTAGTGGCTCAAAAGTTATGAGCAAAAGACTTAATTTCGGAAGAGGTTTTCGTGAATTTACGAGATAAAACACACGCTAACTTTAACTGAAAGGCAATTCTGAGGATGCTGAAGCTTGGCAAATATATTTTTCGTGCCCTAGGCCGGGCGCGTTTTGAATTTCAGCCAGATCGGTCCAGTAGTTCAAAAGTTATTAGCAATACCGTGAATTTCAGATTAGTTTCACCTTAAATTCATGAGTTTACGTAAATTCATAAGTAAGTAAACATGTTTTAAAAACATTGGTAAGTCACAAACATATAACGAATTTTTGTCACTCAAAAATATTTTTACACTAAAAAAAAATACACTCGAAAAAAATTTTACACTCAAAAAAAAATTTTGTAAATTATTTTTTTTCTTCAAAAATGACTTAAAAAAAAAGTTTTTTTTACACATAATAAAAACTAATCACAAATGTTATTTTTTTCACGTTAGAAAATTTACGATCACTTAAAAGGGTATTCATTCGGACAAGTCGAATTTAACTTTTCTACTTGTTTTGTACTCGTTGGCTAACAGAGTTAAACTGAGGTGGTTCACGACCCTCAACAGTGGGTCATGAAAAATCTAGCTAAGTTTTCGAACCATTTGTGGGTTTTAGATCACATTCGTTTTATTTTTTTTTTGTCTCACTCAACTTTTTTCATCACCTCAAATTTGTTGTACAGTGTACAGTTTGCTTTTAAAAAACGTATGTAATCTGTATTTGATGATTTTTCTTACATTATCCTTTTTGGTTTAAGGACATAAAATAGTTGAGTGCTTCCTAAATAAACAGCTAATATAGTTTTTAGTCGAGTGACTTTAAATTTCTTTTTAATTGCTTTTAATGTTAACACACACAAACTACTGTAGATTTTCTTTTGTTTAGACATTAGGGTGGTGGTTATATATGGGTTTAAAATAAATATTTCATAATAATATTTTTAATTCCATGATCAAGTGTTTTTATTTATTTTTAACCATATATTTAGAAATCCCTTTATTAATATAAACCTTACCGTAAACTGGTAACAATGACCGTCGTTTCGTTGTAGAGAAACCGATCAACAGTTCTGGTGGGAATCGAACCAAAGATCTCCTCGCTATCTACAAACAAACAAGTGTTCATATAATAAATGTGTATTTCTTTCTAATGGCTGAACTTGTTATGTACAGTGATTCGTAAATCACCATAAATCTAGACGGACACTCTAATTAATATGATTTATGTTTCCTACTATTTAATGGGTAAATTTACACAAATGCGTATTTATACTTGAAATTATTGGAATTTTACACAATTTATAGCAGTATATTATTCGAATTTGTTGAAATTTACCCAATTTATAGTGGGAATCTAAACTCATTTTTTTTAGAGTGGAGGTTAAATGAGGGTAAATTTACACAAATTGCTTAATTATACTTAAAATTATTGGAAATTTTAATTTATGGTAGTATATTATTTGAATTTGTTGAAATTTAACAATTTATAGTTGAAAACTAGACTCATTTTTAGAGTGGAGGTTAAATGAGGCTTCACTGTACTCAAGTGTCTTACATGAATGACATGCTTTAACACAAATGCCAAAACGTGTTCTAAAAAATTTGTCTGCTAAAACATTATGAAATTGTATTTGTATTATTTGTCTGTTATGTTGTTTTTATGAAACATGTTCAACAAATTGACACAATACATTAGGGGTATTCGAAGTGTAACGTGTGGGTGCTGTTACACTCAAGTCAAAATTACACCAAAGCCATTGTCCTACAGGTTCAATATTTTTATGTGTTGACCTTAAAAGGTAACTTTTCACACCCCGACGATTTTGAAATTCAAAAAAAAAAATAAAATTTGCTCTACCCTAATGTACAACCAAGTATCAAGGCAACTTCAAAATATGTACACAAACATTTTTTTTGGAAATGTGGTAAAAATGTTTAGGACTTGTGGTATAACTGTAAAATATTTTATGTGTTTTATATTAAATGTCATTTAGATTTATGTCTTTATTGTCTAAAGTTTTAAATAATTGTATCTTATTTGAATTGAATTTATTTAATTGTAATAATATTGAAGATACTTACTTATATACACAATGACAATTTTACATACTATAGTCTGTATTTATACATATATAAATTAATATTTATTTAATAATAAATCTATTATTGAATTGTCAACATGTTGCTTTTGTTTATTTTATTGAAAGTTTTATTTGTCAAAATGTATTGTTTGGTAATGTAAAATATGTATAAAGGAACTTTTTTTGTTAAAATCTTAAAAGTATATTGTCAATATGTATGTTTCAATTATAATATTTTCTTGAATTGAATTTGGTACTAAAATTAATAATAAAGTTATTTGTTTCAAAATTGATTTTTAAAATAAGCAAATGTATGATGAAAAAAAAAAATTGTTAAAAAAAAACTGATGCAGAAAAAAATTTTTGATGAAAAAAATATTTGACGACAAAAAAATTATGAAAAAAAGAATATTTGATGAAAAAACAAGATTTAATGAAAAAAAAAAATTGTATAAAACAAAAATAAAAAAAAAAAAAAAATTTTTGCTGAAAAAAAAATATTTTACGATAAAAAATTTGATAAAAAAAATTGTTTATGATAAAAAAAATTGACGAAAAAAAAAAATTGAAAAAAAAGATAATAAAAAAAAAATGTTGATGAAAAAAAATTTGAAAATTTGTTTAAAAATAATTATCCAAGCAACATTTGCTGTTCCAAATAATCGATTCCAGAACGCATCAAATTACCCTGCAACCGGTTCTACTTAACATTCCAGAATCAATGATTTTTGTTGGAAATTGTGGTTTTTTAGAGCAAGTAGGTTTTTTGAAAAATAATTTTACATAGAAAATATTGTTGTGATTACCGTAGAATACATTCAAGAATCTATTGAGCCAGGAATTTGTTCTAAAAAATTTTCCTAGAATATTACGTTTTATTCACCAGCTGGCGAAAAAAATGCCTGCGAATTTTGTACTCTTGCTCAAAACATTAAATCATGCTAATGTTTTGCGGAAGATTTGGTTGTACTTGCCAAAGCAAAGTTTTTTTGGAAAAAATAATGTTATATTACTTTGCTATTCCATGAAAAACGAATTGAAATATCAGTCGAGGACCCCATTAAAAAACCAAAAGGGCTGTACATTTCGTAAGTGAGTGCAAAAATAAGAGAAAACAAGTGAGAGTGTTAAATTCGGCTGTGCCGAATCTTGAATACCCTCCAACGTTAAAAAAAATAAAAAAAATTGCAGGGTCGTTTTTTTGGTGGGGGATCTTTTCGGGAGTCCTTGGGGACACTCTCTGGTCAAAAATGTTTACAAATTTATTTACTATGCTTTTCTCTGGTCAAAAATGTTTACAAATTTAATTACTATGCTTTTTGTACAAAAGATATACAATTTTGCCGATCTCCGAACTTAACCAGCCTATGAACATAAGACATATTAATGCCAAATTTCAGGAGTCTAGCCCTAGCCCTTTTATTTTGGACTGTATCGTGTCTTCCACAGACGGACGGACAGACGGACATCGCTAGAATGTCTAAGAATCGATCACTGATCAATAATATATATACTTCATGGGGTCCTTGACTGATATTTCTATGCGTTACACACGGAATGACAAAGTGAGTATACCCCCATACTGTAGTTGGAGGGTATAAAATGTGTTTTTACACTTTGGAGAGTATAAAAGATTCGGCACCAAAGAATATAACACCCTCACTTGTTTTATGTACATTTGATAAACAAATGGAAAATTACGTATTTTCTTTTAGTTAGGCTTGAGGTCATAAATAAAACTAAAAAGTTTAATTTTTAAATTTTATTATTTATTTAGTAATCCAATATTTCGACCAGACTCTCTAGTCTTCATCAGGGTATCTATTTAAAACAAATATAACACAAAATTGTTGTTTTAATAAATAACATAAAACACAAAAATATATAAAACACAAAAAACATATGAGGGGCTCAAAGCACAAGGGGTTCAAGTGACTTTTTTAAAAAAAATGAGTTAACATATGGAATTAGTAGGTGAAGTTCACAGAAGTTCAGAGCACAAGAGGTGAATGTGAAATTCTTATCCGTTAGCGAGATATGGCGACCATTTCTAGCTCTTGTTACTAAAATACCTGTTTTGCTTGGAGCACAAGGGGTATATGAGCACTTAAACCCCTTGTGCTCCAAGCAATTATTAAAATTTAGTTTTTCACTTGGACAAGTGGTTGAATTCCGAGAAGTTCTTGTAGTAATAGTAATCAAATTTTGCAAGAGCATCTTCAGTCTGTAAACAGCGGTTAAAGTGTGAAAAAATGGCGATTTCCGACCAAAATTCATGTCCGAATTTTTTGACCAAATTGGGCTAAAAATTAGGAATTTTTGCGTACATAATAGGAAAAATAAAAAAAAAATCCCAAAAAAAAAATATTGGTCCACAGATGCTGATTTTTAACATAAATATTATTTTTTTTATCCAAATTGGTCCCAAAAGTTGGAAAATGTAAAGCAAGTTATCTAAAAAATATTAAAAAAATATAAAAAACACGATTTTCGTTCAAAAATGCTGATCAAAGATTTTGATACACAGATGCTAATCAGCTTTTTTGGACCAAAATCGTGGGTTTATTTTTAAAATTTTTCACATAAAATACTCAACATTTTTCGACTTTTAAGACAAATTTGGTTAAAAAATTTTTATGTTTATAAATCAGCATCTGTGGATCAAAATCGCAATTTTGAAATTTTTTAAATATTTTTCCCATAAAACGCGCAAAAGTTCCTTATTTTTGACCCAGATTTGGTTAAATATTTCAGATATAAATTTTGGTCCAAAAACGTAATTTTTTAAACTTTGACAGCTGGTTGCAGACTAAAAATGACCTTGCAAAAATTTTTCATAAATTTCCCCACAATTAGCTACTCCATGTCCATCGTTCGGCAGGTATCACGGCACGAAATTCGAAAGTTTAGATTTCAAGGGACGCCCTAATGAAGATGAGCCCGATGATGTCATGGAATCTGATTATGACGACTAAAAAATTAAACAAAGAACCATTAAAGACTTTTGTAATAAAATGTGGTTTTCCTTTTACAAATAACTAACATTCTTTTCATAATTTTGAAATTTATAAAAAAAGTTAGAGCACAAGGGGTATAAGTGCCACTTACATACTTCAGAGGCAATTTTTGGGTGCTTGTATTTGTGAAATATGGTATTTTTTTAACTTGTTAGATTAAAATATATCTCAGGATCTCTATTAACTAAAAAATAATATTCTAGATATCATCTAACATTTTTTACTGCAATTAAACTATAACCTCTTTTTTCCCATTATTAAATTTAAGGCACTTAAACCCCTTGTGCTCCAAGTAATTACTAAAATTTAACTTTTAAGACCAATTTGGTTAAAAATAATTTTTATGTTTGAAAATCAGCATCTGTGGACCAAAAGTGGAATTTTTAAAAAAATTTTCCCATAAAGTACTCAAAAATTCCTAATTTTTGAGCCAGATTTGGTTAAATAATTTTCGGCAGGTATTATGATACGAAATTCGAAAGTTTAGATTTGACGGGATGCCCTAATGAAGATGAAGATGAGCCCAATGATGTCATGGAATCTGATTATGACGACTAAAAAATTAAACAAAGAACCATTACACATTTTCTTAATAAAATGTGGTTTTCCTTTTACGAATTTACAAATTTATAAAAAAAAGTTAGAGCACAAGGGGTATAAGTGCCACTTACTTACTTCAGATGCAATTTTTGGGTGCAAAAGGGTGTAAAACACGGTATTTTTTTAACTTGTTAGATAAAAATATATCTCAGGAACTCTATTAACTTAAAAATAATATTCTAGATATCATCTAACATTTTTTATTGCAATTTAATGGCGCTTTTCGACCAAAATTCATGTCCGAATATTTTGACCAAATCCGGCTCAAAAATTAGGAGTTCTTGCGTACAACTGCTAAATGCGTAGGAAAAATATTGTGCTCGATTCGGGAGTACTATTTAACCATTCACCAAATTTTTAAAAATTTGATATTCTTTTGAATTTCAAGATTTTAAATTTTTTTTCTTGTTAAAATATAGTAATATCTTAAATAATTACAAGGAAAAATTTAAAAATCTTAAAATTCGAAAGGATATCAAATTTTTAAAAAGTAGGTGAATGGTGAAAGAGTACTCCCGAATCGAGCACATTAAAAAAAAAAAAAAATATTGGTCCACAGATGCTGATTTTTCTGCACAATTTTTTTTCTTATCCAAATTTGTCCCAAAAGTTCAAATTTGTCCCAAAAGTTGTAAAATATAAAGCATATTATCTAAAAAATATTAAAAAAAAGTATAACAACACGATTTTGGTCCACAAAAATTGATCAGAGATTTTGGTCCACAGATGCTTATGAGCATTTTTGGCCCAAAATCGTGTTTTTATTTTTATATTTTTCACATACTCAACATTTTGCTACTTTTAAGAGGAATTTGGTTAAACATATTTTGTATGTTTGTAAATCAGCATCTGTGGACCAAAATTGCTATTTTGCAATTTTTAAATATTTTTCCCAAAAATTCCTAATTTGTGTGCCAGATAAGGATGAATTTTGGTCGAAAACGTATTGTTTCAAATTATGACCGCTGGTTGCCCTAATGAAAATGAAGATGATCCCAATGATGTCATGGAATCTGATTATGATGACTAAAAAATTAAACAAAGAACCATTACAGATTTTCTTAATAAAATGTGGTTTTCCTTTTACGAATTTACAAATTTATAAAAAAAAGTTAGAGCACAAGGGGTATAAGTGCGACTTACTTACTTCAGATGCAATTTTTGGGTGCAAAAGGGTGTAAAAGACGGTATTTTTTTAACTTGTTAGATTAAAATATATCTCAGGAGCTCTATTACCTTAAAAATAATATACTTGATACCACCTAACATTTTTTATTGCAATTTTACTTTAACCCCTTTTTTCTCATTATTAAAAATAAGGCACTTGAACCCCTTGTGCTCTAAATAGAAATTTATAAAAAAAGTTAGAGCACAAGGGGTATAAGTGCGACTTATTTACTTCAGATGCAATTTTTGGGTGCAAAAGGGTGTAAAAGACGTTATTTTTTTAACTTGTTAGATTAAAATATATCTCAGGATCTCTATTAACTAAAAAATAATATTATAGATAGCATCTAACATTTTTTATTGCAATTTAACTTTAACCTCTTTTTTCTCATTATCAAATATAAGGCACTTGAACCCCTTGTGCTCTAACCCCCTCATATGAAACACAAAAATATTCACGAAACAAATTTACAATAATTACATTAAATAAATAACGCGACTAAAAACTTGTTGACTTCTTTACTGCTCCAATTTCTTTTACTTAATGATCTCTTTTTCTCTATTTCTTTATATGTCTCTATTTGAGTGTTTGTGTACGTGGGTGCATTTGTCAGTGAATGATAAATTAAAACTAATTATTAACCTATATCACAAAATTCTTATAAATAACAGAAAACATAAAAATATACATTTAAACGTAATACAATAATTATTTATAAAAAACAAATAAGTGAATAAATAAATACATACATAATTTTTGTTACAAAATAATTTCTTCAACTTGTCACTTTGTCCTGTGTTTGTCTATAATATGCTTGTATACGTGGGCACATTTGTCAGTATCTATTTTGTAATTCAGTCTTTTTTCTTTGGGAACTCCTATAATATTAAGCATTTCTAGCGTAAATCTTTTTCTATAATTAGACTCTCCTACTAAAATTTCTACGTCGTCAAAATTAGGTCTATGGCCAGTCAATGTGCAATGAGCTGCTAGTGCTGTTTTTTGCTCTATAGGTTTGTCGTGAGCTTTTTGATCAGACTTGTGGGATGCAAGTCTAGTCTTCAGCTTAGTCTTTGTCGTGCCAACATATACCTTTTGGCATACATTGGCGTCGTAGATACCCTGATGAAGACTAGAGAGTCTGGTCGAAATATTGGATTACTAAATAAATAATAAAATTTAAAAATTAAACTTTTTAGTTTTATTTATGACCTCAAGCCTAACTAAAAGAAAATACGTAACAACAACAGGTCAACTAACCACAACAACAATCAAATGGAAAATTTTTATGCGAAGAGCTTAGACTTGGTGAAAAAGTAGTTTTGGTAAAAAAATGATTTTTTTCACGAAAAACAAAATTATGTTAAACAAAATTTAATGAACCCAAAATTTTTGGTGAAAAAAATTTTGATGAAAAAAAGTTTTTTATGAATTTTTTTGATGAAAAGAAAAATTTTTTGATGTAAAAAAAATTGATGAAAAAAAAATATGAAAAAAAAACTTTTTGGTGAGAACAAAATTAATAATAAAAAATTTGATAAAAAAATTTGATGAAAAAAAAATTGATGAAAAAAATATCATAAAAAAAAATTGATGAAAAAAAAAATTGATAAAAAAAAATAATGTAAGGAAAAAAAATTTGATGAAAAAAAAAGAATTTGATGAAAAAAAAGTTTGATGAAAAAAAAAAAAAAAAAATATGAAAAAAAAATTTATGGGAAAAAAAATTTGATGAAAAAAAAAAATTTATGAAAAAAATAAAATTTATGAAAAAAAAAAAATTTTATGAAAAAAAAAAAATTCATGGAAAAAAAAAATTCATGGAAAAAAAATTATGAAAAAAAATTGATGAAAAAAAAAAAAATTTGATGAACAAAATTAATGAAAAAAAAATTTTATCAAAAAAAAAAATTGATGAAAAAAAAGTTTAATGAAAAAAAAAATTGATGAAAAATTTTTTTTTTTTCTGGAAAAATAATTATGTTACTTTTTATTCACCAGCTGGTGTAAAACGGTTTAATTCGCCACGAGGTGAATTATTATCCAAGTTACAAACCCAAGTTATTAAAATTTTTGGTTTTAAGAAAATGAAAATAGTAATTCTTGTTTTCTTTTTCGTTAATTGTTAGCTTATATAGTCAAACTGATGTGGCGTCCTGCAACTTTTTTAAAATTAGACACCAGCCTAAAAACATTATCATGTTAAAAATGGAGAAAAAAAATTTCAAAGTGTCCGATTTGACATGGAATGCCCCATATGTATTTCTGTGTATTGACACAACATTGCTACCCTGCAAACAAAACGATACGACATCGATTCGCCGGTTGTATTGCCGATACGATAAATGTTATTGCGGCAATTATCGAATTCGTATCGCCTGCGATACACCTTTCGGGAGAAACTGTTACCCGACGGCAATACATCCCGGCGATACGAAAACGATTCGCCTTGGCGATAAAAGGGCAATATCGCCAGATAATCGTATAAACGAAAAAATAAAAGATTTGTATGTATCGCCGGAATATCACCAAAATGATAAATCGACGATACAGCTATATCGATTCCCTGAAGCTAAAAAAATACATTATTTTTTTTCATTCATATTTTGGCCATGTTAACAGGCCTTAAAACATTTGCATTCACCTGAAAAATGTATCCGCAACATTCGCTGAATTTTTTATTTTATCTTTGAAAGCACATTTGTGTTTTTCGGCCAAATTTATATTCTTTCAAAGATTTCTTGTTGTGCTTGATAAATTATTTTATTTTAAATTGACAAAGAAATAAAAATTTTTAATATTTTTTTTTTGTTTATCGCCAAAATATCGTTCGTATGAGAAAACGGCGATATAATAAAAATACTACTTTGATTTTTTATTGAAATGATAAATTTTCGTATCGCCGCAATATCTTTTCGGCGATATATCGCCCTATTGTTTGCGGGGTATATATTGTAGTAATACTAATTTAATTGATTAGTTGTGTATGTGTTCTGACTTGTTGGATTTAATTAAATATGCAAATTAATATTTTGTAAACCTTCTGTTGCCTGTTGCACATGTTGGTATGGGTAGTAAACAGTACATGAGTGACATGATTTTAAAAAATTTGTTTGTGTATGTTTTGTTATATTTTAAAAAAATGCATTTGCAAATTTATATTTTATTTTACAAAAGCAATCCATCTTCATAAATCAATAATACGCCTCGCTAGGAAGGTAACCCAACTGATTAATATTAATATTGAATTAATATTATTAAAGGTAACTGTTTAGGGACAAACCTTTAAGTTCCTTTTTGGGTCCAATAAATTTAAACACTTTATATTTTTAGTTTTGGATTTGGTTTTATTTAAATGTATTTTGTAATGTAAATGTTTTGTAGTTAATTGTAATTTTATTTAATGTAAGTACAATGGTTTATGTTTTATTTGTTTCACTGTATGTTTTGTGTAGATTTTGTTCTTCGTTGGTACTTCTTTTCTTCACGTCACAAACTTGAGTGTCCGTTGTTAATTTTAAGTTGAGTATTGATGCTTATATCAATTTGCATGTTCAATAAGCAACAATAACAACACCACATTCCAATGTGAGAGTCATTATGCTGTACCGTTGTTTAGTACAGTGGGTGTCAATTGCATAGGGGCACAGTGCGGGTCATTAGTTTAGAGCCATCTCTAAACATTCTCCCCCCCATGAGTCGGTGTGATTTACCATAAGACTTGTGGCCGGATGTTGGGGATTCCAGTTATGGCTTGGTGATAATGGTTCTGTGGAAGAGTCAACTAGAAATATAGAACAAAATAAAGGGTTAAAATGTTCAATATATATGAAGTTGAAAATATGCAATTTTGATGCGGTGTTTGTTGCAAATGAATTGACAGTGACTTCAAAAATTGTGTCGGCATTTGTGGTCTTCTGATTTGTTGTTGGGTACGAAATTAATCCATTGACTTTAAATTGTTGTTGTTGATATTTCTGCTTGTAGGGTTTCTGATGTTGAAATTTTCTTTTTCGGGAAAATAAATTGCAGATGAATTTGAACATTTTAAACAAGTTGGCTAGGGTCAGATGATGTGGTCTCAGATCTGATCCAGCTGTAATCCTTGATAAAGCACCATGCAGAATGAGTCGAAGGGTCAATGGGTCAGAGTCAGAATGGTCATCACTAGCGAAGAAATAGGGTCTGGCCATAAGTAGATTTCCAAATTGTTGTAAAATTCGATGGGAAGATTCCATGATGAAACGAGTTGATTTTGATGTATTAGGGTGCAAAATAAAATATTTGTATGCCATAATAATGAACGCTCCAATAAATAAATCAAAATAATTTAAAGATTTTTTAAAAATCGCGGATTTAAAATTATTTATTGCTGTGGAATTTTGTAGTGGCCATCGATTTTTCGGAAATGCTGCAAAATGTGATCCAATTTGTTTCGGGTTGCGTGATGAATTTTTTGAATATTTTCGCCTGAATTTTCTGGTTTTGTGTAAATTTATAGAGTGCCCGTTTTGAGTCCCAACTTTTTGTAAAATGTTTTGAATTCCAGCGGGATTTGATATTTTTGAGTCTTTTGTTGAATAATTTTGTTGATTTTTTGTCAACATTTTCTCAATTGTAGACTTCTGGAAAACGTTTGGGTCATTATGGGTCCATTTGTTCGAATAAAATCCAGGAAATTTTTGAAGTTGAGTAAATTGGGTTTCAGATTTATGTGAATCTGATTTTTGACTTTCGCGGCTGACGCTGTTTGATTTGGGTTGACGATTACTTGACGAATCCAGTTGTAAATTTTTTGTTGATTTATGTTGAGTAAGTTTTGTTGTGATTGGGTTTGAGTAAGTTGTAAATTGTTTTGATGTTTTTGTAGATTTGTTTGTAAAATGTTTGTAATTGGATGTAGAAGTTGATGTTGTGATTGTTGTAGATTCATTTTTGTTGAGTTGGGTAAGTATGTTATTTTCGTTTGTAAAATGTAAGTTGTTTTTTGTAGGAGTTACCTCTGGTCTCGAAATCGGATTCGAGATTTTCTCCGCCCCCGAAAAGCGTGTATCAGCTCGTAGAATGGGTCCACCAATAATCCAGCCAAATATAGTTTTCTGCGCCAATAGGGATCCAATCGATCGCATAGGGGTCATCTTGCAATAAATCGAGGGGCCTATGTCCAGGCCAATGAGTAAATCAATTGAACGGCCTTCAGAAAATTGTGGGTCAGCCAGAGTTAAATCTGAAACTTTATTGAAGAGGCTGGTGTCGAGTTGATGTGGTGGTAAACTAGAAGGAAGGGTCCTTAGGACTGGGGCCCAAACGTCTAATTTAAAGGTAGGGTCTACCCGGGAACAGAGAGTAAAAGAGCATGTTTGCGTAGAGGTTTCTTGTAAGGTTTGACTCAAGCCTGATATGTGTACTATTTGTTGTTTTGTGTGTAGTTTCAAACGATTTTGTAATTTATCCGAAATGAATGTTGACTGGGATCCAGGGTCGATGATAGCTCTTGCCTCGAATCGCTGTCCATTATTTTCAATTTGTACCATTGCTGTGAATAATAATGTGTCTCGTTCATTTCGGGTCTGTGGGAACTGCTTTTTCTGAAATAGGGTCAAGGAGGTGAAGCTAGGAATTGCTTGATTTGGAGTGGACTGTATTAAATGGTTCTGCGCTTGAGCACTTGTACTTGGGCTTACTTTAGCACTTTCATGATTTGAATTTGACGACTGGGTATTGGGTCCCTTATGCAACAAAGTGTTGTGTCTTTGGTTGCAGAGTCGACAATTAAATTTGCTTTTGCAATCCTTGACGCCGTGATTTGTAAAAAGGCAGTTAAAACATGAGTTGGTTGCTTGAACAACGTGAATTCTGTCATTTACGTTGTGTTCTAAAAACTTGGGGCAAAAACGTAATGAATGGGTCTCTGTACAAAGTTGGCAGCTGTAGTGTACTTCATTACGAATACCATTTGAAGAAAATTGTTGACTGTTGTTGGTTTGAGGTGGTTGGGTGCGTTTCTGAGATCGTGGGAAATTAACCTGATTGGGTTCAGGCTGGCTTAATTGTGGATTTAGGGGTTTTATATTCGAGACGGATTCCAAAGTTTTGAATTTGTGCGTCAAAAATTTATCAAATGTGTCCCACGTTGGAACTTTGGCACAATCTTCGCGAGAGT
The DNA here is from genome assembly GCA_963921195.1 of Pegoplata infirma. Lineage (NCBI taxonomy): Eukaryota > Metazoa > Arthropoda > Insecta > Diptera > Anthomyiidae > Pegoplata > Pegoplata infirma. Next base: position 39,421,531 of record OY992536.1, read on the forward strand.
CTTCGAAATCTTGAACGAGGGTCCGTGGAAGTTTTTGTGAACAGATATGAATCAAAAATGATTCCCAGGTCGTGGTGTCAATGTTTAAACTAGCGAGGGTCGTTTTACAATCATTAATTGTTCGTTGTAATTTTTTAAGTGACGCTCCTGAGTCTATTGTAACCTGGGGTAAATCGAGAATAATTTTATATTGTTCGATGACTTGCATCCAGGTGTTCTCGTACCGATCGAATAAATTTTTCCACGCAATCGTGAATCCATCATTTGTTAACGGGACATGAGAAATTATGTCTCGGGCTTCGCCTCCCGTTTTTTGTGTCAAGTGAAATAATTTTTCCACATTACTAAGTTTTGGATTGTTTTTGTAGATTGCGGTGAATAAATCCCTAAAACTGGGCCATAATTTATAATCCCCATAGAATGTGTCTGTGTCACAGGGTGGCAATCTTAAATAGGAAACGCTATCAATTTGTTGTGGTTGTGTTGCAGCTATGGTAATGCGTTCTAAATTTTCTTCTGTGGCAGTAAGGGTCTGAATTTCATCATTTAGTGAAGCGATACACCGTTTGTATGCTTGCATTGCGATATTATACCGATCTCTAATATATGCTTTTCCTACTGGCTTGTTGTCCTTGTCCACTATATTATCTTGGTCCATGGTGTCCTCATATAAGCGTCTCATTGGGGTCCACATTGTCTCTAATTCTTGTTTTAAAATTCTAAAAGCATGAATGTTGTCATCTGAATTAGCTTCGGCGTGAGCAGATTCAAAATGAAGTAAGTCTTCGGTACGATTCATGAATTTTTCGAACGACATTGTGTAGATTTTTTCGGCAAAATTGATAAATGAGAAGTTAGAGGGTCAATTTATGGCAGATGTGGGTCAAAATTTTCCGTACTATTGTGGTGATAATCTTGAGATGATACAAGGAGTCAGTAACTTTCATAAAAAGGTATTTTTTCTTATTCAAAAAATGTCCCCAGAAAGTTGATAGGAAATTATGACATGGCAACTCTACGATTTTTCAGCAGCAAAACCAAGAAGTCGTAATAAGGTTCAAATTGGGTAAAAATTTTCAAAAATTTGTATTTTATTTAACCTTCCCCAGAAATTGTCCAAATTGTGTTGATGTGGCAACTCTACGTTGAAAAACAGCAAAAATCCCGTAAATATATCAAGGGTCATAAAGGGTTGTTAAGAAATTTCTTTAAATTTGCTTTATATGTTTATTTCCCAAGAAATTGTTAAAAACGGGTAGATGTGGCAACTCTGCAGTCAAATTGGCAAAATTTCGAAGAGGAGTCGAGGGTATTACGAAAACAGTTTCAATTTTATCCAAAATTGGGTCAAATATTTTTCCCAAGAAATGTTTTAAATAGTTTGGAGATGGCAACCCTACTATTTTCCAACAACCGCAACAAAAAATAAATTATAAAGGGTCATGTATAAAAATCCACAAATTGTTATGTGTCAAATATATGATGAGTGACCAAATTTGATTTTTTGCCCTTTATTGGTTTTTATTTTTCGTTCACACTAAATCTCATTTCTACTTACATGAGTCAGTGTATGTAATTTTTTGTGTGGAGTCTTCTTCGCTGCTTTGATCTTGACTGCTGTGTTGATCTCTGCTTGTATGCTGTCGGCAGAGTTGTGGGTGATGCTGCTGTGTTGATGAAAACAATGATGATGATGCTTACTGCTGGTATTGATGATTATGATGTTTAGAGTCTTTATTTTTTGTAAATTTTTGGAATTTTGATTCCGTTATTCTTTTTTATAAAATTTATGCAAAATTTTAAGGGTCAGTTCAATGACAAATTTTGCAATTATTTTAGGGTCTCACTTTTTTTTATAAAATTGTTCAGAAATTTTAATTGTTTTTGTAATCGTTTGATTTTTTTTTTTGTTAACCACTGTGTCTGTAGGTTTGCACTTGTTGTAATTGTAATTTTATGTTTGTACACTTGTAGTTAATTTTTTGTTTAGTTAAATGTTTTTGAATGTTCACCAAATATTTTTAAAACTTTTATTTAAATGTTGTTAGTGTCACTTTTTTAATTTTTATTGTTAAGAACTTTTTTGTTAAGGGTAGGGTGTCTCACTAAATTTTTCACTTTCACTTGTTATCCGGTTCGCGAGGACCAAATGTTTAGGGACAAACCTTTAAGTTCCTTTTTGGGTCCAATAAATTTAAACACTTTATATTTTTAGTTTTGGATTTGGTTTTATTTAAATGTATTTTGTAATGTAAATGTTTTGTAGTTAATTGTAATTTTATTTAATGTAAGTACAATGGTTTATGTTTTATTTGTTTCACTGTATGTTTTGTGTAGATTTTGTTCTTCGTTGGTACTTCTTTTCTTCACGTCACAAACTTGAGTGTCCGTTGTTAATTTTAAGTTGAGTATTGATGCTTATATCAATTTGCATGTTCAATAAGCAACAATAACAACACCACATTCCAATGTGAGAGTCATTATGCTGTACCGTTGTTTAGTACAGTGGGTGTCAATTGCATAGGGGCACAGTGCGGGTCATTAGTTTAGAGCCATCTCTAAATCTCTAAACTTGTAATTCCGACCGAATTACAAAATCGCTTCACCCCAATGACAACACAGATCGGAATTGGATGAAACCAAAAGCAAATGAAAGTTGACATATTCCATAACAAACCCCTCAACGTTTTTTCTAGTGCAGAGCTAGATTTTTTACACGCATTTGAAGTTAGTGCACTTTTATTATAATTATAATAATAAATGCTTGAAAACTGTATTAGTGGCGAATGATTAATATTGTAATTGCCTTTAAATAACAATCATACGCAACGGTGTCCAGTGGTTTATATTAATAATTGCCTTTAAATAACAATCATACGCAACGGTGTACAGTGGTTTATTTAAATAATTTGGCTATTCAGTAAATAGGTACTGGACCGATTGCAGCAAAATTCATACCAGTCATAGCTGTAGTAATTTTGAGCTTAAGGTTGGAAACTGGACCCTACATGTCCAATAAGGGCACCACCAGGGGCCTTTAAGGTAGGACATGTTTAGTACACAAAAACTTTAAATGCTTTAAAATCACCAACTTTAAATGCGTGTAAAATAAAATCTAGCTCTGACCTAAAAAAAGGCCTTGAGTGTTTTGTTATGGAAACGTCAGCTTTCATTTGCTTTTGGTTTCATCCCATTCCGATTCCGAAAGTTCAATTTTGTATCACTGTGCAATTAATTCATGTATGTTCGTTAGAGTGCCCTCACTCAAAATATTTTGTAGGCAAAAACAAATGAAAAGCACACTTAAAACAAGTGAATAAACAATGAAAAACCATCCCAGTAATTATTCATTTATTTTAACAAACATCCACATTTATTTTTTACTGTTGACAAAATGTTCTAAAATAAATAACATTAAACATTAAAAAACAAAGTTTTTTTCATTCTTTTTTACCAACAAATTCGAAAAAAATAACCTACGAAAACATTAAAATTTAATGATAGTTCTGTTATTTTTACCAACAAATTCCAAAAAAATAACCTACCAAAACATTAAAAATTAACGATTTCAGGTTATTTTTTACAATTTTCTATTGAAATATTTTTTTAAAAATTTTTAATTAAATTTTGGGGAATCGATCCCGCAATCAACCACATTTTGGCCAGACACTCTACAAATCGTGCCAAAGTCACTTCATACAGACATGTTTTTATAATTCTATAAATAATATTTTTAACTTTTTTTTTACAAAAAAATAACCTACTTGTGTAGGTAAAAATTAATATATCTCATTAAAAAATACCAACAATTTAAAAAAATGACTTACACAAATCATTAAAAATTTAAAGAATAATCAGTAGTTTTTACTTACAGAACAAAAATAAATGACTTTAAAAATTAAATGTTAATGAAAGTCTTTATTTGTTAGTGTGTTATTTTTGAAACAAAGGACAGAAGTAGTCGTTAATAAAAACTGAACATCAAACAAATGTTTTTTCTTTTAAAAACGACTAAACGGAAAACTTTTAAAATAAACTACAAACAGTTAATGACATAATTTTTTGAGTGCTAATTTTGGAAATGTTGGACATTTTTTTTTATTCAACTTGAAAAAACTCATATTCCATTTTACACCAATACGACCACGCCTTAACGGGGCATTAAAAATCATTTTTCGAACAAATCAAACAAAAGTTTTTTTATTTTTTATTTAATTTAATTTTTGTTTTTGTACTTTTTTCTTGTTTTCCTGTTTGTTTTTTCTATTTGAATTCTTCTACTACTCTGTTTTTGTCACCATAGAGTACCTGACACTTTCAGCAATTCCTATTTTTAGCAATAAAAATTATTATTGCAATTTTTCTTGTATATTATAATTTTCTATTTATATTTTTTGTAATTTTATTTGTGTTGTTATTATTGGTATCAGATTTATGAATAATCTAATAGAAAATAGAACTCGTGATAAAACAAATAAAAAATCGTGATAAAGTATCCAATGCATATTTATTAATTAATCAATAAACGTTAAAAATTTGCATCTACAGACATTTACAAAATAATTGTCTTGAAGTATGCTTTAAACTAATTTTGTTTACCAAACCCTAAAAGTATGCAATAGAATGGTATTAGTTTTTGTAATAAACTTGTTGCAAATGATTTGGAGTGTTTAGCTAATAAAAATTTCGCAGAGATAACTATAAAGCTATTTGTACACAAATTTCAGCGATGAACGACTAGAAAACGCTCTTATTAAAATGAGACAAAATTCCGAATATAAAAAAATAAATCTTTTAAACGGTTTTCGAGATATCGCTTTTTGAAGTTTGCCAAAATTGGCGTATTTTTCTACGAACAAGAAATTAAAAAAAAAATTAAAAATTCTTTTTCATTAAATTTAAAGAGCATGAGATTTCCGATCAGAGAAAAAAGTATAAAAACGGCCCATCTAAATGTTTAATTATCAATTTTACCTGAACAAATAAATTGTTTAATTTCAAAGCTTTGTTTTAATTTCCCATTTCTAAAGATTAACAGAATATAATCTGCTTAAATCTGTTTTATGCCATTTTTTAAATTAACTTTTTGTTGTTTGAATTGTCATGGATATGTGTGTCAACTAAACCTGACAAAAAAAAAAAAAAGATTAAAGATGATGTAACAAATCAATATTTGTTTGACATTTTGTGTAGCATTATTTAAGGATATAAAATTATGTGGTAGGAAGGTAAATCAACACTTATCAAAGAAGAACTCAATTGAGGAATTTTCAACAACGTTGAATTTTTATGTGAAATAAAATTGTTTCCCCCTTACCGATTATGCCCATATACGTACCTAATCAGCTTAGGGAGATAATACACATTCCAACAAGTTTCAGGTATTTTAACATGATAATGTTTTTAGGCTGGTGTCTAATTTAAAAAAAGTTGCAGGACGCCACCTCAGTTTGACTATATAAGCTAACAATTAACGAAAAAGAAAATAATTACTATTTTCATTTTCTTAAAACCAAACATTTTAATATCTTGGGTTTGTAACTTGGATACTAATTCACCTCGTGGTGAATAAAACCGTTTTTCACCAGCTGGTGAATAAAAAGTAACATAATTATTTTTCAACAAAAAAAATTTTTTTTTTCCATCAAATTTTTTTTCCATCAATTTTTTGTTTTTTCATCAAACTCTTTTTTCATCAAATATCTTTTTTTTCATAAATTTTTTTTTTATAATTTTTTTTTTATCAAATTTTTTTTCCATTATTTTTTTTTTTTATCAAATTTTTTTTTCATCAAATTTTTTTTTTCATCAATTTTTTTTTTTCATCAAATTTTTTTTTTCATCAATTTTTTTTTTCATCAATTTTTTTTCATTAATTTTATTTTTCATCAATTTTTTTTTCATGAAATTTTTTTTTATCATATTTTTTTTCATCAATTTTTGTTCATAAATTTTTTTTATAAAAATTTTTATTATCAATTTTTTTCTCACCAAAAAATTTTTTATACCCTCCAACCACAGTATAAGGGTATACTCACTTTGTCATTCCGTTTGTTACGCATGGAAATATCGGTCGGGGACCCCATAAAGTATATATATTATTGATCCATGATCGATTCTAAGACATTCCGTGTATGTCTTCCGTCCGTCCGTCCGTCCGTCTGTCTGTAGATGGAACAATACAGTCCAAAATAAAAGAGCTAGCCTCCTGCAATTTGGTATGAATATGTCTTGTGGTCCTAGGCAGGTTAAGTTCATAAATGGGCAAAATCGGCTCAGGAAGCAAAATGTTCCCCCTTGAAGAACTGAAACAACCTCTGAAAAAATAAACTTTTTTTGCATGCTATTTTGTATTTTTGTAAAATAAATGAAACATTTGTTATATTTATTGGGATGCGAAGGTGCTCTCAACGTCCCCCACTGACCCCCATCACCCCCCCCCCCCCCAAAAAAAAAAACAAACGCCTCTGACAATGTTTTTTTTTTTACATTTTGGAGGGTAAAAAAGATTTTTCATCAATTTTTTTTTACATCAAGAAATTTTTCTTTTCATCAAAAAAATTCATCAAAAACTTTTTTTCATCCAAATTTTTTTTCACCAAAAATTTAGGTTTCATTAAATTTTTTGTAACATAATTTTGTTTTTCGTGAAAAAAATAATTTTTTTTACCAAAACTACCCTTTCACCAAGTCTAAGCTTTTCGCATAAAAATTTTCCATTTGTTTATCAAATGTACATAAAACAAGTGAGAGTGTTATATTCTTTGATGCCGAATCTTTTATACTCTCCAAAATGTAAAAAACACTTTTTTGCACTTATATTTACAATCACTTACGAAATGTACAACTCTTTTGGTTTTTTAATGGGGTCCTCGACTGATATTTCAATTCGTTTTGCATGGAATAGCAAAGTAATATAACATTATTTTTTCTAAAAAAAACTTTGCTTTGGCAAGTACACAAGTATTTAATGTTTTGGGCAAGAGTACAAAATTCGCAGGCATTTTTTGTTCTCTTTATTTCAGCATACAGACGGACAAATAAGCATTACTAGATTGTCTTAAAATCTATCAATGATTATGAATACAAAAAAAATAATTTGAATCCAGACCAATGTGTTATCCACGAAATAGCAAATCTTGCTCATAATATAATAATAAAATTACTCCCCAGGTGCTCTTGTTAGCTGTCAGAGATAAAAAATTATAATATCTATTAATTACTTTTTTTTTTTGTTAATGCTAAATGAATATTGAATAATCTTCTCTTTCTTTATCAGTATTGACAACAGATTTCTGGTTAATAATAAAACCATAATTGTTCTTAACATCATCCACCCACTATTTAATTAAATATTTCTAGTTCCATCTTCTGTAATTTTATTTTAAAAGTTTTTTCTGATATAAAAAAATATATGAATTGTACCATCAAAACTTTATGTTGTCTAGTTGGTAGCATAGTTTTAGTTGCTTTGTTTCCAAAAATGTTAAGATATGCATTTAGGATTAAAAAAACTATTCAAACAAATATTATCGAAGTTAAATAAACAAAAAAATATTCAGCCTTACCACAAGAAAATAAAATAAATTTAAAATGAGCTTTTAATTTTATTTCCATACAAATTGTTTTTGTTTTTAAAATCGACTTTCAAAAAATGTATAGAAAATTTAAAATTTAAAATAAAACTTTTGTTAAAATAGACTTTTTGTTTTTTTGTGGTACGGGCCATTGATTACAATTCTTAATAATATTTACTCCTCTTGGAAAGTTATTTTGTTTTATCGAAATAAAAAAAATCTCTAGATAATAGTTTTACATCTTTTTATGGTATCAAGAGCAAAGAAAAAACTTTATTAATAACAAAACTACCTTTATTACCAATGATGGGTATACTTTTAATACATGTTTCTGAAATATATCAAAAAACAAACTATAATGAAGTGTGGAAACATTAAACAGTGGGACAGTCCTGATAACTTTACGGCATTAATGTTTAAGAAATTTTAAAAAACCAAAAACAAAAAAAAAACAATTCGGAAAATTATTTTTATAATTTTGTATATCCGGGTTTTACTTCCTTAATTAATTCATTTTAGTAAAAAAAATGGCTTGATTTTTGTAGGAAAAATTAGTTGATTACTGAATAAAAACTATTGTATCCTTTTTTACATTTTTAGGGGGTTATTCATAATACCTAAAGTGTACTTAAAGTAGGTTCATTTGACAAATATTCATGCAATATCAGTCAAATAACCCTACATAAGATTTACAATTGTATATAAAAGAGACAATTCTTATGTTGGGGTGTCTCGGCTTATCGGCCATATCGAAGATTTAAGGGTCCAAAAAATGGAGAAAAAATCGTTTTTGGGATTTTTCAGCCACTTCTATCTAAGAAACTATATGGTGTTTGCATAGGAGAAGAAAGGTTTTTTTACTTATTGTCAATCTAACGGTGGCCTAACCTTGTAAAAATTCGGCTTCGTTAAATATTTTTTCATGAAAATGTGTATATTTTGGGGGGTATTTATGAAGACATAGATCTACGATATCCATATGAGTATGAAATGATCTTTGTAAATTTAAGTCGGCACGTATTTTTTATCTAGACGATATATCTGTTAGTTCGAGAGTAACCGAAATTTTCCCGAAGGTCCAGATTGTTTCATAAGAGGACAACGAAATTTTTAAACACTGATATGGCCGATAAGCCGAGACACCCCAATTAAAATCGTCTCTTTAATATATATTTTAAGTTTCAGGCAAATCTGGTCATAAGGGGATACTTCGATTTTTGAAATATTTTTAAAAAATTTTCTGAAAAATGTCTATAAAAAATTTCATTTTCCAGATCGACCCTTGTAGCACACACACAAAAAAAAATCCCTGCTAATTTTGTACTCTTGGCCAAAACATTAAATCATGATAATGTTTGGCGGAAGATTTGTGTGTACTTGCCAAAGCAAAGTTTTTTTTAGAATAAATAATGTTATATTACTTTGCTATTCCATGCAAAACGAATTGAAATATCAGTCGAGGACCCCATTGAAAAACCAAAAGAGCTGTATATTTCATAAGTAAGTGCAAAAATAAGTGCAAAAATGTGTTTTTACATTTTGGAGAGTATAAAAGATTCGGCACCAAAGAATATAACACTCTTACTTGTTTTATGTACATTTGATAGACAAATGAAAAATTTCTATGCGAAAAGCTTAGACTTGGGGAAAAAGTAGTTTTGGTAAAAAAAAAAATATTTTTTTTACGAAAAACAAAATTAAGTTAAAAAAATTTAATGAACTCAAAATTTTTGGTGAAAAAAGTTTTTGATGAAAAGAAAAATTTTTTGATAAAATTTGATAAAAAAAAAAATATAATGAAAAAAAAATTTGATGAAAAAAAATTGATGAAGAAAAAAAATTTGATAAAAAAAAATTTAATAAAAAAAATGGTGAAAAAAAAATTTGATGAAAAAAAAAATTGATGAAAAAAAAAATTTTATGAAAAAAAAAAAATTGATGGAAAAAAAAATTTATGGAAAAAAAAAAACAATTGATGAAAAAACAAAATTGATGAAAAAAAAATTTTTTTTTGAAAAATAATTATGTTACTTCTTATTCACCAGCTGGTGAAAAACGGTTTTATTCACCACGAGGTTAATTACACCGCTCAACAAATCGAAGGTTTTTGGCTCCGGTTTGAAATTTCATATCAAATTTTGAAAGATTTTGACTCGCTGATTCCAAATCTGTGCTCCAAATTTTTCCATCACGTCTAGAATTTTAATTATTCGAGGTTGAAAATGCGAAAAAACGCGATTTTTGCCTTTCTTGAAAGCCTGCACAGCAGCCACTGGGTGGAATAAAAATCTGGTATAAAGCGTTAGAGTATTATTGAACTATGATCTCAAATATATGATCAAAAAAATTTTAAGTTCTTGCACTATTATTGGCCAAACATGTATTTAAAAAAAAAACCGTGAAAAAAATTAGAAAAAGCACAATTTTTAAAAGGCTCTACAACAAAAACCAGATAATCATTCTTTACTCTGATGAGCTCAAAATTTAGGCAAAAGTGCATACTTTCTTATAGACGAAAAATAAAAGTGCATACTTTCTTATAGACAGAAAACTTGAATTTGTAAAATATATCTTTTTTTAGTTTTTATTTTAAAAATATCAAAAAGAACTAAGGTATCTTCTACCTTACCTTTTTTTACAAAAATTATAATTTTAACAGTATCATTTTAAAACGCAAGTGTAACCCAACCAAACGCAATAATTAGAAAAAAAATTGTTTTTTATGTTGGAGACCATAGACAAATTATACTTTTGCGCTTTATACCAGATTTGTATTCCACTGAATGGCTGCTGTGCAGGCTTTCAAATAATGCAAAAATTGTAATTTTTGGTTTTAAGAAAATGAAAATAGTAATTCTTGTTTTCTTTTTCGTTAATTGTTAGTTATTTAGTCAAACTGAGGTGGCGTCCTGCAACTTTTTTTAAATTAGACACCTGCCTAAAAACATTATCATGTTAAAAACTTTGTCAAATTACTAGGAAAAGTCTCGTTATCCCATTTTACCCATATTTTACAGTTTTCCTTGTTTTTTAACATTTTACAATTTTTTTTGTAATTTTGCAAATTTCCATAATAATTTTACAAAAAAATCTAGTAAATTTACGAGAACTCCTTGTAATTTTAATTGCGCCAAAAAAGATTGTAAATTAACAATTTTATTAGTAAAAAGCTTGTAAAATTACCAAATTTTTGGTCAAAATCTTTTAAAATTACTAGGAATTCTCGTAAAATAGGAGGTAGCAAAATGTCTTGTAAAATTACGAAACCTTCTTGTAAATTTTATCGTGTCAAAAAATTTTTAAATTTACAATTTTAGTGGTAAAAACTTGTAAAATTACAAAATTATTGGCAAAAACCTTTTTAAATTACTAGGAATTTTTGTGATAGGAGGTAGCAAACGAAAAAAAGTTACAAGTTTTTCTTGTAATTTTATAAGTTTTTTTTTAGTTCCATGTAGGGCTATCAATACAATCAATTCAGAAATTCATGGGACTCATGTTTTTTTTCGCTGAACATTTGTTGTGTTATGTCTCATATGTATAAAATAAAAAATTCTAAATAAATATTTAAGTAGTTTTAATCGTTTGTTGTTTTTATAAAACAATCAAATATTTAACAAAAACATGAAGTTTTTAAATTGTTTGTTTTTGATTTTCTATTTATTTTCTTTAATTAGTTTATTCAATGAAAATGTTTTTGTTGATAATTTCTTGCTATTTTTCTTTTTTGTTTGTTTGTTAAACAAATATTGTACTTAACAATTAAGTTTGTTTTATTTACTTAAGATTTTCCTGCCATTTTTATTTAAACAATCAAATAATTCTTAAGGAAAACTTGAAAATAGATTCTTGTCCATAAACTTATTTGGTAATTTCCGGTTGAGCAACATACTTAATTGAATGAAAATGTTCTATTGTTAGTTTGAAAAACAAGAAGATTTTTTTTGACAAATATTAGTTTTAAATTGTTACTTAATGCTATTTTAAGAAAAGTTACAAACTTAATAAGGGAAATTCCTGAATGATTTACTAATGCTATGGGAATTTGATATAGATGTTAACATTATATTCTTATCAACTATATAAGGCTAGTAATACTAATGAGTCATTCCATGACAAATCAGGCACATTGAACACTTTTTTTTAGTTTTCCAATTTTTTTAGAGTTCTACAGTACGCTTTGAAAATCCTTAATGGTAAATTTTCATATTTTTTTGATGACCTATTCAAAATATATCGAATTTTCAAAAATTCAAAGCCTGTTCCTTTACCCAAACTTCTTTTAGGCATAACTTCTTTAAAACTAGTCCAACATTAAAAAAATAATTCTGAAAATGTGAAGTTGATAATTGAATAACTTTTAAATTCTAAAAATTGTGAATAAAGTAACAATTTCTGAATCAGACTATGCATAGTTTCTGCATTTTAGCATCATCAGTGATCCTATATTATTTTCTATTTTTATGTTTAACATTTGAAAAATTGTTAAATTGTCTCCATATAGAAATTTTTTTATTATATTTGTCTGCTGCGAGATTCGAACCTGCGATTCGAATTTTTTTTTGTTCTTTGAAAAAAAATCTTTAAAACTTCTTAAAAGTGTTATAGTTAGGCTGACCATACGTACTGATTTGATCAGTACATGTACTGATTTTTAATCACGTGTACTGATCAAAAAACGTTGTACTGATTAGTACTGATTTTTTGAAATTTGTACTGATTGTACTGATTTTTGAACAATTCAACATAAAAAGTAATTTTATTCGAATATTCTATACAAAAACTTGAATTTCCATAAAATAAGTCGTCAGAGTAGTTTTTATACCCTCCACTCTAGTGATAGAGGGTATATATAAGTTTGTCATTCCGTTTGTAACACCTCGAAATATTGGTCTAGGACCCCATAAAGTATATATATTCATGATCCTCGATCGATTTTAAGACGATCTAGCGATGTCCGTCCGTCCGTCCGTCCGTCCGTCTGTCTGTCCGTCTGTCTGTCTGTTGAAAACACGCTAACTTTTGAAAGACTTTACGGAGGCTCCTGAAGTTTGGCATATATGTTGGACATTTACCTGGTCAGGTTGGTATTGCAATCCAGCGAAATCGGTCCAGTGGTTCAAAAGTTATGAGCAAATGAGTGAATTTCGGCAAGGGGTTTTCTGGAATTTGCGAGATAAAACACACGGTAACTTTCGAACGGCAATTCTGAGGGTGCTGAAGTGTGGCATATATATTTACCGTTCCTCTGGTCCGGTTCGTTTTAAATTTCAGCCGAATCGGTCCGGCGGTTCAAAAGTTATTAGCAAAACCGTAAATTTCAGATTAGTTCACCTTAAATTCACGTGTTGAAAACCCGTTAAACATGTTTTAAAAACATTTGTAAGTCAGAAAAATATTTTAAAGGTATTTTTGTCACACAAAAATATTTTTACACTAAACCAAAAAAAAAAATACACTTAAAAAAAAGTTTACACTCAAAAAAAATTTTACACTCAAAAAAAATTTTACACTCAAAAAAAAAAATTGTATTTTTTTTTTAAAAATTAATAAAAAAAAGTTTTTTTTTACAGAAAATAAAATATTTTTAACCAAAAAAAAGTTTACACTCAAAAAAAATTTTACACTCAAAAAAAAAAATTGGTAAATTATTTTTTTTTTTTTCAAAAATTAACAAAAAAAAGTTTTTTTACACTAAAACAAAAAAAAAAATACACTCAAAAAAAAAATTAGTAATTTTTATTTTTTTTTTTTTCAAAAATGAATAAAAAAATGTTTTTTTACAGAAAATAAAATCTTTCTAACCAAAAATGTTATGTTTTCACGTTAGAAAATTTACTATCACTTAAAAAGGGCATTGTGGAGGGTATTCATAGATTCGGCCAAGTCGAATTTAACTTTTCTACTTGTTTATAACTGAAGTCTGACAATGAAATAATTTATAATGAATTAATCTAATGAAATTACAGTTCGTGAATCAAGAGGTTCTTAAACGCAAAAATGTACCTGAACATGAGGTTATTTTAATCTTCATACATTTATATGAAAAGGCGCACAGAATTTTTTAAGTTTTCTATAACGAAAAATTCATGGAATGACTTGTTTTTTATATTTTTAAAAATATGATGCAAGTGCATGAGTCCAAATGATTCGATGAGGTAATATCATCAGAATTTATCGGAATAAGCGCTCAGATCATCAGGGCTATTTACAAGATAATGTAATTGCATGAATCCAAATGATTTGATGAAGTAATATCATCAGAATTTATCAGAAAAAGTGCATCAAGTTTATTAGAAAAACATGTGGAAAGTTTTCTAAAAGGAACCGTTATCAAAAAATAATCGAAAAAGGGGATTTTCTTATTATCAAAACCTGTGGGTTTTGAATTTTCTGCACTAAAACGATCAAAGCATTAAAATGAAGTGGTTTGAAGTCAACGGAATTTTCTAAAACAAGAAATACTAATTGACCGCAAGTTTGTTAGTTTAATCGAAATTTTTTGAGTGTTGGAAAAATCATCAGTGTTTTCCCATAGAAAGAGTTTTTACAGACTTATTTCTGAAAAAAAAAACTTGGGCGTACTGATTTGTGTTCAGAAAAAAAATGGTCACCCTAGTTATAGTGTCATACTACACTGAAAAAAAACGAATTGTTATATTGACCCCCATATTTGTGAATACAATTAACTTTTTCACTGAAAGTGCTCCTATACGGAAATTTGTGATATCAACTAACGTTTGATTGATTGTTGAAAAAAAATGTAAAAAAAATTGATAAACGAGTTTGTAATAGTTCTCTAAAATTATTATTTGTATTGACAAACGTACAAAATCTTAAACTTTTATTATATATTTGTTGACATGATAAAATAATTTTGAAATAAAATTACTTGACTAAGTTTGTTGAAAACAAAATCGAAATTTTGTATTATGGACTAACTGGCGGCCGTTTTTACTAAATGTTGGGTTGATATCATGTTTGGTTGATTTACAATCAATGTTTTCTGATTTAAATTTGGCGACTTTATTTTCTGTGTATTTTTTAGTTTCAAAATGTTTGAATTTTTAAAAATGTCTGTACTTTTGGACTTTTTTGTGGAAAACTTCAATTGATCTTACAAATTTTTTGCCCAGTAAGATTGTGGGATTACGATTATAATTATATAGATTTTTTTTAAAAATTACACGATACAGGTCGCAATTATCAATATGTTTGGCTGAAAGTTAAAACTTAAGCTTCTTTTGGCTAAATGACGAAGCCTATGGAAAGTGGAAAAATCGGTTCAAGTTTAGACATAGCCCCCATACAACGTCCTCTTAAAATTTGGCGTAAATTCCCGTAAAAAAGTAGGTTTTCGTTCAAAATTTTACGGCTAAATGTATTTTATATTTATTTATCATCATTTTGAATTAAAACGGGATCGAACTATTTATACTGATAGTCCCATACAATCCTCCCGATGTTCATATTACACTCTCAAAATATTTGATAATGGGAGATTATTGCTTAAACTGTATTTGTAGATATTTAAAGTGTACTTTGGTACCTTTATTAAATATGATTACACTGTGGAACAAATTCAGGTTAGCAAAAGTTAGGTCGATTCTAAGAGTGTGGGGTGAAAATAGAGGCTAAACTAAAAGACCCGTATCGCGGCGTTTGTTTATGTTAGTTCGAATTTTTTTTTAATCGACCTTCCAACTTTGCAGTCAAATACCGATTTTCAGCATATTGTTTATATGGGTTTTTGGCTATAACTCGTCGACTAATTGATATTTTTTCAATCTGTAAAAGGCAGATTACTGCTAGAGACCAACAATTAACATTTTTTTAAAAATTGATTTAGAAAATTTTTGTGGTGCTTATGAAGCAAAATATTGGAAAAAAGCATGAAAAAAATAATTTTTGCACCACAAAAAAACAAAACACAACAAAAATTTTCTAAATCAATTTTTTAAAAAAAAATAATTGTTGGTCAGGTCTCTAGCAATAATTTGGCTTTTACAGATTGAAAAATATCAATTAATCAACGACTTATAGACAAAAAACCATATAAACATGTGCTGAAAATCGGCGTTTGACTGCAAAGTTCGAAGGTCGATTAAAAAAAATTCGAACTAACATAAACAAACGCCGCGATACCGGTCTTCTAATTTAGCCTATATTTTCACCCCTCACTCTCAAAATCGACCTAATTTTTGCTAACCTGAATTTGTTCCACAGTATTATTCTTGGTCTTAGTCCCCTATAAAAGTTTTCCCCCGATATTCCGATAAATCGGTTGGTCACAAATATCGGCCGATTTCAATCAAATTTGGTTTGCGCGTATTTTCTACACTTATAGAACTCCTTACCAAATAATGTTCCAATCGGTCCATGTTTGGACTTATGTATTATATAATCGGTCTTGACCGACTATAATACAACGTCTTTAGAAACTTTATTTTTTAAATGTCAAACTACAAACCTTAGCGCAACATTAACCTCTACAGCATCTGCATTTGTTTAAACTGTGGCATTATAACACAAAAACTTGTCAGAACAGCAAACATTCCTTGACTTACAGTTTTTGTGTTCTAAAAACAATTTTATATTTAAATGTTCGCTCTTATCATGTTAAATTACCATTTGTAACCGCCAGGTAGTGTTGCCATAAAAAATTTCGACTTATTTAAGTACAAATTTATAAAAGACATAAAACCTACTTATGAAATAATTTTGAAAAAGTACCTTTTATAAAAACTTATTTTTTAAAAACGATGACCTTTACCAAAGAAAAATAAAAAGTCTATTTTAACAAAAGTTTTATTTTAAATTTCAAATTTCCTGTACATTTTTTGAAAGCCGATTTTAAAAACAAAAACAATTTGTATGGAAATAAAATTAAAACTCGATTTTAAATTTATTTTATTTTTCTGTGGTAAGGCTTAATATTTATTAGAGTACCACACTGTTCAGGTACCATTTTATAACGTATGGTTTTAAAAATAAACAATTTTAAGTTTCATATTGTCAATTAGGAAAAGTACCACACCATTAGGGTACTATTTTGTAAATGAACACTGTTCATTGAATACCAAGTTAAGAAAATATTTTTGAAAAAAACTGCCACTAAAGCGTATTTTTATAATGAATAAAATTTTTATACACCATTTTTTAAAGTAGCAATTCATAAAGTACAATTTAAATGAAGTAACATTTTATAATGTTTATTACTTACTTCATTTAACTAACACTTAAAAAAGTATATAAAATATGTAGTTCTATAACATTCAACACTCAAAAAATTATGTCGTTAACTGTTTGTAGTTTATTTAAAAAGTTTTACGTTTAGTCGTTTTTAAAAGAAAAACAAAATTGTTCAATGTTCAGTTTTTATTAATGACTACTCCTGTCCTTTGTTTCAAAAATAACATACTAAAAAATAAAGACTTTCATTAATATTTAATTTCATTTATTTTTGTTCTGTAAGTAAAAACTACTGATTATTCCTTAAATTTTTAATGGTTTGTGTAAGTCATTTTTTTAAATTGTTGGTATTTTTTAATGAGATATCATTAATTTTTACCTACACAAGTAGGTTATTTTTTTGTAGAAAAAAAAAATTCAAAAAACTATTTATAGATATCGGCCATTCCAGGAAAGACCGGCCAAAAATGGGCATTTTTTGACCTTGGGTCGTCTGAATATCACAAAACTTTTTTTGTAGGAACTCTAAGGAGGCATTAAGAGAATTCAGTTTTCAGTTTATAGAAATTTAAAAAACCCTCGATTTAATTCGCGTTTTTAATTTTTTGAAATATCAAAAAATTGGAAAAAGTGTGTAACTTTGTAAATTAATATCTCAGCCAATTCTTTATGCATTTTTATCGTTTTAAACGAGTTTAATTGCCAATATCGTCTACTTTTACAATATTATAGTAGAAAAAAAAGTTTGAACTGCAGAATGCATTTTTCATGCAATTGCATTTTTAAAATGCATTTTTTAAGTCTAAGGGCCTCTTCGATTTTTTTAATCTTTCATGTTAATTAAAATATAACATTTTTACTGAAGACCTGCATTTATAGTATTTTGGGTCTCGCAGTTAAAATATTTAAATTATTTTTTTTTAAAAATCACTTAATTTTTTTCCATACAAAACTTGAAATTTGTTCACAATTTTTCGATTTTTTTTTTCATTTTTATTTAAATTGGATTGTATAAGTCGAAAATTATACCAGCAAGGAAAACCAAATTCGAGTATGCTAAATCTAATAATTTTTTAGCCGTTTCGTGATATCCGCGACTTTTGCAATTTGTATGCTAATGTGCCATAAAAACAATATTTTTATACTTTTGTGATAATTTTTAAATTTAAAAAACTCGAATAAATATATTTAACATTAAAAGATGCTGTCAAGGACGTAACTATATATATAAGTTTTATGGTGAATTACTTATGTCATAACTATTATAGGTCAATTTTTATTTTATTTCTTATGGATAACTATTAATTCCTAATTAATATTTTTTTTATTGTAAAATAATAGTTATGGACCTAAGTAATTTTTATAAATCGGGCCATGGTCACTTTATTATTTGCAAAAAAGTAAGTTTTTTAACGAATTATTTAGTTTCAGAAAATATCCTTCCAAAAAAGGATATCACTTCATTTGCACCTACAAAGGATACAAAATAACTATTATAAAATAATAGTTATTTAATAGTTATTTTGTTTATAATTATTATTTTCAATTTTTATAAATAACTATTAAAAATGCGCAATTTTTTGGAAATCAAAAATGTCCATAATAGTTATTTTGGGTCCTTGGATGCTGTATTTTTTTTGAGAGAAAAAATATTTTTTTTCGAAAGTTTTTTTTCTGTCATCTTCCGTATTTTAGACATTTTCAAACATAAATATCAAAATTACAAAATACAATAAAAAAATTTCGCTAAAAATCAAATTTCCGCAAATAAAAATTACAGTGTTATACTGTTATTATACACTAAGAAAATTATGTCATTAACTGTTTGTAGGTTATTTTAAAAAGTAATCAGTAAAGTTATTTTAAAAGAAAAATCACTTATTTTATAAAGGACTTAATTTTTTTACTATTTCTGTAGTTTAAAAAATATAATTTACTGTCTTAAAACGAATTTTCTGTTACATTTATTTTCGGCAGTAAAAAATTTCTTCCATAGTTTTACTGTTTTTCAATACAAAATAAGTGAATATTCAGTAGTTTTTTAATGTTTTGGTTAGTCATTAAATTAACATTTAAAATTGACTGTAATGTGTTTTTATTTTAAATAAAAAAACCGTGGAATGGTTTTTAAATAAAATTTCATTTGTTTTAAGTGAATATTCACTGGAATTTACCTACACAATTTTTTGAGTGTACATTTAAAAAATGTAAAAAGGTTCTGACCCAGAAACCAGATTCACTAATTTTTATATATATTGACCTCCTGTATTCGCCATCAGAATTGAATTCTATCGTTGGGTTTTCCTGTAATTTACAAGGAAAGTCCGCAAAGTGTTCCTACATAATTTGTTAATTTGACCAAGTTAAAAATATTTTCGTGAATACGTAGAAATTTTGCTGGTAGATGTCGTAAATTAAAAAAAAAAACGTTCACATAAAAACGTTCATACTAACGTAGACCTGAATAACATATTTCATTCTCAAAATCTTCAATACAACGAAGGCTTAAAATGGACTTGGCCATCTTATAGAATAAAAAAAATATCTGAGGGTAATTAATGGATTACTTCTCATCACTTAATCTTCTCTTATTGTAATATTGTATTAATTAAAAAAAAAAAAAAAACATAAAAATATATTTTTCGCGAAAAAAAATAATTCTGCAATTGAAAATTACAGTGTTTTATTACACCGTCCGACACACTTTTGTACACATGGACCAGACCGAAAAATTCTGACAGTAGAGCTGAAAATAAAATACACGTGTCTCCCAGTTTTTTTATATCAATTCGCGTTTTCGCGAAAAACGCCAATAAAAATATTTGTGTTTTTCCAAAGTAGTGTGAAATAAGTTGAAAATTTTATTTAATCTACTTGTGAGCTAAATAATATTTAAACATGTCTTTAGTCAATTTTTTTACAACAGATTTTTTTGTTTTTGAAAATTTACACACAGTGTTCATATAAAGCACTTTTTTTCGTTCTATGGCGTACTAATACAATCAAACTAAAAAATAACGAAAAAAACGCAAAAATTTTAAAATAATTTAAATATTTGTGTGAAAAAAATCTAAGCGTTTTCTTTAAAAAAATTTTAAAAATATAAAAACTGCGAGACCCAAAAAAGTATAAATACAGGTCTTTAGTAAAAATTACATATTTTATTAAATACAAAACAGAAAATAAATCGAAGAGGCCCTTTGACCTAAAAAATGCATTTAGAAAATGCAATTGCATACAAAATGCATTTTTGAATTTAAAATATTTTTTGTAAAACAATATTGTTAAATAAGACAATATTGCCTTTCAAACTCATTTTCAAAAACAAAGATCCATTAAGAATTGCCCAAGATATGCATCTACAAAGTTGACCATTTTTTTAAATTTTTTGATTTTTCAAAATATGAAAATCGCGAATAAAATCGAATGTTTTCAGAATTTTTCTAAACCGCAAACTAAAATCTCTTAATGGCTCCTTAGAGTTCTTGAAAAAAAAGTTTTATAAAAATCGGATGACCCGAGGTCAAATTTTGGCCGTTCTTTCATGGAATGGCCGATATATAAAAACATGTTTGTATCAAGTGACTTCGGCACGATGGGTAGAGTGTCTGGCCAGAATGTAGTTGATTGCGGGATCGATTCCCCAAAATTTTATTAAAAATTTTTAAAAAAATATTTCAATAGAAATTGTAAAAAATAACCTACGAAATCATCATTAATGTTTTCGTAGGTTATTTTTTTTTTTGAATTTGTTGGTAAAAATTACAGAACTATCATTAATTTTTAATGTTTTCGTAGGTTATTTTTTTCGAATTTGTTGGTTAAAAAAAATGAAAAAAAAGTAATTTTTTATTGTTTAATGTCTTTTATTTTAGAAAATTTTTCAACAGTAAAAAATAAATGTTGATGTTTGTTAAAACAAATGAGTAATTACTGGAATGGTTTTCAATTGTTTATTTACTGGATTTAAATGTGTTTTTCATTTGTTTTCGCCTACAAAATATTTTGAGTGAATGAATTTAAAAAAATGCCGGATTATTTAGCTTCAATATCTAAAACTGGATGCTAAATCACTTAAGAATTTGCTAGAACTTGCATCTAAAATATTAATATGACAAGCCTGCTTTCAGGATACGGAGAAAATGTTATATTTATAGCATTTTTTTGGGAATTTTATTATTTTTATTTATTTTTACAAAACAAAAGGTGATTGTGAATGTGTTGCTTCAATGCCAGAGTTTCTAGAACATTAAATAGCATCTTTGCAAGCAATACTATGTTATAATTTAAAATTTTAAAGTTGGCTCATACTATGTTAAATTAACATTTATTTACTCTCAGAAAAATACTGGGAAAATATTTGTTTTGGGATTTTTAAATAACAACAAATCCAATGGTAAATGAGAAAGTGCTGCTTCTTTAGTAGTATTTCTATATAATAAAATTGGTAAAGTGCTAAAATGTTAAAAAGTGAAATTGTGAACAAGAAAGTTCCCATGAATTTGGTTCATGGAGGGGCCAATATATAAAAATTCTCAAAAACTCCAAGAATATTTATCCTCCAGCCTTTCTTACAAAACTGTATAAGTTATAAAATAAGCCTTAGCCACTTGTTTCAAAATCGAAGTCTCGTTAAGAAGAGTTCGTGTTTGTATTTTAGGTGAAAAATACATATACATATGTGCGGTAATGACAAATTGAAGAAATGACTAATACATTTTTTTAAAAATATTTTTCCTTAGAAAACAGCAATGAAGTTTTTTTGTCCAATCTCTCTGACTTTCATGAAGTTTAAGTTACTTTCAAAGTATAAACTCTGTAAAATTAATGTAATTTAAATTCGACAGATCGACCTTTTAATTTCAAACGTACCACAAAAAAAATTTGGATCAAAGTCAAACTAACTAAGCTTATTGCTTTATATGAAACTAAGGAATCGTGAAACAAAAGTTTTAGTTTATCGGAAAAATCGGCGAGATTGGCGTTGTAAAACATGGTAAAATTAACCAATTTTTTGCGTAACTGAACAACTCTGAAATTTTCGAAACACCTTTCTTTTATAGGGTTTTGAATTGCGTATCGATTGGTTTTATTTATTTTTGAAAAAAAATAATAGTATGGGCTATCGATTGGCTTTATTAGTTTTTGAGAAAAATTAAGAACTATGTCTAAATTTTCCAAATTCAATCTTAAATTCGATGCAGCATACCATTTTTTATTTAAAACATGTGAGAATTTAAATTCAGCTGTGACGAATCTTTTATACCCTTCAAACTGTAAAAAAAAATTTGTCAGGTGCGTTTTCTTGGGGTACACATCGCGATAAAAGTTACCAAAGTCATTTATTATGATACATATTAGGCAATTTCGTCATTAGACAATTTCATAATTTTCATGTAAAAAGTGTACACCCAAAAAAAAAAAAGTGGGTATTCAATACTAAAAATTTAACTAATTTTAGTCCAAAAAGACCTAGTGCAGAAATTGGTAACTAATACTAAAATTTTTAACTAATATTAGTCAAAACCAATAAAAATTACTAATTTTAGTACTTTTAAGATACTAAAGTTAGTAACTAATTAGTAGATTTTGGTACAATATCACTTACTAAACCTTTTACTGTAGAATTATTTTGAGTGTAGTTTTTCAGAGGTTGGTTTAGTTCTACAAGGAGGAACTATTTTCCCCCTTGTCCGATTTTGCACATTTATGAACTTAAGCTGCCTATGACCATGAGACATATTTTTGGAAATCTTCAGGAGTCTATCTGTTTTATGTTATACTGCATCGTGTTATCTACAGACAGACGGACATTCATATAATGTCTTCGAATCGATCATGGATCGACTGTTTTCATTTTCTTAAAACAAAAAAGTTTTGTAACTTCGATTTGTAACTTCGATAATAGTTCATCTGCTGGTGAATAAAACCGTTTTTCACCAGCTGTTGAATAAAATGGAACATAATTATTTTTCAACAAAATTTTTTTATCATCAAATTTTTTTTTCATCAAATATTTTTACATCAAATTTTATTTTTTCATTAAATTTTTTAATTCATCAATTTTTTTTATCATATTTTTTTATTACATCAAACTGTATTTTTTATTAAAATTTTTTTTTTTTATCAAATTTTTTATTACATCAACTTGTTTTTCATAATTTTTTATACCCTCCAACCGTTTGTAACGCATAAAAATATCGGTCGGGGACCCCATAAAGTATAAATGTAATTGATCTATGATCGATTCCAAGTCGTTTTATGAATGTCCGTCCGTCCGTCTGTATAAAACACGATGCAGTCCAAAATAAAAGAGCTAGACTCCTGAAATTTTGCACGAATATGTCTAATGTTCATAGGCCGGTTAAATTAGGAAATGGGCAAAATCGGGCCCCTTAACGAATTAAAGAAACCTCGTAAAAAACGTAATTTTACATCTTTTTTTGCCGTTTTTTTAAACAAATGAAACCATTTTATGTCAGAAGGTGTCAGGAGGTTGCAAAATTAAGTTTTTTTCTGCCCGCCCCCTTTTATGGGTGTGGATTTAAAAAAATCATTAAAATAATGAGAAAATGGTATTACTAAAGTGCAAAAAGCATAATAAATAAATTGGTTAACATATATCGCAATGGGGAAGGTATCCCCCACCACCCCCACCGAGCCCCCCAAAAAACCGCCCGTGGATTTTTATATGTTCTAACATGTTGGAGGTTATCAAAAATTCGGCATAGCCGAATTTAACACTTTTACTTGATTTCATTAATTTTTTTTCATAACTTTTTTTTTCATAATTTTTTTTTTTTCAAAATTTTCACTATTTTTCATTAAAACTTTTTTTTCTTCTATTTTTTGTTATCAAATTTTGTGTAGCCTTAAATTTTTTTCCTTAAGTTTTTGTTTTTTTTTTTCATCAAATTTTGTGTTTCATAATTTTTTTTTATCATTTTTTTTTATCATTTTTTTTCAACATTTTTTTTTCATCAGTTTTTTTTTTTAATCAAATAATTTTACTTACAGCATAATTTTTGTATCTTTTTTCATCAAAAATTTTTTTTTTTTTAATTTTTTTTTTCAAAAAAAAATTTTTCATCAAAATTTTTTTTCTTCATCAAAACCGATGTTTCATCAACAATTTTTTTTTTCTCCAAAAATTTTGTTTTCATTAATTTTATCATAAATTTGTTTTTTGTGAAAAAAAAAAAAAATTTTCTCTTTTTTTTACCAAAACTACTTTTTTACCAAGTCTAAACTTTTGAGATTAAAATGTTCCATTTGCTTAACAAATGTACAAAGAACAAGTGAGAATGTTAAATTCTTCGGTGCCAAATCTTTTATACTCTCCAAAATGTAAAAGCACTTTTTTGCACTTAAGTGAAACAATCATTTACCAAATTTACAGCTCTTTTGGTTTGGACTGCATCTTGCTTTCCACAGACAGATGGACGAATGTATATGCTAGAGCAGCGGTTACCAACCTTTTTGTCTCGCGTACCCCTAATTCTAAATTTTATCAGCCGCGTACCCCCTAACAAGTTTTTGTTTTCGTTAAAAAACTTCACAAATATTAAAGTTAATTTAAAAATTTTAGTTCTGCGGGTTTTATGAAAGGATTTAGGTGAGATAAAAACAATGGTGGTATTTTTTTGGAAAAATCTTCGCTCCTTGGGGTGGTTCAATGCATCTGAAAACGCGGATTTTTATCTGATTTTTCTGAAGAGCAAAAACGGCTGAAATATTGCAAATCTGATTTCACCAGTCGATTCTAAACCGAAAATTGAAACAACGGACGTTTTTGAACTCTTAAAAAAAGTTTTAAAAACACAGGGAGCGGAAATATAATGTTTTAATTTTTTTTTTTTAAAAACATTTTATTTTTTTTTAATAATTTTTTTTTAAATGTTTTTTTTAATACGAGGGCAGATCAATAATTCCGTGACTTTTCGAAAGAAACACACTCGTATTAACAATGAAAGGGCATTTTGAGCTTAACAAAATGGTACCAAAATGTCCACTCTATCACAACCCGTCTCAAAAATGCCCAAAAACACTTTTTTTGAGAACTTTGATGTAAATTTTCTCAAAAACCTGACATCATAAAAAAATTTGGGAACCATATTCGGAATCAGCATCAAAAAAATGCTGTCTAGATTGCATAAAAATACGCTTTTTTGTGAATTTTGACCTCAACTTTCTTAAAAGCCTGACAATATGGAAAATTTTGCGGAACCATCATTGAAAGGTTAATCTTAATACCAAATTACTAAAATTTTGCGTACCCCCGCGGGCATTTTCGCGTACCCCCTAGTGGTACGCGTACCATAGGTTGGAAACCGCTGTGCTAGAGTGTCTTAGAAATGGATCAATAATAAAAAAACTTAATGGGGCCCTCGACGATATTTCCATTCGGTTTGCATGGAATGCCAAATGAATATAACAAGGAAAAAATATTTTTTTTGGCATAAAATGTTAACGGAATTTGTTAAAAGGACTATTAGCCATATTATTGCAGAATAAAATTAAGCGGTACCACAAAGTCTGAGTCAGCTGTTTGGCAAAAACTGTTGCCACCATATTTTGTGTTTACCACTGCTTTTCAGAATCTTTGGATGCCCATAAAAAAATTGGTTGTAAAACTGAACAAAGTAGTGAATCGATTATTAGCATATTTGCGAATCTCGCATTTTCAAGCTGATAGCGGAAAAAATAAAAAAAGCGGTTTTAGTTCGCGGTTTTTGAAAAAAAAAAAATTTTAAATATTATAAAAAATTTGTAAAATAAATATATTTTTTTTAACAAAAAAAAAAGACAAAAATTGATCTGCTATAATTTTTTTGGAACTTTTTCTTAATAAAATTAATTTCACATTTTTTTTTTAATATTTTTTTTTCCAAAAGCTGCAAACTAAAACCGCTTGTAGAGAACTAAAATTACCCTCCTAAGAGTCGAACCTATATAATAATGTTCATGTATTTTTCAATGTTGCACAGTGTAACTAATAACCGAAAGTTATAACTTTAATGTTTTTTGTTCAATTCAACAAACTTTTAAATATTAAGCAATCTAATTTTTTTAAGAGATTATCTACCAAATATTTCCAAAATTTATTGATTTAAGATAACTTAAATACATAAACAGTTTAAATATTTTGTTAAATAATTTATACAAAAAAAGTAAATAAAAAGATAGAATAAATTACTAACATTTTGTTTACTTTTCACTTTAACAGGAATAAACAAACTCATAAATATTTCAAAAAATATTCACAAACATTTTTTAACCCTGTACGGAACAGCAAAGATTTTTAAAGGAAGAGCACAGTGTATTAGATTGTATAGTGCTAGCAAAAGTATCATTCTTCTTCTTCTGCCATCCTTCTCTCCTGTTGGAGCATAGGACCTTAGCAAAGGTAAACGTTCGACTTATACTGGAGGCTTTAGGATGGTTAAATTAATTTTAGAAATTATTAAAGTGCTAGTAAGTTTCCCAGAAATGTTTAATTTATATAAAATAATAGAAATATTTTATAAATATGAATTGTTTATGTGAATTTCTGTGGAATTATTTTTTTTTTTTTAATTAACTGGTACTTAAAGATTAGATTTTTAATATTTGAATACTTTCATATACTATAATATCGTGATAATATAAATTTGCACACAAATTTTTTATTTAAATATATTTACAGTAAAAGCTCCCCTTGATAGGCAATGAAAGAAAATGTGCCCTTAAGAAGCAATTAGTTATTATGTGATCCATTTCCATATTAATTAATTTATTTTTTCTTTTTGATATAAAATACTAATTGTTATAAGAATTTGAGTCTTCCCTTTTTGATTTCACTGTTTTTCAAAGTGTTTTGTTTCTCTTCCTTTTTAGTTTGTATCCGATTAAACTTTTTTTTGTTAGAAATTTAAATTGCATGAAAACAGGTAGGAAATCTTTTAAATATTTACAAGTTTGAAAAACAAAAAAATGCTCAACACTTTATTCTAAGAATTTGTTGGTTAAACAAAACCAAAAGATAACAAGTTAAATCAATTTAAATGAAAATGGAGATTTTTGTTAGTCTATTGTTTTCAACAAAATTAAGTTTAATTCAATTAAAACTTAAAGTGCTATTGAAGTCCATAAATGAAATTGTTATACATAAAGATAAGTTACAAAATTTTATAAAATAATTTTGTAAACAAAATTATTGTAGTGTAAATAATTTCTATTCATATGAAATTATAAATATATAAATATTCATCATACGTATAGAAACAAATCTATAAATACAAGTTGATTATACGTACAGTAAGTTTCTATATAAAATTAATATCACTCATACGCCTTATATGATTTTTAAAGTTAAATGTACACTCAAAAAAATACGTTAGTAAAAAAGTTTGTAAAATTGTTTGTATCCCAACTTTACAACTTTTTTACTAAATTGTACTAAAAAAATATTTTTTTGTAATTCGTTTTAGTAAACTCGCGTTACAAACTATTAATTTTTTACTGATTTTTTAATAATTTTTTCAGTTGATTTTTTAAAAATTTCGTATTAACTTTTCGGTTTTCTTTTCTTGAAAAGTAATGCACTAATGAAATACAAAAAGAAAATGTTATTAAAATATTTGGAAATTAAAAAGAGCATTTAAAAAAAATATACAGTTAGTTATTTTTTTATTTTAATGGTAAAACTGCGCTTTGATGAGTATGAATATGTTTATTATTTTCAATATTGAATTACACTTATTTGTCTGCTTCATTGTAACTACTTTGTTTTCTTTCAAATAAAAAAGTATATTAAAAAGGGAACAAAATGCAGTAAAGAGAAGATATGCAAAATTCAAAAAAAACTCCGACCTTTTTCAATTCTTTTTTCTTTCTTCTCCACTTGCGGTCCTTTTTTGTTTTACGCTATCTGCGAATTTTTTTTCTTGTGTACAGTGTACACAAAGGGTTGATTTCTTAATACTCAGAATAGTATTGGTAATTTTGTGTACTTTTCTTCATGCCTTTCTTTCTATTATTCAGTTGAAAAATAGCATTTGAATTGACAACGTCGCGGAGCGGAAGAAATAAAAAAATGTACAAACAACAAAATATTACAACACAAAATTCAGGTAACCAAATGTTAAAGTATTTTTTGTTTAAAATTAACTCTTTTTTTAGGACAATAAATAAAACAAAATAGAAAATGATGAAATCAGGTAACAACTGTATATTTATGTGTTCCATTTAAATAATATCAATATAATGTATTTTTTATTCTAGAACACCAATTTATTCAACATGTCAATTTATTCAACACAATTTTCAAAGCATTAATTTTATGTGGTATGTAATTTATATTTTGTATTAAAAAAATGTATTCAGTATTTTCTCTTACATATTTCAGATCAAAAACTCAAACAAAATCTGACTTGCATTGAAATAGTAATGGCGACAACAAGCGCAATACGTAGTTTACATATAGTAAAAAAAGACCAAATATTTAAAATACACAATTTACAATTTTTTTACAAAAAAATTTAGTAATACTATTTTTTTTAGTTTTTTTTAAGATTACTAATTTTTGAAAACCAAAGTTTGTAATGGTAACTGAAAAAGTTATCGGGCACAAATTGAAAACTTTATTAGTAATGGTAACAGACTTTTTTGTAAGGAATACTAACAAATTTTTATGAGTGTAACTAATACGTGTAGTAGGGTGGATCAAATTTATCTCTTTTTCAAATTTCGAAAACGTCGGGATCGGGAAAGTTGTCTTGTAGCGTCGATATTAACACATACAAATATTGGACATGTAGGACAATGGCTTTGGATTCCTTTTTCGACTTCAAATTCCTCAGTTTGACTATATAAGCTAACAATTAAAGAAAAAGAAAACAAGAATTACTATTTTCATTTTCTTAAAACCAAAAATTTTAATAACTTGGGTTCGTAACTTGGATAATAATTCACCTCGTGGTGAATAAAACAGTTTTTCACCAGCTAATGAATAAAAAGTAAAAAAAATATTTTTCAACAAAAAAATTATTTTTTTTCATCAAATTTTTTCTTTCATCAATTTTTTTTTTCATAATTTTTTTTTTTTCATAATTTTTTTTTTCCATCAAATTTTTTTTCCCCGTCAAATTTTTTTTTTTCATAAATTTTTTTTCATAATTTTTTTTATCATTTTTTTTTTTATCAATTTTTTTTTTTCATGAAATTTTTTGTTTTCATCAAATTTTTTTTTTATCAAATTTTCTTTTTTCATCAAAAAAAATTTTTTTTTCATCAAATTTTTTTTTGGTTTTTTATAAAATTTTTTTTTTTTTATTTCATCAATTTTTTTCATTAACTTTGTTTTTCATCAATTTTTTTTTCATGAAAATTTGTTTTTTTCGTAAATTTTTTTTTCTGTCATATTTTTTTCATAAAATTTTTTTCATCAAATTTTATTATCAATTTTTTTCTCACCAAAAATTTTTTTTTCATATTTTTTTTCATCAATTTTTTTTACATCAAAAAATTTTTCTTTTCATCAAACAAATTCATCAGAAACATTTTTTCATCAAAATTTTTGGTTCATTAAATTTTTTTTAACATAATTTAGTTTTTCGTGAAAAAAAATCATTTTTTTTTTACCAAAACTACTTTTTCACCAAGTCTAAGCTTTTCGCATAAAAATTTTCCATTTGTTTATCAAATGTACATAAAACAAGTGAGAGTGTTATATTCTTTGATGCCGAATCTTTTATACTCTCCAAAATGTAAAAACACTTTTTTGCACTCACTTACGAAATGTACAGCTCTTTTGGTTTTTTAATGGGGTCCTCGACTGATAACACAGTGCAACACCCAAAATCGGAATGGGATGAAACCAAAAGCAAATGAAAGTTGACATATTCCATAACAAACCCCTCAAGGCCTTTTTCTAGTTCAGAGCTAGATTTTGTTTTACACGCATTTGAAGTTTGCACTTTTATTATAATTATAATAATAAATGCATGAAAACTGTATTAGTGGCGAATGATTAATATTGTAATTGCCTTTAAATAACAAGTATACGCAACGGTGTCCAGTGATTTTTATTAATAATTGCCCTTAAATAACAATCATACGCAACGGTGTACAGTGGTTTATTTTAATAATTTAGCTATTCAGTAAATAGGTACTGGACCGATTGCAGCAAAATTCATACCAGTCATAGCTGAAGTAATTTTGAGCTTAAGTTTGGAAACTGGACCCTATATGTCCAATAAGGGCACCACCAGGGGCCTTTAAAGTAGGACATGTTTAGTATACAAAAACTTTAAATGCTTTAAAATCACCAACTTTAAATGCGTGTAAAATAAAATAGCTCTGACCTAAAAAAGGCCTTGAGGGTTTTGTTATGGAAAACGTCAGCTTTCATTTGCTTGTGGTTTCATCCCATTCCGATTCCGAAAGTTCGATTTTGTATCACTGTGTAATTCAATTCGTGTTGCATGTAATAGCAAAGTAATATAACATTATTTTTTCTAAAAAAACTTTGCTTTGGCAAGTACATCCAAATCTTCCGCAAAACATTATCATGATTTAATGTTTTGGGCAAGAGTACAAAATTCGCAGGCTTTTTTTTATCCGCTGGTTCCACATGCAGGGTTTTTAGCTTCCTCTGACATACAAATGTTGCATTTGCTAAAAAAAAGTATAAAAAATCCTGCAAAAAAATACCGTCATTCAGAGTTGGTTTAGTTCTCCAAGGGGGAACTTCTTTCCCCTTGGTAACTGATCACATGTGTTTGCAACCTGCGAAGAAATCTAAAAAAAAAAAAAAAATGCAATCCTAAAAATTACTACATGGAATGGTATCGTTACAAGAGCACATAAGGTACATATGGCCATTTTGCCCTAAGGTTGTTTAAAAAGGACAATAAGGACTTTTAGTTTAGATTAGGAAAAAAACAAAAAAAAATTTTTTTTGATATTATACTCAAATTAACAATATTTGTATTACCTTTCAAATGAACTTTATCGCAACTTAATGGTCCGCATAGATTTCGAGTTACAGCGGTTTTAGTGAAATGCAGGGTTCCGCTTTTTTTAATATGTAATTTTTTTTGTTTAAGGACAATCTTAGAACAAAATAGCCACATGTGAATTATGTGCTCTTGTTACGCTACCATTCCATATGGTTATTTTTAAGATTCCAATAAAAAAAATTTTAAGATTTCTTTGGAAGTTGCAAACACTTATGATAAGTTAGCATCCCCTTCCAATCGTTGTAGGGTGCTGAAATTTGGCGCAAATTGTTCGTTACGATGCCATGTATCATATTTTGAGGTACGTTCAGTTGTGAGTTATACTTGGTATTTTTCCATGTGTTGTTGGGCCACACTACCCCATACTGTGGTTGGAGGTTTTTAAAAATTTAAAAAGTTAGTAATATCTCGTAACTGATATACTTTTGAGACTTTGGATTCATTTTCGGATTCAGCGCGAGATTTTACTTAAAAAATAAATGTAAAATATCGCAGATCAAAATCTCTGTAAACAAGTGAAATTACACAAAAAAACTTTGTCAAATTACTAGGAAAAGTCTCGTAGTTCCATTTTACCTACATTTGACAGCTTTCCTTGTTTTTTAACTAACAAATTTGGATCGAAATTTACATTTTTTTGTTAATTTTACAATTTTCCAAGATAATTTTACAAAAAAAATCTAGTAAATTCACGAGAATTAATTTTTATTTCAATTGCGCCAAAAAACTGTAAATTTTCAACTTTATTGGTAAAAGTCTTGAAAAATTACAAAATTTATTGGTAAAAAATCTTGTAAAATTACTAGGAATCCCCGTAAAATAGGAGGTAGCTAAAAATCTAGTAAAATTACGAAACCTCCTTGTAAATTTTATTGTGTCGAAAAATTTGTTAATTTGCAATTTTATTAGTAAAAACCTTGTAAGATTACAAAATTATTGTTAAAAAGCTTGTAAAATTACTAGGATTTTATGTCAAATAGAAGGTGGCAAACAAAAAAAAGTTACAAGTTTCTTGTAATTTTACAAAGTTTTTTTTTTTTAATTTAACAAAACTAAATTGCTTATAAGTTTTAAATTTTTTTTCACATGTTGTTTTAATTAAAATTGTAATTGGAGTATTTTCGTGTCCCTTTATTAAAAGAAGAAATCTGTCAAAAAAAATTTTAAACCCGAAAATATAAAAATGGAAAATATTTAACTGCTTTTAATTGAAACATTAGTAGTATTTGTTTGTCACAACTGACTTTTAAAATAATATAACATATCATAGTGGCAGCAAAAGAATTTCAACTTGATACAACCGTACACTCAAAATAAATTCTCTGTCCAATCAGCAGAAAAATCTGCTGAAAATACACCCATTTTGAGCCATATGAGAAATCTGCTGATTTTAGCAGACACGGTTTGCTAAATATCTGTCATAAGAGGCGAATAAATAAAAACAAAAAAAAAAAAAAACATACGCCGCCAGCCAGCATCGAACTCGCCACCTTCCGATTTGAAAGTACACTTCTTAACCACTAGGCTACGGAAGCTTATACTTTTATCTGGCGTTTTAGTTATTAAACATGTGTGTTGTTCGACAGCAGAGAAATCTGATTTTAGCAGAAATATCTGCTGATTTTAGCAGAAAAATCAGCTGATTTTAGCAGAACAATCTGCTGATTTCAGCAGAATAATCTGCTGATTTCAACAGAGCAATCTGCTGATTTCAGCAGAGCAATCTGCTGACAATCTGTTCTGCTTTTTTTTTTATATAAAAAAATTTCTTGAAAAAATAATGAAATTCAGCAAACAAAATCAGTATAAACATAGTAAAATGTCTGTTATTTTCTTAAACTGAATGACAGAGATTTTACTAAAAATATCCTTCTCAGCAGAACAATCTGCTAAAAGATTGCTAATTTAAATTGAAAGTCATTTTACAGATTTTTTGAAAGAGTTTTTCTTCTGAGTGTACAATTCAGTTGAAAGTTAAGAAAAGCATATAATTCACATTGTGGGTATTTAAAATGATTTATGGTTTTCTGTTGATTTTCAAATTTACTCCGGTTTTCGAATTTAACATTTAATTTTTTTAACTTTTATTTATTTTGTCATTTTTATGATTAGAATAAGTTAAACTTTTTTTGTGAAATGATTAATACCTTTAAATTAACTGGTTCTTTTATCAAACAAGAAAAAAGTTGGTGGTTTTTGCATAAAATATTTACCTTTTTTGGAGCACCCTTGGCCACTAGGGGTGGGATAGTGCACGAGTTTTCGATTTCGACACGCTAGAACCGCTTATTTTGTGAGGTTCGTAAAAAAAATGCATAGGCCAAAAAATGGGGCAGATCGGATAGGATCTAGGGGTCGCTCATCGGGGTCAAAGTTGGGCGTAGAGGGGAAAAAATCCACAAAAAGGCCCAAAACTCCCCTGGTTTTGCTCCTAGAGGGGTCAAATGTGAGACCGGCCCCCATCATTTTTTCCCCCTGAACACTTTTGCCAAACATACCTAAGCCCTATCTCCAATCCCTAAGGGGGGTCCCATACAAAGGTTCAATTTTAAAAAAACCAAATTCGGCAAAACGTCTGGACCAGGAGTGCTAATGTTTGCGCGTTTTAAAGAGCAGTGGGAAAATATAAAAGACAAACTGTACAGTCTTGGTGGAAGGAAGTGGCAGGCAAAATACCAGCTCAAGTCCAAACTGACATCAAGTTGTTTTGTTGGGCTCAAATAAAAGAAAAGCAACCCAGAGACGACTACAAGGAGTTTCTTGAAATTGTTTTATTATACCTTGGCAAAAATATTCCTAATAAGCATTTTAGCCCACCAGGACCCATCAGTCATGCTCGATGGATGGCAAAAGGCATATATTGCCTAAAAATGTTTTTGTTCCGAAAATATATCGGTTTGGCCAAAAAAGAATTAAATGCACTTCTTGATGTGACCGTTTTCATCATAAGCGCTACCAAAGCAATAGAAGCTCTAAATAACGATTTGAATTTTTTGAAAGCGATTGCCAATTATGCTTCAATTGATAAGATTCTGTCGCAACGATTGGTCAAGAGATTCTGTGGACATCTCTGGTATCTCAGTGGCGAAGATGTTGCTCTCGCACTATTTGATCCGAATATCTCTTGTGAAATAAAACGAAAAATGTCGAATGCAATTCGTATATTTGAAGAAGAGAAAGAGGAATTGGAGGAAGAGTTATCTGACGATGAGATGGACGAATCGTCTAACGAAGACAGCGAGGAAGAAAAAGACGATGATATCGGGGAAGAAGATGCCTCAGAGGATAGCGGCGACAGTGGCAACAAGGATTGTAATCCTCCAGTACATGTTGTTGGATTCGAAGGTGTGAAAAGAATTAACATGGCATCGAAACAAGTGAATCAAGAACTCATGAAAACTGATTTAAGCCACTACGTCACACCTGAGCCTCCAAAATTTTTTGCACGCTTCGGAATAACAACCATTTCATTGCTTCCGATCCAAATACTTGGGAAAATCGTCAGGACTACCAGCGAGCGCTGCAAATATTACGTAAATTACATGTTGTCAACGACGTTGCCGAAAGAGGCGTAAAATTAATAGAAGACTATAACAACGTGTTGTGCCGTAACGAGGAGGAAAAAATAGTTTTGCTTCAGGTCGTGGCCGAAAATCGGAAACAATATCCATCACACGATAAAAATAAACTAATTTGATTTATAGTTATATTATTTATAATTTTTTATTATTTTCAAGTTAAAAAAAATATTTTTTTACGCTTAACAAAAGTAACTATTAAATTACAAATTAAAGACCTCGGATTTCTCGATAAAATAAATAAAAAAATTGTGGGGTAACACCTTGAAGATAGAGGGTAGGTATGTTTGAAGAAAATGTTTTGGCTAAAAAAATATATGGGCAGGTCATACATTTGACTTCTCTACATACATTACTAATTTAGTTTTCCCCAGGGGAGCACCCCTACAAAGTGTAAATACGGCGTAGGTATGTTCAGAAAAAATGTACGGGGCAAAAATTAATGGGGGTCAGTCTGCATTTCCCGCACCTAAAAGGCACAGTGGGAGCTGTAGGCGCAAATTTAAAAAAAAAAAATTAAAAAAAAAAAAAATTGTGTGGGGACACCCTTAAGGCTTAAAAATAGAGGGTAGGTTTGTTTGGGGAAAATGTTGGGGCTGAAAAAATATTGGGGGTCGGTCACACATTTAACTTCTCTAGGGTCACCCCTGCGATAGTTAGAGCGGTGGGAGCAAGATTTACAAAAATGTCGTTTTGTGTGGGAGACCCCTTAGGAATTGGAGATATGGAATTGGTATGTTCAGAAGAAGTGTTGGGGGCTAAAAATTAATGGGGGTTGGTCTTGATAATGACCCCTCTAGGAGGCACCATTGGACCGGTAGGAGCTGATTTAATATGACAATTTAAGAAAAAATAAAAAAAAATGTATGGGGACCACCCTAAGGATTGAAGATAGGGGGTAGGTATGTTCTAAGAAAATGTTGGGGTTGAAAAAATATTGGGGGTCGGTCATACATTTGATTCCTCTAGGGTGACTTCTAGGACAGCTAGAGCGGTAGGAGCAAGATTTTTTAAAAATTGAAACTTTGTATGGGACCCCCCTTAGGGATTGGAGATAGGGCTTAGGTATGTTTGGCAAAAGTGTTCAGGGGGAAAAAATAATGGGGGCCGGTCTCACATTTGACCCCTATAGGAGCAAAACCAGGGGAGTTTTGGGCCTTTTTGTGGATTTTTTCCCCTCTACGCCCAACTTTGACCCCGATGAGCGACCCCTAGATCCTATCCGACCTCCCCCATTTTTTGGCTCATACACTTTTTTTACCAACCTCACAAAATGAGCGGTTCTAGCGCTTCCGAATATTGCTGCTTAAAATCTCACACAACACTATCCCACCCTTATTGGCCACGTGTAAGAAAAAGTTTTCTAATAAAAAAATACCTTATTTTTTTTAAATTCATTTAGTTAACGGAAGTTTTTAGGTTTTTATGACAAAAAATTTTTAAATGTTTATAGAAGTTTGTATCTGTCTTAAATGATGGTATTTCACTGATTAGCTAGATGTTTTTTTCTCTTTGAGGTACTTTGGGAGGGAATATATAAAAAAATATACATTTTAATCCATGATAAATGCTGTTTTTAACGTATTTTTTTGCATTTGTCATTGCTATGACGACTGTGTTTTTTTTATACCCTCCAACCACAGTATGGGGGTATATTCACTTTGTCATTCCGTTTGTAACGCATCGAAATATCGGTTGGGACCCCATAAAATATATGGGTCATTATTAGTGAAATCAATCATGAATATTTTTGACCCCCTCCGATATTGATGAAATTTGGTTAAGTTCTTACACTACGTAAAAAACTAACAAATGCAAATTTTCAGCCCTCTAAGTCAACAAGGGCCGAAAATACGAAGGGTCAAAATTTCCCCCAAAATCTACCAGTCCCGACACTTTACACCGTAAATACTTAATATCGTTGGTTCTATTATAGCTAGAAGCCCATTTTTGGTTTGTTTTGAAGCTCATAATATGCTCTACAAGACCTACCATAACCAAAAAAATTTCGAAAAAAATTAAGGGTTACCTCCCTTATTTTAAGGTCGTGATAAATGGAGGAGAAAATGGGGAGGATGGTATCCCCCGATTTTTTTTTTACTTGATAATCTTATAGAGAAAGTCCTAAAGAATATATTCCAAAATTTTTAAGTTGGGACAACAATAGGATCGCTCAAAATCAAAATTTTTCACAATTTTTCCTAAAATCTCCAAATCGCAACACTCTTGAACCTTAAAAATTTAATATCATAAGTGCTATTGTAGCTACAGAGTCCATTTTTGTTTGTTTTAAACCTTAACCAAAAAATTAAAAAAAAAAAAGGAATTGGTGCCCCCCTCATTTAAAGGTCATGGCAAAGGGGGGGAGGAAATAGGGGGAAGGATCCCCCGATTTTTTTTTAATTGGTATTCTCAAAGTGCAAGTCCTAATGAACATATCCTAAAATTTTTATATTGGGACAACAATTAGATCGACCAAAATCAAAATTTTTTACAATTTCCCCCAAAATCTCCAAATCTCGACACTCTTGCACATTACAAATTTAATATCGTGGACTGTATTGTAGCTACAAAGTCCATTTTTGGTTTGTTTTAAAGCTCTCAATATGCCCTACAATATTACTATCACAAAAAAAAAAAAATAGGGGTGCCTCTTGTATTAAAAGATCGTGGCAAGGGGTGGGAAAATCGGGGGATAGTATCCCCCAATTTTTTTTTTACCTTGTTTTTTTTTTTTTAAGAGTAAGTTCTAGAGAGCATATCCGGAAATTTTTATCTTGGGTCTCCAATGGGAGGCGCAACAACGTCGCGATTTGTTGATTTTGGGGGAAAATTTTGAAAAATTTTGATTTTCGTCGATGCCATTGTTGTCCCAATATAAAAATTGTAGACTATGTGCATTAGGACTTGCACTTTGAGAATACCAAGTAAAAAAAAAAATGGAGGATACTTTTCCCCCATTTCCTCCACCCTTTGCCTCGACCCTCAAATAAGGGGGGCACCAATTCATTTTTTTGGAAATTTTTTTGGTTTGGTATGTCTTGTAGAGCTTATTATAAGCTTTAAAACAAAAAAAATGGGCTCTGTAGCCACAAAAGCACTTATGATAATTAATTTTTAACGTTAAAGAGTGTAGAAAAAGAGTGGTTAAAGAGTGATTTTTTTATTTTGAGCGATCCCATGTTGTCTCAACTTAAAAATTTTAGAATATATTCTTTAGGACTTTCTCTATAAGATTATCAAGTAAAAAAAAAATCGGGGGATACCATCCTCCCCATTTTCTCCTCCCTTTATCACGACCTTAAAATAAGGGAGGTAACCCTTATTTTTTTCGAA
Source organism: Pegoplata infirma (assembly GCA_963921195.1). NCBI lineage: Eukaryota > Metazoa > Arthropoda > Insecta > Diptera > Anthomyiidae > Pegoplata > Pegoplata infirma. The sequence continues at coordinate 39,459,214 of OY992536.1, forward strand.
ATTTTTTTGGTTATGGTAGGTCTTGTAGAGCATATTATGAGTTTCAAAACAAACTAAAAATGGGCTTTCTAGCTAAAATAGAACCAGCGATATTAAGTTTTTACGGTGCAAAGTGTCGCGACTGGGCGATTTTGGGGGAAATTTTGACCCTCCGTGTTTTCGCCCACTGTTTACTTAGAGGGCTGAAAATAAGTCTGCGTCAGTTTATCACTTAGTGTTACAACTAAACCAAATTTCATCAAAATCGGAGGGGGTCATGAAAATTTTTAGCTATTTTTGATTGATTTCACTAAGACTGACCCATATATATTATTGATCCATTATCGATTCTAAGACATTCTGTGAATGTCCGTCGGTCCGTCCGTCTATCTGTAGAAAACACAATGCAGTCAGAAATAAAACAACTAGATTCCATAAGTTTGGGACAAATATGTCTCATGCTCATAGGCAGGTAAAGTTCGTGAATGGGCATAATCGGGACAGGGGGAAAAAAGTTCCCCCTTGAAGAACTAAACCAACCTCTGAAAAAATACACTGTTTTTATATGTTTTCTTTGTATTTTTGTTAAATAAATGAAACATTTGGTATATTTATCGCGATGGGAAGGTTCTTTCAAAGTCCCCCACTGACACCCATTACCCCCTCCAAAAAAAAAACGCCCAAGACAATTTTTTTTTTTTACATTTTGGAGGGTATAAAAGATTCGGCACAGCCGAATTTAACACTCTTACTTGTTTACTTTAAAATATTAATACCGTGTTTAAATACGCATACAACCTTGTTTGTCTGTTGTTGTTTACAAAATTAAATTTCATTTTCGCTTCTTTTTTTTAACAAAATCATGTAATTCTCGTATATAAAGTAAAGTTTTATGGTAATTTGGAATTTACAAAAAAAATGATGTAGGTGTTACACTCAAAAAAAAAAAAAAAACTGTAAAGTTAGCAAAAAAAGCATGTAAACCTACAAGAAAATTTGCTGATTTTGAACCCACAATTTTTTTGGTAAAGTTAGCAAAAACGTGTTGCTAAAAATTAGTTAACTGAATTTTTTTTATTTCAACTTAGTTCATACACATTTGAGGACCCCATTGGGTTCGGACCCGATAGGTCGAGACCCCGATGGGCCTAGACCTACTTGGGTTCCTTAAAAATCGTCATAGTTTTTGACCCAAAATTAGTGTCCGTTTCGCTCTACCTTGCTTAGTTTTTGAGATACGTGATTTTAAGGGACCACCGGGGTTTTGAGAATTACAAAACTCGATAACTTTAAAAATATTACTCGGAGAGCTTTTGGTTATTTTGCGGTCTTTTTTTTTTGGATCCAAAGTTAGGACCCATTAGGGTCCACACATGTGAAGAGGACCGGCGATACTATGGAGAGCCCGAGAACCAAAAATGGCCTCCATTTTGCTCTATCTGGCTTAGTTTCCGAGATAGCGCCATTTTAAGTTTCTGAAAATAAAAAAAAATTTACCATTTATTTTTGCTAATATTAGCAAAAAATCTTGTAAAAATGTTGTCAACTCAATTTGAAATTTAGCAAAAGAAATTAGTTCAAAGTTTGTTTAAAATTGCTAATGTGCTAAATGAAGTTTACAAGAATTTTTTGCTAACATGCTAATCTCAACTAAAATCTTGCTAAAAGTTAGCTAACTAGCGTTAGCAAAAAAAAAATAGTAAATCTACTAACGTATTTTTTTGAGTGTATAAAAGATACTCGCTTGCTAAAATTTTCACGGTGTACTAAGAACTAGGGATGATAGAGAAGTTAATGGTCACGATTTGGTGAAAAATTGTTGAACAATAAACTTTTCTCTCATTTGTATACCCTCCACTCTAGTGAAAGAGGGCAAGCGCGGATCCAGCTCTTGGGTTTGAGGGTGCTGTGGCTTAGTGGTTAGCGCGTTGGACTACTAGCCAGCAAGCCTGGGTTCGATTCCCGGCTCAGGCAGAACAAAATTTTTTTCAGATATTTATTAGTTTCTATTTATAACTAATATATATCGCAGCACCCTCCTTCGTTGATAAATAGCACTAAAAAAACGTCAACGAAGTAAAATAATAAAATAATGGCTATTAAACACAGCTTCAAAAATAATTCGCCAGATCAATAACCGATGGCGATGCAACAACTGTACTCAAAATTATCAACACGCGCAATTACAGTGTTGCCATACTGAAGCCCTTCTATCTTTCAAATCTTTCATCTCTCTTCTATCCCCCTTCCGAAAGAAACATCACGGTTACAGTAGTAATTGATAGGCAGCATTGCCTGAGTGTTGTTTCTTTTAAAAAAAAAAAAAAAAAAAAAAAAAACTTGATTGAACTTTTCGAACAAGTTCTATGAATACAACAGTTTTACTGCCCATTTGAAAGTTGTCTTCGGTTGAAAAAGTGAGTCATTTTTAATTACTTTAATTTTTTCAGAGTGTGAAACTTGTACAAGTTTTTGTAACAGCATTCAAATGATCACAACACCCACGTATCTCTTAAAGACCTTTACAGTTATTCGTTAAAATTTTAAATTGTTTCTAAGACCAGGATCTATTCCCTTAATGCTACTATCTTTATTATTTAGTAAACTAATTTCCTTCAATGCACTTTAAATTCTCCAAATTAAATCCAATTAGTTCGGTTAATGTTCAACCATTAATAAGAAAATTACCTTCATTATTTGGATGAATCTTTACACAAATTGAACATGTGGTAATGATTTGTTTTACATCATATACACGACAGTTCAACCTTTCAATCATTCATGCCTTTTTACTTGTCATTAGAAAGTTAAATTGATATACCACATACAAGCATAATCATGCACACACACACACACATACACAAAAACACTTACATAGACAAATTTTGACATGTTTAGATGTGTTATAGAATGTTTTTTGTGGTTTAGCTAAGACATATAAATTAGTTGTACAAAAATATAGATTATATAGACACAAAAGAAGTAATTAAAGAATGATAAGACCTATGTCAAAATTGATTGGATCTAGTTGATTAGATCTATAATGATCGAATTATATCATTTGTATCTGATCAGATCTATTATATTCAAGTTTTGTACCCCATTTTGAGATCATAGTAGATCTAATCAGTAATTGAACCTGATCTCAGAAATTGGGACAAATCTTGGATATAATAAACCTGATCAGATAAAATTGATATAATCAGATCTTAATAGATTACATAAAATCTGATAGATTTTTACATGGGAAGCTAAAATTTTTAGATTTTGTGTATATTATTACACCTACAATGTACTTATAATAGAGTGATTATTTTCTTTTCTGACTTTCGTGTCTTTGTACTCTATGCTCAAAAATCTCAACAAAATACCACTAACCCTTGAGTTGCTTAAAACAATGTGTTATGTGATTATAAATATGATAATTATTTATTTTTCCTTTGAAAACAGATGAAGTCGAAAGTAGTTAAGAATATACTTAAGAAATACAAAAAAGTCTATGGACTTGTTCATTCATGTGAAATTAAATGCAATAAACAATTTTGTAAATTTTGAACAATTTCTTTCAAATCTTTTCTTTTAAACGAGGTATAAGTGTTCTTATACTCACAAACAAAAAACATGATTAATGAATTTTTTTGAATTTGTATAACATTTGTAATTGTGTTTATGTTTATATCTTTATTAGTTAGAACAATATAATAGAGATTAAATTAAAATGGCAACAGCTGAAACAATTTTTTTGGTTTTTTGCAAAACATCAAAATGTAATAAATGACATATTTTTATATACATATGTGCATAAACTAAAATGGATTTGGGGAAGCCTATGAAATTTTTAGGGCAGAACGTATCAAAGGATCGGTTTTATAAACTTTAGTACTTCGTTATAATAAAAGGCTCTTGAGTCTCCAGTTTTCATATTCTTCCTCATGGAGTTCATATCTTGTTTACTTTTGGTCGTTTTAGTCCTTTATAAAAACTGTTTAGATTGATTTGAACAACAAAATTTGAATAGCCCGGAATCATGTTCATTCCGGTGAAATTTTTTTTGGAAAACTTTAGAACCCTCGTAATAAAATCTATGAAATCTGAAAAATTTCTACAAAAAAAAATGGGAAATTTAACTAAAAAGTGGAAAATTTAATATATTATGATAAAAAACTTTAGTTCATTAATTCATAAATTGTTGATTGTTTTCTTAAAAATGGCCTTCAATGGAAGAAATTCTTACTGCCAAATAAATTTTCCCAAAAATCTAAGAAATACAGTGACGAACAAAAGTGTTCACATAGTGCAGAAGAAATGATTAAATAAAAGAAATTTATAAAAGATACAAATAAATATACGAGGACCATCTTAAGAGCTGGAGATAGAACACTAACCCCTCAGGGGTCTATATTTTGATATTTAAAGCGGATAGAACAAATTTTAAGAAATGACATTTTGCATAGCAGCCCCCTTAGGAACTAGAAATAGATTATAATTTTTTTCAGAAAAAATGTTAAGAGATAAAATTGAATGGTGGTCAGTCTCGGTATTGACCCCTCTTGGACGCACCATTGGAGCAGTGTATCTGATATTTATTTATTTATTTAATTGAAAATCCTAGCACAACAAGATTGACATCTTATAAATTACAGTGCTAGTGAATAATTTCGTACAAAAAAAAAAATCATTTAATGATACAACATTATATAAAATTTACTAAACAGTTTAAAGACTTAAAAGAAAAAAAAAAAAATAGTTTTAACCTAACAAATTTAGTCTTAATCATTAAAAAGAGCAAACAATAATAACAAAATTTTTGAAATGACATCAGGTTAAAATAATTGTGATCTTAAGGGTCGATGATAAGGATCGAACCAGAATCAAACAACTTTGCGTTTAACGTAAAAAACAAAAAACAAATTGGGTTGGAAAATTGCAACAACATTAAAAAAAAAATCAAAAAAATAGTATTTATCTTAATCCCACAGTCTTACTGGCCAAACAATTTTAATCAAAAATTTCCACAAAAATAATTTCACAAAATTCAAAAAGTACAAATATTTTCAAAAATGGGTTTTAAATTTGAAAACTTTAAAATCGTATAACACTGCGGAACACTAAAAAATTAAAAAGAGTTACGACCATCATTTTTATATATTTCGGACATGCTGATTCGAATGGCGTACTCCGTTTTTCGATGTATGGTACAGTTTTCTTGCAAAACGTCGTTAAAGATTTGCTGATTTCGAGCCAGTTTTTCAACAAAAAAATTTGAAAGTTATTGATTTTTAAATTGTATGGCATGAAAAACAAAGATATGACTTGTAGCAATATTTCTTATGCAAATTTGGTTTAAGGCTTTTCATCTTAAGCCCTTAAATTCGCGAATTTCTTCATTTTTAAGTTTTTCGCGAAATTAACCGCCAAGTTGGTCTTTGATAAAAAACTTGCTTTTAGTGAATCAAAACGGTATCCCTAACAATACAAATAGTTTTTAAAGAAGTTATGAGTAAAAGAAATTTGAGTTAATAAACAAACTACATATTGTTGAAAATTCGATATCTATTAAACGGGTCATCAAAAAAATCTGAAATATGGTCAAGAAGGAGTTTTTAGAGGGTTCTTAGAACTCTTAAAAAAAATTGGAATAGTCTAAAAATAAGTATTTTTATTTTAAAGTGTCCGATTTAGCACGGAATGGCATTCTAATGGAATGCTTACGTGACTGGCTGACATACTCATTCATCACGGCGGTTCGCCTTTCGGAAAACAGATCCACTATGGATGAATTTTTGCCAATGTTGAATTTTTAAGAGGTAAAAAAGTGTACTTTTGGTGTTTTTATATTTCCTGAAATAATGGTCGAAGAAACTTGAAATTTGGAATGTAGGTACACCTCCCAGAATATATATTCAATTGGCTGGGTTTTTGTTAATGTTGATTTTAAGGAGCTAAAAAGGATAAAAAAATATACTTTGGGTACGTTAGAAAATTTCCTGAAATAACGGTCGTAGAAACTTGCAATTTGGAAAGTAAAATCATTCCGTGATGAAACATTCTGGAAAAATTACTTATTGAAAAAATTGTAGAAACTTGAAATTTGGAATGGAAAAAAAGCAGTCGATGAAAAAACATTCTGGCAAAATTACTGTTTGGTGATATCGTAAGCAGGATAAAAAAGTGTACTTTTGGTACTTTTTATATAAACTGAAATAATTATCCTAGACAGATATTTGGAACGCAGCATCCTTCAGTGAAAAAAGCCTTCTGAAAGAAGTACTTTTCCGTTTCTAAGGGTCGTAAAAGGGATAAAAAAGTGTTGATTTTGGTACTTTTTATATTTCCCAACATGATGGTCCTAGATACTTGAAATTTGGAATGTAGGATCCTTCGATGAAAAAACATTCTGGAGAAAGTAGGTACTTTTATAAAATTCCGTTGATACTTTAGTGTTTTCTGAAATCATGGTCTAGGAACTAGAAATTTGGAATGTAGGATTCTGGAAAAAAGTACTTTTTTAAACTTCCGCAGCTAGTTAAAAAAGTGGACTTTTTGCACTTTTTATGTATCCTTAAATAATGGTTCTAGAAACTTAAAGTTTGTAATATATGAACCACAGGTAAAAAACTTTCTGGAATGATACTCTAGTAGAAATAACATCCAAGAGAACGACACATTTGAAAAATTAAAATTTTAGGGTGAAAGGGGCTAAATTTGTAAAATGGTACTTTTCATAACTCTAAAATAAAAACTTTATTATATTTTTTTTTTTTTTACGGAAAGGAATGAAACTTGCGTGGAACGAAATGAGATGGAACTGGGAACGAAATTTTTTTTTTTATCTGTTTTCATTTAAGACCTAAACGCCCACTATCAAATAAAAACAAGTAAGAAAAATATGGTCGGTCAAGACCGACCATATAATACCTTACACCTGAGTTTCCCGGAAAATGGGTCCCAAGTTCAAACATGGACTGATTAGATCTATATTTTGTCAAATCTTTAATAAGTGTAAAAAGCACTCACAAATCAAATTTGAGTGGAATGGGCTTATTTTTGTTGATAAATAAACCGCTTCAACTGAATATCGGGCAAAATTTTCTTATGGTAATCAGATTTGATAAGGTTATTAAAGTACGCGTTTAACATACACAAACAGAATTTTAATTAAATATTTTTAATTTTCATGAAATTTGAGAGATTTGTGTGAAAATCGGGAAGGTAGTTTGTATGTGGGCTACAAGAAGAACTAGTCCGATTTCTTTAAAATTCGGAATGGTGATTTGTGTAGATAAAACATGATTACCTGCCAAATTTCGAAAAGATACATATTAAAATGCGGTTTTAGAGTCATTTGAGCCAAAACTAAAGAGGACCTTTGTATGGGGGCTAGGTCTAAATATCGACCGATTTTTTCCAATTTCAATAGGCTTCGTCCTTGGGCCAAAAGAGGCTTAAGTTTCAAAATTCAAGTCAATTGACTAAAAATTGCGACCTGTATCGTGTTTACACCGTTTACATGGAAAGACAGACGGACGGACATCGCTAAATCGACTCAAAAAGTGATTCTAAGTCGATCGGTATACTTAAGAGTGGGTAGTAGTAACGAAGTTCCGGCAGGCGTGGTAATAAAATTTATAATTGGTTTGTTAATTCAAAGCTGAAAATATTTTTAGGCAAGCATTTTTTTACTACAAATGAATTATTTTATTATTACTTATTTCTTGAGTTCCACAAAAATGTACCAAAACTGTTACAATAGCCTTTTTGTGGATATTTACACACATTTTTTTTATAAAAAAAAAACAGCCCCACAAAAATATAAAATGGTTTTAACACTATATCCACTAATTTTTATATATTTTGACCCCCTGAATTCGATTCCGCCATCATAATTTAATTTTATCGTTGGGGTTTCCTGTAATTTACAAGGAAAGTCCGCAAAGTGTACCTAAGTACATAATTTGTAAATTTTACCAAGTTAAAAAATTTTTAAATTTTATTTCTGTATGTAAAGTTCAAGTCTGATTTATTATGAAGAAAATAAGTGGTTTTTTTAATAATATCCGTCAAAAATTGTGGAAGTTACATGCATTTGAACCAAAGAGAATAAATTCAGTTTATTTCGGGTGTGCCGAATACGAAATCAAAATACATAAAAATTAGTGGATCTGGTTTCTGGGTCAGAACCTTTTTATATTTTTGTGGGGTTGTGTAATACAGCACATGTATTTATATAATTTTTATAGACTCTGAAAGATAAACTAATAAAATTATCTAAAAAATTCAAAAATGTATCATGTACAATGTGAACCATTTTACACTTATTATAAAAATAATTTTTCATAAATATCCTTTGTTGTCTGAAAACAATATTTTTTTTTTTTTTCAATTTTTTTGTAGCTTTAAATTTATCTGTTATTCACAATTGATTTGTTTTTATTTATTTGCACACTTTTTGTGTTGTTCAATTAAATCATTTTGACCTTTGACTTTATTGGATCAACTTTATGCATAACCATGGCTGCAGTATTTGTTTTATTTTCAAGTTCAATCAACTGTTGAAAGTAGAAATGAGCGCGTGAAAGACTTTTAACTTACACTTACTCACGCTCACGACAGAAATTTTCTAATCACACATATTTTTTAAACTCACATTCACTTACAATCATGTGAGTAAATTTAAAATAGTAAATTTAATATACCCTACACCTCAAATATAAAGAAAACATAATTTTATATACCGAAATGCCGCCTCTAAAAAAAAATTCCGATGTGATCTTTCAAAACGCCGACACAAGTTTATTTTCTTTTTTTGTTGGTCTCAATCTTCGGAACCCTGTAATTAAAAAAGTTTGAAATTGTTGTACAGTGTAAATTGTCAACGATGTTAACTATTTTGTTTTTTTGGGCATCTTAAATTAACAAATCTTTAAACGAAACAAAAAATGAAATGAGGGAACTAAAATCGAAATGGCTGACTCGATTTGATCGATAGTCACACACAGAACACCATTGGATAATCCTTAACATATGAGGCATTCCACACCAAATGTCCAGCGAAAAATCATGTGTACCGTAAACTTCTGAATAGGTTGTAAGGATATGGTTTTTGAATTTTTCAAAAACTGGGCTTAGGAGGCGAGGTCAAATATTGGAAAATTTGGGTCGAGTTGCCTTTTTTAAATATTTATCAAATTAAAACGGAATGGACCATAATATCAAAAATTTACAATCTTGTATAGTTCTGTATGGGCTATTGATAAAAACATTTTTTTTTTGGAACCCGTTCTGAAATCAATCCACACAAAAAAAATCAGACATGTGTTTTTCTGTTTTTTCGAGAAAATCATATTTGAATTTTGAATTTCATAACAATATAGTAATTTGCTCGTATTTTCTTGTTTTAACATAGCGAATAACGTTTATGCAAATATTTAATTAATACTCCTTCGATATGCTGAAACAAGAAAATACAAGCAAATTACAAAATTGTTTTGAAATTTAATATTCAAATGCGATTTTCTCGAAAAAAAAAAACGAAAAACACATGTCTGAATTTTTTTGTGTGGATAGACAAACATCTAAACTTAAAAAAAAAAAATTAAGAGAAATGAAAAGTGGCCGGATTTTTGATAAATTGACTTTTTTAAAACATGGAAAAATAAAAAAAAAAATATAAAATTTAATCGATAGCCCAAAACTATACAAGAATGTAAATTTTTGAGATTGTGGTGCAATCCATTTTAATTTAATAAATATTTAAACAAGGCAACTTGACACAAATTTGACCATTTTTCCAAAATTCGATCACGCCTCCTAAGCCCAGTTTTTAAAAAATTGAAAAACCAAAAACACAATTTTCTTAGTTCCCTATGGGGCTATTAATACAACCTATTCTGGAATTCACGAGACACAAGTTTTTCTGTAGCGGGACATTTGGTGTGGAATGTTTCATATTCGTTATTATTGAAAAATAAATTAAATGTATTTTTAGTAAATGAAAAAATACAATTATCAATTTTCTATGGTTTTTATTTTTACAAACCTTTACAATTCTCTGTAATCAATTTTCTAGCAATAACTATTAAATGTCCTAGAGTTAATCCTTTGTATTATTTCAATTTAATATTTTTTTATTTCAGTTTTGTGGTTTTTCCCATCAATTTATATTTATTTGAGTAACCATTGGTTTAGTGAAAAAAATTCCATATTGTTTTTAAACAATTTGTTAAACCTTTTGTATATATTGAGTGTGAAGGTGTCCTTTTTTATGATTTTGTATATGGGGTATTTCATTTCAAGAATAAATAAAGGTATTTTTAAATTTTATTAATTTTTTTTAAACATTGCTTTAGAAATACTTTTAATATTCATTGAAATAAAAGGAGTACCAAAACAACAAAGACCTTAAATATTGTCAGATCATTCAGTAAGTTCACATTTTTTGAAATCTTAAAAGTTTGTTAACCTTTAACGTAAGCGAAAATAAATTTTTCAAAAAAAGTGTTTAAAAAAATGGTTGAAAAAAAATTTAAATTGAAAAAATTTTGTTGGTCGTTTGTTTTAACCCCTCTAGGGGCACGCATTTAGCAGTTAGAGCATTTAAATCAAATTTTTACGAAATTTTATTTTATACGGAAGCTGCCTTAGAAATTGGAGAAAGACAGCCTTACCACAAGAAAATAAAATAAATTTAAAATGACCTTTAATTTTATTTCCATACAAATTGTTTTGTTTTTAAAATTGACTTTCAAAAAATTTATAAAAAATTTGAAATTTAAAATAAAACTTTTATTATATTTTATGTTAAAATGGACTTTTTATTTTTCTATGGTACGGGCCAGAGTGTAAGTTTGTTTAGAAAAAATTTTAAAGGAATAAAATTATTGGCTATTGGTCTTGAAATAACCTGCTCTAGGAGGCTCCGTTATAGCAGAAGAAGTGATCTAAAGATTGGAAAACTGCTATAAAAAATTTAAAAAAAATCTAAAAAATAGTAATATAATTCTACGATCTTACTGTGCACAAATTTGTAGAATAGAGAGAAGTTTTGTACAAAAATGTTTGAAAGAATCAAACATTTTAAAAAATGAGATTAAAATGAGATTAAAAACCTATTAAGTAGAACATTTTTAATATTTTTTTTGATTTGGAATTTGGACCATTACACTGTGCTAGAGTGAAAAAATACTTTGCAGGTGACATAGTATAAGTTCTTGGGTTTTTCGAGTAGATTACAAAATTGTCTATTTAACTTGCCAGCCTCCCTCAAATTTTAGAGTTATTGTCGTTACTTGGGACTTTTTTTCACTCAACCTCGTGTAATTCAGTAACTTTCAACCGATTTTCATTTTTTGAACTGTTTTGGATAGAAAAAGGATAGGACTTTCCACGTGTGTTAATTGGTCTACACATATAAGAAAGAAATGTATTGATTTTTTATTCCCTCCACTCTAGTGATAGAGGGTATATATAAGTTGTTCATTCCGTTTGTAACTCTTCGAAATTTTGGTCTAGCACCCCATAAAGGATATATATTCATGATCCTCCATCGATTTTAAGACGATCTAGCGAAAACACATCTGTTGAAAACACGTTTTTGAAAGACTTTACGGAGGCTCCTGAAGTTTGGCATATATGTTGGGCATTTACCTGGTCAGGTTGGTATTGCAATCCAGCGAAATCGGTCTAGTGGTTCAAAAGTTTTGAGCAAAAGAGTGAATTTCGGCGAGGGTGTTTATTGAATCTACAAGATAAAAAACACGCTAACTTTCAAACAACAATTCTGAAGGCGCTGAAGCTTGTCATATATATTTGTCGTTCCCCTAGTCTAACTCGTATTGAATTTCAGTCAAATCGGTCCAGTGGTTCAAAAGTTATTAGCAAAATCGTGAATTTCAGATTTGTTTCACCTTAATTTCACGTGTTGAAAAAAACGAGATTTAAAAAATCTTTAAAAACATTGATAAGCCTCATAATTACTTTACAATAAATTTTGTCACTCAGAAATATTTTTACACTAAAAAAAAAATACACTCGAAAAAAAATTTTACACTCAAAAAAAATTAGTAATTCTTCTTTTTTTTTTACAAAATTGACAAACAAATTTTTTTAATTAAAATAAAATATTTCTAATCAAAATTGCTCATTTTTTCACGTTAAAAAATTTACTATCCTTAAAAAGGGCATTGTGGAGGGTATTAATAGATTCGGCCAAGTCGAATTTAACTTTTCTACTTGTTTAATAATATCTTATTTTTTTATTATTTTTTGAGTTTATCGATTTTTATCTGCTATAGTTCATTCAACAACCTTTATATTTACAAACTTTTTCTCAAAGCAAATTTAATTCTGAATACGACGAGCTTTATCCTCAAAAATCGGTCGAAAGTTAATTGAGTTCTGATCATTTTTCTAAAAAAGAAAATTAAGATTTTGCTGAAAATCGATGTTCGGATTACCCAGGTAAAAAAAAATAAATTCATCATAAGAGGTCATACATAATGGCCGTTACCACAAGAAAGCAAAAAGTCTATTTTAACAAAAGTTAAATTTTAAATTTCAAATTTTCAATACATTTTTGAAAGTCGATTTTAAAAACAAAAACAATTTGTATGGAAATAAAATTAAAAGCTGATTTTAAATATATTTTATTTTTCTATGGTAAGGCTGAATATTTTTAAAGGGTTTTTGCACGCTGAATTAGGCCTTAAAGTTGCTCTATAGCGTCAAGTTTTTGAGATATTTATCATATCTTGTTATCTCAAAAACCTAATGCGATAGAGTATTTTCAAGATCGAATTCAGTGTGCCGAAAACCTGTTCTTTTTTTGACTGGGTTATCCGAACGACGTTTTCATGAAAACATTAATTTTCTTTAGTAGAAAAATTATCACGACTTGAGTTTGGGTGATCTATTTTCTCTTCAAATTTACTTTAGTTCCGAAAAAAGCAAAAAAAAAATCGTAAAATTTGGATTTTTTAAATTTTAATTTCTTAAATATTTTTTTTTTTTTTTTTTTTTTTTTTTTTAAACTAGTATTTATTAACGCAATCTATCATACATTGATATTTAACATTATATGTGGCTTATAAACTATTAAATAAGAACTGGTAATGATCCATTGATCATTCCATACTAAAGAAAACAAAGAAAAAAGTAAAAAAAGATATATGTAATAATTTATATTTTTCTTTGTAAGTGTGGATTATTATTTAGAATATAAATTGTTTTTAGATGATGTTATTTTTCCATTTTGTTGCCTTATTGGAGTAAGTCCTGGGGAGCTCTTCTTCTGAGTCGGACAAAAGTAGAAGGGTTGGCCATTAGATTTGATGCTAAGGGATTTGGATGGTTTTGAATTCTGGATTTGTAGGACGTCAACTGTTTTCTTACTTCCTCTTTTATTGTAGGTATTTTTAGTTCCCTATGTAGTTGGATGTTTGATATGTACCAAGGGGCATTTGTGACCTGCCGTAGAGTTTTCGATTGGAATCGCTGGAGTATTTCTAGGTTAGAGTTTGCTGCAGTTCCCCACAACTGGATACCGTAAGTCCAGATTGGTTTTAATACACACTTGTATACCAATAATTTATTTTCGAGAGAAAGTTTTGATTGAGGGCCAATTAAATACTTCATAGCTCTGAGCTGCAAATCAAGTGATTTTTTCTTTGTTTCAATGTGTTTTCTCCACGTTAGTTTTTTGTCAAGGTGTATTCCAAGGTACTTGGCTTTATCCGATTGGGGAATTTCCCTTTCATTAAGATTAATGGGGGGGCAAACTCCATTTTTTAAAGTAAAAGTAACTTGGACCGATTTACTTTCATTTGCCTTTATGCGCCAATGATTTAGCCATTGTGAAATGTTATCTATACATTTTTGTAAGATATTACCAGCTACTACTGGGTCTGAGTGAACAGCAAGAGCTGCTGTGTCGTCAGCAAAGGTGCCTATTAAGACACCATCTGTTTGAGGAATATCAGAGGTATACAATAGGTAAAGAGTTGGTCCCATTACACTACCCTGGGGAACCCCTGCATTGAAAACATTTAGTGTGCTTGTTTCGTCTTCCTCTTTCACTAAGAAATAGCGATCTGATAGATACGACTTGATAAAAATAAAGTAATTTATTGGAAGAAGATTCCTGATTTTATAGAGTAATCCATCATGCCACACCTTGTCAAATGCTTGCGAAATGTCAAGGAATGCGGCTGTGCAATATTTTTTGTCCTCGAAGGACTTTTGTATAGTTTCAATGAGCCTGTGGACCTGCTCAATTGTACCATGATTTTTTCTAAAACCAAACTGGTGATTTGGGACTATTGATTTAGAGTTAATAATGGGCATTAATCTATTTAGAAACAGGGTTTCTAGGACCTTGGATAGAATTGGGAGTAAACTGATTGGGCGATATGAGGTTACATTGTGGGCACTTTTCCCGGGTTTCTGTATCATAGTTATTTGGGCAACTTTCCACTGTGGCGGGACGAAACAGCGGACTAAGCAGGCGTTGTACACGCTCGTGATGTATGTTAAACCTTCTTCAGGTAATTCCCGTAGAGTCTTACCAGTGATGAGATCATAACCTGGTGCCTTATTTAGTTTAAGTTTTTTAATTACTGTAGCAACTTCATGTTTTTTGAATTTCTTGATCGGGAGATCAAGCTGATAAGGCTCATTTAATAAGCGTTTTATGTATTCAGGGGTTGTGTCCATATTATTTGGGGTAAAAACGGCCTTTAAGTGTTCAGCAAACGTGCTTGCTTTTTCGCAGTTTGTTCTGGTCCAAGTGTTATCAGCTTTGCGTATTGGGTGATTTATTTTTACTTGCTGCTTAACTTTTTTAGTCATCTTCCAAAGTGAATAGTCTGTTGCTTGAGTGGGCCCCAAGTTTCGTATTTCATTTTCAAATTTCTCGTTTTTTTCCTTTTGCAGACAGTATTTTAATTCACGAGTTAGCCTGTTTAGTGTTGTCTTATCTAGAGGTAATCTAGATGTCTGCCATTTCTTCCTAGCCAGTCTTTTTTCCTTTAATATGTTGCTAACTTCTGTGGAGAGTTTCGATGAACATTTAAAACTCGTTTTCGGTGTAGAATTCCAAGACGCAAATTGTATGGTTTCATTGAAGTGCTCAATGGCGTTTGATATTTCCTCATCGGTTTTTAAAGGAATTTTCTGGTTAAGATGTGTTTTTACCAAATAACGGAAATATGTCCAATTGGTTTTTTTGCTGTGAAGTTTACATTCACCTTCAGTAATATCTATAGTAGATGTTAGAGTTAGCATCACTGGCGAGTGATCTGATGATAATTCTAAGCATGAGTAGCATTTACATGAGTTATGAGATACTCCTTTAGATACACAAAAGTCTATTAAGTCTGGAACTTTGTTTACGTCTGTTGGCCAATATGTAGGAGATCCGGGCGATATTATGTTCAAAAAGAGATTTTGAATAGCACCGTTTAATTCTCTTCCCTTAGTTGTTATTAAACGAGAACCCCAAGCAGTGTGCTTGGCATTGTAGTCTCCACATGCAAGAAATCTGTTCCCAAGTGTATTAAAAAATGAAACATAATTCTCCTTTTTGAGTTTATGTTTGGGGGGACTGTACAGAGATGATAAGGTAAGGGGTCCTTGCCAGTCTTGGATTATTACATTTGTTGCTTGTATTTCCTGTTTACAATAATGTGTGCCTTCGTAATGTTTTATATTATCCCTGATAAGAATAGCAGATCCACCATGAGCTGTGCCATCAGGGTGATTTACGTGGTAGAACTTGTAATGGGGAATTTTAAGATAGCTCTTTGCCGTAAAGTGCGTTTCTGATATGAGAAACGCATCTATTTGGTTTGTCAACAGAAAGGTTTTCACTTCTAGAGCGTGTTGGGAGAGCCCATTCGCATTCCAGAATGCTATCCTAAATGTATCCATTTCAATTGAACCTTGACATTAATTTATTTAATTTATGACCTCAGAATTTTCATTCGAGCTGATGGGCTGGGATATATTTTCATGAGGAATAGAACGTTGTCCACCAGATTGCTGTGGATCTGATACAGGGAGCTGGGACGTTTGGGAGGGATTAGTTTGATGGGACAGAAGTTGTGAATTTCTAATTACATCGGCATATGAGCCGCCAGATGAATTGGGAGCAATTTGATTCTCGTGAGCACGAGTATTAGCATTATCTCGTTGAGCACGAGTATTTACATTATCTCGCTGAGCACGAGGATTAACATTTTCTCGTTGAGCACGAGTGTTTACAGCATTATGCTGGGGATATTTTAATCTGAGTGTTTGTTTATAGATAGTACATCCTTTATAATTTGCTGGGTGGTTTCCGTCACATAGGGCACATTTAACATCGTTGGACCAATTTGTTTTCGAGCAGAGCTTTGATGGATGATTTCCGGCACATTTTATACATTTGGGCTGTCTTCTACAGAACGACTTAGTATGGCCATATTGTTGGCAATTTGAGCATTGAGGAACTTGCTTTTTTGGTCTGGGAGGTTCAAAACTAATACGGGCGTACATTAGTGTGTCGATTGAATAGATTTCCTTGTTGTTGGGACTAGTTTTTAGTTCTATTTCAAATAATGAAAGAGGTTGATTTGAGCCTCTTCGTTTTATATTATAGATATTAACTACTTCATGACCGAGCTCACAAAGTTCCTGCTTAAGTTCATCAGTATTTACTGAGGGATGCATATTTCGAAGTATGACCTTGAATCCGCGATCCTCCTTGGGCTTGTATGTATAATACTCAGTTGCCTTATTATCAAGCTGATGTACTATTTTCCTATAACTTTCTTGGGACTTTGGGAGGATTTTAATTTGATTGTTTCTAAGAACCCTTAAACTAAAATCGTTACCCACTTGTTCCTTTAAAAGAGTACATAAAGGATTAATATTCTCGACCTTATCAACAAATATTGGGGGCGGTTTGTGGACATATTCAATTTTAGGAGCATTCTCCTCAGCATCATCTTCGATATGAAGACTAGCAAATTTATTCTCTGAAGCCTGATCATTTCCTAACCAATAAGAATTGTGAAGTGTTTGTTTTTTTGCGGCTGAGGGACTGCCTAAACTTTCACGGCCCCGTTTTTTCTGAGAAATCAGAGTCCAATTTTGATTGGGAAGTTGGTTTCGCGCGGTTTGGGATGTTGACGCCCCAAAATTAACTTGTGTGTGGGCTCCTATTTCACGAGCTAGTTCCTCTTCATCTGTCTCGTAGTTTGCTTTTTCATTTCCAGGTTTTTCCCCTTGTTTAGCTTGAAGGGCTGCAATATCCTTTTTCAGTTGCATGCACAGAAGTTCAACCTGCCGATTTCTCTGAACGAGTTCGGCATTTGATTTTTCCAAGACTTGAATTTTACTTTTCCTAAACAGACTTAGGCTATTTCGTGGAGTTTCAATTGTCGGACTATTTTTTGAATTTTTATTTCCGGAAGAAAAGAGATTTTCTAAAGAATTAGGACTATTCTTTGAATTTTCACCTCTATGTGGCGATTGGTTTACATTAAAATTATCTTTATTATTTTTTCTTGATTCTCTAGATTTTTCTTATTTTTTTTGTATAAAAAACAGTTTCGTGACTGTGAGTCAATGTAAGTGAAGCTGGTTTGAATGCACGTTAGTGTTAGTCTTAAACTTACTCACGTGGTTGTGAGTGAGTAAGTGTGATTAGGAAAAAAATATGCTCGCGAGTGAGTGTGCGTGATTGAAAATTTACTCTCTCGAGCATGAGTGAACGTTAGTCAAAAGTCACTCACGCGCCCATATCTCACTTAAACCCTTTTGCATAAAAAGTCTGAGATTCTGGGAAGTTTTTGATATTGTAAAAACTCTTCTATAGAAAAAATGTATCAGAATCTGTGGCTTTTTCTGTTTCAGAATCTGAGATTCGTCTTTAGAAAACATTTAATAGACCTGCCGATTAATTTAAACCAAAATATATTTAAAAATGGAATATCTCAAATAGGATTAAAATTACTGTTTTTTCTTTATTAGTTTAAAACATTTGCTTTTTTTCGATTAAAAGATTTTAATGCTACCTTTTTTTTGTATGAAACTCTCTATTCTGTAATTCATTCACAATTCTAAAAATAAATGAATGTATAAAAATGTGGTTAAATTTTTAAAAGCATTAACTTATTTGATTTTTTACCTAAAACAGATGTAATATATTTTTGTGGTTAATATTGAAAGTTTAATTTACTGATTAATGCAGAGGTGGGACTGTTGTATATACTTTTTCTTTAAAAATATATCAATGTTCTAAAAACTTATAAAAATCAAAAATTATCGAAATATCGTCTTGTACCCCATATATTTATGATTTTAAGACGATCTTGCGATGTCCGTCCTTCATTCCTTCCGTCCGTAATTTTTTTTTTTTACGGAAAAAAAATTTAAATTACAAAATTTGTTTTTGCTTTCAAATTCATTTTTATTTTAAATGCTTTTAGCATTGTGGAGGTTTACCGCCAATTCGAATTTACATTTATTTTTTGTTTTAGCATAAAACACCCACACTGTAATATTATTCAAACAAACTTTTCAACATTGTTTATAATTTTCTTTCATTGTTTCTAAAACTTTCTTTGCTTGTCTTATTTTGTTTTTATCATTTTAATTAACTTTAAATAGAGCATAAAAAACAACTTCTGCAAAAAGCAAGACACAACTCTTAAGTCACTTTCGACACTTATCAGCACACCACCTGTTTGTAATACTTGATGTTAATGAAGCCTGTTCTTTTTTATGTTTTATTTATAAAAAAAATTAAAAACTTAACATATTTTTTTAGGAACTGGTCGACCTTTAAAGATTTTACAAAATTAATCAATAACACTGTTCAACAATTTCATTTTTTTTTTTTTTCAAAATTACGGGGTTCCTGCGATTGATTCTGGTAGAGGAGACCAAAAAAAGTATTCCTGTGACAGTGTTTTGTTAGATCATATCGAAATCATATTTAAGCGAGGAGGGGTCTAAAATCTTCGCCTTTAATTGTGTTCTTGCAGAATATAGGTAAATGAAATTATATTTTCTTTGCATCTGAGGTGTAAAGTATGCATTATTGTAGTGTTTTTATAAAAATTACTAGCTTACCATCCCGGTACTTCGTTACCGGTTGTATTGAATACCAGATAAAAGAAGGATCAGGATTACTTTATTAATTTCAAAAAAATTCCACTAAGTAGTCTTTGTTTTATTTACTTGTGGACGTTTAAGTCTTCCATAAAAAAATATTTCAAAGAATAATTTAAACAATAAAATTTGAATAACTTCGCTGGTACGTTATTATGTTCGTTCCGGGGAAAAATATATTGACAATTTTCGAGCCCTTATGTCGGGATTTTGGATTTTGAGTGAATAAATATTTCAGAGAAAATAGAAATTGGAATAAAAAAAATAAGTTTGAGTGAAAAAATATATAGAGCGAAAAAATGTGGAGTAAAAAAAGCTAAACACGAAAAACTTTAGTAAAAAATATCATTCCATATTGTTCCCTGCTCTATTCCATTTTGTTCCCCGTTAATTTCCAATTCCATCTCCTTCTTCTAAGGTCATTATTATAGGAACAAAAAAAGTAACAAAAGTACATTTTATTACTCCCATTAGAAACGGAATTTCCAAAAAGTACATCTTCCAGAATGCTTTTCTTCACCGAAGGATTCTATAATTCATTTTTCAATTATCTAGGATCATTGTTTCAGCAAATATTAAAAGTACTTTTTATCCCCGTTAAGAAACTTTTCCCAATCTTTTTTTTTTCACCGAAGGATTTTGCATTCCAAATTTTAAGTTTCTGTGACCATTATATCAGGAAATAAATAAGTACACTTTTTTACCCCTTTAACTACCTTTTCCAATTTCAACTTTCTATGATTATTATTTTAGGAAATAAAAAAAGTACAAACAGTGTCCTTCCGTTCCTTTAAACAAAACGTACTTTTTATAGAAGGTACTTCTTATAGAATGTACTTCTTATAAAAGGTACTTTTTATAAAAGGTACTTTTAATAAAAGGTACTTTTTATTAAAGGTACTTTTTATAAAAGGTACTTTTTATAAAAGGTACTTTTTATAAAAGGTACTTTTTATAAAAGGTACTTTTTATAAAATATACTTTTTATGAACGGTACTTTTTTAAAAGGTACTTTTTATAATAGGTACTTTTTATAAAAGTTACTTTTTATAAAAGGTAGTTTTTATAAAAGGTACTTTTTATAAAAGGTACTTTTTATAAAAGGTACTTTTTATAAAAGGTACTTTTTAAAAAAGGTACTTTAATAAAAGGTACTTTTTATAAAAGGTACTTTTTATAAAAGGTACTTTTAATAAAAGGTACTTTTTATAAAAGATACTTTTTATAAAAGGTACTTTTTATAAAAGGTACCTTTTATAAAAGGTACTTTTTATAAAAGGTACTTTTAATAAAAGGTACTTTTTATAAAAGGTACTTTTTATAAAAGGTACTTTTTATAAAAGGTACTTTTTATAAAAGGTACTTTTTATAAAAGGTGCTTTTTATAAAAGGTACTTTTTATAAAAGGTACTTTTTATAAAATGTACTTTTTATAAAAGGTACTTTTTATAAAAGGTACTTTTTATAAAAGGTACTTTTTATAAAAGGTACTTTTTATAAAAGGTACTTTTTATAAAAGGTACTTTTTATAAAAGGTACTTTTTATAAAAGGTACTTTTTATAAAAGGTACTTTTTATAAAAGGTACTTTTTATAAAAGGTACATTTTATTAAAGGTACTTTTTATAAAACGTACCATTATTTCAGTAAATAAAAAAAGTACCAAAGGTACACTTTTTTCATTTTACCCCCGTAGAGTCAACATTGGCAAAAACCCAGCCTTGGTGAATAATTTTTCCAGGAGGTGAACCTACATTGCAAATTTTAAGTTTGTAGGACCATTATTTAAGAAAATATAAAAGGTACTAATAGTAGAGTTTACCATTTTTACCCCCTTAGAATCAACATTGGCAAAAATACAGCCTTAGTAGATCTATATTCCGGGAGCTGAACCTACATTTCAAATTTCAAGTGTCTAGGACCATCATTTAAGGAAATATAAAAAGTACCAAAGGTACAGTTTTTTACCGTTTTTACCCCCTTAGAATCAACATTAGCAAAAATCCTGCCTTACTGGATCTATATTCCGGGAGGTGAACATACAGTTCAAATTTCAAGTTTCTGTGACCATTATTTCAGGAGATATAAAAAGTACCAAAAGTACAGTTTATTACCCTTTTTAACCCCTTAGAATCAGCATTGGCAAAAATCCGGCCTTACTGGATCTATATTCCGGGAGGTGAACATACAGTCGAAATTTCAAGTCTTTGTGACCCTTATTTCAGGAGATATAAAAAGTACCAAGAGTACAGTTTTTTACCCCTTTTACCCCCTTAGAATCAACATTGGCAAAAATCCGGCCTTACTGGATCTATATTCCGGGAGGTGAACATACAGTCCAAATTTCAAGTGTCTAGGACCATTATTTAAGGAAATATAAAAAGTACCAAAGGTACAGTTTTTTACCGTTTTTACCCCCTTAGAATCAACATTAGCAAAAATCCTGCCTTACTGGATCTATATTCCGGGAGGTGAACATACAGTCCAAATTTCAAGTCTCTATGACCATTATTTCAAGAGATATAAAAAATAACAAAAGTACAGTTTTTTACCATTTTTACCCCCTTAGAATCAACATTGGCAAAAATCCAGCCTTAGTGGATCTATATTCCGGGATTTGGACCTACAGTCCAAATTTCAAGTCTCTAGCTTCAGCGGTTTGGGCTGGGCGATGATGAATGTGTATGTCAGTCAGTCACGTTACTCTTTTATATACATAGAATATAGGTGGACTTTTGCAATGACAGGGTTGCCATGGTTACTGTAGAAGACATACATAAATGGCCAAAGCTGGCGATTTAAGTTTTTAAGTTAAATTTAAAATATTAGTTTATTAAAATTATTCCTAAGCACCAACTACATATAAAAAGCTTAAGATATTTAATATTGTTTCATTTGCAGAGGGATTATTAAAAAACTAACATTGCTCAAGAAATTCTCCTTTTTATTGTATTAAAATTAAATAAGCCAACATGATGAACTTCTGCATAAATTGTTTTTAATACACCCACTCTCCCCGCACAACCATAAATACCTAAAAGGCATTTTAGTAATGAAAAGAAAAATGTGTTATAAGTTGTAAATCTGTTCGCAAAGAAACACGATTCCATGTACCTATAATACATGGTTGGTAGATCATCATCATTGGCAACAGCAGCAACAGCAGCAACCACAAACTTTACAAAAGAGAAAAAAAATATTGAATAAAGGATAACAAATTATAAAGAAAACAATTATTTATATGCAGCAGTATTTAAACAGGTTTACAAGATGTAGCATAAACGGGATTTTTTTTATAGAAATACAGTGAAAGCTAAGAAAAAATTTTATACTTTTTTGTATCCAGAAAACAAGTTAAATTCGACTTGACCGAATTCATGATTACCCTTGCAATACCCAAAAACATTTTAAATAGAAAAGGATATGAGTGCAAAAACACTTTCGCATGATTGTAATTCATTTTAGTAAAAACAAGTGAGAGTGCTAAATTCGGCTGTGAGGAATCTTTTTATATCCTCCAAAATGTAAAAAAATATAAATAGAAATTCCAGGGGCGGTTTTTTTTGGGTGTGGGAGACGTTTTGACTATTGCAAACATTTGTAAAATAAAAAAAAATTATACTAATATGATTTTTTTCCTTGTCTGCCAATATAATTTTTCCCTACACAGAAAAAACAAAATTTTCCAATGAACGACTTTGATAGTATTAATGAAAAAATTCATACAATTTATTAACTTTTTCATAATAATTATAAAATTTTTCATAGTATTTATGAAAAATGTTAAATAGTTCTTAAATTTCACATATTATGATTTATTCATTAATACTATGAAAAAGTTTATTAGTATTATGAAAAAGTTAATAAATTGTATGAATTTGTTCATAAATACTATGAAAGTCGTTCATTGAATTTTTTTTTGTGTGTATCTTTTCTTAATTCTGAAAAAAATATTTAAAAGAAATTTTTTCCATAAATTCTCTTTTTTTAATTTATACCACTGTTAATCATACCTTTTGTTATTTTTTATGTTTAAATTGCTTTATCTTTTTTTTATTCTTTATCTTACGAAAAAAAATATAAATCTGATGTTGAATTTCACCTGTTGTTGTATTAAATAAACATAATATTCATGCAATATTTAATATAAATTCATATTTATTCATACTCATATCTAAAGTACATTAAAACCTTTTGTGTTAAACGATTATTAAATTAAATATACAAAATATAATAACAGTGTATTGTATAATAATCATAAATTGGCCCCAAAGGAAATACTTTGATGGTGGTGGTGGTTGTAGGTTCACATACACAAACATATGCATAACATAACATATTATATACTATGTAGGCATGGTAAAATGTAACTTAAATAACTGCAGTAACAAAAAAACGTAAGTGGTGTAAGGAAAATGTGTGTAAACATGTTTTCTTATGCATGTTAAAACATGTTAGCACCCACATTTTCATATTAACATGATTAAATTTGTGAGAGTGAGAGTAATAGTAAGTAAATAATTGAAATTTAATAAAAGAATTAAAGAGCTTTTTCTTACACAAATGTAAGAATTTGTTTTTCCTATAGAAAATGACTCAGACTCCGAGGCATTTATCTATTGAAAAAGCGTCTCAGAGTCTGAGACATTTTCTCTATAAAGAAAAAGTCTCAAATTCTGAGACATTTTTTCTATAAAGAAAAAGCATCGGATTCTGAGGCATTTTTAGCATGATAATGTTTTTAGGCTGGTGTCTAATTTTAAAAAAGTTGCAGGACGCCACCTCAGTTTGACTATATAAGCTAACAATTAACGAAAAAAAACAAGAATTACTATTTTCATTTTCTTAAAACCAACAATTTTAATAACTTGGGTTTGTAACTTTGATAATAATTCACCTCGTGGTGAATAACACCTTTTTTCACCAGCTGGTGAATAAAAAGTAACATAATTATTTTTGAACAAAAAAAAATTTTTTTTCATAATTTTTTTTTTTTTTTTTTCATTAAACTTTTTTTTCGTCAAATTATTTTTTCATCATTTTTTTTTTCATCAAACTTTTTTTTCGTCAATTTTTTTTTTGCATCAAATTTTTTTTTTCATCAATGTTTTTTCCGTCAAATTTTTTTTTCATCAATTTTTTTTTTTCATCAAATTTATTTTTTTTTTTCATAAATTTTGTTTTTTTTCATCAAACTTTTTTTTTTATCCTTTTTTTTTATCAAATTTTTTTTTCATCAGTTTTTTTTCATCAATTTTTTTTTTCATCAAAATTTTTTTTTTCATCAAAATTTTTTTTTTCATCAATTTTTTTTCCATAATTTTTTTTTTTCATAAATTTTTTTTTTAGCAATTTTTTTTTTCATCAAATTTATTTTTTTTTTCATAAATTTTGTTTTTTTTTCATCAAACTTTTTTTTTTTTTTCCTTTTTTTTATCAATTTTTTTTTTCATCAGTTTTTTTTCATCAAATTTTTTTTCATCAATTTTTTTTTTTCATCAAATTTTTTTCATTAATTTTTTTTTCAGCAATTTTATTTTTTTTTTAAATCATTCGACACACAATAAATTAATGTTGTACAACCAAGTTCTCAAACCTGTATGGTTGTATGGCATTCAAATTTGGGGATGCGCCAAAAACCATGTAATAGAGACAGTTCAGCGGTTTCAAAACAAAGTTTTAAGAAACATAGTAGGTGCACCATGGTACATTAGAAATGAAGACCTTCATCGGGATCTTAAAATAAACTCCGTTAAACAGGTTGAAGCTATGAGGCAGAACATGAATGACACACTCAATCATGACCTTACAAAAATCTCCGAGTGGGGTCTTGCGAATCAGGTCGATTTTAATGCTCGTAAAACCCAATGTTGTATGCTGACCCACAGACGCCTTGTGGAATCAGCGTCATCTGTATCCATGGGCGGTATAGCTATTGAGGAATCAGACACTCTTGATGTTCTAGGCATGAGAATCCAATGTGATGTTCGATGGAACCAACATGTTTTTCAAGTTTCGAAAGAAGCATTTAAGTGTCTTGGTTTTTTAAAACGGTGCAAGATCTTCTCACTATTTATACCGCCTATATCCGACCGAAAATGGAATACAACTCCCATATCTGGGCAGGTGCTTCAAGGTCTATCTTAAAGCTTCTGGACCGGGTGCAAAGGAGTGCGTTGAAGCTCATCAATGATAGTAGGGTATCCAGCTCTATGGATTCATTGGAGCATCGTCGGAATGTGGGTTGTGCGTCATTGTTCTATCGATATTACCACGGTAAGTGCTCAGCTGAGATCCCTGAGACGCGGGTGCATACCCGTAGTACTCGCCTTTCCAGCAACTCACATCCGTTTGTTGTCGATTGTCCAATGTATCGCACAACGCATTACAGAGAAAATTCGTTTCTCGGTCGAACTAGTCGTATGTGGAATAAACTCCCCGCAGAAATCTTTCCA
The DNA here is from genome assembly GCA_963921195.1 of Pegoplata infirma. Classification (NCBI taxonomy): domain Eukaryota; kingdom Metazoa; phylum Arthropoda; class Insecta; order Diptera; family Anthomyiidae; genus Pegoplata; species Pegoplata infirma. Next base: position 39,484,799 of record OY992536.1, read on the forward strand.
GTAGGCTATAATTTAGAAAAGTTCAAATTAAATGTCCACAAACACTACTCCCTCTTTCCTTCTCCTCATAACCTTTTTTCCTAATACCAACACAATGCATTGCATAAGTAGGGGGCATCCCCTGAGTGTTGGCTCAAAGTAAAAAAAAAAAAAAAAAAAACTCGGAAATTCCTCCGTTGCTTAATACATCCGTATTAAGCAGAAGGCTAAATCGTTTCAAACCTCATGATCTGGTTACACGGTTCGATGGGAAACATCAAGGCCAATGAGCCTATAAACTAATAAATATCTATAAATGAACTACTAGGTAGTCACTAAATGAGACTAGTTGTAGGTTAATGTTAAGCAAAACTAATCTAAATTTGTTTAAATAAAGAAGAAAAAAAAAAAAAATTTTTTTTTCATCAAATTTTTTTTTTTTATAAATGGATTTTTTTTTTTATTATTTTTTTTCATTATATTTTTTTTTCATTCATTTTTTTCATCAAATTTTTTTATAATTTTTTTTTTTTTTAAATTTTTTTTATTAAATTTTTTTATCAAATTTTTTATTATCACAGAAACAATAATTTAAAAATAACGACTTTAAGTCGCCCTATGTCGCAATAATCAATATCTTTGGAAATATGGCAACACCTAACATTTGTGTCTAAAATATAGACCATGTCTGGCAATGTTTGCAAAAATAATTACTTAGATCAGAATTGATGAAGGAGAGGAAGAAGAATAATGATTACTAAAAATAGAGTTTGTTTACACAAATTACAATAACAACTCTTCTGTTAGAAAAAACAACAGCAACAACCAAACTCGAATTGAAAAAATCACGATTAAGTTGATACTTGCTTAACAGCCTACTTGGCGTATCGGTCTAGAGTGATTGTACGTTACAAGCAGTTAATAGAAAAGTGTTACAGATGATGGGTTCAATCCTTGTCGGCTGCGATCTGTTAATAATTTTCACATATAGAGTTCTATTGACTATTAACTAAATAAATTTGACATTAAAAGTTTTTCTGAAGATTATTTATTATAACTGGATAATATGAAACTAGTAAGAAACAAACCAGGATGTCTTAAATTTTTAGAAAAATTAAAATTTTCTATCACACTTTTCTCAATTCAAAACCATATATAATTTTTTTTTTCATATTTTTTTTCATCAATTTTGTTTACATCAAAAAATTTTTCTTTTCATCAAAAACTTTTTTTCATCAAATCTTTTTTTCACCAAAAATTTTGGGTTCAATTAAAATTTTTTTTTAACATAATTTTGTTTTTCGTAAAAAAAAAAAACATTTTTTTTACCAAAACTACTTTTTTAACAAGTCTTAGCTTTTCGCATAATAATTTTCAATTTGTTTATCAAATGTACATAAAACAAGTGAGAGTGTTATATTCTTTGGTGCCGAATATTTTATGCTCTCCAAAATGTAAAAACCCTTTTTTGCACTTATTTTCGCACTCACTTATGAAATGTACAGCTCTTTTGGTTTTTTAATGGGATTCTCGACTGATATTTCAATTCGTATTGCATGGAATAGCAAAGTAATATAACATTATTTTTTCTAAAAAAAACTTTGCTTTGGCAAGTACACCCAAATCTTCCGTAAAACATTATCATGATTTAATGTTTTGGGCAAGAGTACAAAATTCGCAGGCATTTTTATAGAAAAAATGTCTCAGAATCTAAAACTTTTTCTATATGGAAAAAGTGTCTCAGAGTCTGAGGCTTTTTCTTTATAGAAAAAATTTCCCAGAATCTGTCTCAGAATGTCTCAGATTCTAAGACATTTTTCCTGCAGAAAATATAAGGTTCTTAGATATTTTTTTCAAGAAAAATTCCCTTAAAAGAGACTTAATATAATTTATTAAAAAAAATGTTTGCAAATTTGCATAAATATTTTTTTTTGCGTTTTAGTTTTTCTTTTTCAAATCATAAAGTCATAAAATTTTAATACTGCAGATACTTTTTTTTATGAGTTCAATCACAATATTTTATTGAACTATTTTTTACCAAACTTATTTTGTTTTTTCTTATTTTCTCAAGGATTTTCTAGGTGAACGTGTAGTTTTCTTTTTTTTTTTTGGTTATAATGTAAAAGGAAAATACCAAAAGATCCAAGTAAATAACTGAAAAATAAATATAAAGTACTATTGGTTTTTGTTGGATTTACTTTTCCATAAAAGTTTCAATATTTTAATAAAAAACAAGTAAAAAAGAAAATTCGGCCTTGCCGAATGTAGTGATACCCTCCACAATTTCAAAAAGATTATTGCAAAAAACTTTATTTAAAAGAAAATTACTTTTGAAAAAAAAAATTTCCGCGAAAAAAAATTTTGGTAAAAAAAAAATCCGCGATTTTTTTTTTGTCAAAAAATATGTTCGTACTTGTTTAAATACCATTTGGTGTTCAATTATGTTTACATATGTCAACCAGTTCTGGTTGACATATGTTTACATATGTCAACCAGAAGCATTTTGTATTTTTAGGTTATATTGAATGTACTGAAATTTTTGAGGTGTGCTTACATTTTCGTTCATAACTTTTGAACCGCTGAACCGATATCGCTCAAATGCAATACCAAACTTCTCGGGAGAACTTTCAATAAATTTGTTAAGTTTCAGTCATCTTTGTGCAATATTTTGTCAGTGACAGCATTTTCCACAGACAGACAGACGGACAGACGGACAGACGGACATCGCTAGAATGTCTTAAAATCGATCGGGCATCATGAATATATATACTTTATGGGGTCCCAGACCGATATTTCGATGAGTTACAAACGGAATGACAAACTTATATATACCCTCTATCACTAATTGGAGGGTATAAAAAATGGCACATGAACTCTACTAAAAAAATTGCTGTTCTCCATACTATACAAACATGTGGGATTCCTTTCACAAAACACTTTGGTTTTGTGAAGTTTTATAAACAGAAGTTTAACATTAAGGTGATTCAAAATGATAAGAAATTAAAAAAAAAAAATATTTTAAATTTCAAAAACAATTTTTTAATAATTTATGAATTTTTAAAATTTTTAAGATATGATGATCTTCTTAACATTTTGTTTAGATCTATAAATTATATCTATTTGGCTATAATTTTGAATAACCCTATTATGTATGCCAATAAAAGTTATTGCAATGCTCAAACAAAACACAGAAAAAAATATCGTGATTTTTTTATTCAATTAAAATTTTACTTGATATTAAGAGTAACCTCAATTTAACGTTGTAATTGATTCAATTAATGTTTTAATTGAATTTTTAATTTTGCTGAAAAAATTTAATAAATTGGTTTTGTATTCATTGTTGTTAGCGGTCAACCAGCACACATTCGCATAAACATGCAAAAATAGCTAAAAAAAAACTTTTAATGCTACAATGCGTTATTAATATATTCGTATTTTAGTGATAGGTCCAAACAATTTTTTAATTAAATCAACAAATTTCGTAATTGAAATTTATTTTTATTTTTTTTCTGTGAACTACTAACTTTGCATTCACACACATGAATAACAAAATCATTTTCAAAAAATAAAGTTGGGTAAAACAAAGGTTATTACTCCATATCAGTAAATGAAAAAAAAGGAAATATTTATGTTTTTATAGTCACACACAAAATATAAAAAAAATAAATTCTCACTAGAAAAACTTCAAATGGAATTTTAGAATTTGAAAATGATTGGGTTTTCTACCTACAACTTTCAACAATAAACTTTTGGGTAAATTGAGAAAATTTTTCTTATAAATATGGGTTTGGAAAATTGGAAAAAAATACAAGTTTTTATTTAATATACTTTGGGAAAATGTTTGGTAGTTGTTTGTACTAACTGCCAATTTTATGATAGAGGGTACAGTGACTCACGCCTTAAGGGGGGCATTAAATAAAAAAAGACAGCCTTAATGTAAACAATTTTTTTTTTTGACAGATAAACTATTGTTATATTTTTAAAAGTTTATAACACAAAATTTGGTCAAGTAGAATTGCCAGTGTTGCCACTCAATGAAGAATGTTTTTTTAAAGGACAAAATCGGCTGGTACAGCAGAATGCTGTACACCTGGTACAGCAGAATGCTGTACACCTGATACAGCAAAAACTACTAAACCGATTTTGATGATTTTTTTTTTCAATTTGTAGATTATTAATTTCTATAGTATAGAGATGCGCGCGTGACACGGATTTTTCGTGATTCAAGTGATTCATGCGTGAATCACGCGTGATCATGAGTGTAATTTGTTTTTACTCGCGTGATCGTGAGTGCGCATGATTAGAAAAAATAGTTGCGTGATTATTTTTGTACAGAAAACAAGTAAAAAATCTCATTATGTTGAATTAGGAAGGTACTTTAAACAAAATTCTGATTTTAATAAATTTTTATTATTGTTTTGAAGAAATTAAATTAAAGTAAAATAAAAATTTGTTAATTTTAATTTCGTGAGTCTTCGTGAGCGTGAGTATTTCATGAGCGTGTGAAAATTGTTAGGTACTTTCGTGAGCGTACGTGAAAGTGATCAGAATAAACAATTTCGTGCGTAATCGTGCAATATTTTTATTTCGTGCATGAGTCAAAATTTACTCACGCGCCCATCTCTACTCTAGTTCTTACTGTGGAAATTTTCTTGAAATTTTGCCCTAATTATCTTTTTAATGAAAGGAGAAAAGTAAAATGTTTAATTTTTTAAGATTAGTTAGCATAACTTTCATAAAAATCAATATTTTAAAAAAATGGCCCCGGTAAGAACCACATAATTTAAAAATCTATAAATCAAAAAAAAAAAAATATTAAAATCAGTTCAGTCCCAACAAAAACTTGGTAATGACACATCATTACCATTCGAATTACTTAGTAATGATAGAAAATTACCTTTAGCATTATTTTGAAATGTAAAATAAGGACTCAGGCAGAAAAATACAAACGGGAGAGCGCTGGAAAAGTACCTTTTATGGTCGCTTGTGTGCTGGGAAAGCACCAGAGTTTAGTTCTCTTCCAGTGTCCAAAATGATAACCACGGTAAACGGTATGCCGTTGCTATTTTAAAGCGCTTTGAAAGCGCTTTAGAACAAAAAATATGGTACTGTTGTAGCACTTTTAGAACAAAAAATTGGACGTATCTAAATTGTATACATAAGTCCATAAGACACAACTTTTTTTGGTGTTTATTTGAATAAAGAAATTTTTTAAATTAGGATAAAAAATTTATTGAATTTTGAACAAACTTTGAACAATTTTCTAAGTCCCAGAAAAAATTTGTTAACAGTTTTCTTTGCGTTTTGGAATAAAAAATTTATTAAAAATGCTGCTAGGAAAAAATTTGGAAAGTCCCGAAAAAAAGTGGTGTATTGAACCAAAACGGATATGTATCCGGAGTTTAAGGGTGATGTATCCGGAGTTTACGACACTTCCTCACGAAAGAAACAGCTGTTTTTACATAAAAGGTGTCAAGTTTGTAATATGTAGGTCATTGTGTTTAAGTGCAGGGAAATAAAAAAAATTCCAATTGTTATGAAAATTAATAAATTTTAATAAAAAAATTATACTTTGAACGGCTTTAAATAAATAAACATTGGCAAAGCACTTGGAAATCACTTTTTCGAATTCATACTACCTTCTACACAAAAAAAAAGTGCTTTGCCTAGACCTTTTCTTTGGAACGGTTGGCAGTTCTGCCTGGGGACTTATTAATAATGACTTACCTAAGTCATTATAATAAAATAAAAAAAATTCAGAACTAGATTTTCACTTTTTGACTCACTGTACATTATTTGTTAAAAAAAAAAAAATATTTTTTTTTTTAATTTTTTTTTTAAATACTTTTTTCATTACCTATACGTATATATGAGGCATTCCACACCAAATGTCACATTAAAACGGAATGCACCACAATGTCAAAAATTTACAATCTTATATAGTTTTGTATGGGCTATCGATAAAATTTTTTTTTTGAAAAATTTTCAGAACCCGTTCTAAAATTTTTCATTTTTTAAAAAAGTCAATTTATCAAAAATCCGGCCACTTTTTTCTCTTTTTTAATTTTTTTTTTTTTTAAGTTTAGATGTTTGTCCATCCACACAAAAAAATGCATGTGTACCGTAAACTTCTGTATAGGTTGTATGGATAGCCCTATATTGAACTTAGAAAATTTCGTTTTTGGGTTTTCAATTTTTCAAAAACTGGGCTTAGGAGGCGTGGTCAAATGTTGGAAAAATGGTAAATTTTGTGGCGAGTTGCCTTGATTAAATATTTATCACATTAAAACGGAATGCACCACAATCTCAAAAACTTACATTCTTATATAGTTTTGTATGGGCTATCGACAAAAGATTTTTTTTTTGGAAAATTTTCAGAACCCGTTCTGAAATTTTCCATTTTTTAAAAAAGTCAATTTATCAAAAATCCAGCCACTTTTTTTTTCTTTTTTAATTTTTGTTTAAGTTTAGATGTTGTCCATCTACACAAAAAAAATCTGAAACACATTTTTCGTTTTTTTCGAGAAAATCGCATTTAAATTTTAAATTTCAAAACATTTTTGTAATTTGCTAGTATTTTCTTGTTTTAACGTTGCGAATGAGTAATATTAATTGCATAAATATTCCTCATACGCTCTGTTGAAACAAGAAAATACAAGCAAATTACTAAATTGTTATGAAATTTAAAAATCAAATGCGATTTTCTCGAAAAAAAACGAAAAATGTGTTTCTGAATTTTTTTGTGTGGATGGACAAACATCTAAACTTTAACAAATAAAAATTAAAAAAGAAAAAAAAAAAAAAATGGCCGGATTTTTGATAAATTGGCTTTTTTAAAAAAAGGAAAAAAACGGGTTCTGAAAATTATACAAAAAAAAAAACTTTAGTCGATAGCCCATACAAAACTAAATAAGAATGTAAGTTTTTGAGATTATGGTGCATTCCGTTTTAATGTGATAAATATTTAATCAAGGCAACTTGCCACAAATTTCACCATTTTTCCAATATTTGACCACTAGGATGGCTCGTTTTTGGGCTTTTCTCTCTGATCAAATTCTAATACCCGCCAAAAGTGTCGGTCCCCTAAGGGTAACTCACATGCAAAATATCACTCCGATCGGAGTTTATCTTCTGTCTCCACTTTGAGCCTCAAAATTGCGGTTTTCGCAAAAAAGGACTTTTTAAAAAAAAATAAAAAAAAATTTAAGTTTTTTTATTAAAATAGTTAAAAAAATATTTTTGTATAATATTTGATCGTAAATACTTAAATATGAAATTTAAAGATTTTTCGGTATCATTAACCCGTTCAAACTTGATACCAAAAAAATGGCATGATTTTGGGGGCGTTCTCAAAACACCTTTTTTCAAAATTTGAAAATTTTATTAAAAAAAAAATTTAAATATACCATTTTTTCTTTCTGAATTCATTAAGAACTCCTTGGAGAAGAAAAATGTGAAATATGGCGGATATCCGTAGATCCACTTTTCGTTAATCGCGGGGGGAAGTTAGCGGATTTCAAGGAAATGTTGGTTTTATCAATAATTTGGATTAATAAAATCTTATAAATTTTATTTTTTTGCAAATTAACGGTTTTTTTGTGTCGTGGCATTCTATTATATAACTTTAAGTATGTCATGAAATCTTACAGATCTAGGACGTCTTTAAACCACATTGGCTGGGGGTCAAAAATTACCCCCGCGGAAAATTTGAAGTTTAGAGCTTAAACTTTGTGCTATAAACAAGTATAAAAAGGCTTTTATGTTTTTTACCCCAACTATTATTTCGTATTAATATATTATCTTTAAAAAAATCGTTAACCCTTCTTGGTAGGGGGTCAAAAATGACCCATTCAATAAAAAGTATATCGTCGAACTATATTCAATAAATGCCAACTCGAAAAAGCTTACTGTTCAGGAGAGCTAAAAAACTAGTTATTTCGCGTATTATTGCAAAAATAAACAATGTACCTTCCACAAGATGGTTTAAATATTCTAAACAATTTTTACCTATGCGAAAATTTTCATATTTTGCACTTGTTTGCATATTTTTCAGAGATGGCATTTATTACTATATCAAAAAACAAATATTTTTTTAGAGTTGGCATATTTTGTCGGAAAATAAAAATACATTTTTTTTGGAAAAATTTAAAAAAATTTTTTTTTTTTGGTTTTTGTTATCCCTAGTACGGTAATTGCAAAAACTGAACAAAAAATTAAAAATCTTTGCATATTTTTAAAAGTTACTAGCTCCGAAAGCCTTTTAATCTCAGGGTGGTCAACTTTAGCACTCTGTAACTCACGCTGTATTGCAATAGGGTCACTCCAAACCAGCTATTTTGAATGCTTATATCATTGACTTTATTTGCCCCATTCATAATGTTTCAATCTGATAAATAGTTTGAAAGTTACATAAATATAAGCATTTTTTTTTTGCAAACACTATTTACCGATATTTTTAAAATGGCAATATCTCGAGAACCAGTCATTAGATATCAAAATCTTTACAAGATTCGTATTTAGCATGGCAAATGCAATAAGATATGTGGTCTAATTTTTTTTAAAAAAATTTTTGAAAAATTTTTGGAAATTTACAATGGGAGTTGGCATTTATTTCCACCAAAAAAATATGTACTTTGAGTTAGCAGAATAACAAAAATGGATGTAAAACGACAACAAATTATTTTTTTGCTCTGAAATTTTTATGGCAGATAGGTATTACATAGGGGAGCTATTTGCCATCGGAAACTCATTTCCGTCAAATTTGAGTTGGCATATTTTGAATATAGGTTCACGATATATTTTTTCATATAAAATAAATTTGTGGCAATCTATTAGATAACTTTGAATCAGCCCTTAAATCTCACATGTTTGAGATATCTTTAACCCACACTGGCCAGGGGTCAAAAATGACCCCGGCAAAAAGTTTTAGGCATAGTGCTTGAATTTTTTGATGTCAACAAAATATATATTTTTTATTGAATGGGTCATTTTTGACCCCCTACCAAGAAGGGTTAACGATTTTTTTAAAGATAATATAATAATACGAAATAAAAGTTAGGGTAAAAACACAAAAGCTGTTTTGTACTTGTTTATAGCACAAAGTTTAAGCTCTAAACTTCAAATTTTATTCGGGGGTCATTTTTGACCCCCAGCCAATGTGAGTTAAAGACGTCCTAGATCGGTAATATTTCATGACAGACTTAAAGTTATATAATAGAATGCCACGACACCAAAAAACCGTTAATTTGCACAAAAATGAAATTTATAAGATTTTATTAATCCAAATTATTGATAAAACCAACATTTCCTTGAAATCCGCTAACTTCCCCCCGCAATTCCCGAAAAGTGGCTTGGCAGATATCCGCCATATTTCACATTTTTCTTCTCCAAGGTGTTCTTAATGAATTCAGAAAGAAAAAATGATATATTTAAATTTTTTTTTAATAAAATTTTCAAATTTTGAAAAAAGGTGTTTTGTAACGCCCCTAAAAACATGCCATTTTCTTTGGTATCAAGTTTGAACGGGTTAATGATACCGTAAAATCTTTAAATTTCATATTTAAGTATTTACGATCAAATTTTATACAAAAATATTTTTTTAACTATTTTAATAAAAAAACTTAAATTTTTTTTTATTTTTTTTTTAAAAAGTCCTTTTTTGAGAAAACCGCAATTTTGAGGCTCAAAGTGGAGACAGAAGATAAACTCCGATCGGAGTGATATTTTGCATGTGAGTTACCCTTAGGGGACCGACACTTTTGGCGGGTATTAGAATTTGATCAGAGAGAAAAGCCCAAAAACGAGCCACCCTATTGACCACGCCTGTTTTTGAAAAATTGAAAAACCAAAAACGTAATTTTCTAAGTTCAATATAGGGATATCCATACAACCTATACAGAAGTTTACGGTACACATGTTTTTTTTTCGCTGGACATTTGGTGTGGAATGCCTCATATACAAACTACCAGTTTCTTAACAGTTTTTATTTGAAGTAATGAATTTTTCCTAATTGTCAGTCCAATTTCAATAAACTCATTAAAATTATAGTAAACAGCAACTAATTATAAAAAGAATATGTTTATATAATAATTTGTGGTCATTGCTTGTGGCTTACATATTTCAAGTTTCTTAAAGATAATTGTATAATATTATAATTAAACATATAACTACCAACATAATTAAATTAGCATTGAGTAAAAACCTTTGGTACTAAAGTCTTATAAAAGCATAAAGCTCTTAGCTAACATACTTTCTTAGTAAAGTCGAAAACTATTTAGTAATGATTTAAGTTTTTGCTACTGACCAGAATAATAAAGCTCAAAAGAGCTTTTTTAAGCTTTTACTGTAAATTTCAAGCAGCAAGGACTTCTACATACATTTTCCGAAATATACAAAACTGTTTATTTATTGAGAGCTTTTACCCAAAACTTGTTAGTAAAGAATTATACAGAACGAGTTGGTTTACGGAACGTATGATTTATTTTAAACCCCATCAAATATCAATCATACGCAAGGTATTCTACACACATTTGTTAAACATATACAGCTGCGGTCAAAAAAATAGCACCAGGAAAAAACAAAATTTTCTTCGTTGGGTTTTTTTTAACAATATAAACTTATGAAACTGAAAACGTGTCATAAGTTACTTACAAGAGTGTGAAACAATATTACATAAGAAAAGGCTAATTTGTTTTTTTATTTCATTAAAAATTTTCAGAGTTTTTGAAAAAACTTCAAAAAGACTCAGTCAAAAAAATAGCACCACAGTACTTTTTGTATTAAAATTAAATTATTAAATTTGAAAAACAAATGGGTTATGAATTCAGTATTGTTGTGATATCTTTAAATATTAAAAAAAAAATTGTCAAGTGCTCATTGTTGACAATTACCTCTATACAACGTTATTGTACTGAATTCACGAGATTTTGGGATCTTTAATTCGAAATGGAGTTCCAGATTTGCTGAACAGCCACCCAAAGGACTTCATTACAAGTTGGTTGTATTCAAGACACTCCCTTCTCTATATCTGTCAATTAACTATCGATTTGACCTAGATCTGGGGACTGGCCAGGCCATTCCATCACGTTTTCTTTATTGTCAAGAACCAATTTTTTGCCAATTTCCCGTCATGCTTTGGGTAATTGACGTGCTAAAAGACCTTAATTAGTGGCATTTGCTTAGAAACTTATTGCAACATTATTTTCTGGAGGATATAAACGTTAAGTGTATATCCACGGTTGTCCTAGTCCAATATGTGAGCCATGGTCCAATATATGAACCCCATTCCACAGTAGGAAAATATCCCCCACACCATAAGCACCATTTAAAGTTATTTTTATTTTGAATTTTGGATTGAATTCCGCGTTTTAGGGTCTTCTGACATAGGTATGTGATCCCATGTCTCCAAATAAAACAACATTGGATTCATTTGCCCATAGATCATTGATCCACTTTTAAGCTGGTCATTCTGAGTTACTGTTAGCAAACTTCAAAGGACTTGCAGCATGCTTAAGTGCGAGTAGGCGCACTTTTCCGAGTCTACAAGCGTTAATGTTGTTGTTTTGTAATCTTTGACGAACATTTTCGCCATTTGCTGTCCCTTTTTAGCTCTGGAGCTGCCGTAAATGGGTCTTTCTTCCATTGTCTTTACAAACACCTAACCACTAATGGTGACAAACGTCGCTTGTGACTAAGTTTTTCAAGCTCTAAAGTTAATTTTGTTGAACTTCCAATCATTTTATAAGCGCATCCAACCAATTTTCCTTTTTCAGAATATGGTTTATGTTCAGAAATCATATTTTTTACAAAAGAACGTTTTTGAGGAGTGTAATTATTTCCACGTCATATTTTTATGAAAATAAATATGAAATCTTGTAATGAATTAAATTTTTTTATAATAAAAACTATCTTCCTTTAGTATTTAACACTTTTATTTTAATAATTAAAATATTATTAATTTTTTTAAAGAAATTTTGTAATTCGGTGCTATTTTATTGACTGCACTGATTCGGAGTTTTTTTAAAATATCGATCATTAAAAAAGAACCGTCCACAATTTTTGGAAAAAGTAAAAACATTTAAGGGGTTTAGACTTAGTATAAGAGTATTGCATATTTACTTTAAACGAATACGCACATAATATTTTGTTTTAATTGAATGAATAGCGATTTTGTCATTGGTGCTATTTTTTTGACCGGCACTGTAAGTGATACTCACACTCAAAAAAAAAAGTGAACTAAAAACTGGGAAAATTAACAAAATTTTGAGAAAAAAAGGGAATGATTTGGCTCCAAAGATTTTTTTTCTTGATTTTTATACCCTCCACTCTAGTGCTAGAGGATATATATAAGTTTGTCATTCCGTTTGTAACACATCAAAATATTGGTCTAGGACCCCATAAAGTATATATATTCATGATCCTCGATCGATTTTAAGTCGATCTAGCGATGTCCGTCCGTCCGTCTGTATGTCTGTCCGTCCGTCCGTAGAAAACACGCTAACTTTTGAAAGACTTCACAGAGGCTACTGAAGTTTGGCATATATGTTGGTCATTTACCTGGTCAGGTTGGTATTGCAATCCAGCCAAATCGGTCCAGTGGTTTAAAAGTTATGAGCAAAAGAGTAAATTTCGGCAAGGGGTTTTCGCAAATTTACGAGATAAAAAACACGATAACTTTCGAAAAACAATAATGAGACTGCTGACTGGCGTGTATCTTTGCCGTTCCTCAGGTCTGTTTGGAATAGAATTTCAGCTCAATCGGTCAAGTGGTTCAAAAGTTATAAGCAAAACCCCGAATTTCAGATTTTTTTCATCTTAAATGCCACGTGGTAAACAAGTTTGCAAAGCATTGGTGGTAACTAAGCAATGCTTTTCAAACTTGTTTAGTTTTAAGGCAATGCTTTTTAAACTTGTTTATTTTTAATAGCATTGGTAACTTAAAAACTACACTCGAAAATATTTTACACTCGAAAAAAATTTTACACTCAAAAAAAATTTTACACTTAAAAAAAAAAATATTTTTTTTTTACAAAAATGTCAATATTTTGTGAACATACGTACGTGCATTCACTCAGAAATATTTTTACAGTAAAAAAAACATTACACTCGAAAACAAGTTTTACACTCAAAAAAAAAAAAAATAGTAATTTTTCTTTTAAAAAAAAAAGACAAAAAAAGAGTTTTTTACTCAAAATAAAATATTTTACACTCAAAAAATATTTTACACTCAAAAAAAAATTTACACTCAAAAAAAAAATTACACAAAAAAAAATTTAGTTGTTTTTTTTACAAAAATGACAATATTTTGTGTACATACGTACGTGCATTCATTCAGAAATATTTTTACAGTAAAAAAAATATTAAACTTGAAAAAAAATTTACACTCAAAAAAAAATTAGTAATTTTTCTTTTTTTTTTAAAAAAAAAGGCAAAAAAAGAGTTTTTACTCAAAATAAAATATTTCTAATCAAAATTGTTAATTTTTTCACGTTAAAAAATGTACTACCCTTTAAAAAAAATGCATTGCGTCGAATTTAACTTTTCTACTTGTTTTTTTAATAAAAAAATAAAAATAATCATTTTTTTCAATTGTGAAGGGGATTAATATCATTGGCTAGGCCGAATTTAAGTTTTTTATATGTTTTTTATAAAAATGTTAAGAATTTAATAGTTTTTCTATTATTTTTAAATAACACCAAAAAATAGAATTTAAATTATCCAATCATCCGTTAACAATATTCAAATTTATTAAAAAACTTTCAATTGTTTTAGTTTAGTCAAACCCTCAATATGCGCCACCAATTTCTTATCATAAATATCGTTTACGAATTTTATTAGAAACTTTCAATATGTTTTTTCCCCCCTTAAGTTTTTCGATTGTTATTTTAATTATGTAACTTTTTGCAAATTTACTCTACTTTTATCTAACTTATATATTGTTTTATACTCAATATACGAAAGTTATTTAGTAACTGTGGAAATTATGTGCTAAGATGAATATAAGAGTGGTATGGATAAATTTTATTAAAGAATTTTTCAAAGTTTTTGTGCGGGAAAAATTTAAATTTTATGCTAAAAATAAATTTGAGGAAAAAAATGGTTTACATTTTGCAGGAGTTTGGACTAAACGAATGAAATATTTTATTTAAATTCTTTTACGATGTCATTTCCAAGAAATAGCCAAATTATTTTTTTCAGTCCTTTACGTTGGTATTTCCAAAGTATTTTTAAGCTGTCATTTCTATGATATTACCAAATTATTTATTCAGTCCTTTCTATAATTTGACTCTATGTATTTAAATATGTTTTCATTTTCTATACAGTTTATTATTTATGCTACAGGCAACCAACGTTCGAGTTTTGACTGACAATCTACGGTTTCATTTTTTACATGTTAAAACCTTGTTAAGGTATTTTTGTTTTGTAGTTCCTATTTGAAACTCATCATTGGGGTAATTCAAATTTGAGAAGAAAAATTGGTTAAATTTCATGAAAGAAGAACTTTTAAATTTTTTTGGAGTTTTTTAAACATCTTTCTTAACTATTCGGTTATTAGAGATGAGCGGTGATCACGTGATTAACGTGAGTCATACGTAAGTGATTTTTATTGAAATATTTGGTATAGTGGTATTAAGATGAAGTATTTTTTTTTTCAAAATGTACAACGATAGTATTTTGTTCTAAAAAGTACCAAAATAGTACATTTTTCAAAAAAGTACCAAAATAGTACTTTTTTCTAAAAAGAACCAAATTAGTTTTTATACCCTCCACTCTAGTGATAGAGGGTATATATAAGTTTGTCATTCCGTTTGTAACACATCGAAATATTGGTCTAGGACCCCATAAAGTATATATATTCATGATCCTTGATCGATTTTAAGTCGATCTAGCGATGTCCGTCCGTCCGTCCGTCCGTCCGTCTGTCTGTCTGACCGTTGAAAACACGCTAACTTTTGAAAGACTTTACGGAGCCTCCTGAAGTTTGACATATATGTTCTCCATTTACCGGGTCAGGTTGGTATTGCAATCCAGCGAAATCGGTCCAGTGGTTCAAAAGTTATGAGCAAAATAGTAAATTTCGGCAAGGGTATTTTTCGAATTTACAAGATTAAAACCACTATAACTTTCGAAAGACAATTCTGAGGGGGCTGAAGCTTAGCATATATATTTGTCGTTCCCCAAGGCTGTTTTGTTTTGAATTTCAGCAAAATCGGTTCAGTGGTTCAAAAGTTATAAGCAAATCACTGAATTTCCGATTTGTTTCACCTTAAACTGTTGAAAACTCGTTAAACAAGTTTTAAGAGCATTGTGAAATACAAGTTTCTTTAAAACTTGTTGTTGTTTGTTTTCTTGTCGTGGGGTGCAGTTTAGTTGTTAGACAAGTAAATATTTGTTATTGTTTTGTTTTTGTAACTGTATGTAACGGTGTATAGTAAGAATGTTTGGAAAAAAAAATCAAATAAAGTAAAATAAAAAGACGGAAATATGTATGTGAAATATTTTTTTTGTATTGCGTATAGGTATAAAACAACAAAAATATTTTACAAAGTAATTTTGTAACTCAAAGAAATTGTACACTAAAAAAAATATTTACACTAAAACAAATGTTACACTCAAAAAAAAAATGTATACATAATTTTTTTTTAATGAAATGTCACACTCAAAAAAATGCTGACAGTCAAGAAAATTTTACACTCAAAAAAATTTGATTGATTAAAAAAAAGTTTTACTCAAAATAATATATTTCTAATAAAAAATTTGTGATGCAATTTTTTTAAATTTTTTTAGAAAATTACTATCAGATGACATTGTGGAGGGTATTCATAGATTCGACCAAGTCGAACTTAATTTTTCTACTTGTTTTTTCTAAAAAGTACCAAATAAGTTTTTTTTTCTAAAAAGTACTAAAATTGTATTTAAAAAAAAAAGGAAATGTGTTATCGATTTTTATAAATTTTTCTTTCTCCCTACCATTTTTGCTAGTTAATTTTTATAAAAAAAGTACCAAAATAGTACTATTAATGTTTAATAGGTGTCAAGAAAATTTTTCTAATAATTTTTAACATAGAGTAAATTACTATTTTTCATGAATGTACCATATTTTATTCTATTACGAACATTAAAAAATAGAAGTACCAAAATAATACATTTTTCTAAAAAGTACCAAAATATTACTTTTTTCCTAAGAGTACCAAAATAATACTCTTTTATAAAAAGTACCAAAAAAAAAATACTTTTTTCAAAAATGTATTAAAATACTTTTTTATAAATAGTAAAAAAATAGCTCGTTGTAAATACGTACCAATATTGTAGTTTGATAAAAAATGGTTCTTTTTCTTTAAAAGTATCAAAATAGTACTTTTTAATTATAAGATCAGGAAAATGAGTTATCGATTTTTATACTTTTTTCTCACCCCCTATCATTTTTGCTAGTAGATTTTTTTAAAAAGTACCAAAATAGTACTATTAATATTTAATATGTGTCACCTAATTTTCCTAATAATTTAAACATAGAGTAAATTACTATTTTTCATAAATGTACCATATTTTATTCTATTACGAACATTAAAAAATAGAAGTACCAAACTAGTACATTTTTCTAAAAAGTACCAAAATAGTACTTTTTCTAAAAAGTACTAAAACTGTATAAATTTATAAAAAGTACCAAAAAAATTACTTTTTTCAAAAAAGTATTAAAATACTTTTTTATAAATAGTACAAAAATAGCTCGTTGTAAAAAAGTACCAATATTGTAATTTGATAAAAGAAAATGGTTCTTTTTCTTTAAATTTATCAAAATATTGCTTTTTAATTATAAGTTCAAAAAAATGTGTTCTCGATTTTTATAAATTTTTCTCTCTCCCTACCATTTTTGCTAGTTAATTTTTATAAAAAGTACCAAAATAGTACTATTAATGTTTAATATGCGTCTAGCTAAGTTTTCTAATAATTTTTCACATAGAGTAAATTACTATTTTTCATAAATGAACCATATTTTATTCTATTAAGTATGAACATTAAAAAATAGAAGTGCCAAAATAGTACATTTTTCTAAAAAGTACCAAAATAGTACTTTTTTTCTAAAATAGTACTCTTTTATAGAAAGTACCAAAAAAATTACTTTTTTCAAAAAAGTATTAAAATACTTTTTTATAAATAGTACAAAAATAGCTCGTTGTAAAAAAGTAGCAATATTGTAATTTGATAAAAAAAAAATGGCTCTTTTTCTGTATCATATTAGTACTTTTTAATTATAAGTTTAAAAAAATGTGTTATTTATACATTTTTCTCTCCCCCTACCATTTTTGCTAGTTAATTTTTATAAAAAGTACCAAAATAGTACTATTAATGTTTAATATGTGTCAAGCTAATTTTTCTAATAATTTTTAACATAGAGTAAATTACTATTTTTCATAAATATACCATATTTTATTCTATTATGAACATTAAAAACTAAAAGTACCAAAATAGCACATTTTTCTAAAAAGTACCAAAGTAGTACTTTTTTCTAAAAAATACCAAATTAGTTTTTTTTTTCTATAAAGTACTAAAATAGTACTTAAAAAAAAAAAAGTATTAAAATACTTTTTTATAAATAGTACAAAAATAGCTCGTTTTAAAAAAGTACCAATATGGTAATTTGATAAAAAATGGTTCTATTTCTTTAAAAGTATCAAAATAGTTTTTTTTAATTATAAGTTCAAAAAAATGTATTATCGATTTTTAGACATTTTTCTCTCCCCCTACCATTTTTGCTAGTTAATTTTTATAAAAAGTACCAAACTAGTACTATTAATCTTTAGTATGCGTCAAGCTAATTTTTCTAATAATTTTTAACATAGAATAAATTACTATTTTTTATAAATGTACAATTACATGTACCAAACTAAAAAATATAAGTACCAAAATAATAAATTTTTCTAAAAAGTACCAAAATAGTACTTTTTTTCTAAAAAGTACCAAAATAGTACTTTTTTTTTCTAAAAAGTACCAAAATAGTTCTCTTTTAAAAAAAGTAATAAAAAAAAAATACTTTTTTCAAAAACTATTAAAATACTTTTTTATAAATAGTACAAAAATAGTTCGTTGTAAAAAAGTAACAATATTGTAATTTGATAAAAAAGTGGATCTTTTTCTTTAAAAGTATCAAAATAGTACTTTTTAATTATAAGTTCGAGAAAATGCGTTATCGATTTTTATACATTTTTCTCTCCCCCTACCATTTTTGCTAGTCAATTTTTATAAAAAGTACCAAAATAGTACTATTAATGTTTAATATGTGTCAAGCTAATTTTTCTAATAATTTTTAACATAGTGTAAATTACTTTTTTTCATAAATGTACCATATTTTATTCTATTTCGCAAATTAAAAACTAGAAGTACCAAAATAACACATTTTTCCAAAAAGTACCAAAATAGTACTTTTTTCTAAAAAGTACCAAAATATTACTCTTTTATAAAAAGTACCAAAAAAATTACTTTTTTTCAAAAAAGTATTAAAATCCTTTTTATAAATAGTACAAAAATAGCTAGTTGTAAAAAAGTACTAATATTGTAATTTGATAAATAATGGTTCGTTTTCTTTAAAAGTATCAAAATAGTACTTTTTAATTATAAGTTCAAAAAAAAGGTGTTATCGATTTTTATACATTTTTCTCTCCCCCTACCATTTTTGCTAGTTAATTTTTATAAAAAGTACCAAAATGTACTATTAATGTTTAATGTGCGTCAAGCTAATTTTTCTAATAATTTTTAACATAGAGTAAATTACTATTTTTCATAAATGTACCATATTTTATTCTATTACGATTATTAAAAAAATAGAAGTACCAAAATAGTACATTTTTCTAAAAAGTACCAAAATAGTACTTTTTTCTAAAAAGTACCAAAATAGTACTTTTTTCTAAAAACTACCAAAATAGTACGCTTTTATAAAAAGTGCCAAAAAAATATTTTTTTTCAAAAAAGTATTAAAATACTTTTTTATAAATAGTACAAAATTAGCTCGTTGTAAAAAAGTACAAATATTGAAAAGTGAAAAAAAAAAAAAATGGTTATTTTTCTTTAAAAGTATCAAAATAGTACTTTTTAATTATAGTAAGTTCAAAAAAATGTGTTATCGATTTTTATACATTTTTCTCTCCCCCTACCGTTTTTGCTAGTTAATTTTTATAAAAAGTACCAAAATAGTACTATAAATGTTTAATATGTGTCAAGCTAATTTTTAACATAGAGTAAATTACTATTTTTCATAAATGTACCATATTTTATTCTATTAGGAACATTAAAAAATAAAAGTACCAAAATAGTACATTTTTCTAAAAAGTACCAAAGTAGTACTTTTTTTCTAAAAAATACCAAAATAGTACTCTTTTATAAAAGGTACCAAAAAAATTACTTTTTTCAAAAAAGTTTTAAAATACTTTTTTATAAATATTACAAAAATAGCTCGTTGTAAAAAAGTACCAATATTGTAATTTGGTAAAAAAATGGTTCTTTTTCTTTAAAATTATCAAAATATATAGTACTTTTTAATTATAAGTTCAAAAAAATGTGTTCTCTATTTTTATACATTTTTCTCTCCCCCTACCTTTTTTGCTAGTTAAATTTTATAAAAAGTACCAAAATAGTACTATTATCGTTAAATATGCTTCAAGCTAATTTTTTTTTATAATTTTTAACATAGAGTAAATTACTATTTTTCATAAATATACCATATATTATTCTATTACGAACATTAAAAAATAGAAGTACCAAAATAGTATATTTTTCTAAAAAGTACCAAAATAGTACTTTTTTCTAAAAAGTACGAAAATAGTACTCTTTTATAAAAAGTACCAAAAAAATTACTATTTTCAAAAAAGTATTAAAATACTTTTTTATAAATAGTACAAAAATAGCTCGTTGTGAAAAAGTACCAATGTTGTAATTTCCTTTTTAAGAAACACCCTAATATATATGTTTGTATATGTGTACACTAAAAATATGTTTGTGTTAATAGGGTTATATTTTGAGGTTTGTAACCTTACGGGTATCAAATTTGACTTTGAGTTATTGTGTATATGATTCAATTTTTGCTCTAAATGTTTTAATAAATAAATAAATATTTACTTATATTTTTAAAGGTTTATTTGAGCAAATTAAGTTATTTAACTATATTAATTGGAAAAAGTTCTTGTTATAGAAATCAATTTTCATGCTGTGCTGTAATTAATTTCTGAAAATATTTTTTTTTTATCGTTTGTTAGGCCAAATCAAATGTTTGTTAATATTAGTATTTTGACGCAAAAAACAAACAACTATGTATGGCGCACAGCATGTTAAAAAAGTAATTAACCATTTAAATTAAATACATCATTAATTTTTAGTTATTGCTGTTGAAGCGAATGAAAAGTAAAACAATGGATAAAAATCCATCAATAAAACAAAACAATCACAGTATAGCTATAATTTGTAAACAAATTGGACTTATTAAATCCATTTGTTAATAAATCTCTAAGTTATGCTTTAAAAAAGCTGCAAGATATTAGAAAATATTTATACCCACCCCACCCTACCCTTCGTCGATTCCCAGGCAAATTATGAAGAAGTTCCTTCATAAGGAACTAAATCACTTTTTCGGTCCTATCCTTTTGTGGGCGTGGAATAACAGAATTTTATAACTTATGTGCAAAAAAGTGAAAGGATGGAGAAAAAATTAACAAAAAAAAAACTTTTGAAAAAATGTATAAAAAAAGAACTAAAAAAAAATTTTATTGAAAAAAAAAATGTTTGATGAAAAAAAATTTTGGTGGAAAAAAAATTTGGAAAAATTATTAAAAACAAGTGATAAAAAAAGTTATGAAAAAATTTTGAATAAAAAATAATTATGTTGCGTTTTATGTTGCCATGCCGCACGGTCACCCAGGTTTGTGAGAACGCAGTTAGTTCAAAATGGGGAAAAAATATATGTCGAGCGATAGAATTTTTATTAATTTTGATGCTTTGAACACAAATATCAAAAAGTTTTAAAATAGGTCAAACAGTTTATCAAGATATCGCTATGTGGAATTTCTTTAAAAAAATCTTAAAATTTCTTTCCCTCAACACATTCATAGAACTTGAGTCGAGCTTTCATTTAATCTTAATTTAAGCCAAATCCGATTTTTAAAACTCGTGGCAATTCTAATGAAATTTTGGATTTTTCAATTTTTATTGATTATGGCTTTGAATTTGGCTTAAATTAAGCTTGAAATAAAATTTCTCTTAAGCTATATGACAGTGTCAAGTAATTTTAAGACTTTTTTTTAATTTTTAGCGTAGGAAAAAAACCGCCATTTTTAAAAATTTCAAATAGTGATATCTCGAAAGCCGCTCGACCGATTTTACAAATTTTTTGATATTCGGGTTCAGCGCATCAAAATTAATAAATATAAATTATCGCGAGAATTTTTTTTTTTCTTTCCATTTTACACTAACTGCATTCTCACAAACTTCAGTGCGTGAGCAATTTTTAACCGATCGAGCTATTATTTTTCTCAAATTTTTTTTAACATGAAAATGTTTTTAGGCTGGTGTCTAATTTTACAAAAGTTGCTGGATGCCACCTCAGTTTGACTATATAAGCTAACGATTTACAAAAAAGAAAATAAGAATTACTGATTTAATTTTCTTAAAACCAAAAATTTTAGTACCATTGGTTTTAAACTAGGATAATAATTCACCCCGTGAGGAGTAAAAAAAGTGTGAATAAAGCGTAACATAATTATTTTTCATAATTTTTTTTCTCATCAATATTTTTTAATATTTTTTTTAACCAATATATTTTTTCATCAATATTTTTTTCATCATTATTTTTTTCTCATCAATATTTTTTTTTTTCATCAATATGTTTATTTATCATTTTTTTTTCATGAATATTTTTATATTATTCATATTTTTTTCATCAATATTTTTTTCGTCAATATTTTTTTTCATCAATATTTTTTTTCATCAATATTTTTTTTCATTAATATTTTTTTATTTTTTTCCCAATGTTTTTTTTCATCAATATTTTTTTTCATCAATTTTTTTTTTTTTTTATCAATATTTTTTTTCATCAATATTTTTTTTTCATCAAAAAATTTTTTTTCTCAATATTTTATTTTTTATCAATATATTTTTATTCAAAATTTTTTTTCATCAATTTTTTTTTAATTTTTTTTGTCAATATTTTGTTTTTCCCAATTTTTTTTTCATCAATAAACATGATTTAAAACCATTGGTAAGTCAAAAAAATATTTTACAACGTATTTTTGTTACTCAAAAATATTTTAACACTTAAAAAAAAAAAAATACATTCGAAAAAAATTTTACACTCCAAAAAAAATTTAGTAAATTATTTATTTTTTTTTTTTTTAAATTTCTTAAAAAAAGTTTTTTTTACACAAAATAAAATATTTCTAATCAAAAATGTTATTTTTTCACATTAGAAAATTTACTATCACTTAAAAAGGGCATTGTGGAGGGTATTCATAGATTCGGCCAAGTCGAATTTAACTTTTCTACTTGTTTTATTCTATTTTTCTACAGAAAATGTCAAGGATATCGAAACGACACAGTTTTAGGGTTTGAAAAACTCTTCCATAGAAAGTACCTGAGATTAGAAAAATTTAAGACTTTAATGCTTTTTTACATTTTTTAAGGCAATTTCCTAGATTCTGATACATTTTTTTTATAGAAAAAGTATAGTTTTCTGAGGCCTTTTGCTTAGAAAAAGTATAAAATTCTTAAGCATTTTCAGAGACATATTTTCATAAGGGAATATAAGAAATTTTTCCGAAAGAAATGTTTTAGATTCTGAGATATTTTTCTAATAGTAAAGGTCTCAGCTACTTGGGCATTTTTTCTAAAGAATGTCTAAGAGTATGAATCTTAGAAATTTTTCCTACAGAAAAAGTCTTAGATTCCGAGACATTTTTTTTTTTTTTTTAGTCTCAGAATCAAAGACCTTTTCTCAGATTCTAGGATATTTTTCCTAAAATTCTCAGAATTTAAGGCGTATTTTTTATAGAAAAAGTCTTAGATTCTGAAGTATTTTTCCTATTGAAAAGTCTTAGATGCTAGAACATTTTTATAATATTAAACCTCACAAATTCTGTGACATTTTTGCCATCGAAAAATCTGAAATTTTTGTTCTAGGACTTTAAGCTTTTTTTCTATAGAAAAGGTATCAGCTTTTCCCATTAAAAGTCTTAGATTCTGAGTCTTCTTTTAAATTGAAATAATCTCAGATTCTGAGACATTTTTCCTAAGAAAAAAGAATTAGATTCTGAAACATTTTAAAAAAAAAAAATTAAATTCCAAGAAATTTTTCCTATTAAAAAAATCACAGATTCTGTGCAATTTTTCCTATAGAAAAAGTCTGAATTCTATTGCAGTTTTTCTATAAACAATCTAAAATTAGCTTTTCTTATTTTTCCTATAGAAAAATTTTCTTTTAATTTTACTTTTTTTTTACTTTTAAAGTTTTTAGATTTAAAAACATTTTTTCTAAAGAAAAATTTTGAGATTCTTGAAAATTCAAGAAAAAACTCCCACATGATTTATTATCTTTCCTTTTTACCTAGAAGAATTGTCAGATTTTCAATATATAAGTTCTCAGATTTTTCCTATAGAAAAAATGGATTTTTCATATCAAAATTGTCAAAATTATAAGATTTTGCTAAAAAAAAAATTCTCAACTTTTTTTATGGAAAAATTCACAAATTTTTCGTTTAGCAAAATTAAAAAATTTTTCGTCTAGAAAAATTTTCAAATATTTTGTCTAGAAAAATTCTGGTATTTTTTGCAAAGAAATTTTTATATTTTGAGACCTATATCTGTAGAAACATTTTAGCATTCAGAAACATTTATCCTTTAGAAAAATTTTAAGATTCTTTGAAATTTTTCAAAAAAGAATTTCTATAAAAAAAATTCTGATACAGAAAAACTTTCGCATTTTGTCCTATTGGCAACTTTTATGATCAAATTTTTCCTATAGAAAAATTTTTACATTCCAAAATATTTTTCCTTTAAAAAATTTTGAAGATTATTTGACAGTTTTCATAGAAAAAAATTCTCAGATTATTTCATTTTTTTTTGCACTTTCCTTTTTTCCTTTTCTTTTCTTTCCCTTCTTTTTTTCATTTTTCTTTTTTTTTTCATTTGAATACGGTTTGGGGGAAGGGGGGGGGGGGGGAATTTCCTTCCCCCCGTGGATCCGCGCCTGTAAATAAAAAAGTTAATTGAACTATAGCACAAAAATCGATAAACTCGAACAATTTTCAAAAAATAACCAAAAAAAAAAATAGATATTATAGAAAAAATCAATATATATCTTTCCTACATGTGTAAACCAATTCGCACACATGGAAAGCCTTCTCTTATCCAAAACTATTAAAAAATTTGAAATCGGTTGAAAAGTTTCTAAATTACATAATGTTTTGTGAGAAAAGTCTAAAAAAAAATGTTTTTTTGATAATATCTCTAAAATTTGAGGGTGTTTAACTTGGGATCATGTTAAATGGGCATTTTTGTGATCTACTCGACAAAACCGACTATGTCACATCAGAAGCATTTTTTAACTGTATCACAGTGTTAGTATTATAACTATAATAAAAGTTCACCAACTTCAAATGCGTGCAAAAAAAAAATCTAGCGCTGAACTAAAAAAAACTCATTGGGGGTTCTGTTATGGAATATTTCAAATTTTATTTGCTTTTGGTTTCATCCCATTCCGAGTAGTTTTGATTCGGTACAGACGAATTACACTTAAATTTGATTTCTCACCCCAAGCATTTTTTTCACATATTTTTTTGAAACTTAAAGACAAGTTTCAATTATGTTGTGTTTTGTTTTAAAAATCAATACATTCCCTTTTTAAAATGTTTACATAAGAAAAACAAAACCTAAGAAAACACAAGTTTGTCTTAAAAAAAAAAAAAAATACTTTTACGAAAATATTTCAATCAACAATTTTAATATAATTTGAAAATGATTGACTTCCTATTGCCATAACTATAAATATAACGACACTTAATAGCAAAAGGCTTAAGTGATAACAGCAATCAGCTGATATCAGCAAATATTTAACAAATATAAACAAAACACAAAAAAATCCTACACAAACAAAGCCATAAGCAAAAAAAACAAACACACATACAAACAAAGTTAACGTAAAGCCGCGTATACAAACACACATACATTTGTAGACACACACATTTACTTAAAACCACATGAAAACACAACAAAACATCGAGTATAAAAACACACAAAAAACAGTTTGTTGTTGTTTTTAAAAAACAAAAACCATTTTTTTTTTTCAAAAAACAAATCAAACACTAAAATTTGTTAAAAAAAATAGCTTTTCGCTTTAATACAAAAGCTAAGGATGACAACAACCTACAATTCGCTTTAGAAAAGCTTTTTTTGCCCTATCAAAACAATGAATGAAAGTAAAAATTCCTTAACATTCATTTAGTTTACGAGTAACTTTCAAAACGTTCGGTTTAAAAAAGCGGAAAAATAAAAAAAATCATACGGGAAATATTACAAAGTTGCAAAACTACAAAAAAATATGCAATAAATCATTTGAAAATATTGTTGAAAATTTGCAAATAAAAAAAATATTAAAAAAATGAAAGTTTAAAAAACAAAAAAAAAAAAATGTGGAAGAGTTGCTGACAGGGTTTATTAAAAAAAAAACTCCAACCATAAGTTGGTACTTCCAACTTTAAACCTAAATAAACAAACGTCAGCTTTCATTAAGTTTTAAAAATATAAAAGTGTGTTATTTGTGTGTGTTTCAATTTTATAATCAAAAGGTTTTAACCCTCGTAGTTGTAAACAGCACCAAAACCAAAAATTATAATTTTCTTTATGAATCACTTATTTCAAATATTTGATCTGACAAGGGAAGTATCTCAACCCTTATGAACCGATTTGCCTGAAACTTAAAATATATATTAAAGAGAAGATTTTAAGGTTGTGGTGTCTCGGCTTATCGGCCATATCGGTGTTTAAAAATTTCGTTGTCCCCTTATGAAACCATGTTGACCTTCGGGAAAATTTTTATAACTTTCAAACTAACAGGAATATCGTATAGGGCAAAAATATGGGTCGACTTAAATTTAATAAAGATTATTTCTTATCCATATGGATATCGTAGGTCTATGTCTTCACATAAGTACCCCCCAAAATTTACACATTTTCCTGAAAAAAATATTTTAAAAAGCCGAATTTTTACAAGGATTTGGATAGGCATTAAAAAAACGTTTCTTCTCATATGAAAATATCATATAGTTTCTTAAACAGAAATGTGTGAAAAATCCAAAAAAAGATTTTTTCGCCATTTTTTTACCCATGTTTTGAACCCCTAAATCCCCGATATGGCCGATAAGCCGAGACACCCCAACCTCAGAATTGTCTCTTTGATATATATTTTAAGCTTCAGGAAAATCGGTTCATAAGGGTGGAGTAACTTCCCTTGTGAGACTTTTTCTCAAATATAAATATAGATCCTAAGGCTTTTTCTAAAAAAAAAAAAAAATTCTCAGACCCTTTTTTCTATAGAAAAATTTTCGGATTCTAAGAACTTTTTTCCACAGAATGAGGCTCAGATTTCTTAAACATTTTTTGATATTTTGCAATAAAAAAAGGTCTCAGATTCCTAGATTAGTTCTTTCTTTTTTCAATAGAAAAATTCTCAGATTCTGACTCCTTCTTCCTGTAAAATAAGTTTTAGACTCTAAGGCTTTTTTCCTATAGAAAAAGCATGAGATTCTGGGTTTTTAAAGCGCTTTGATGCCTTTAAAAAAACGTTCTCAAAGCACTTTTTTATATCGGTTTTAAAACGCTTTAAATCTAGCGTAGATTGATGTTATCATTCGGATCATCTGAAGGCGCTTTGAAGTTGTAACACAGAACGCTCGTACAACCGTCCACAACGCTTTCACAACGGTTTTGAGATTGTATTTTTCTGACTGTGATGTTTCAGATTCTGAAGCCTTTGTTTTCCTAATGAAAAAGTCTCAGATTCTGAGACCTTTTTCTATGGAAAAGTCTTAATTTAGAGAAAAAGTCTGAGAAAAAGTTTCATAGAAAACGTCTCAGGTTCTGAGATATTTTTCTTATAGAAAAAGTCTTAGATTCTGAGACATTTTTCTTATAGGAAAAGTCTCAGACTATAAAACATTCTTCCTTTTCTCACAAGGGAAGTATCTCAACCCTTATGAACCGATTTGCATGAAACGTAAAATATGTATAAAAGAGGCAATTCTAAGGTTGGGGTGTCTCGGCTTATCGACCATATCAGGGATTTAGAGGTTCAAAACATGGATCAAAAAATGACGAAACTATATTATGTTTACATATGACAAGAAAGGTTTTTTTAATGCCTATCCAACGGTTGCGTAACCTTATAAAAGTTGGCTTCGTTAAATACTTTTTTCATGAAACAGTGTAAATTTTGGGGGTATTTATATGAAGACATACCCCTACAATGTCCATATGAATACGAAATAATCTTTAATAAATTTAAGTCGACACGTATTTTTTCTCTAGAGGATATTCCGGTTAGTTCGGGAGTTATCGAAATTTTCCCGGAGGTCCACAACGTTTCATAAGGGGACAACGAAATTTTGAAACACTGATATGGCCGATAAGCCGAGACACCCCAACCTTAAAATCGTCTCCTTTATATATATTTCAAGTTTCAGGCAAATCGGTTCATAAGGGTTGAGATACTTCCCTTGATAGATTCTGAGACATTCCTATCCAATGGTACATAACCTTGTAAAAATTCGGCTTCGGTAAATGCTTTTTCTTTGTAAATGTATAATTTTTTTTATTTGAAGACATACACCCACGATATCTACATGAATACGAAATAACCTTTATAAAATTTAAGTCGACGCGTATTTTTGCTCTAAACAATATTCCTGTTAGTTCGGGAGTTATCGAAATTTTCCCGAAGGTCCATATTGTTTCATAACGGGACAACGACATTTTTAAACACTGATATGGCCAATAAGCCGAGACACCCCAACTTTAAAATCGTCTCTTTTATATATTTTTTAAGTTTCAGGCAAATCGGTTCGCAAGGGTGGAGATTAGGGCGGAGTGATTTTTTTTCGACAAAATCGTCTAGCATATTCGGATTCTGCATAAAATTCTAAGAAGAAATGCCGAACAAACCATGTGTCAAAAATCAGTTTTGACCCCCCCAATTTTCAAAAATAGCTTTGAACGATATACGACTTTTTTAGCTGGGCTTATTATTTGGAATATATTGTTTTACTTATAAATTTTGCTTTTATTTTGTATTAATAGGTGTACCTAGTATTTTTGGGTACGTGGAATCCATATTTGATATTTATTTTGCTCTAAACCGCCGCTAGAGGGCGCTAAAAAACAAAAATCAGGACTTGAGTCTTCAGATTTTTTGTTTTTATTATGAAGCCAGATACTCTAAGGAGCCATTTAGACATTTCCATTAACAGTTTAATTAAATTCCAAAAACTCGCGATTTTATTCGCGATTTTAATTTTTTAAAAATCCACAAAAAATTAAAAAGTGGTAAACTACACCATTCTTTTTTTCCCACAATTTTTTAAAACTTTTTCGTTTAAAGTAGAGGATTTTAGCTTTCAATTTCAATTTTGATTATCAAAATCCGTTGTTTACTTAAGGAGTTATAAATCTTCAAAGTACACCGATAAACGATTTGAAAATCCGTAAATCATTTATTAACAAAATTTAAAAAAAATAAATTTTTTTTCTTTTTATATGGGCATAATTTAAAAAAATATTAAAAATAGAAGACTTTTGTGTCCTATTAAAATGATGACTGATTTTTTTTGTAAAAATGACATACTTTCATAATATGTTAATTAAAAAAAATCAAAAGAGGTGAAAGTTGACGAAAATGCACTAAAAAAATGCATTTGCATTTAAAATGCATTTTTTTAATAACACAATTTTTTTTTGACTTTCAGGTTTAATGTAGAGGACTTAAGCTTTTAATTTCAATTTTGATTTTAAAAATCGGATATTTACTTAAGAAGTTATCGCTCATCAAACTACACTACTTTGTCATATTTTGTGATTTTTAAAAAATGAAAATCGCGAATAAAATCGCGAGATTTTGGAGTTTAATAAAACTGTAAATGGGAATGTCTAAATCGCTCCATAGTGTATCTATGTACACAATCTAAAGATCCCAGGTCAATAAATACCCTTTTTCTCGTTATGATTAATGGAAAAGGCGTATATCGTATAAAACTATTTTTGAAAATTGGGGGGGTCAAAACTGATTTTTGAGACATGGTTTGTTCGACATTTTTTCTTAGAATTTTATGAAGAATCCAAATATCCTAGACGATTCTGTCAAAAATTTTGCTCCGAACAAATCACTCCGCTCTAGTGGAGATACTTCCCTTGTGAGAAATAATTTACTTGTAATTAAACAGAACAATAACACAGTGCAACAACCGAAATCGGAATGGGATGAAACCAATTTTAGCTCAGCACTAGATTATTTTTACATGCATTTGAAGTAAGTGAACTTTTATTATAACATTATTATAACTTTTATTTGAAAACTGTATAAGTTGTGTATACTTAATTTTATAATTGCATTTAAATAACAATCATACGCAACGGTGCACAGTGGTTTAGTTTTAGTAATTTGGCTGTAAGAAGCGAACCGATTGCAACGAAATTCATTCCGGTTACAGGTAAAGCGATTTCGAGCCTAAGGACGCTGGACCCAACTTGTTCAATAAAGTTGGGCATATTTAGTATACAAAAACTTTAAATGCCTTAGGTTAGGTTAGGTTAGGTTGTAAGTGGCTGCTGACGTTTTACGTCAACACACGTAGACTCTGAGGTCCATTGTGATACCACGGGACCGTAATAGGTTTCCCTACTAGTCCCTGTCGTTAAACCATTTTGAGCTTCTTATAAAACTCCTTAGATGTTGAATTTTGACATCCAGCAAATCAGAAAGATCGTACAGCTCCCTAGATCCCAGTGAAGCAAGTCTCTGAGCAGAAAGTGCCGGGCAATGGCAAATAAAGTGTTCGATAGTTTCCAACTCCTCTTCATCCATGCAACTTCGGCAAAAGTCATTCGACGGTACATTTAACCGCTCTGAGTGCTTCCCTATAAGACAGTGTCCAGTAATTATAGAAACCACCGTCGAAATCTCTCCTCTTGGAAGCGATATCAGCTCACTTGTGCGCCCCTGATTAAGAGAAGGCCAAATCAGTCGTGTTGTCTCACACGTCCATCCATTTGCCCATCTTTGATTAGTCTCCGTCGCAGAACAAAGCCGTAGGTTTTGCTTGCAAGTTTCTAGAGGCATACCAACACATTCCAATTCTGTTGGAACCTGTAAGGTAGTTCCTAGTCTTGCAAGCTCATCGGCTTTGCAATTCCCTGGAATGTCTCTGTGCCCTGGGACCCATATGAGTCGTATGTTAAACTGCTTGGCCATCTCATTTAAAGACGTGCGGCAGTTAAGGGCAGATCTTGTTTTCAGAAACATTGAATCCAGGGATTTGACCGCGGCTTGACAGTCAGTATAGATGTTGACTGCGGTTGTAGACAAGACATTGCAGCTCAACCAGTCAGCTACTTCTTTTATTGCCAGCATCTCTGCCTGGTAAACACTGCAATGATCTGGCAATCTACGAGCCAGGCTCAACCCAAGCTCTTCCGAATAGACTCCAAAGCCCACTTGTTCGTGCAGCCTCGATCCATCTGTGTAAAAATTTATGGTAGCTCCACTACCAGGAGTATCCCCCATCCAAGACTCCCTGGATGGTATCATAGTGGTAAAGTGGTGCTCAAACAGGCTCAAAGAGGGAGCACAGTCCACATTTTGTGGTATTGTTATCTTTTCAAGATCGCGCTATGGCCACAATCACTGCTCCTCCATTGCAGCGTGCTATAAAGTCGAATTGCCGACGCAGCCGCATACTGCCTACCCAATATGTCCAAGGGTATCAGGTGAAGGAGGATTTCTAATGCAGCCGTAGGTGTAGTACGAAGAGCACCAGTGATGCACATTGACGCCATTCTCTGTACCTTCGTGATAAAGACAAAGTTCGCTTTTGTTTCTAAAGCAGGCCACCAGACAATGATTCCATACAGCAAAATTGGACGCACCACTGCTGTATAGATCCAATGAACGACTTGAGGGCTAAAACCCCATCGTTTTCTAATGGCCCTTTTACAGGAATACAAAGCAATCGTTGCTTTTCTCACCCGTTCCTCAATATTACGCCTGAAATTCAGCTTCCTATCTAGAAATACTCCAAGATACTTGGCTACATCTAAGAAGGTGATTTCAGTACCGTCCAGAGAAATAGGATTAAAAGCAGGAATCTTATTTTTCCTTGTAAACAAAACAAGCTCTGTTTTACTAGGATTAACTCCTAGACCACAGTCTCTTGCCCATTTAGATAGATCTTTCAGAGAACCCTGAAGAATGTCCCGCAATGTTGGCAGATGCTTCCCATTTACCGCTATCGCGACATCGTCAGCATATGCGACAACATGACAACCACGTGCTTCTAGAGATAGTAGCATTGAATTCAGTGCCAGGTTCCAAAGAAGCGGCGAAAAAACACCTCCTTGTGGTGTGCCCCTATTGACAAATCGAGATATGACGGACGCTCCCAATTCAGACGTTATACGTCTATTGGCAAGTAGGTTTTCCACCATTAAAACGATTTCACGCTTTACTCCCAGACCAGACAATGCCATTATTATCGATTCTTGGATGACATTATTAAAAGCCCCCTCAATATCAAGAAAGGCCACCATAGTGTACTCCTTTACCGAAAGCGATCTCGATGGTGCCAACGAGCTCATGAAGAGCTGTTTCCGTTGATCGTCCCTTGCTGTATGCATGTTGCTTTGTCGAAAGCAACCTCGGGTCAATCACTCTACGCAAATATGAGTCTATCATTCGTTCCATTGTCTTTAACAAAAAAGAAGACAGACTAATTGGTCTGAAATCCTTCGGAGCTGTGTGGGAACTTTTCCCAGCCTTCGGGATAAATACGACTCTGGTATCCCTCCATTTTAAAGGAATATACGACCAGTTGATGCATGCTGTGTATAGATTATACAGCAACGGGGCTATATAGTCCAACACTTGCTGCAACTCAGCCGGGATTATACCTTTAAATGCCTTAAAATCACAAACTTCAAATGCGTGTAAAAAAATCTAGTACTGAACAAAAAAGCCTTGAGGGTTTTGTTACGTAAAATGTCAACTTTCATTTGCTTTTGGCTTTATCCCATTCCAATTCGTAAAGTTCTATTTTGTTTCAGTGTGTAATACAAAAATCCGTTTATATTACAAATATCAATAGATCATATTTCGTTCTAATGTAATGCTAAAATACATATGGTTATGTCAACGGTCATATTGTTTAAGTTACGTACTGTCTTTTTTCCTCCCTCAAGTCATATGTATAAATAAACATAATTGTGTTTGTGCGTCCTATGAACTATATAGTCGTGTATACATTTATCTTCGCGTTATTTTTTTTCACAATATTTTCTTTAACTTTCAATTCTATAGAATATATTCTATTTTAGTTCTAAACCATACTAACCGTGTTTATTATTTGATTTTGATTCAATTTTTTTAACATTGTGTTGTTGTTTTCTTTTTCTTCTTCAACAACATCCACTTACTCAATCCATAATCCTTATATAAAACCGCAAAAACAACAAAATAAATAAAAAAGTGGAAATCTATCTATGTATCATGTGTATTTAATACAAAAAATAATAGTTACTTTAACAATAGAAATAGCACAATAAAAAAATAATAAGTCACAGAAACCACAACAATATTATGGTTAACAAAACAACAAATAAACTTTATCCTTTATTCCGCAAACGTATTTACTTTAAGAAAAATTAATTTTGAAAAGTTTTTGTTAAACGAGAAAATATTGTTAAAAAAATTTTAAGAAAAACTAAAAAAAATCATAAAGAAAATTAAAAAAAAAAAAATAATAATAAATTTCTTAGAAATATTTAAAAAAAGTTTAATAATCTCAACTAAAAATCTTTAATTTTTTTGAGTACCCGTATTCTTCACCATTTTTCATCATTTTATGGATTATCAACTAAGCGGATTACCAACTATCACTCGTTAAATGGTAAGTTGTCATTAAAATGTCACTTAAAATTGTTAAACTCTATTTTAACATCCACTTTAAAATTGTTACAAAGGATGAAATATGAGCTTTAGTTTGATATTTTTTGTTAAATGATTTTATTTTTATGTTCCTTTATATTAAGTGTCAACCGACAAGTGCCAGTGACATCATATGACAAGACAGTTAACTATTTAAGCGATCACTTAATTTTTATGAAAATAAATAAGTGAGAGACAATATTGGTTGTGCCAAATCATAAAATTTGGTTGCATTGTTTATATAATTCATTAAAAGAAAAGTTTTTGAGTGAAAACAATGGTTCCCAACTTGTCGTATGAGTAATATTTATTTTATTATGTATAAATATACGCTTAGTTTTTACCAAAGTTCATAAGTAGTATGCACTCAGGGTTGCATGGAGTGTTTCAGGGAATCGTATAAAATAACAAGTGCAGCTAAAACAAGTAGAAAAGTTAAATTCGATTTTGCCGAATCTATGAATACCCTCCACAATGCCCTTTTTAAGTGATAGTAAATTTTCTAACGTGAAAAAAATAAAATTTTTGATTAGAAATATATTATTTTGTATTAAACAACTTTTTTTAGTAATTTTTGAAAAAAAAAAATAATAATTTATAAAATTTTTTTTGAGTGTATTTTTTTTTTTTAGTGTAAAAATATTTTTGAGTGACAAAAATACGTTGTAAAATATTTTTGTGACTTACCGCTGTTTTTAAAACATGTTTAACGGGTTTTCAACACGTGAATTTAAGGTGAAACTAATCTGAAATTCACGGTTTTGCTAATAACTTTTAAACCACTGGACCGATTTGGCTGAAATTCAATACGAACTAGGCCAGAGGAACGACAAATATTCAGCATTCTCAGAATTGTCTTTCGAAAGTTAGCGTGTTGAAATTCAGTCTTTTGCTCATAACTTTTAAACCACTAGACCGATTTTGCTGGATTGCAATACAAACCTGATCAGGTAAATGCCCAACATACATTTCTGCCAAACTTCAGGAGCCTCCCTAAGTCTTTCAAAATTTAGCGGGTTTTCAACAGCCAGGCAGATAGACGGAAAGACGGACGGACATAGCTTGATCGTTGTAAAATCGTTCGAGGATCATGAATATATGCACTATATGGTATTCTATACCAATATTTCGAAGTGCTACAAACGGAATGACAAACTTATATGTACCCTGTATCATTAGAGTGGAGGGTATAAAAAAATTTTCAGAATCTAAAATTTTTGCTGTAGGAAAAATGTCTCAGAATCTGAGAGTATTTCTATATAAAAAATGTCTCAGAGTCTGAGAATCTTTATATGGACAGAAACGTTTCAGAATCTGAGACTTTTTGTATACAAAAAATATTTCAGAATATAAAATTTTTTGATTGGAAAAATGTCTTAGAATCTGAGACTTTTCCCATATAAAAAACATTTGAAAATTTTTCTAAATTTTCTTATAGGAGAATTTCTAAGAATGTCAGAATTTGTTTACAGGAAAAATTTCTCACAATCTGAGAAAATTTATATGGCAAAAATGTCTCAAAATCTGAGACTTTTTCTATACAAAAAATATTTCAGAATCTGAAATTTTTGCTATAAGAAAAATGTCTCAGAATCTGAGACTTTTTCTATAGGAAAAATGTCTGAGAATCTGATACTTTTTCTATCGGAAAAATGTCTCAGAATCTGAGACTTTTTCTATAGGAAAAATGTCTCAGAATATGAGACTTTTTCTTTACGAAAAATGTCTCAGAATCTGAGACTTTTCTACAGGAAAAATGTCTCAGAATCTTAGAATTTGACACAAAATTCGTCAAAATCTGATACATTTTCTAAGGAAAAAATGTCTGAGAATCTCAGTATTTTTTTAAGTAAAATGTCTTAGATTTTGTGACTTTCTAAAGGAATAATGGCTTAGAATCAAAGACATATTCAATAGGACAAATTTCTTAGAATCTGAGAATTTTTTGTAGAAACAATGTTTTAGAACTTGAGAATGTTTCTATAAAAAAATGTCTAAGAATCTGAGACTTTTTCTATAGGAAAAATTTCTCGGAATCTAAGACTTTTTCTATAGGAAAAATTTCTCAGAATCCAATACTTTTTTTATGGGAAAAATGTCTTAGAATATGTTACTTTTTCTACAGGAAAAATGTCTCAAAATCTGTGATTTTGTTATTGGAAAATTGCCTCAGAATCTAAGACTATTCCTATAGGAAAAATATCTCAGAATCTGATACTTTTCCGATAGGAAAAATTTCTCAGATTTTAAGAATCTAAGAATTTCTATAGAAAAAATGTGTCAGAATCTCAGACTTTTTCTATAGAAAAAATTTGCTGTAGGGCAAATGTCTCAGAATCAGAAGCTTTTCTGTAGGAAAAATGTTTTAGAATTTGAGACTGTTTCTGTAGGAAAATGCCTCAGAATCTGAGACACTTTCCACAGTAAAAATGTTTCAGAATCTAATTTTTTTTCCATGGTAAAAATGTCTCGGAATCTGTGACCTTTTCTATAGGTAAAATTTTTCAGAATCTGAGACTTTCTAGAGGAATAATGTCTCAGAGTCAAAGACTTATTCTATAAGAAAAATTTCTTAGAATCTAAGACTTTTTCTGTAGAAAAAATGTATCAGAATTCGAGATTTTGTTCTATGGAAAAAAACTATTCAGAATCTGATACTTTTTCTATACAAAAAATTTCTCATAATCTGAGTGTTTTTCTAAAGGAAATTGTCTCAGAATCTAATTTTTTTTTTTTCATAGTAACAATGTCTCGGAATCTTCGGCCTTATAATATCTCAGTATCTGAAACTTTTTCTATAGAAAAAATGTCACAGAATCTGGGAATTTTTTTTATAGAAAATACGCCTTCAAACCTGAGATTTATTCTAAAGTAAAAATCTTTCAGAATCTGAAACTTATTCTATTGGAAAAATGTCTCCGATTCTGAGACATTTTCTGTAGGAAAAATGTCTTAGAATCTGAGACTTTTTCTATTGGAAAAATATGTCAGAATCTGGGAATTCTTCTATAGGAAAAATGTTTCAGAATCTACTGCTTTTTCTATAGGAAAAATGTCTAAGAATCTGCTACTTTTTCTATAGGAACTATTTATCATAATCTGAGACATTTTCTATAGGAAAAATATCTCAGAATATGAGATTTTTCTGTAGAAAAAATGTTTCAGATTGTGAGACTTTTTTATAAGAAAAATTTCTCAAAATCCAAGACTTTTTCTATAGAAAAAATATCTTAGAATCTGATACCTTTTCTATGGAAAAAATGTCTAAGAATCTGATACTTTTTCTGTAAGAAAAATTTATTAAAATCTGTGAGTATTTTATTGGAAAAATGTCTTGAAATCTGAGACGTTTTCTATAGGTAAAATATTTCAGAATCTGAGATTTTTTGTCTCAGAATCTTAGACTTTTCCTAAAAGAAAAATGTCTTAGAATCCAAGACTTTTCTATAGAAAAAATTTCTGAGAATCTGACACTTTTTCTTTAAGAAAAATGTCTGAGATCTGAGATTTTTTTTAGTAAAAATGCCTCGGAATGTGTGAACTATATAAAAAATGTCACAGAAGCTAAGACTTTTTAACCAGAAAAATTGCCTGATACTTTTTCTATGGGAAACATTTTTCCGAATCCAAAATTTTTTCAACTTGAACCCTTATAACAAATATAATTAGAGCCCGTGCTCGATCTGTACTTACAGAAAAAATCAAATAAAATTACTGACAAAATATGTCGCCATTAGGCACGTCTCCGAAACTGAAAATGCAAATTCCTTCATTTGTGTCTGCAATTCCAGTTCATGTTGGTAACCCTTGCGAAATAATGTAAGAGACAAAAAAGTTGAAAGAAAGTATGAAGTGAGGTTGAGATTGCTAGAAATAGAATTGTAGTGTTGGAAACTGTCAAAATTTATTCTGTAGAAACTATGAATATTCACATATATAAAAAACAGTTTTCATTAACAAGACAAACCGACATTTAAAATCCTACTGATGATGACACTAACTGGGGTGTTTGAAACCGGTATGGGAAATACCAGAAATGTCTATAATTTTTAGAAATTCAATTTTTCTTCTGCATTTTTTCAACTTGAACCCTTATACCAAAATGGTTTCTTTAGGTAAAATGTTCTCTATTGGTAAAATATTATAGAGCCTAAGACTTTCTCTGTAAGAAAAATGTGTCAGAATCTGCTATGGAATTTGCTATGGGAGAAATGCCTCAGAATCTTAGACGTTTGCTATTGAAAAAATGCTTCAGTACCTGAGCCATTTTGTATAGGAAAAATGTCCCAGAATCTGAGTCTTTTTCTGTAGGAAAATTGTTTGAGACAATTTTTTAAAGATAAAATGTCTCAGAATCTGAGACTTTGTCAATAATAAAAATGTATCTATTTGGAAAAATGTCTCCGATCCTGAGACTTTTTCTATGGTAAAAATGTCTCCTTATACAGCAAAGATGATTTAAACTCTTAAAAAAATTGTTTCAAGAAGTAATCAATAAAAATGAATAAAGTGTTCGCAACTTAAGGATAAATGCGTTTTCGAAGAAGCATGTTTTCTAAATTTAAATGTAGATACCCGTCTGGAGAATAAATATATGTAAAGTACCTAATTTTGTAAAAATCAAAGGTGATAAAAAAAAGTGAGATTTTGTGCCTATTGAGGTTGGAATTCCTCCGAAACCAATTTAAAGACTCATTCTAAAATAAATTTTCATTTAAGAGAAATTTTGAATCTTAAAACTTTTCTATATAGGAAAGGATCCGGGATCTGAAAAATGTGCGTTCTTCAGATATTATTTTTGGCACATGAGATCTATGTATACTGGAAATCAAAAATTATAGAGAATCCGAAAATTGGTTTTACATAAAACCACCGCAATAACATTTTCTGGGCAATTGTTGATTTGATAAAGTTTTAAAAATTGTCCTGCTACTTAATTACCACATCACATTTTTGTTTGTTTTTTCTTTACAATTTTGATGAATATTTAAATATAACCTTTGTCTACGTTTTTGTAATCAATTTTTACTCTTGCTTGAAAACATTCCATCTTTCTTTCTTTGACTACTAAATAATCTCCTACTTTAATATTCTAAATATGTTTTCATTTCCCTTTCTCTGTTTGTTCATTACCAACATTTTGCTAAAAATGTCTTAATTTCGTTATGCGTTGTCGGCACAAAAAATACTTAAGAATTCTTATTTGTGATTACACGTTTGTGAGCGTGTAAATGAGTATACGAGTTTGTGTGTGTTTATGTGCGTGTGCTAAGCTGAATCACCACGACCTAAACGTACGTATAAGTAATATGTTAATTTTGACATTGCTCATACGCTACACTACACTAAACGTACACGTGTTTCTTAATTCTAAACGTTTAAAGAAAATAAATACAAGAAAAACAACAACAAACACACGCCGACAAACAATAATATAAAGTCTGAAAATGTATAATTAAAATACACAAAAAACAACAACAACAAAAACAATTTCCCTTTTTCACCACAAACACACAAAAAAAAAAACAATACCACAGATAAAAACTTGAATGTTACGCATACATAACCTGACCAACTGCTTTTGACTGAAAAGCGGGATCGAAAGGTTGAAAAAGCGGGATTTTGATCTAAAAAGCGGGATTTTTTTTTAATATGTGAAATTTGCCTTGAACGAACCCACGAATACCCTCCAAACTGCACAAAATTCTGGAAATACTTTTATGGGATTGTAATGTTTTTTATGTAAAAAAATGCATAAGAACTTTGACTAGAAAAATTTTATTTTGATTACGTCAGCAAACATAGTCTCTAGTCTAACAATAAGGAATTTTTTTACCAACCTTGGGATAAAATATTTAAGAATCAGTCGTAGACTGAATCTGATAACTTTTCTTATCATTTTCTAAGAGAAAGTAAATCTCATATATTTTTTATAGAAAAATGTTTCAGAACTCGAGACTATCTTTACAAAATATTTAGATACTTATTTGACTCAGAATTTAAGAATATTTAAAAGAAAAATTATCTAAAATTTTAAGAATTCTTCTGTAGGAAAAATGTTTAAGAATCTTATAAATTTTCTATAGAAAAAATCCATTGGCAACTGTTAATTTCCTTAGAATAAAATATTTTAGATTCTGACAAGATTTTTTCTGGAAAAAAAAATCTAAAATCGGATAATTTTTCTACAGGAAAAACGTTTCAGAATCTGATAGTTTTTTTATGAGAAATATATTTCAAAGTCTTAGAATTTATTATATGGGAAAAGAGATTTTTCCTGTTTAAATAATACTTTAGAATCAGAGAATTTTTCTATAGAAAAAATTTTTCAAAATTTATGAATTTGAATTTTTGGAATTTTTCTATAGAAAATTATATCAGAATATAAGTTTTTTTTTGTATGAAAAATCTCCCAGAATCCGAAAATATTTCTGTTGAGAAATTTTATAAAGAAAGTGTGTCTTTGAGTCTGTAAATTTTTCTTCTGCAGTTGCGTCTTAAATTTTTCTTTAGAAAAATGCCTTAGAACCTAATAATTTTTTTATATGAAATTATCTTAGAAAACATTGGAACTTTAAAAATTTCCCTTCTTTTTTTTCCCCTTCTCAAATATTTTCTATCGAAAAATGCCCCTTGAAAAATCGGTTGGATTTGATTTAATCTGTCTGGATCTAAAAAATATAATTTTATCTGATCAGGTCTTTTTGATCCGACGTTTTTCCACAATTTCAGGATCTGATCAGATTCAATTACGGATCAGAGTTCGAAATTGCCCGAGTAAAAAAGTTTTGATATAATCATATAATTTTTAATATAATTATAAATAAATTGATCTATCCTTTGATCCCAAAAATGGAGGATCTAAACATATATGATTATATCTTATCAGATCAAATTTGATATAATTAGATATAATTTAATCCCAAAAATGGAACGGTAAATTTCATCCAATTTGATGTTGAAGATCATATTAGATCTAATATGATATAATTTTATATTATTATATTTTATTAGATCTTATTTTTTATAATATCAAATTAGATAATATTTACCGTTCCATTTTTGGGATCTAAGTATAAATAATTATATCAAATTTGATCTAATAAGATATAATTATATATTTTTGGATCCTCCATTTTTGGGATCAAATGATATATGGCGCCGTATTATTTTTTTTTAGTCGGGTGGAGATAAATTTCGTATCTGGTAGATCTTATCAGATACAAATGCCATCATTAGATTTTTACCAATCGGACCAGATCTAATCAATTTTTTTCACGGGGCTATAAAATTTAAGAATTTATTTTTGTAAAGGGCATCAGATTTTTTTTCAAGGAAGAATTTTTTAGAAACCGATCATTTTGTAGAATCTGAGATTTTTGTTTTATGAACCTCAGTATATGAGGACTTTTGTATACAAAAAAATTCTAAGAATCAGAATTAGGAAACATGTATTTAAGTTTAATACTTTTTTATTGAAAGCTTTTTTCGGAGTATTCGAAGTATCACAATGAAAAAATTTTATGTAAAAATTTAATTTTAATTTATTTTTGATTTAAATCAGTCCAGTAGGGTTCTCTTGTGAACAGTTTTTTTCTTAAAATTTTCTTTATACGGTAAGAAATAGTTAATATGCTCAAAAATATATTTCTCAAAATATTAATAGTATTAAAATAACCTAAAAATTGTACATACTTTGCTATTCCAAAAGTCAAAAAGCGGGATAAAGCGGGATGAAGCGGGACTTTTGTTTAAAAAGCGGGATCGGAATTCAAGGCGTGATGAGACATCAAAAAGCGGGATAATCCCGCCAAAAGCGGGATGGTTGGTCAGGTTACGCATACAGTAATTACGGAGAAGAGAAGGTAAGCTAAGGGAATTTTTTTTGGGATTTTTGAAACTGGGACTTTTTCTATATAAAAGATGTTTTAGAAAAATGTTCCAGATTTTGGAAAATTTTTCACATAAAAAATGTCTCAGAATCTGAGAAAAATTTTCTAAAAATCTGGGACATTTTTTATATAAAAAAAATGTCTCAGAATCTGAGACTTTTTTCATATAGAAAAAATGTCTCAGAATCTGAGACTTTTTTTATATAGAAAAAAATTCTATAGAAAAAATGTCTCAGAATCTGAGACTTTTTCTATATAGAAAAAATGTCTCAGAATCTGATACTTTTTTTATATAGAAAAAATGTCTCAGAATCTGAGACTTTTTTTATATAGAAAAAATGTCTCAGAATCTGAGACTTTTTTTATATAGAAAAAATGTCTCAGAATCTGAGACTTTTTTTATATAGAAAAAATGTCTCAGAATCTGAGACTTTTTTTATATAGAAAAAATGTCTCAGAATCTGAGACTTTTTTTATATAGAAAAAATGGCTCAGAATCTGAGACTTTTTTTATATAGAAAAAATGGCTCAGAATCTGAGACTTTTTTATATAGAAAAAATGGCTCAGAATCTGAGACTTTTTTTATATATAAAAAATGGCTCAGAATCCGAGACTTTTTTTATATAGAAAAAATGGCTCAGAATCTGAGACTTTTTTTATATAGAAAAAATGTCTCA
This sequence comes from Pegoplata infirma, assembly GCA_963921195.1. Taxonomy (NCBI): domain Eukaryota; kingdom Metazoa; phylum Arthropoda; class Insecta; order Diptera; family Anthomyiidae; genus Pegoplata; species Pegoplata infirma. The sequence goes on from OY992536.1 coordinate 39,526,568, forward strand.
GAATCTGAGACTTTTTTTATATAGAAAAAATGTCTCAGAATCTGAGACTTTTTTTATATGGAAAAAATGTCTCAGAATCTGAGACTTTTTTTATATGGAAAAAATGTCTCAGAATCTGAGACTTTTTTTATATAGAAAAAATGTCTCAGAATCTAATACCTTTTTTATATAGAAAAAATGTCTCAGAATCTGAGACTTTTTTTATATAGAAAAAATGTCTCAGAATCTGAGACTTTTTTTATATAGAAAAAATGTCTCAGAATCTGAGACTTTTTTTATATAGAAAAAATGTCTCAGAATCTGAGACTTTTTTTATATAGAAAAAATGTCTCAGAATCTGAGACTTTTTTTATATAGAAAAAATATCTCAGAATATTAGACTTTTTTGATCTAAAAAAATGTCTCAGAATCTCAGACTTTTTTTATATAGAAAAAATGTCTCAGAATCTGAGACTTTTTTTTTATATAGAAAAAATGTCTCAGAATCTGAGACTTTTTTTATATATAAAAAAAAGTCTCAGAATCTGAGACTTAAAAATGTCTCAGATTCTGGGACTGTTTTTATATTGAAAAAAATTCTCAGAATCTGAGAAAAAGTCTCAGAATCTGAGACTTTTTTTATATAGAAAAAATTTCTCAGAATCAGAGACTTTTTTTATATAGAAAAAATGTCTCAGAATCTGAAACTTTTTTTATATATAGAAAAAATGTCTCAGAATCTGAGACTTTTTTTATATAGAAAAAATGTCTCAGAATCTGAAACTTTTTTTATATAGAAAAAATGTCTCAGAATCTGAGACTTTTTTTATATAGAAAAAATGTCTCAGAATCTGAGACTTTTTTTATATAGAAAAAATATCTCAGAATCTTAGACTTTTTTGATCTAAAAAAATGTCTCAGAATCTCAGACTTTTTTTATATAGAAAAAATGTCTCAGAATCTGAGACTTTTTTTTTATATAGAAAAAATGTCTCAGAATCTGAGACTTTTTTATATATAAAAAAAAGTCTCAGAATCTGAGACTTAAAAATGTCTCAGATTCTGGGACTGTTTTTATATTGAAAAAAATTCTCAGAATCTGAGAAAAAGTCTCAGAATCTGAGACTTTTTTTATATAGAAAAAATTTCTCAGAATCAGAGACTTTTTTTTATATATAGAAAAAATGTCTCAGAATCTGAGACTTTTTTTATATAGAAAAAATGTCCAAGAATCTGAGACTTTTTTTTATATAGAAAAAATCTGTGACTCTGAATTTGAGATCTTGTTCGTACAGAGCTCTGGAACTCAGTTCTCCTTCCTGTAACACATTTCCATCATCGGCTAAAAAAAAAAAAAAAATGAAAAAACACTACAACTTCATTAACATGCAGCTGTGACAAAGACCTTTTTTAAGAACAACCTGCTTAACATTTTAGTCTTTAGCATTTGAAACAACAACAGAATCTTCAACTAAAAAGCATTTTCAGTCAACAACAGGATTTTAATTGACAAAAAACATGAAAATAAGTACAAGAAAAAAGGCACGCACATAAGAGGCGTATACAGTTCGTGGCTCAGACAAAAGTTCAAGATTTAAATAAACTGCTGATAATAAGTAAAAATAAAACATCTGTGTTATAGAATAAAAAACAAGTTTCTTAAAGAAAAGTGTTAATTTGAGGAATAGAAAGGATTTTGAATAGTGAAAGTTTTATAGAGATGGAAAAAAGTAGAAATAAAAGTTGACATAAAGAGGGATTTAATATAAAGCAGTAGATCATTTACTTTTCCTTCATGAATACTTTACTTGTAGAGAGGAGTACACCATTTTTAGTTGGAATTCAGAAAAATAAAAAAAAAAAATAAATTCAAAGTACCAGAATCCATGAAAACCAAAACAAAATATTTTAAGTATAAAAAATTTGAGTGAAAAAATATTTTTATGGATGAACAAATTATTAAAATTGTTACAAACAAAACAACCTGCTTTATATCCTTTAGTGAAGTACACAGAAAAAAATATGGGGGAAAAATTTTAAGTAAACACTAGTTTAAATTTCCAAAAAAATAAAATTGAGTAATGTTTTAATTTGCGCAATTAAAAATTTTATCAAAAGTTTTTAAACAAATTTAAGCAAATAATTTAATAAAAATTGCATAGTTTTATTTTTTTTACTTTCATAGCTTTTAGTATTCTCATTTAGTTCAAAATTTTTTGTATATGGGGCATTCCATGTCAAATCGGACACTTTAAATTTTTTTTTTTTATATTTTCCCAATTCGTGGTAAATTTTCAGATATTTTTGATGACCCGTTCAAAAGCTATCGAGCTTTTAAAAATTGGTAGTTTCTTCCTTTACTCAAACTTCTTTTAGTCATAACTTCTTCAATAATGGTCCAAATTTCAAATTTTTTTTAAAAAAATCCCAAAAAATTTAAAAAAATCTCAAAATTTTTACAATGATAAGAAAATATTACTGTAAAAGTTATGATAAAGATACACAGAAAAAAATTGATAAATTTTTACTTAACACAATTAAAAACATTATTAAAAAAAATTTGAGTAAATTTTAAATACCACTGAGTAAAAAATTACTCAATTTTGAACAGTAAACGATTTAATAGTATTGAGTAAAATTTTAATAAAATTTGTTAAATATATGCCAACAAATTTTAGTAAATTTTTAATTGACAGAATTAAAACTTTACTCAAAATGTTTCGTTTTTTTTCTCTTAATAAAGTTTTTAATTTTGTCAAGTAAAAACTTACTCAAAATTTATCAATTTATTTTTTTAGAATTAAAAAAGTTTTACAACTAAAAAAAAATTATTTATTTTTCAAACTTTTTCAAAATATATTTATGTCTTAAAGACAAAGAAAAATTTAGATGATTTCAAACTTTTATATACATATGGGGAATTCCATGTCAAATCGGACACTTTGAATTTTTTTTTTAGATTTTCCTAATTTGTTTCCAGTTTTAAGTACCCTCCTTCGTGATAAATTTTTAGATGATTTTTTTTGATGACCCATTGAAAAGATATCGAATTTTTAAAAATTGGTAGTTGGTTCCTTTACTCAAACTTCTTTTAGTCATAACTTCTTCAATAATGGTCCAAATTACAAATTTGTTTTTTCAAAATTTTAGTTTTTTTTACGAACTTTAAAAAAAAAAATCCCAAAAAATCTTAAAAGCGCTCTAATATGCGATTTTTAAGTTTTAAAATTTTAATCTCCTTTTTGAAAATGTTTGTACTCTTCGATTTTTTTGAAATTATTTTGTGTAAAACTTCTATCGATTTTACAAATATTTTGCCCAGGAGGATCGTGGGATAACGATTATTACTATTTGTTTTTAAATTTTTTGAAAAATTTTTATTGTAATTTTCCAATCTTAAAATCATTTCTACTGCTCCATTGGTGCGTCAGAGAGGGGTCATTTCCAAGACCGACCCCCATTAATTTTTTCGTCTTAACATTTCTTTGGAACAAACTAATACCCTATCTTCAATTTCTAAGGGGGCTCCCACACAAAAAAGAAATTTTTTAAAATTTGCTCCAACCGCTCTAACTGCCCTAATAGTGCCCTTAGAGCAACAAAATGTATGACCGACCCACAATATTTTTTAAGTCCAAACATTTTCTCTGAATACACCTACCCTCTATCTTTAACTGTTAAGGCGGTCCCCATACAGTTTTTTTATTTTTTGTAAATTTGTTTTATTTAATCAGCTTCTACCGGTCCAGTGGTGCGTCCGAGAGGGTCATTAGTGAGACCGAACCCCTTTTGTTTTTACCCTTCAACATTTTTTTAAAACATACCTACGCCCTATCTCCACTCCCTAAGTAGGCTCCCATACAAATAACAGTTAAAACAAATTTTATAAAAATGTAATTTTGTATGGGAGCCTACTTAGGGAGTGGAGATAGGGCGTAGGTATGTTTTAAAAAAATGTTGTAGGGTAAAAATAAACGGGGGTCGTCGGTCTTACTAATGACACCTCTCGGACGCACAGATAGAAGCTGATTAAATAAAACAAATTTACAAAAAATAAAAAAATTTTATGGGGAACGCCTTAACAGTTAAAGATAGAGGGTAGGTGTGTTCAGAGAACTAAAAAAATATTGTAGGTCAGTCATACATTTTGTTGCTCTAAGGGCACTATTAAGGCAGTTAGAGCGGTTGGAGCAAATTTTAAAAAATGTCGTTTTGTGTGGGAGCCCCCTTAGAAATTGGAGATAGGGTATTAGTTTGTTCCAATGAAATGTTAACACGTAAAAATTAATGGGGGTCGGTCGTATAAAGGACCCCTCTATGACGCACCATTGGAGCAGTAGAAATGATTTTAAGATTAGAAAATTACAATAAAATTTTTTCAAAAAATTTTAAAAAATAGTAATTATCATTATCTCAAGATCCTTCTGGGCAGAAAATTTGTAGAATCGATAGAAGTTTTACACAAAAAAAATTCAAAAAAATCAAAGAGTACAAACATTTTCAAAAATGAGATTTAAATTTGAAAACTTAAAAATCGAATACTAGAGCACTTTTAAGAATTTTTCAGGACTTTTTTAAAAAGCACGTAAAAAAACTAAATTTAAAAAAAAATTGCAATTTGGACCATTATTTCCGAAGTTATAAGTAAAAGAAGTTTGAGTAAAGGAACATACTACAAATTCTTAAAAATTCGATATCTTTTAAACGGGTCATCAAAAAAGTAAGTTTTTACTTGACAAAACTAAAAACTTTATTAAAAGAAAAAAAAAAAAAACGAAAAATTTTGAGTAAAGTTTTAATTCTGTCAATTAAAAATTTACTAAATTTTTTTTTAGTAAATTTTTATTAAAAGTTTACTCAATACTATTAAAACGATTGCTGGTGCAAAATTGAGTAATTTTTTACTCAATGGTATTAAAAATTTACTAATTTTTATACCCTCCACCCTAGTGAGAGAGGGTATATATAAGTTTGTCATTCCGTTTATAACACATCGAATAATTGGTCTAGGACCCCATAAAAAATATATATTCATGATCTTCGATCGATTTTAAGTCGATCTAGCGATGTCCGTCCGTCAGTCTGTCTGTCTGTCCGTAGAAAACACGCTAACTTTTGAAATACTTTACAGAGACTACTAAAATTTGGCATATATGTTGGTCATTTACCTAGTCAGGTTGGTATTGCAATCCAGCCAAATCGGTCAAGTGGTTCAAAAGTTATGAGCAAAAGAGTAAATTTCGCAAGGGTTTTTCGGGAATTTACGAGATAAAAAACTCGGTAACTTTCGAAAGACAAAACGAGACTGCTGAAACGTGGCATGTATCTTTGCCGTTCCCCAGGTCTGTTTGGTATTGAATTTCAGCTCAATCGGTTTAGTGGTTCAAAAGTTATAAGCAAAACCCCGAATTTCAGATTGGGTTCATCTTAAATGCCACGTGGTAAACAAGTTTTAAAAGCATTGGTGGTAACTTAGCAATGCCTTTCAGACTTGTTTAGTTTTAAAGCAATGCTTTTTAAACTTGTTAAGTTTTAAAAGCATTGGTAACTTAAAAATTATACTCGAAAAAAAATTTACACTCAAAAACAATTTAACACTCAAAAAAAATTTTTGTTTTTTTTTACAAAAATGTCAATATTTTGTGTACAATGTACTCTGTACATTAGACCGGGTCGAAAAAAAAAGTTCCCATTGTGCGGGCTTAATTTTAAAGCTTACCTCGAAAAAGTTCCATAGCCAAAATATAAGATTTTTAGGTCGCGATTTGGTACCGCCGAAATCGTTATTTGTTCATAACTTTGTCATTTGATGTCCGATCGTTTTAAAAAAAAATTTGTTTGAAAGTCCTCCGCGAGTACTAAATTTGACCCATATCTGGTTTTGACCTCTGAGCTCATCTTCGTGTCATGAGTGTTAGTTTCTCAGCTTTCTACCCACCTAAATAATTTTTATTTTTCCATTAAATTATAGCATTAAAAACTTCATGAAATTCTTCCCTTAGAAGTACCCTCTTAAATTAATTAACAAAAAAGTTACATTCAATTTTAAATTTCCATAGAAAAAGATTTAAAACACTTGTTCGTATGTATTTAAATACAAACTAAAAAAATTAAATATAGTTTAAAGGCATAATAACAAGTGTTTTTTCTAATTTTCTTTATATTGTATATGAAAATCTTAAATCAAATGTAACTTTTTTGTTAATAAATTTAACTGGATACTTCCAAGGGAAGAATTTCATGAATTTTTTAGTGCTATAATTTAATGGAAAAATAAAACTCATTTAAGTGGGTAGAAAGATGAGAAACTAACAATCATAACAAGAAGATGACCTCTGAGGTTAAAACCAGATATGAGTCAACTTTAGTACTCGCTGAGGACTTTCTAACAATTTTTTTTTTTAAACGATCGGACATCAACTGACAAAGCTATGAACAAAAAACGATTTCGGCGGTACCAAATCGCGACCTAAAAATCTAATATTTTGGCTATGGAACTTTTTCGAGGTAAGCTTTAAAATTAAGCCCGCACAATGGGAACTTTTTTTTTCTCCTTTATGGTCGACCCAGTCTACTGTACATACGTACGTGCATTTACTCAAAAATATTTTTACAGTAAAAAAACATTACACACGAAAAAAATATAAACTCAAAAAAAAATTTTTAACTTTTCTTATATTTTTTTTAATGAAAAAAAAATTGTTTTTTACTCCAAATTGTTAATTTTTTCACGTTGAAATGTACTATCCTTTAAAAAGGCATTGTGGAGGGTATTCATAGATTCGGCAAAGTCGAATTTAACTTTTCTACTTGCTTTTTTCTGTGTATCTTTATCATAACTTTTACAGTAATATTTTCTTATCATTGTAAAAAAACATAATAAGAAAATAAAAATACTTTAAAAATAAAGAGGATTTCTTTCCACAGAAAATCCTTTTGCCAAAAAAAAATCATATTATTACGGTCATTAAATAAAACAATACAAAACTTCAAGGAATATTGTACCAAATTATATGCTTTTTAAAAAACTTATGCAAAGGGTTTTCTTTTTAAAGTTCTTAGTACTAAACAATGTGGAGAAAAGGTCATTTATGTTTAAGATATTTTAGGAACCCCTAGCTTACACATCTAAAAAGGTCTTATAAAAAAAGAATTCTGTGAAAAACAGAAAACGAAGATTTGATAGACCTTTTTAAAAAAATAAAAATCATTTTCTAATTTGATTTTGTAATTGACAGAGTCATCCTTTTTATTTTTTGTAAAACAATTTAAGCATATTAAAAGAAACTTTATTTTTAAAGGTCTCTAACTTAAATAGACACACACACTTTATAAAAAATAATTATTTTTTCCACAATGTTTAACATGCTTTTTAAATTAATTAATTGAAATTATTTTAAGGAAGTTTTTCCTTAACCATTTTTTTGAAATTAATTTAAATAAATTTATTTCACTCGAAAAATTTTAAGAAAAGGTTTTTAAGTAAAAGCAAAAGTTTAATATTTTGACAGATTACACTGTGCTATTGTGGAAGAATACTTTTGATGTGACATAGTAAAGGTTGATGGCTTCGTCGAGTACATCACAAAAATGCACTAAAATTTTAGAGTTATTGTCTAAAAATGCCTGCGAGTTTTGTACTCTTGTCCAAAACATTAAATCATGATAATGTTTTGCTTAATGTTATATTACTTTGCTATTCCATGCACAAAAAATTGAAATATCAGTCGAGGACCCCATTAAAAAACCAAAAGAGCTGTACATTTCGTAAGTGAGGGCAAAAATAAGTGCAAAAAAGTGTTTTTACATTTTGGAAAGTATAAATGATTCGGCACCAAAGAATATACCACTCTGACTTGTTTTATGTACATTTGATAAACAAATGGAAAATTTTTATGCGAAAAGCTTAGTTTTGGTAAAAAAAATGATTTTTTTCACGAATTACAAAATTATGTTAAAAAAAATTTAATAAACCCAAAATTGTTGGTGAAAAAAAAAAATTTTGATGAAAGAAAGTTTTTGATGAAAAGAAAAATTTTTTGATGTAAAAAAAAATTGATGAAAAAAATATGAAAAAAAAAAAAAAAACATTTTTTGGTGAGATAAAAATTGATAATAAAAAATTTGATAAAAAAAATTTATGAAAAAATATAATGAAAAAAATTTATGAAAAAAAAAATTTTGATGAAAAAAAAAAATTTTATGAAAAAAAAAATTAACGAAAAAAATAAATGATGAAAAATAAAATTTGATGAAAAAAACATTTGATTAAAAAAAATTAATAAAAAAAAAAAATGGACAAAAAAAATGATGAAAAAAAATTCTATGGAAAAAAAAATTTGATGAAAAAAAAGTTTAATAAAAAAACAAGCAAAAAAGTTAAATTCGGCCTTGCCGAATGTAGTGATACCCTCCACAATTTCAAAAAGATTATTGCAAAAAACTTTATTTAAAAGGAAATTACTTTTGAAAAAAAAAATTTTTTTTTTCAAAAAAAATTTTCGCGAAAAAAAATTTTGGTAAAAAAATCCGCGATTTTTTTTTTTTTTGTGCTCGTACTTGTTTAAATACCGTTTGGTGTTCAATTATGTTCACATATGCCAACCAGAAGCCGAATTAAAGCATTTTGTGTTTTTAGGTTATGTTAAATGTATATACCCTCTAGCACTAGAGTGGAGGGTATAAAAAAATTGATGAAAAAAAAAATTTGATAAAAAAATAAAATTTGATGAAACAAAAAATTTATGAAAAAAATCAAGTAAGAGTGTTAAATTCGGCTGTGCCGAATCTTTAATAACCTCCAACAAGCAAAAAAAAATTGCAGGGTCGTTTTCACTGTTGGGGGGGGGGGGCGTTGGATGTGGTAATTGAGGGGGGCAAATTTCCTCTCGAATATGTGTTTAAAAATTCATTCTTATGCTTTTTGCACTAAAGAAATACAAGTTTATCATTATTAAAAAAAAAATTATTCCACGCCCATAAAAGGGGGGCCGGACTTAAAAAACGACATTATCTAATTCTCCAAATGCAGGCCTTTGAACTTACTGTAGCATAAAAATGTTGCATTTGTTTAACAAAAACACAAAAAATCATGTAAAAAAGTGGTATTTTTCATGAGTTGGTTTAGTTCTCTCAGGGGGGACTTTTTCCCCCTTGGTCCGATTTTGCCCATTTCCGAACTTACCCTGCCTAGGGATATAAGACATATTCGTACCAAACTTCGGAAGTCTAGCTCCATTATTTTGGACTGTATCGTTTCCTCTACAGACGGACAGACAGAGGGACGGACGGACATCGCTAGAATGTCTTAGAATCGATCACTGATCAATAAAATATATACTTTATAGGGTCCTAGACCGATATTTCAATGCGTTACACACGGAATGACAAAGTGAGTATACCCGTATACTGTGGTTGGAGGGTATAAAAAATATAAAAAAAATGTATGAAAAAAAAATAATTTTAGGAAAAATAAAGTTTGATGAAAAAAAAAAATTATAAAAAAAATAAAATTGATGAAAAAAAAAAAAATTGATGGAAAAAAAAATTTGATGAAAATTTTTTTTTTTTTTTTTTTGAAAAATAATTATGTTACTTTTTGTTCACCAGCTGGTGAAAAACGGGTTTATTCACCACGAGGTGAATTATTATCCAAGTTACAAACCCAAGTTATTAAAATTTTGGTTTTAAGAAAATTAAAATAGTAATTATTGTTTTTTTTTTCGTTAATTGTTAGCTTATATAGTCAAACTGAGGTGGCGTCCTGCAACTTTTTCAAAATTAGACACCAGCCTGAAAACATTATCATGTTAAAACGTTTTTTTGGACTTTTCTCACTAAACCTTGTGTAATTTTGTAATTTAGAATTTTAAAAAGTTTTTCCATATGTTTCAGAATCAAAGTCTGGAAATGTGAGAATTTTATAAGAGATATTTCTTCTTCTTCTTCTTCTTCTTTATTGGCTCGACAGTCCTAGTTGGACCTTGGCCTCTCTCAGTATCTGCTTCCAGTTGTCACGGTCTCTCGCTTTGATTGACCAATTAGTAATATTAAGCAATTTTGCATCTTCGTTTACGGTATTTTTCCATGTTCTTTTGGGACGTCCTTGTATTCGTGGGGTATATAGGTTTCCAGAAAATATTTTTTTTGCTATTTCTCCTTCGTCCATTCGCACAACGTGTCCTGCCCACTGTAATCTTTGTATTCTAATAACGTCTGCAGCTGCTAGATCTTTAAGTTCAGCTATACACTCGTCGTTATAACGACGTCTAAAGGTGCCATCATTCATTTTTATTGGGCCTAATATTCTTCGTAAGATTTTTCTTTCAAATATGTTGATTCTTTCTTCATCTTTTTTCCGCATTTCCCAAGTTTCGGCAGCGTATGTTATACATGGCCTGATGATGGTTTTATATAGTTTAAGTTTCGTTTTCTTTGTTAAAAGTGATGACCCAAGGGGTTTGTAAAGAGCATAAAAAGCTTTGTTTCCTGCCTGAATTCTGGCGTTTATTTCTTGTTCACTAGTCGCCTTTGTTGTAATAGTGGAACCCAAGTATTTAAAAGAAGTTACATGTTCAAATTTGTAGTTCCCTAGGGTGATATAACGATTTGTATTTACGGAATCATCTGCAGTACACATGTATTTGGTTTTCTTTTCATTTACGTGCAGACCTAGTTTCTTCGCTGCGGTTACCAGTTTTATGAAATTTTCTTCAAGAGCTGTGGATGTTCTGCTCACAAGATCAATATCATCCGCATAGGCTAGAAGTTGTGAAGATTTGTTGATAATGGAATAATTGCGATTAATTTCAGCCTTTCTTACAATTTTCTCTAGTGCAAAAACAAATAGTGTAGCAGCTAACGGGTCACCTTGTTTTACACCCACATTTGTACTAAAAGCTTCTGACATTTCACCAGAGATTTTGACACGATTTTCGCTGTTATTTAGGGTCATTCTGACCAATCTTACTAATTTATTGGGAATTTTAAACTCCTCAAGCACTTTTATTATTTGAGGTCTGCTGACAGAGTCGAAAGCCTGTCTAAAGTCTATGAAAAGGTGGTGTAGGGTTATATCATGTTCTCTGAATTTTTCCATTATCTGCCGTAAATTGAATATTTGATATGTGGTGGATTTTCCTTTTACAAAACCAGCTTGATATAAACCAACTGTGTTGTTTAAAAAAGTTCTTAATTTTTTATTTAGGATTGATGCTAAGATTTTATAAGCAACGCATAATATAGTGATACCTCGGTAGTTTTCACAGTTTAGAGGGTCACCTTTTTTGTGTATCGGAATAATAACACCAATATGCCATTCTTTAGGCATTCTTTCCGATTTCCATATCGACTGTATCAGCTTATGGAAAAGCTTGTACATTGTTGGTCCCGATTCTTTTAAAAGTTCCGCACTAATATTGTCATAGCCAGATGATTTATTATTTTTCAGCTCAATTATTTCTTCTGTTACTTCATCGTAAGTTGGAATCATTTCATTTGGATTAACGTCTTCATCATTTTCTAATCTTATTTCATTGTCTGTAGAGTTGCTCAGTAATTGATTAAAATATTGCGCCCACGTGTCCAAAACCAGTTCTTTTTCTTGTTGTATTTCGCCTTGCGCATTTCTGCATGCTACTATTGTATTAATTTTCCTCGTTCTGATTTCTTTTATTTGAGAGTAGAATTCTCTTGCTCGATTTAGTTCGTGTAGGTTTTCTATGGCACCTAGTTTGTTATCTAAAAATTGTCTTTTCTTCTGTCGCAAAAGTTTTTTACAAGATTTCCTTTTTGTACTATATGCTTGTTGATTCTCAATGGTATCTCGTTGGATCATTTTCTCTCTGGCATTGTTTTTTTCGTCAATTGCAAGTTGACAATCTTCATCCCACCAGTGATTTCTTTTTTTGATATTAGTATATCCAATCGCAGTTTCGGCAGCATGGTTTATAGTTTCTTTCATAGATTTCCAAAGTGATTCACTTGTGTCTACAGAGTTGTCATCAAATTCAATCTCAGCAAGTTTACTTTCGATTATTCGTTGATATTCACGTTTTGCATCATCATTTTCTTTTAATTTTTCAATATTCCATTTTTTTTGTATTGCGTTTTTTCTATTATTCTTAACAGATATTCTCATCCTGTACTTAACAAGTAGTAAGTAGTGGTCAGTGTCAAAGGCTGCACCTTTGCATGCTTTAACGTCTAGAATATTGTTTGCATGTCGTCTATCTATTATAACATGATCAATTTGGCTAAAGTATGCTCCACCTGGTGAGCGCCATGTTGTCTTGTGAATCGATTTATGTGGAAAGCATGTACTTTTTATTATCATATTCTTTGACTGTGCAAAGTCTATTAAATGTTCGCCGTTTTTGTTTGTTGTGTTGTGGAAACTATGTGTTCCATATACCTTGCTTTCTGTTGGGTTTTGATCTAGTTGGGCGTTTAGGTCACCTATAATGATTTTAATATCATTTGCTGGAGCTTGATCGTAGCATCTGGCTATGCTATCGTAAAAAGATTCTTTAACTACATCATCTTTTTCTTCTGTGGGTGCATGTACTGATATTATGGATATGTTAAAAAATTTGGCTTTGATTCGTAGTTTACAGATTCGTTCATTGACAGGAGTAAAGTCAATTACGTTGTCATTTATTCGCTTGGAGACGGCAAAGCCCGTTCCAAAGCATCTCTTCCCACTTGTGTTACCGCTAGAATAAATAGTAAAGTTGTTACATGTAAATATGGTGTTTTCAATCCATCTCGTTTCTTGAAGTGCTGTAATATCCATATCATATTTTTCAAGTTGGTTTAATAGTGTTCTTAACGAGCCTGGTTTATTTAGCGTCAATACATTCCATGATCCAATTCGTAAGTCATTATTTCGTTGCTTTGATATTTCACAACCTGATAAGTTTTCTAAATAAAAAATATGTTCCCTAAAAAAACTTAAACCGCATTACTGGTCGTTTTTTGGTTTTTTTCTTGCGATTCGAAATCTGGTCCTTGCTTGGGCGCCAATTTTGTTGAAAATTCTTTAAGTACAGAACCTTTTTGAAATTCGGAACGTTTAAAAACGTCAAAAACTATAATAAATGCACATCCGATCTTAAAAATATAGTTAAATGCCTGTAGTAAAATTGTATGCCCGTTCTTTTCCTAGAAAACATTAGGCCTCTAACTGCCATTTCAAAGGGTCATTTTGGTAATTTTTCAAAAACTTAACACAGAAATCTAAAAATCGTCCTTTTAAAAGGTTACAATGTTCTGCAAATATTTTCCTCAAAAAATTTCTTTTGATGTTGTCAAAATTTTAAAGTTCGTGCGACATTCGCAAAATGAATAAAAGTGCAAAAATATAAAGAATCATATTTTTATTGTATTTTTTTCACAAAGCAGTGTTAAAAAACTTGCTTTTTAGACTTCTGTGTTAAATTTTTAAAAAGGACCAAAATGACCCATTAAAATGGAAGATGGAGGGTTAATGTGTTCACTGAAGACATCCAACCATAGTTTTAAGCTCAGATGTGCATTTTTATAGTTTTTCTGACGTTCTCCAAAAGTCTTTGATAATACATTTAAAACTTCAGTGGGCCATAAAAAATAAATTCAAACTAACTTTGCAAAAATATTAGTGATTTTATTTATTTGATAGTCTTTCACTCAAAAAAATAAAACTGTAAAGTTAACAAACTTGTTTTTGTTAACTCGAGTTCACTGGCTTTTTAGCAATTTTTTAGTTAAAATCAGCGTTTTAATTCCTTTTTCAGTTAAGTTCAATTTACGAAAATACTAGTTTTGAACAAATTTTTAATTAATTTTTTTGTTGACTTTTAAACTGAGTTTACGAATTTTTATTAATTAATTTGCAGATTTCTCGTAACATATTTTTAAAGTGAAAAAATTTTAGAAATTTCTTGTGTGGCCTCCTATGCAAATCTCATAAGTTCTACTTAAGCTGAACTTAATGCTGAGAAAAAAAAAACAAGAAAGAAAGTTATAGTCGGTCAAGACCGACCATATGATACCCTACAACCGTGTTTTCCGGAAAATGGGTCCTAAGTCCAAACATGGACCGATTGGATCTTTCTTTTGTAATATCTTTATTTAGAGTAGAAAACACACACAGATAAAATTTTAGTGGAATTGGTTTATTTTTTTGCCATAGACCAATTTAACTGAATATCGGTCAAAATTTTTATATGAGGGGACTAAGTCCAAAAAAGGTCCAAATTATATTCAGATTTGATTAGGTTACCAATGTACACATTTAACATCTACAAATAAAATTTTAATCAAATTTTTTTTTTTAATTTTACGCTCTAATTTTACGCCCTATCTCCACTCCCTAAGTAGGCTCCCATAAAAAACACAGTTGGAGCAAATTTTATAAAAATGTTATTTTGAATGGAAGCCTACTTAGGGAGTGGAGATACTAGGGCGTAGGTATGTTTTAAAAAAATGTTGTAGGGTAAAAATAAACCTCTCGGACGCACCATTGGACCGGTAGAAGCTGATTAAATAAAACAAATTTACAAAAAATAAAAAAAAATGTTTAGACTAAAAAAATATTGTGGGTCGGTCATACATTTTGTTCCTCTACGGGCACTATTACAGCAGTTAGAGCTAGTTTTCAAAAATGTCGTTTTCTCTGGGAGCCCCCTTATTAATTGGTGATAGGCTATTAGTTTGTTCCAAAGAAATGTTAAGACGTAAAAATTAATGGGGGTCAGTCTTAAATTCGATATCTTTTGAACGGGTCATCAAAAAAATCTGAAAATTTATCACGAAGGAGTTTTCGAAGGGTACTAAAAACTGTAAACAACTTGGGAAAATAAAAAAAAAAAAAATTTCAAAGTATCCAATTTGACATGGAATGCCCCATATACGTTATGGGGTGATGCTTTACAAACGAAATGACAAAGTGAGTATACCACCATACTGTAGTTGGAGTAAACAAAAAGTGTTTAAAAATCTGCAATACGGTAAAATAAAATATTTTTCCCGGAATTGATCTAATGGAGAAATTAAAAGGATTGTGTTAAAAACAATTTTATTATTTTTTTTTAAATAAATTTCAATGTTTTTTTATACCCTCCACTCTTGTGATAGAGGGTATATATAAGTTTGTCATTCCGTATGTAACACATTGAAATATTGGTTTAGGACCCCATAAAGTATATATATTCTTGACCCTTGATCGATATTAAGTCTATCTAGTGATGTCCGTCTGTCTGTCTGTCTGTCCGTCTGTCTGTCTGTCTGTTGAAATCACGTTTTTGGCAATAATCCGGAACGATTTTAACGCTTGGGGTACCAAAAGTTGCGTAATTCTCCTAGGCAGAAACTGATGTATTTTTTTTTAAATCGGTTAAGTATTTTAAAAGATATGAGTGAAAATGTAAAGGTACCTCAAAAATAATGGTGAATTTTACACAAAAAAATGCTATAACTTGACATCTGTTGAATGAATGAGAACGAAACTTGGAATTTTATGTAATTTTATCATTCCTCACACTCACAAAAAATTTGGGCGGAATCGCACAATGGGGAAAGGCACCAGAAATTTAACCCAAAATTTTAAAATGATTTATCTTGGCTCATGGTTGACATATTCAAATAAAATTTTAAATAGGTTCATATTTTATTGTTCTCAACGTTTTGCTGGTTATTTTGGTACCAATTATGGCAAAATCGGTCAAGGGGTTAAGAAGCTATGAGCAATTGAGATGAGTTTCAATATAAACCTCCATGATATGACGTGGCTGCGCGCCATTTTGTAGTTGTTGATGCTTATTTGGCTTGTTAGTTGTTATTTGTATCAATAGAAGTAAAAAATACGTAGTATGTGTCATACACGTGGTTGCTTTTATATTATTTTCATACATACTTATAAAATATTTTTTTTTTGTTTGTTAAATATTTACACTGCACTATGGTTCCGGTCATCGCTTTTCTTGGCCAAAATTACAAAACTGGAAAAATTTCTGGTTTGAAATAGGTTTTGTGTTAAAATTGTTATATTTTTTTTTTTTCATGTAGAGTATTAGTCAGTTCGAATACCTTACTACAACCTACTAATTTTTACTCATTTTATTTTTCAATACAAAAAGTTAACAAGACTTTCCAGTTGCAGTAAAAAATAGTAAGAAATTTAGGTATTCGAATATACCTATTATAAGAATTTTTTTATATTTAAACTCAAAAAATAATTGAAAAAATTTTAAAAAAATACATTTTTTTTTTTTATTTTTATCTAAATTTGTTTTTGAGCGGTAAATAAGTGTATACAAAAACAAAATAAGTTTTCTGTTGTTTGTAAGTGTTTATGATTTTCTATAAAATCAATTTTGGCCAAGAAATGTCGTCTGCGTCTTGTGCATTGGTTAACATTGTGGAGGGTATTTAAAGATTCGGCACAGCCGAATATAGCTTTCTTACTTGTTCCATATTAAATTTAAAATCTCCATACAAATACCTTTAAACCAAAAACTCATCAATGTCTCATAAAAATCCATACTTACAGTTCCAACTAAATCTGCATGTGAAATATTTTTATCTAAACGAAATATGATATTTAAAAAAAAAAACAAAAAAAAAATAAATTTATTTTAAACATGAATTTTATGCAAAACTATCTCTCATGTTGTATATTAGGTTTAAGCAATTTTGCTTTTTTCGAATTTGGCAAGCGTGAAGGTCGTGAAATTAACCTTTCAGGGTCGACATTAACACAAAAAATATGGGATCTGTAGAACGATGTCTTTGGGTTCCTTTTTTGGACTTCAAGTCGGAAAGTTCCATACAAAGTGAAAATATTTTTTTTGTTTCACTTTGTTCGAAACTTTTCGATTTTCAAGTCAAAAAAGTAACCCATAGCCATTACAGTCCACTATTTTTGTGTGTTAATATTGAGTCTACAAGGTAACTTTCCTTTCCCCGACCTTTTCGAAATTAAAAAAAAAAAAACTTGCTCCACCCTATTGTATATGCATAAGGTATATTTTTTAATTTAAAGAAAAAAAAAAAACAACCTAAATTGGATTTTCAAACAAATAGACTACGAAAAGCTTCAGGTATTTTTATACATTACACATGAAAAATAAAATGTTGAGATATAAAATAAAAAAAAATATAAAAATAAATAAAAAATAAAAAAAATGGAAAAGTGTATGAAAATAAAAATCATTTGCATGCATTTGTTATATTTACATATTTGGTGGTAAATTTTTTATTTTTTTGTACAAGTCTGCTACAGAGACAAAACAACAATGATAACTTTAAAATGCTAGCGGGAAACATATAATCAACAAAATTTTGTTCAGGTCTTAAACTGAATCGTCTGAACTAAATTTGTTCTTAAATTTAATTAAAGATTTTTTTTTTACTTTTTCCCAAAACTATTTTTATAACCTCCACTTGTTGTTAGTAGTAGAGAATATACAGTGACGAGCAAAAGTGTAACAGGGTTCACATTGCTCATATAATCTGCTCTATATTTTAAACTATACACGATAAAATATTGAAGTTTTTTAATAATTTTATGAGTTAATCTATCACAATTTATAAAAATTATCGAAATGTGCTGTAAATTTAAAAAAAAAAATATATATAGGTAAATTTACAAAAAATGCCAAGTGTTACACTTTTGCACTCTTGATTTTTTTATGCGACTCATTAGGAAATTTTTCATATTTCGCGCATATAGACCCGGTTTTTATATTTTTATTATGAAGCTCGATAAAAAATATGAAAATAATCTATTTTTTGTGATGAAATTTTTAATAAAAATATTTTTAACTCAAAAGTCCGTCCTTTTTACGTTTTTTGGGGAACCACGCATATTTATCAAGCTAAGAATTTTCAGAAATTATTTTTTTTGAATGGTGTTTATATCAGGCGATAATAGAGACCATTTATAAAAAATTTCGTAAATGGATTGTTGCTTTTGCAATTAGTAAAAAAATGTTATTGTGTACTGGGGTTGGGTTTCTGGAGGAATTTCAAATATTTTTGCCGAAATTCGACATTTTTCGGCTGAATAAAGGCCAATTTTGCCTCAAGAAGTGTTTTCTTTATTCAGCCGTAAATAAATCAACAACCATTTGGTCATAAATTTTGTTAAGAATTGGTTTATGCCATTTAAAACCACTATCACATTTCGTGGTTTTGGACATTATCCTCGGGGTAGTGCCATAGTGTCAAATTATCGAATCAGAACGCAATCTTTGGAGTTCATTTTTTCAGAAAGAACAAAAATAAATAATGTTTAATAAACAAAAGTCTTTTGCTGCTCTTGTCATTGGACGAAATTCACTAATTCAATTTAGGTACCCCAAACAATAATTTTAAATAGGGATTTAATAATAACTACATTCTTTATAACAATATTGTCAATCTACTGATGATTTTAATTGACGATATGTTTAAGACCGAATATAGAAAAAACATCATCGGCCAGAATTGGCTCGTATTCATCCGAAAAATGTTGAATATCTGCAAAAATATTTGAAATTCCGCCAAAAACCCAAATTGAGTACCCAATAAAAAAATTGTATTAATTGCAAAATAAACAAACCACTTATGAATTTGATTATAAATGGGCTCTACTATCGCCGGATATAAACGCCATTCCAAAAAAATAATGTCTGTATATTCTTAGCTTGAGTAATACGTGTGGCTCTCCTAAAATCGTTAAAAGGACGGACTTCAGAGTTAAAAAAAATGTTTAGCCAAAATTTCTTTTCAACAAATGAATTATTTTTATGTTATTTATTAAGTTTTATAAAAAAATTGCAAAATCCGGGTCTATATGCGCGAAATATAAAAGTTGCCCTAAAGATTTATGTAGAAAAATCATGAGTGCAATAATGTAACACTTGCCTTTTTATGGAATTTTTACTATATTTTTTTTATAATAAATTTTACAGCATATTTCGATAAGGTTTATAAATTCTGATCAATTAACTAATAAAATTATCAAAAAACTTCAATACTTTATCTTGTGTAGTTTAAAATATAGAGCAGATTATCTAAGCAATGTGAACCCTGTTACACTTTTGCTCGTCACTGTATATATAAGGTACACGAAAGGTCCAGCGATAAAAAACGTATCGCTCATTTGCTTGTGTAACGTCATAACTCAAAAAAACGTGATTTTTGAGTTATTAATGCAGAATTATATTATTTATATTTACACAAGAAAAATTTTGTTAGTTTTTAATTTTTTGCTACCTCCCATTTGTCAAGAATTCTTAATAATTGTACAAGCTTTTTACCAATAATTTTGTAATTTTACGTATTTTTTGACACGATAAAACTTACAAGGAATTCTTTACTTTACAACATTTGTTTGCTACCTCCTACACGCAAAAAAAATCAATTTCAACAATAAAATTTACGAATTCAATAAATAAATTAACTAAAAAAGCCGCGGTGAAGATTTTCACGAATTCAATAAACGCATTGGTAAGTCGTTTGCTGAAAATAAATCCAATGAAGAAATTCCTAGATTCAATAAAAAAGTTAATTGATTTTTATAGATTATTGACTTTTTATAGAAATAAAGAAAAAAAATATTTTTTTTTATTTTTATTTTGTTTATTTTTATTTATTATATTTTTTTTACTTTTTCTTAATTGTTCTTCATCAGCTTTGAACCGCAAACGTTTTAGTTTCTACCCTTGGCGTCTAACCAACTGAGCTACAGCATAACAACAAGTAACAACGATTAAAATCAATTTCACTTACATAAATTGTGTGTGACTATGTGTGTTTGTGTTTTTATTTAAGTGTGTTTTGTTGTTACTATACACACACACATAGTAACACACAATTTGTATTTTTATTTGATTCTATTCTTGTGAGCATATGATAGAATTTAGTAAACAAAATTGTAATAGCACTTTGGTGTTGTAGGCTAAGCGGTTGGTAAACCAAGCAATGCACTTTTTTTGGAGTCGTTGGTTCAAACCCCCCTCCGGACACAATTTTTTTTTTTAAATTTTTTTTATTTTATGGATTTTTTTAATATTATTTTCCTTTATTTGAAATTTGTATTTTTTAATTTCAATAAATTTTTTTATTGGTTCAATGACAAATTTTATTGAAAATATTTTTATTTTTAATAAACGTGTTTATTAAAATTTTCTTTAATATTTTTTTTATGTATTGTACGAGATTTCCTATATTTGCGACATTTTTTGTAATTTTACAAGTTTTCTACCAATAAAATTTAAAATTTACAACTTTTTTGGCAAAATAAAAATTAGAAGTAATTCTCGTGAATTGACTAGATTTTTTTTTGGAAAATTGCGATGGAAATTTGAAAAATTACAAAAAAAATTGTAAAATTACAAAAAAATGAAATTTCGATCGAAAACTTTTTGTTGAAAAACAAGGAAAACTTTTAAATATTGGTAAAATGGGATTTCGAGACTTTTTCTAGTAATTTGACCAGATTTTTTTTTTTTGAGCGTACGCTATGTTTAAACAAGAAAATTACATTGTTACAATTGTTAGGAAATTTAATATTCAAATGCGATTTTCTCAAAAAAAAAAATAAATAAAAAAAACCTGAATTTTTTTGTGTGGATAGACAATAAATCTAAACTTTATTGAAACTTGAAGAATAAACAAGTAGAAAAGTAAAATTCGACTTGGCCGAATCTAGGAATATCCACAATGCCCTTTTTAAGTGATAATAAATTTTTTGAAAAAATGACAATTTTGATTAGAAATATTTTAGTTTGTGTAAAAAACTTTTTTTTAGTAATTTTAGAAAAAAAAAATACTAAATTTTTTTTGAGTGTACAATTTTTTTTGAGTGTAAATTTTTTTTTTGGTGTAAAAATATTTTTGAGTGACAGAAATACGTTGTAAAATATTTTTGTGACATACCAATGCTTTTAAAACATGTTTAACGGTTTTTCTACACGTGAATTTAAGGTGAAACTAATCTGAAATTAACGGGTTTGCTCATAACTTTTGAACCTCTTGACCGATTTTGCTGAAATTTAATACCAATCAGACCAGGGGACGAAAAATATATATGCCAATTAAACATTCTCCAAATGTCCGTCCTTTCGTTTGTGGAGTGCACGATGTGGTCCAAAATAAAAGACCTGAGACCCAGAAGTTGGGGACGGATATGTTTAATGATCATAGATAGGCTGGTTGAGTTAGGAAATGGGCAAAATCGGATCAGGTGAAAAAAGTTTCCCCTTGCATTTTTTTACAGCTTTTTTTGAATTTTTATGAAATATAAATTTGTATGTCAGAAGACGCTTGAGCACAGGGGGCTAAAAAAATATTTTTTTTGGCCAGCACCCTTTTGTTGATGTTGATATAATTGTAAAAAATGTAAAAGATTTTAAAAAGTTTTTAGTTTTACAAAATTTTTATTTAATGTAAAAATTTTAATAATACAGTCATCAAACAGATAAAAGTATCAAATAGTTTTATAAATTGTATTATGAAATATTTCATAAATCCTATAAAACATTTCATAGATATTTTAAAATATTTAGTCATGTTTATGTGACCAATTCATTTTATTAAGGAAACGATTCGTAAATATTATTATATTAAATGCTTGTTCGTATTTATAAACAAAATTTTTATATTTATGAAATATTTCATAGAAATGGTAAAATAAAGTTTAATTGTTTCATAAATTGGATGAAATATTAAAGAAAAATTATATAACATCTATGATATGTTTTATAGTATTTATGAAAAATTTTATAATATTTTTAAAGTTCTGTATTTGCTAATTGCGTGATTAGAGCTTGCGTGACTCTCGCGTGAGCGTAATTGAATCTTGCGTGAATCAAGCGTGAGCGCGAGTGATTTTAATTACAATCACGTGATTGTGAGTGAGCGTGAGTGGAAAAAAATGTGCGTGAGTTATTAGTGAGTGATTCGATTATTTTTTGCGTGAGCGTGAGTGAGCGTGAGTCAAAATCCACTCATGCGCTCATCTCTAATGCCAAGCTGCAGTAGCCTCAGAATTGTCTTTCAAAAGTAAGCGTGTTTTTTAAATAGTAAATTTGGCAGGATCATAAATATTTTTACTTTATGGAGTCCTAGAACAATATTTGGAGGTGTTACAAACGGAATGACAAACTTTTATATAACCTCTATCACTAGAGTGGTGGGTATAATGAGCGTGTCCGAAATTGTATATGTAATAAAATAAATATAATATAAATGTAATATATCTGTTTTTTTTGTCCCTCCCTCTTCATACCTAAAATAAAAAAAAAAACAAAATCTTGTTTACAGTAAACACTAGACACTTATTTGATTTGCTTTAAATAAATAATTTTATTAAAAACTTTTTAATTTCATGAAACTTTTTATAATTGAATTTTAAATTTTTATTTTACCAGCATTTTTTACAACTGTCTATTTTAGAAATCCGTGATAATTTAATTAAAGTTTACTAAAAAAAACTTTTATTTACATCTGCACTCAAAAAAAAAGCTTGTAACTTTTTTTTCTACCTCCTATCTGGTAAGAATTCCTTGTTATTTTACAAGCTTTTTACCAATAATTTTGTAATTTACAAGCTTTTTACCAACAAAAATTGTAAATTTACAAATTTTTTGACGCGATAAAACTTACAAGGAGGTTTTGTGATTTTACTAGATTTTTTGCTACCTCCTATTTTACGAGAATTCCTAGTAAAAATTACGAACGTTTTTGTACTTTTACAAAATTTTTACCAATAAAATTGTAAATTTACAACTTTTTTTCCGAAATAAAGCTTACAAGAAGTTCTTTTAAATTTACTAGATTTTTTTGTAAAAAATCTTGGAAATTTGTAAAATTACAAGAAAAACTGTAAAACTACAAAAAAAAATTATTTGTTAAAAAAAACAAGGAAAACTGTCAAATATTGGTAAAATGGGATTACGAAACTTTTTTTAGTAATTTGACAAGTTTTTTTTTTTAGTGTATGTATTCTAACCTGTCTGTTTATTCAATTTTAAGTTTACATTGTAAAATTGAAGTATACGAGTCGAATTAAGCCAACCAAATGTAATTTGTTGTTATATTTTCCATCAAAATTGTTGTAGATTTTTTTTTTAATATAATTTTATTATATTTGATATGACAGGACAAAGTTATTTTTGTTGAATACACTTTAACATGCAAACGCTAACAGCGTTTAGTTTTATGTGAAAATTCCAAAAACTACAAAAAAGTCACGTTTTTTTTAGTAAAGTGAGTGTTATAAACATATTTTAGGTTTTATTTTTGTAGTTTCTTGGAAAAATTTATGATATTGTAAAATGTGTTTTAAACAGATTAAAGATTTAATTTTTAAAAATTATCTTTCAAAAACAGATATGGATTTTATAGTCCTTTCTAATGCTATTAATAGTCATAAATTATGACAGCAGGTATATTTTGATAATTGTTTTTTAGATTTTGTATATTTTAAAAATCAAGTAAATGTTTGGGTATAAAATTATTATAAAACATTTTTAAGTATAAAATTATCATTAACTATCTGTTAGCGGGAGTTCTTGTGGCAAGGAGTGTATTAAAAAGGCCTGCGAGGTTTGAACGCTTGCCCAAAACAATAAATCATGATAAAGATAATTACACTGTTCGACAGTGTAATTATCTTTATCACTGTTCGAAGATAATTACACTGTTCGACAACAAAAACTTCCCAGTTAAATATCCAACTGATTCTTATAGATTTTGCTCTCCCGAATCCAAATCTGCCATTCAAATTTTTCTAGCACTTACCGTCTTTTCTGTTAAAAAGTCAAAAAAATATAATTTCGCACGTTTTGGGGTCCATTGTTATGTTGCTTCCAACAAATATGACTTGATTTCATATAAATTGGACCTCTTGATTCCAAAACTGCAATTCAAAATTTTCTATCATTTCCGTTTTCGAGATATTAGCGTTTGAGATTTTCGCATAAAAAATGTTCAACAGCGAAAATCTTGAAAACGGAACATGTAAGAAAAATATGGCTTGCAGTTTTGGAACCAGGAGGTTTATTTTTTAAGTCCTACTTTTGAAAGAATCTGTAACAGTGCGTAATTGCGAAATTATTGGTTTTTTGACTTTTTAACAGCGAATTTCTCAAAAACGGTACATGTAGAAAAAATTCGATATCAGATTTGGATTCAGGAGAGCAAAATCTATAACAGTCAGTTAAATATTTCACTGATAGGTTTTTGCTGTCGAACAGTGCAATTATTTAGCTATAACTCGAATACAGGATCAGCTAGGATTTTTGTGTTACCGATTTTTAATGTTCAAAATAGTCGATTTTGTCACCATTTTAACACAACCTAATTTTGCTTGAAGAGGGGTGTGTGTACTTACCAAAGAACACTTTTTTAGAAAAAATAAAATTTAAATATCGGTAAAGAACCGAATTAAGCTTATATAATATATATATTATTGATCCATGATGGTTTCAAAGACATTTTAGCGATATTCATCCGTCCGCCTGCCTGGGGAAAGCAAGATTTAGTCCGAATCAAAAGAGGTGGCAATTTTGTAAATTATCTAAATCAAATTATCTAAATTATCTATGGAAAGCACACGGCAATCAAAAACAAAAAAATATTCATCATTTTGATGAAATGGTTTCATAAATTTTTATGATTAATTTCTTTATATTGATGAAGATTTTCTTCAATACGAACATGTCATCAGAATTGAAGAAACAAGTGTTGACGCATTTCCTGATGTCATCAAAAATTTCATAAAAGACATATTTAAATTGTTTTTTTTTTTAATAATAAAAATAAATAAAACTGTTGAATAAATATATTATAAAAAATATAAAAAACAACACAAATAGCAAAAAAATAAAAAAACATTTTGCTGCCCTGGGTGGTAATTGATCCTGCGGCCTCCCAGTTGTAGTGTTTATTGTAGACGTCTTAGCTTGTTGAGCCACCTATAGAAAAAAATTTCGTAACCTACCACTTACAAGGAAGGTCTTTCACAGGGCACCCACCGATTGTCCTGAAACTTGCATATAGGAAAGAGGGCAAAATAAGAGTAACCTGTTTTTTTGGCTGGCCAATATTACATTTAGCGGGTCAAAGGGGAGGAAAAAAATATGATTTTTTTAGTTTTTTGAGGATTTTTCCCATTTCTTCAAAAGAAACTATATGAACATTTATTACAGATCGAAAGGCCTACCCAATGGGGTATCGGTCGTGTCCAAATTCGGCTTTCTTGAGTTCGTTATTGTCAAATATGTATAAACGTTGGGGTAGTTTAAATGGAGATTTATATACGTACGACCTACAAAATCACATATAATCTCTACTAAAATTAAGCCGACCCGTATTTTTACATTTTGGCAAAATTTCTGCTAGTTCGGCCATTATTTGGATTTCCCCGAAATACCAATTATATTCATTAGGTGGCAACACCTTTTTTAATTTGAAATTGGGAAGCTAAAAAAAAACACGTTACTCTTATTTTTCTTCCCTCATTCCCAAATGCAAGTTTCAGGACAATCGGTGGGGGCCCTCTGAAAGACCTCCCGTGTTATTAAAAAAAATAAGAAAAAAAAAAAGAAAAAAAACTTTGATTTAAAAAAATATATTTAATCAAACAAAAATTTTGATAAAAAAAATTTTATACAAAAAAAAAATTATAAAACCAAAATGTTTGGAAAAAAGTTTTTAATGAAAACAAGTTTTTATGAAAAAAAATTTAATGAAAAATTAATTGATAAAAAAAAATTATAAAAAAACTTATTTTTTCAAATAATTCTTTTTGTTCGTTCGATCAAACGATTAAATCTAAAAAATGTTTCCCTTAATCGATGAGAATATCGAGCAAAAAAGATGGATATTAAAAAATATTTTTATTAGGTTTTAAGTTTTTCAAGTTAGGGGTGTCGGCGGAGACTTTGGAGGACACCTTTTCCCTCTCCACATAAATGTTTATAAATTCATTTATTACGATATTTACGCTTTAAAAACACACTTTTTTCATTATTACACTGTGCTACAGTGAAAAAATACTTCTGATGTGACATAGTATAGGTTGTTGGTTTGGTCGAGCAGATCACAAAAATGCCCATTAAACTTGCCAGACACCCTCAAATTTTAGAGTTATTATCAAAAAACGTTTTTTTGGGACTTTTCTCACTAAACCTTTTGTAATTCTGAAAATTTTTAACCGATTTTAAATTTTTTAACTGTTTTTGATAGAAGAAGGATGGGGCTTTCCATGTGTGTGAATTGGTCTGTACATATAAGAAAGATATTTACTTATTTTTTCTATAAAATCTTATTTTTTTGTTATTTTTTGAAAATTTTTCGAGTTTATCGATTTTTTTCTGCTATAGTTCGTTTAACAACCTTTAAATTTATAAACTTTTTTTTAAAGAAAATTTGATTCTGAATACGATAAGCTTTATCCTGAAGAAATCGGAAAACAATTGACAGAGTTGTGATAATTTTTCTAAAAAATAAAATTAAGATTTTGCAGGAAATCGCCGTTCAGATATCCCAGACAAAAAAAATAATTTTATCGTGAGAGGTCATGTACAATATTTTTAAAGGTTTTTGGCGCTCTGAATCCGAATCTGGCCTTTAAATTTCTCTATCTCGTCTGGTTTTTGAGATATTTAACATAAATAGATATATGAAAAACTTAATAAGATAGCGCAATTTCAAGGTCAAATTCGAATTCAGGAGGCCAAAAACCTTTAAAATAATGATACGCGACCTCTTAGTATGTTCGTTTATTTTTTTATTTTTTTTCCTGGGTTATCCGAAAGGCAATTTCAAACAAAATCTTAATTTTCTTTTTTAGAAAAATTATCACAACTCTGTCAATTGTTATCCGATTTTTTCGGCATAAAGCTCATCGTATTCACAATTAAATTTTCTTTAAGAATACGTTTATAGATATAAATGTTGTTGAACGAACTATAGCAGAAAAAAATCGATAAACTCAAAAAATTTTCAAAAAATAACAAAAAATTAGATATTGTTGAAAAAATGAATACATATCTTTTTTATATGTATAGACCAACTCACACACATGAAAAGCCCTATCCTTCCTCTATCCAAAACAGTTGAAAAATTGAAAATCGGTTGAAAAATGTTTAAGTTACACGTGGTTTAGTGAGAAAAGTCCGAAAAAATCGTTTTTTGACAATAACTTTAAAATTTGAGGGTGTCTGGCAAGTTTGATAGGCATTTTTGTGATCTTTTCGACGAGACCTACAACCTTAACTACCTCATTTTAAAAGTATATTCAATTTTGTGTTTTTTGTAGCACAGTGTTATTGTGTTATTTTCCGTAAGCGCGCCCTTAAAAGTTGGCGGACCGAAAAAACAGCATTACCTAATCATCTTGGTCCAAATGTAGGTCACTGAACTTCATATGGCTTAAAAATATTTCATTTGTTGAACAAATATAGAAAAAAAAAAACATTAAAAAAAATTTGTAGTGTAGTGTTTTAGTTCTTTGATGGGAAACATTTTCTCCCTCGTCCGATTTTGGCTCCGAACTTAATCAACCTATGACCATTAGACATATTCGTGCCTAACTTCAGGAGTATAGCTCTTTTATTTTGGACTGTACCGTGCCCTCCACATACTGACGTACGTACGGACATCGCTTGAATGTCTTAGAATCGATCACTGATCAATAATATATATATTTTATATGGTCCTAGACCGTAATTTCGATACTGTAGTTGGAGGGTAAAAAAAAAAATAATTGTTCGATTAATTGGCATAAATTATTCGATTTATTCGTTATTCGAAAATCGTAATTTTTAAATTAATTGAACAAGAGTTTGGATTTCTTTGATCGATTAATCGAATTATTCTTAATCGATTGACAACTCTAATATATATATTATTTATCTATGATAAATTCGAAGATATTCTCTGAATGCCCGTCTGTCTGTATATAACATGACGCAGTCCAAAAAAAAAAAATATACTCCGGCAGTCTTTCCGGAATCTATTTTAATTTTGATAATTTTTCTTTTTAATTTTGAAAATAATTAACAATTTAGGCCTTTAGCGGGCTTTAAAAAAATATGTTAACATCCACAAAATCACAAATTTTATTGAATTTTTGCAAGGAAAAATTTTGGTTATGAATAATTCTTCCATATCTCGCTTTGTTTTCGAGTTATTAACGCTCAAAGTTGCAGTCAGAAATTAATACAATGACATATTGTAATTTTTTTTACAAAAAAAAAACCGATAACATTTTAGGAATGTAAGGAAATTAACAATTCGTTATTTTTCTAGAGAAATACAAAGTTTTTAGCTCAAAATAAAAAAAGTGTAATTTTTCGCAACAAAAACATTGCAAGTGCAAAATGTGTAATGGAATAGTTTTTTCTTCAGTAATTTTTGCCTATCTGTCATCATTTTTGGGATAAGCTTGAAATGTTTATTTTTTGACGTTTAAACGCGATTTTTCAAAAATAGCATAGACTTTATATTTTAATAATATGTAACAAAGAAACTTAAAGTGTTGGCAAATTGGGGTAAATTTGATTAAGGTCTTACAATTAATATGTCTTATTTTGCAACTCTCCTTTTATTATATGCCCCTTGTTAAATGCAAATCTTTAAAATCTTTTCAAAACCACTCAATTTTACATTCAATAAATCCCACAGCTTATTTTTGTTTCCCAATAAATTTTCTTTATGACCAAAATAATCTTCTTCTAAAATCCAGTAACCACCATCATTAATTCATAATGATAATCATTCGTTAAATTAATTTAACAAGGACTCACTCGTTTATGTTTAATCTAAACAACCACAAATATCATGATAATTTCTCTTCTTAATTAGTTATTTGTGCTAACAGACAATTTGCAATGGAGATGTAGATCTTAAAGCACCTGAAGGTATCAAAGATATTTGTAATAGATTTCAATGCAAATGATTCTTAAAACCACAAAATAGCGTAGAGGAGGAAAACGATAAACACAGTAAAGTTTTAAAGCATTTATATTTACACTACACTGGCAAAAAATGGAGGAATTTTTTTTTGAAAATTAGGGGTTTAGTGCCCCACTAGGGGCCACTAAAAAAATGCGTTATAATTCAAATGCGTGTAAATAAAATCAAGCACTGAACTAAAAAAAACCTTGAAGGTTTTGTTATGTTAAATGTCAACTTTTGTTTTCTTTTGGTTACAATCCGATTCGGGAAGTTCGATTTTTTATCCCTGTGTTATTTTTTCCCTGAATCCGAGTGCTTAACTTCTTTCGGCAATAAAATGTTTCATTTTCTTAACGAAAGTATACAAAAAATATTTTGAGTAGGCTTATTCTAGCTCGAGGTCATTATTTTCTTTACTAATTAAAACTATGATATTCTCATAGAATAATTTTCAATAAAATTATTTTTTTGTTTTAAATATATTTGTGTTGGTAATGTTTGCAAGACTTAATCGACACGTGTTCGTCTTCTTATTCCCAATGGAAGAAGAGTCGAATATGTATTAATATTTTAGATTGATTATTAACGATTTCTCATTAAAATTCCTTCGCTACTTGTAGTTTAGGGTTTTTATATATGCTAAATAATTTTGACAATGGAATCTGACAATTTCGAAACACGTGTCGATTAAGTCTTTGCATAAATGACCAACACAAAAAAATTTAAAACAGAAAAATCATTTTCTTAAAAATTATTCTATGAGAATATCATAGTTTTAATTTGTAAAGAAAATAATGACCTCGAGCTAGAATAAACCTACTCAAAATATAATATTTTAAAGGTCGAATAAAAGCAATTTTTATTTTTTAATAAAAATTAATCAGAATTTATACAAAAAACTGTAATAAAAAATAGATGTTGGAGGTTGGTTTTGTTCTTCAAGGGGAACTTTTTCCCCCTAGCCCGATTTTTTCAATCTTTAAACTTAATCCGCCCTTAGCCATAAGACATATTCGTACCAAACTTCAGAAATCTAGCTATTTTATTTTGGACTGTATCGTTTTTTCTACAGTGAGAGATATCACCGTCCGACAAAAATAAAAAAAAGTCGTTGAACACGAACTGGATACTATACGTTTGAAACTAGAGACTAAATGTAGTAAAACTGCATTTTCAGTTTTCCATTTCGTGATACTGTTTCCTTTTAAAAGGACTTCAAAATTTTAGAGTATTAAATTTTATAAAATATTTTTTAATATTTTTACTAGAGATGGGAGCGTGAGTGGATTTTGACTCACTCACGCTCACGCAAAAAATAATCGAACCACTCACTAATCACTCACGCAGTTTTGGTTTTACTCACGCTCACTCACTATTCACGTGAGTATAAAAAACTTACTCACGCTCACGCGTGACTCACGCCAGATTCAATCACTCTCACGCGTGAGTCACGCAAAATCTACACACGCAATAAAATTTTCTTACCAAAATAAGAAAAAAACTCCAAAAAAATTTTTTTACAAAAAATTAAAAAAAAATTGGGCAAATCAAAAAATCTAATAACGCAAACTCACGCAAAAAAAAATGACTCACTAATCACTCACTCAGATTTTTTTTCAACTCACACTCACTCACAATCACGTGATTGAAATGAAAATCACTCACACTCACGCGTGATTCACGTGAATCATGCAAATCACGTGACCAGCGCCCATCTCTAATTTTTACTTTTCCTAGGATGTCACAAATGAAAGAGGAGGATCTCCACTAATTTTCCTATATTATTATTTTTACATATCAGAAAAAAGAAGGTAAGTTACGTCCATTCAAAAATGTGTCCTTCAATATTATTCAAAATTTTCAACAAAATATTTTGGTAAAGATTTCAAATGACTTTATTCACATCCTTTTATTCTGACATGGCAAAATATAAAAATGGAAAACTTAGGGGATATCCTACTCTTTCTTCTGCCGTCACCAGTGTCATCCTAGGAGATTTATAAATATTTCAAAAATATTTGACAAAATGTATCCTCTACAACTTTAAAGTCATTTTAAAAGAAAACAGGATCACGAAATGAAAAACTGTAAATGCAGTTTTACTCCATTTGATCTCTATTTTCAGACGTATATCATCCAGTTCATGTTTAATATGGTTTGTCGGACGGTGTATTAGTTGTCACAAACAAATTTTTTGGCAATCGAAAGTTTTGAGTTTTAATAACCAAATTTTTCTCTGTGCAAATGATTGGTGTATTTCCATATAAAACACAACAACCGTTAATTTGTATTGATAAATCATGGCAAATAAATAATTGAATGAATGAATAAATTTCTGTTTTGCTTTGTATACCCTCCATTCTAGTGATAGAGGGTAAATATAAGTTTGTCATACCGGTTGTAACACCTTGAAAAATTGGTCTAGGAAGCCATGAGGTATAATGTATATTCATGATCCTTGATCGAATTTAAAGTCGACCTATGAATGCCCGTCCGTCTGTCTGTCCGACCGTCCCACAGTGGCCGAAATGGCCAATCTAGCGGCGCTTAATTCGGAAATGTAAAATAATAAAGACTAGTGCTTATTTGCGATTATAAAATTTAAAAAGAATTAATTTTTAAACAATATTTATTTATTTTTATGTATTTTGGGAAATTTATGTGAATATTGGGAGGGTGGTTTGTATGAGGCCTAGAAATTAAAATGGTCCGATTCCATTAAAATTTAGAGCGATTTTTTATGAATATAAAAAACATTTATTGGTCGAATTTCAAGAGGATATCTTGAATACTATTGTTAGGGGTATTTAAGTAAAACTTGAAGGGGACATTTACATGGGGCCTATGGGTTAACATGGATTGATTTTGTCAAAATTTAATAGGTTTTGTTCTTGCGATAAAAGAAACTTAAATTTCAAATTTCAGCCAAATCGATTGTGGTCTGTATCGCGTTTATACTGTTTATTTGGACAGCAGATGGACCCTAAAAAACCGAGCAACTTGCGCGAACTAGCACGCCATACTGAAACGTCACAACAAAAATAACCCAAAATAATAAACAAAATAGGAATTGGACCGAATACGATCGAATTTCAAAAGTTGCAGTCCATGAAACTATAGTTAATATCACAAATGTAAACTCCTATAATGAACTAATAATAAACTAGATACACACAGGCCACAAACATTTATTTTTTAGTTAAAACATACCTTTTACTTTCAATTAATACTTTTTGGCTCAAAATGTGTAAACAATTGACTTAAAAGTGTCAAGAAAAACTCACTGAGTAATTAGGCCCCAAATTCCTTTAATACACTTGCTGCAGAAAATGTATATTTGATAGCTTACAGCTGTGCGAATATTAAGAGAAAAACAAAAGTGAAAACGTTAATTTTCTCTGTAAAGTATAGTTAATCGATACAGTGCAAAACATTTATCAGTTTTAATTTTTTAATTTTGACTAAAACGCCGCTAGATCAGTGATTTCGGCCACAGTGCGTCCGTCCGCCTGTCTGTTGAAAACGCGCTAACTTTTGAAAGACTTTACTGAGACTGCTGAGGTTTGGCATATTTGTTGGGCATTTACCTAGGCGGAATCAGTCCAGTGGTTCAAAAATTATGAGCAAAATAGTAAATTTCGGCATGAGTTTTCGGCGAATCTACGAGATAAAAATCACGCTAACTTTCAAAAGATAATTCTGAGGATAATGAGAATTTCATGTCCGTATACCTGCCAAATGATGACCACGTTACAGCTGATTGTTAGAAAATTTATGAGAAAATCTTGTAAGGTCCTTCAGTCGGCAACCATTTTTCGACAGAAATTTTTGGACCAAATCCGGCTCAAAAGTTCGGAAATTTTGCGTACTTTATTGGAAAAATATTAATAAAATTCAGAACAGCGATTTTGGATCACAGATTCTGATTTTTTTACATAAAAATTATTTTTTTATCCAAATTGGTCTCAAACGTTGGAAAATCTTAAGTGTGTTATCTCAAAAATATTTTAAAAAATATAAAAACGCGATTTTTATCCAAAAATGCTGCTTTGCGATTTCGGACCAAAATCGTGTTTTTATATATATTAATATTTTTTAAATAACAAAAGTTGGAAAATGCTTCAACTTCGACCGCTGGTTGCCGACTATATATGACCTTGAAAATTTTTTTCATAAATTTTTCCACAATCAGCTCTAACGTGGCCATCACTTGGTTGGTAGTACGACATGAAATTTTAAAATTTAAATTTGACTTGACTTGACGCCCTACTAATGAGTCTTGGCGTATATATTTGTCGTTCGCCTGGTCTAGTTGGTGTTGAATTTAAGTAAAATCTGTCAGGTGTTTCAAAAGTTATTAACAAAACCGTGAATTTCAGATTGGTTTTAAGTTAAATTCACGTTTTAAAAAAACCGTTAAAGCTTTAAAAACATTGGTAAGTCACAATATTTTACAAATTATTTTTGTCACTCAAAAATATTTTGACACTTAAAAAAAATCACACTCGAAAAAAAATTTTACATTTAAAGAAAAAATGTTCACTCACAAAATTTTTTTTTGTAATTTTTTTTTTTTTTTTTTAAATTACTTAAATTTTTTTTATCCAAACTAAATTATTTGTATCAAAGTTTTTAAAATTTTTTTTTCATGTTAGAAAATTTGTTATCACTTATAAAGGTCATTGTAGAGTGTATTCATAGATTCGACCAAGTCTTATTTCACTTTTCTACTTGTTTATTTTGATTTTGTTTAACGTATAAAAATACACAATTGGCCTCATTAGTACAAATATATTGAAGTATTTAAGATTTTTTTTTTCCAGGGATTATAATATATTAGATGTCAGCAAAAAAAAATTTATTGAATAATTATAATTATGATGGCATTATTGTAGAAATTTCATGTTTAGGAAACATTTTATTTCAAACATTATAATAAATTATGGTAATTAATTACAAAAGGCTTGGCTAAACCAAATGTACCATAAAATTTTCTTACTAATTTCATGGATGAATAATATTAGTTAATAAGGTTTAAAGTGGGATGGATAAACTAAAATTAAAAGGTAAAAACTTAAATCTGAGGACTGTTTTTGTAACAGAAACAGGTCTTGGAATTTTTCTATACAAAGAGGGTTTCCGAATCTGAGACTTTTTCTTTAAAATAAATGTCTTAGAATCGGCAAATTTTTCAGAACAGAAAATGAAAATGAATCTGAGACTTTTTCTAAAAAAAAATTCTCAGAATCTGAGACTTTTTCTCTTGTAAAAATTGACTATAATCTGAGAATTTTCTTTGTGAAAAAATTTTAAAATTAATAAGGATGACGAAATTTTTATTTAATAAAAAATCTCTAAGAAATTGAAACTTTTTCCACATCAATATCCTAGAATCTGTGAATTTTTCTAAACTTTTCAGATTCTAAAAAAAACCTCTCAGTTTAAAAATTTGTCAGACTCAAACATTAACACATTGAAACAACCAAAATCGAAATGTGTTAAAACCAGAAGCAAATGAAAGTTGCAATTTTTCATAACAAAACTTTCAACTTGAGCCCTTATAACAAATATAATTAGAGCCCGTGCTCGATCTGTACTTACAGAAAAAATCAAATAAAATTACTGACAAAATATGTCGCCATTAGGCACGTCTCCGAAACAGATAATGCAAATTCCTTCATTTGTGTCTGCAATTCCAGATCATGTTGGCAACCCTTGCGAAATAATGTAAGAGACAAAAAAGTTGAAAGAATGTATGAAGTGAGGTTGAGATTGCTAGAAATAGAATTGTAGTGTTGGAAACTGTCAAAATTTATGCTGTAGAAACTATAAATATTCACATATATAAAAAACAGTTTTCATTAACAAGACAAACCGACATTTAAAATCCTACTGATGATGACACTAACTGGGGTGTTTGAAACCGGTATAGGGAATACCAGAAATGTCTATAATTTTTAGAAATTCAATTTTTCTTCTGCATTTTTTCAACTTGAACCCTTAAAAGTTCAAGGTTGTTTTAGTTAAGTGCTCGATTTATTTTTTAATGTATTTAACTGGAATATTACTGGAAAACGAGGCGTATACTTAATTTTGTGATTTTAATTTTAATAACTCGGCCATTCAATAAGTAATTGACCGATTGCAGCGAAATTAATACCGGTTATAGCTAACGTAATATCGAGCTTAAGTTTGGACACTGGAATCCACCTGTCCAATAAGGGCATCACCAGGAGCCCCGAAAGAAAGGCATATTTAATATACAAAAATTTCAAATGCTTTAAAATCACTAACTTGTGTGAAAAAAGTTTCGCAATAAATTAAAAAAACTACTTGAGGGTTTTGTTATGGAAAAGGTCAACTTTTCTTTGCTTTTGGTTTCATCCCATTCCGATTCGGATAGTTCGATTTTGTTTCACTTTGTAATTTTTCGGAGTCTTGGAAATTTTTTCCAAAAAGTTCTTTAATTGATCTTACTAACTAAAACCAGTCTAATCTTTAATTTATATTGATTTTTTCATAATATTTTTTTAAATTTATAAAAGCCAAACTCATATTAAATCCCAAGAAAGTTTTATTCTTGCCCCATTAACCTTTAGTTAACTATGCGTTAATAAATTTTTAACTATACTCGTATAATTGTTCCACCTAAAATTATTTTTTTTGTGTATTTTTATTTGTTTACTTTTATTGTTGACTCGAGCTGCCTAAAGTAATTTTAGGTTTTTTTTTTGTTATTATTTTCAGTCATGTCATAAAAGCAAATGGTTGAAAAAATAATAAAAAAAAAAAGTTTTAACAGCCCGTTTGACTTAATTATAGTTCGTTCAATCAATCAAGGTTCGTTAATTTTGCAACACTCTGCGATTATTGTATTTTTACACGGACATGATTTTTAGATTTTCAGCTTTGTTTTTTATATTTAGTATTTGTTTGTGTGTCGCAATATTTACTTTTGTGTTGCTAATCGTTCAGTCTACATTTACCTTTATCACAAAATATTGTGGCAAACGAAATGGTTTGTTAAATATTTTATTTATGAGTTTATTTTTAAACAACAACAGACATTTCTTTACAGTGTATATAAACTGATTCGGAAAATAACAAAACAACCCTATTGATTTAAAAACTCGCTATATTTCACAACAGGCGTATGATTAATATTAATATTAAATTGAGTTTAATATCACTCATTCGTCACAATATCCCACTGTATTAAATCATACAAATTTGTCATAGCTTGCTAGTCTTCAAACATTTTTTTGTGAATTCTTTAAAAACTTTTTTCAAACATTTTGAAAACTAGCTAATTATGGGAAAATTTATGTAAACATTTTTCAACGTCATCTTCAGTCGAGAACCAGAGCTCAAAGTTGAAAAAAAAATATGTATTTCGACCAAAATTTATGTTCGAGTTTTTTAATCAAATCCGGCTCCCAAATTTAGAAATATTGTGTACTTTTTTAGAGAATATTAAAAAAATTCCTAAACCGCGATTTTGGTCCACATATGTCTTTTCAACTGCTGAGATAGTACAAAAAATGTCTATAGCAAATTTGATGGTTATCGATAAATCAGTAACAAAAAATACAAGTAGAAAAGTTAAATTCGACTCGGCCGAATCTATGAATACCCTCCATAATGCCCTTTTTAAGTTGTAGTAAATTTTCTAAAGTGAAAAAATAAAATTTTTGATTAGAAATATTTTATTTTCTGTAAAAAAAACTTTTTTTAACCAATTTTTGGGAAAAAAAAATAATTTACTAAATTTTTTTTGAGTGTAAATTTTTTTTTGAGTGTAAAATTTTTTTCGAGTGTATTTTTTTTTTTTCTTTTAGTGTAAAAATATTTTTGACTGACAAAAACGGGTTCTAAAATTTTTTGTGACTTACCAATGTTTTTAAAACATGTTTAACGGTTTTTCAACACGTGAATTTAAGGTTAGGCGAATCTGAAATTTACGGTTTTGCTAATAACTTAAAAAAGTTAAAGTGTTTTTTATCTCGTAAATTCGTAAAAAACCCTTGCCGAAATTTACTCTTTTGCTCATAACTTTTGAACCACTGGACCGATTTCGCTGGATTGCAATACCAACCTGATCAGGTAAATGCCCAACATATATGACAAACTTCAGGAGCCTTCGTAAAGTCTTTCCAAAGTTAACATGTTTTCAACAGACAGACAGACGGACAGACGGACAGACGGACGGACATCGCTATATCGTCTTAGAATCGAACGAGGATCATGAATATATATTCTTTATGGGGTCTTAGACCAATATTTCGAGGTGTTACAAACGGAATGACAAACTTATATATACCCTCTATCACTAGAGTGGAGGGTATAAAAATGAACAAAAAATTCTATAAATAGATAACAAACAATTTTCTATAGAAAATTTGAATCGATAACACATTTTTTATATAACTATCGATAAACCAATAACAAACATTTTTCTTTAGAAAATAAGTGCAGCTAATTTTCTATCTGTTGTATTGAAAATTTGTTTATTTATCGATAAGTCGAAAACCAAAAAATTGTGCATAGAAAATTCAATAACTAACAACATATAAATTTCTGTGGAAAAACTTTATAGTTATCGATAACACAAAAGGTTTAACAAAAAATTTGATAAATCGATTACAAACAATTTTCTAAAAAAAAATTATATAGTTATCGATGTATCGATAACACATTTTTTATATCGTTATAAATAATTCGAAACTTTTCTATAAGTACCAAAACATATTTCTATAGAAAATTCGTAAAGTTATCGATAACAAAAAATTTCTTATTTAAAATCTTGATAGTTTTCGATAAATCGATAACAAAAAATTTTCTATAGAAAAATTATTAATAAATCGAAAAAAAAAATGTTCCAGAGAGAATTTTTATAGTTATCGATATATTGACATAGTTATCGATAACAAAAGATTTTGTATAGTTATCGGAAAATCAATGACAAATAGTTTACTATAGAAAATTCGTATGATTATCGATATACAATTTTCTATTGAAAATTTGAATGGTTCGATATAGTTATCAGTAGGGATGAGATTTTCATGTACTAAAAAATCGAAAATATGCGCTTAAAATATGCACTAAAAAAATTCAATATATGCACTATAAAACCTAAAAATATGCACTAAAAAATAAAATGTGTGCAATAAAAGTCTTGTTTTCATTCAAAAAACTTCTTAAAAAAGCAAAAAATAAAACCGGGCTTAAAAATTGACATTTAAAACTTTATATAAGCAGGATTTTTTTTTATAAATTAGGACAATCTATAAAAAAATTAAAAAGAAAAAAATAATTTTTCTTGTTTTCAAAATAAATGTTTAAAATTTAAAATAGTTTTTGAAACAAATAAATTTCGATTTGTGTTTTTGCTAATTTATATCAAAATATGCAAAAATATGCATTTAAAAGTTGGAATTATGCACAATATATGCACTTAAAATCAAAATATGCAAAAATATGCATTTTAACCAAAATATGCAAAAACAAATCGATGCCATTTTAAAGCAAATTTCTTGATTCGGAAAGATAATTGGTCAAAATCGTTTTTAGACTATCGACAAAAAACATGCATTTGCATGGAAATCTCATCCCTAGTTATCAGTAAGGATGAGATTTCCATGCAAATGCATGTTTTTTGTCGAACGTCTAAAAACGATAGCGACCAATTATCTTTACGAATCAAGAAATTTGCGTTAAAATGGCATCGATTTGTTTTTGCATATTTTGCATATTTTGGTAAAAATGCATATTTTTTGCATATTTTGATTTTAAATGCATATATTGTGCATATTTTCAACTTTTAAGTGCATATTTTTGCATATTTTGGCATAAATTAGCAAAAACACAAATTGAAATTATAAATTTTAAAAATTTATTTTAAAAATAAGAAAAATTATTTTTTTTTCTTCTTTATTTTTTTTATATATTTTTTATTTTCTAAAAAAATCTTGTTTATAAAGTTTTAAATGTTACTATTTAAACCTGACGTTATTTTTTGCTTTTTAAAAAGTTTTTCCTATGAAAACAAGATTTTAGTTTTTAGTGCATATTTGATGGGTTTTTAACGCATATTTTGAAATTTTTAACGCATATTTTAAGCGTATATTTTCGATTTTTTAGTGCATGAAAATCTCATCCCTAGTTATCAGTATCAAAAAAATCCCATAGAAAATTTACGAATATCGATCAATCGATAACACAAAATGTTTAAAAGAAAACTTTATAATACGATAATTCAATTTTCTGAAGAAAATTTGATAAATCATAACAAATAATTTTCTACAGAAAATTTTAATAGTCATCGATAAATCGATGTATCATTTTTATATCGTTACAGATCGAAATTTTTCTGTAAGTAATGTAATATTTTTCTATAGAAAATTTGTAAAGTTATCGATAACAAAAAATTTTCTATTTAAAATCTGGATAGTTATCGATAAATCGATAAAAAAAATGGTCCAAAGAAAAATTTTACAATTATCGATAAATCGATAACAAAAAATTATCTACAGAAAAATTGTATAGTTATCGATATATTGATATCGTTATTGAAAACAAATGATTTTTTACGGTTCTCGGCAAAACGATGACACATAGTTTACTATAGAAAATTCGTATGGTTATCGATTTACA
The DNA here is from genome assembly GCA_963921195.1 of Pegoplata infirma. Lineage (NCBI taxonomy): Eukaryota > Metazoa > Arthropoda > Insecta > Diptera > Anthomyiidae > Pegoplata > Pegoplata infirma. Next base: position 39,566,129 of record OY992536.1, read on the forward strand.
ATTTTCTATACAAAATTTGAATGATTATCAATACATCGGTAACAAAAAATTGTCTATAGAAAATATGTATAGTTATCGATAAATCGATATAATTATTGATAAATCAATAAAAAATATTTCCATAGAAAACTCATGAATATCGATATATCGTTAACACAAAATGTTTAAAAGAAAATTTGATAAATCGATAGTAAATAAATAAATCGATAACACATTTTGTATATATTTATCGATAAAAAAAATTGTCTACAGAAAATTTGTATAGTTATCGGTAACCAAAAATGTTCTTTAGAAAATTTGTATAAACAATTTGTATTGTTATCGATAAATCGATAAAATAAAATACTGCATAAAATTTGTATAGTTACCGATACATTGCTAACATACAATTGACATAAAAAGATTATCGATTGATAGATAACAAAAATTTTTCAAATAGAAAATTTTTATAGATCACAATTAATCGATATTTTCGAATCGAATTTTCTAAAAAAAAAAACTTTATAGTTGTCGATAATAAAAGTTTCTGTAAAAAATTGTATTTAGTAAAAGATTTTTCGTTAACATAAAATTTTATTTAGAAAATTATGTCATTGTTTATACATACATCGATAACATATAATTTTCTTAAAAAATTGTATAGTTATCGATTAAAATGTGTAGAAAATTTTTATAGTTATCTATTAATAATAAAATATTTTCTATAGAAATTTTGTGAGGTTATCGACAAATCGATAACAATTTTATTTTTTTTAAATTTCGATAAATCGAAAACAATAAAAATTTCGATAAAAAATTTTATATATCTATGAATATTTTTGATAACATAAAATTTTTTATAGAAAATTCTGTAATTATCGATATATAAAAAATGTTTTTTTTATAAAAAATATACAGTTATCGATATAAAACGTTTTTTAGAAAGTTTGTATGGTTATCGGCAAATCGATTATAAAATATGTTTTATAGAAAATTTTTAAAAGTTATCGATAAATCGACAACAAAAAGAATGTCTACAGAAAATTTGTATAGTTATCAATATATAATTGAATAGTTATCGATTAAAATGTGCTATATAAAATTCGTATTTTTAAGGTTATCGACATATTGATACCAACATTTTTTTATAGAAATTTCGTTAAATCGAAAACAACAAAAATTTCGATAACAATTTGTATATAAGTAGAAAACAATATTTTTCAAAACATAAAATTTTTTATAGAAAATTCTTTAATTATCGATAAATAAATAACGCTGTCTTAAAAAATTATAGTTATCGATAAAAACGTTTTATAGAAAGTTTGTATGGTTATCAATAAATCGATAATAAAATATGTTCTAAGGAAAACTAACAAAAAAGTGTCTACAGAAAAATTGTATAGCTATCGATAGAATATTAATATAGTTATTGATAAATCGGTAACCAAAAAAATTTACTATAGAAATTTTGTAAAATTATCAATAAATCGATAGCAAGAGGTGATATCAAAACTGTTCTACAGAAAAGTTTGTAGTTAGATATAGTTAAGAGATAATTTCATGGCTAGCGATACAAAAAGTATTGAAAGCTGTATAGCTATCGATAAAGCGATAACATCAAATTCTATATAGAAAATTTTATAGTTATCGATTTTTCGATAGCATAAAATTTTCTATAGAAAATTGTTAAGTTATTAATAACACAAAAAATTCTAAATAAAATTGTTCAGTTATCGATAAATCAATAATAAAAAAAAATCTATGGTAAATTCTTAAAGTTTTAATTTTCTGTAAAATTATATACACTTACACTTGTGTAAGCCCACAGTTGTTTACACAATACACATGTATAACAAGTATGTAACAACACAATAATGTTATTTAGTATTTGCAGCCAGGTAAACTGGTGTTTAAATCGGATGTACATTTTTTTTGAACACGTGTTGATAGAAATGAAATTGTGCAATTAGTGTACTCTGTACTATTATTTGCTAATGTTTGCTTAATGTGCATTTCCGTTGTTATTGTTTTTTTGTCTGTCATAAATATATACCATTACGTTTGCAAAAATTTTATAAAATCCTTGTAAAGTGGACAATCATGGTAGCACAGACATAGATATGGGGCATTCCATGTCAAACCAGACACACTTTAAATATTTTTTTTTAGATTTTTGCAATTTTTTTTAACAGTTTTTAGTACTTTTCAAAAACTCCTTTGTGGTTAATTTTCAGTTTTTTTAATGATTCGTTCAAAAGATATTGGATTTTTAAAAATTCGGCGCTTGTTCGGGTCTATTTATTTTGTGCTAACTATTTTGTTCACATTCTAAATAGTTTTTACTATTTTTTTTTTTATTTAAAACAAAAAAAAATAAATACTTAAAAATTATTCTATGAGAGTATCTAGTTTTAATTAGTAAAAGAAATATGACCTCGAGCTAAAATATATGGGGGTTTTCGTGTTAACTGACACCAATTTTGAAACCGATGTCTTCCGATCGGGATGAAATTTGCACCAAGGTTAGTCCTATTGTATAGTAGTTCAGACACAATTTTTCAACGAGATCGGTCAAGGACTCTCTGAGTTAGAGGGGGTCGAAATTTGACATTTTGGCAAAAGAGGAGTTTATTCTTATCCATGTTACTTCTTACCTATTGTTTTTAGCAAAATGTGTCCCAAATAGTTTAAATAGCTATTTCTTCAGTCTTTCGAAAAAAAAAATTATAAAAAAAATAAAAAAAAATTTTTTGATTATTTTTCTTAAAAATTCAAAACTTTTTTTGACTTTTTCCTGAAATTGGGCTCTTTTTTTTTTTTTTTTTGATTCAAAAGAAAGCTTAGGTGATTTCCTTTAAGAGCTATGGGGTCGCTTCGAGAGATGCGAGTGGGATATCTATGAAAAAAACACTTTGGAACACAAAAAACGGTTCTTCAATTTGCACTGTTAGGTGTGGGATAGCTCACCAGTTTCGATTTCGATCCGGGACACCCTCTAACTTTGATAGGTTCAAAAAATAAAGCATGAGCCAAAAAAATAAGGGCGGTGGGGTGGGGCTATATGGCTCCTCATCGGGGTCAAAATTGGGCGTAAAGAGATTAAAATCCTCAAAAATCCCCACAACTGTCCTAGAACTGCCCATGGAGGGGTGCAATGTGAGACAGACCTTCATTAATTTTCTGCCCCCAATATTTTTCTTGAATATACCTAGCCTCTATTTCCACTTTCTAAGGGGGCTCCCATACAAAATGACATTTTTATAAAATTTGCTCCTACCGCTCTAACTGTCAATAGGGTGCCCCTAGAGAAGTAAAATGTATGACCGACCCCAAAATTTTTTCAACTCCAACATTTTTTCAGAATATTCCTACCCTTTATTTTTAACTCTTAAGGGGGTCCCCATACATTTTTTTTTTATTTTTTTATTAGTTTTTAAAAATACATGTTTTTATAATGTATGGGAGCACCTTAGGGAGTGGAGATTGGGTGTTATAATGTTCGGACAAAATGTTGGTAAATAAAAAATAATGGGGGTTGGTCGTTATATTTGCCTCTCTAGGAGGCACGGTAGGGGCGGTAGGAGCTGGTTTAATAAAACAAATTTAAAAAAAATAAAAGAAATGAAATGTGACCACCTTAAGGGTTAAAGATACATTGTAGGTATGTTTGCAAAAAATGTTGGAATTAATAAAATAATGGAGGTCAGTCATACATTTGGCCCCACTAGGGGCACTTTAGGGTAAGTTAGAATGGTAGGATCAAATTTTTTAAAAATGTTTTGTATGGGAGCCCCCTTAGGAAGTGGAAATAGGGGTAAGCTATGTTCAAGAAAAATGTTGGGGGGCAGAAAATTATCACATTGCACCCCTCCAGGGGCGTTTCTAGGAGAGTTTTGGGGCTTTTTGAGCATTTGTACCTCTTTACGCCCAATTTTGACCCCGATTAGGGGCCATATGGCCCCACCCCACCGCCCTCATTTTTTGGCTCGTGCTTTCTTTTTTGAACCTATAAAAATTAGAGGGTATCGCGGATCGAAATCGAAAACTGGTTAGCTATCCCACTCCTACTAGTGCAAATTGAATAACCGTTTTTTGTGTTCTAAAGTTTAAAAAAAATTTTCATAGATATCCCACTCGCATCCCACTAAGCGACCCCATAGCTCTTAAAGGAATTCACCTAGGCTTTCTTTTGAATCAAAAAAAAGGCCCAATTGGAGGAAAAAGTCAAAAAAGTTTTTAATTTTTAAGAAAAAAAATCAAAATTTATTTTTTTTATAATTTTTTTTCGAAAGATTGAAGAAATAGCTATCTAAACTACTTGGGACATATTTTTCTAAAAACAATAGGTAAGAAGTTACATGGATGAGAATATACACCTCTTTGGTCAAAATGTCAAATTTCGACCCCTCTAACTCAGAGAGATCTTGGCCGATCTCGTTGAAATATTGTGTCTGAACTACTATCCAATAGGACTAACCTTGGTGCAAATTTCATCCCGATCGGAAGACATCGGTTTCAAAAGTTGTGTCAGTTGACACGAAAACCCCCATATAAATAATAAACCTAGACGCACTTTCAGCTCACCGTGCATACGCACACATACAGTTTGTAAATTAAAATGATTATTTTATATATTTAAAGAGAATACAACATTGAAAGTAACAAATTTGTTGTACATAAGTGTGTGCACAAACATTACTATTAGTTTTTAGAATTTACATAGATATGCTACTAAAATACTAAAACCCATACAATACATGCAATAAATATATACTCGTAACTTATATACTTGGTTCTTGTAAAATTGTTTTGTATTTGTTTGAGTTTCTCTGTGTTATTACATTTTATACGATTAAAGCATAGGGTAGAAAGGGATACATTCCTTAGTGGGCACATTGGTTAATTTAATTTTTTTTTAGAAATACTTTTACATTTTTTGCTATTTTCTTGTAAAATATTGGCCCTGAAGACATTTCGATTCAATTTTTTCAGAATTTAATTTTTTTTTGGATTTTCATCTTTTGGGAAAATTATTAAAATAAACCACTGTACACCATTGCGTATGAGTGTTATTTAAAGGCAATTATTAAAATAAACCACTGGCACCGTTGCATATGATTGTTATTTAAAGGCAATTACACTATTAATCATACGCCACTAATACAGTTTTCAAGCATTTATTATTATAATTATAATAGAAGTTCACTAACTTCAAATGCGTGAAAATAAAAATCTAGCTTTGAACTAGAAAAAAGCCTTGAGGAGTTTGTTATGGAAAATGTCAACTTTCTATTGAATTTGGTTTCATCCCATTCCGATTTTTGGTGTTGCACTGTGTTATTGATTTGTGCTGTAACTACACTTAAATGTCTAAAAGTCTATTTAAAAAAATTTATTTTTACTTATTTGTAAATTTTATGTTAAGAAAATTCAAATTCATTTGGTTTGTAATTGTTAATAAATTACAACAAAGAAAACAGTTCATTTAATTAAACAAATTTATAATCAATGAAGTAGAAAACAATTTTGTTAAAAAAAGGAAAATGAGGACCAAATAAAAAAATATTTAAAACAAATAAATAAACATCAAACAAAAAATAAATAAAAATAAGTGAGAGTGTAAAATTCACCTCCAAAGTGCAAACAAAAAACCAAAAACTTTTTTAAAATTTTTATTTATTCACTTGCAGATTAATTATAATTCAAGAAACAAACCTTTTAGGTTTTAAGAAAATACCAACGGTATTTCTTATTTTCTTTTTCGTTTAATTTGTAGAGGGGTCAGTCTTAGTGAAATCAATCAAAAATAGCTAATAATTTTCGTGACCCCCTCCGATTTTGATGAAATTTGGTTTAGTTGTAACACTAAGTGATAAACTGACACACAGTTATTTTCAGCCCTCTAAGTAAACAGTGGGCGAAAACACGGAGGGTCAAAATTTCCCCCAAAATCTCCCAGTCGCGACACTTTGCACCGTAAAAACTTAATATCGTTGGTTCTATTTCAGCTAGAAAGCCCATTTTTGGCTTGTTTTGAAGCTCATAATATGCTCTATAAGAGTTACCATAACCAAAAAATTTTCGAAAAAAATAAGGGTTACATCCCTTATTTTAAGGTCGTGATATACGGAGGAGAAAATGGGGAGGATGGTATCCTCCGATTTTTTTTTTTACTTGCTAATCTTTGAGAGAAAGTCCTAAAGAATATATTCTAAAATTTTTATGTTGGGACAACAATGGGATCGCTCAAAATCAAAATTTTTCACAATTTTCCCCAAAATCTCCAAATCCCAACACTTTTTAACCTTAAAAATTTTATATCATAAGTGCTTTTATAGCTACAGAGAAAATTTCAGGATATGCTTTCTAGAACTTACTCTTTTAAAAAAAAAAACAAGATGAAAAAAAATTGGGGGATACTATCCCCCAATTTCCCCCACCCCTTGCCACGATCTTTTAATACAAGAGGCACCCCTCATTTTTTTTATTTTTTTTTTGTGATAGTAATATCGTAGGGCATATTAAGAGCTTTAAAACAAGACAAAAATGGACTCTGTAGCGACAATACAGTCCACGATATTAAATTTGTAATGGGCAAGAGTGTCGCGATTTTGAGATTTTGGGGGAAATTGTGAAAAATTTTGATTTTGGTCGATCTGATTGTTGTCCCAACATAAAAATTTTAGGATATGTTCATTAGGACTTGTTCTTTGACAATACCAAATAAAAAAAAACTCGGGGGATACTTTCCCCCCATTTCCTCCACCCTTTGTCACGACCTTTAAATAAGGGGGGCACCCTTCCTTTTTTCTAAAATTTTTTGGTTAAGGTAGTTTGTAGAGCGTATTATAAGCTTTAAAACAAACAAAAATGGGCTCTGTATCTACAATAGCACTTATGATATTTAATTTTTAAGGTTCAAGAGTGTTGCGATTTGGAGATTTTAGGGGAAATTTTGAAAAATTTTGATTTTGAGTGATCCCATTGTTGTCCCAACTTAAAAATTTTAGAATATATTCTTTAGGACTTTCTCTATAAGATTATCAAGTAAAAAAAAATGGGGGGATTTTCTCCTCCCTTTATCACGACCTTAAAATAAGGGAGGTAACCCTTATTTTTTTTCGAAAATTTTTTGGTTATGGTAGGTCTTGTAGAGCATATTATGAGTTTCAAAACAAACCCAAAATGGGCTTTCTAGCTATAATAGAACCAACGATATTAAGTTTTTACGGTGAAAAGTGTCGCGACTGGGAGATTTTGGGGGAAATTTTGACCCTTCGTATTTTCGGCCCCTGTTGACTTAGAGGGCTGAAAATTTGCATTTGTTAGTTTTTTACGTAGTGTTAGAACTTAACCAAATTTCATCAATTTCGGAGGGGGTCAAAAATATTCATGATTGATTTCACTAATAATGACCCAGAGGCATTGTAAAAATTTAAAATTTTTGAAAGTAAATTTTGTAGGAGTTTATTTATTAAATTCGATACTTGTTTTCTCTTTGGCTGAAAATACAATTTTAATTTGAATAGTGTAATGGTAGCTCTTTTGTTTAAGTTTTAAAAAAACCTCATGTGTCTATTTTTAAATTATTTATTACTTATTTTATAAAAATAAAATTTTTATTTATAAAACAATAAAATTTTATTTTTCGTATTGGTTCAAAAGAGCAATCCGTGTTTTTCTAAAAGAATAATTTTGTTTTTTATTTGTTACTCATAAATTGAATATTTTAAATGCATGAGTACGCTGAATGTCATCAAATGAACCATGTTAAGGACAAACAAAATATGTTTATTTAACATTTTATTTTATATGTATATTTTTCTTTACGCCAACAATCAAAGATAAAGAAAAATAATGATTGCTTATGATGGTGTCCTGAAATTTCTTTAAATGGTGTCATAAAAAACACTCAATTTTTTCGGGTAATGATGCAAAATTTTTCATTATGTCATGAATAATGATTCATGAATCGGTTTGTGTAAAAAAATGCTTATGAACATTTCAATTTAAAGAATTTTCTGCAAAATCGATTTTTTAGAGTTATGACGGTCTTTTGTTAAATTATTTAGATAATACACACTCTGTGTAATTTTACGTATTACACAGTCCGACAGCACAGTTAAACATGAACCGGATGATATTCATTCGTCTGAAAGTAGAGATTAAATGGAGTAAATCTGCATTCGCAGTTTTACATTTCGTGATCCTGTTTCTTTTTAAAAAGACTTTAAAGTTTTAGAGGATTACGTTTTTGTGAAATATTTTTTCAATATTTGCTCATGCCTTATAATGTTGCTATTGATGACAAATAAAAGAGGGAGAATATTCGCTAATTCTTCCTTTTTTTTATTTTGCCATATCAGGAAAAAGGATGTGAATAAAATAATTTCAAAGCTTTATCAAAAGATTTTGTTAAACGATTTTTAAATGATATTAACACGATAGTACAAATGTTTAAAAAATATTATACAAAAATGGAATCATCAAAAACTTTGAAGTCCTTTTAAATGGAAACAGGACCAGAAACAGAAAAACTGTAAATGCAGTTTTACTACATTAAGTCTTAAGTTTGAAGCCTATATTATCCAGTTCGTGTTTAAAGTCTTGTTCTTTTTGTAGGACGGCATTATGTGTAACACGAATATACATATTTTTTTGTTTAAAAGCTTGAAGTCTTTTAATTTTGAATTGAATATATCTTTTTTAATTAAAAATTTTAAACACCTTTTACCGAAATCGACTCTTTTGTGTTATTACAGTGTTATTATTAAACGAACTTTATTATTCAAAACCTGAAAATCACGCTTTTCGGTACACCCTCCAACATTTATTTTTCCTCAATTGAGTACTTCTTAGAAAAAATAAAGTCGTATAAAACAAAATTTCCTAAGGTGCAATCAATTTTATGGCAATATATTTTTATAGCGTGGGCAAAAATTTAAATATAAAAGGCAGGAGCAAATGTAGGTTTTTGTGAAAATTCATCAAAACAGTTTCTATTAGAAAAAAACTGCGTTTAACATTTGCCGACGGCAAACATTCGAAAATTAAACAAACTGCTTTTAATTTGGTTGTAATGCTGGTCGAATTTTGAAATCATAGGTTTCTTTTAATTCTTTCTCACTTGGTTAAAACAACTGAGAATATGAATATTTGATATTTAGACACCAACATTATTACCCAATTTTCTAAAAAATTCTGATGTTAGGGAAATTGGAAATCCCCAGAAATGTATTTTCCTATTAATTTTTTTTTGGCGACATTAATAGGTCTGAGATTTTTATTCACTAAAAAATCGAAAATGTATGCTTAAAATGTGCGCTAAAAAATCAAAAATATGCACTAAAAAGATCAAAAATATGCACTAAATCATGAAATAAATGCAAAAAGAAAACTTTTTAGTATCGAAAAAATTCGTAAAAAGCAAATAACAACGACGAGTTTTTGTACTAAAATTAAAACTTCATATAAACAGAGAAATATATTTTTAGAAATAGAAATTGTTAAAAAAATTTTTTTTTTCATATTTTCAAGATTAATTTTTAAAATTTAAAAAGTTTTGAAACAAATAAATTTCAATATATTCTTTTTTGCCAAAATATGCTATGAAATATCCGTAAAATATGCTATGAAATATCCGTATTGTATGCATTTAAAACCATAATATGCAAAAATATGAATTTTTAGCAAAATATGAATTTTTACCAAAATATGCATTTTTACCAAAATATGCATTTCACCAATTTATGCATTTTCATCAATATATGCATTTGCACCAAAATATGCAAAAACTAATCAATGCCATTTTAACGCAAATTTTATGATTCGGGAAGATAATTGGTTGAGATCGTTTGGAAATACTAATATAGTAACTAATATATTCTACCTTTATTTCCCCGAAGGAAATTTATAAATATCACTATCGCATAATTTAGTTGCTTTGCAGCCGTCAGCAATTTTTATATTTAAATACAATCTTGTCCAAATCAAATTAATTTGTTACTTTCTTTCACCCATAAAAAAAAATGTTTTACAAAACCATTTGTCATATTTAAAATCTTTTTTGAAAAATTGTGCTTTTACTTAGTTTTATACAAAAATAACAACCATACTGTGTTTCAGTCTCTATCTCCATCGCAATGGGTTTCCCTTTTTTTAAATTTACGTGTACGGTAAGTGTGTATAAGGGTAGCGCTTGTTAAACGGGTACAATTGAAATTCAGAAAAGTCCAATTGAGATTCTAAATAAACTAAATATAATGTAGGAAATCCTTAAAATAGTAAAATCGAAAAATAGTAAACTAGTAAAATAGTAAAATAGTAAAATAGTAAAAAAATAAAATAGCAAAATAGTAAAATAGTAAAATAGTAAAATAGTAAATTAGTAAAATAGTAAAATAGTAAAATAGTAAAATAGTAAAATAGTAAAATAGTAAAATAGTAAAATAGTAAAATAGTAAAATAGTAAAATAGTAAAATAGTAAAATAGTAAAATAGTAAAATAGTAAAATAGTAAAATAGTAAAATAGTAAAATAGTAAAATAGTAAAATAGTAAAATAGTAAAATAGTAAAATAGTAAAATAGTAAAATAGTAAAATAGTAAAATAGTAAAATAGTAAAATAGTAAAATAGTAAAATAGTAAAATAGTAAAATAGTAAAATAGTAAAATAGTAAAATAGTAAAATAGTAAAATAGTAAAATAGTAAAATAGTAAAATAGTAAAATAGTAAAATAGTAAAATAGTAAAATAGTAAAATAGTAAAATAGTAAAATAGTAAAATAGTAAAATAGTAAAATAGTAAAATAGTAAAATAGTAAAATAGTAAAATAGTAAAATAGTAAAATAGTAAAATAGTAAAATAGTAAAATAGTAAAATAGTAAAATAGTAAAATAGTAAAATAGTAAAATAGTAAAATAGTAAAATAGTAAAATAGTAAAATAGTAAAATAGTAAAATAGTAAAATAGTAAAATAGTAAAATAGTAAAATAGTAAAATAGTAAAATAGTAAAATAGTAAAATAGTAAAATAGTAAAATAGTAAAATAGTAAAATAGTAAAATAGTAAAATAGTAAAATAGTAAAATAGTAAAATAGTAAAATAGTAAAATAGTAAAATAGTAAAATAGTAAAATAGTAAAATAGTAAAATAGTAAAATTGTAAAATAGTAAAATAGTAAAATAGTGGAATAGTAGAATAGTAAAATAGTAAAATAGTAAAATATTAAAATTAAATAGTAAAAAAGTACTATACTAAAATAGTAAAATATTTAAAAAGCAAAATAGTAAAATAGTGAAACAGTAAAATAGTAAAATAGTAAAATAGTAAAATAGTAAAACAGTAAAATAGTAAAATAGTAAAATATTAAAATAGTAAAATAGTAAAATAGTAAAATAGTAAAATAGTAAAATAGTAAAATAGTAAAATAGTAAAATAGTAAAATAGTAAAATAGTAAAATAGTAAAATTGTAAAATTGTAAAATAGTAAAACAGTAAAACAGTAAAATTGTAAAATAGTAAAACAGTAAAACAGTAAAATAATAATAGTAAAATAGTAAAAAATTGATAATCGTAATTTGAAAAAAGTGTGTCTCCCTAATTAAAATCTATATAATGTATGCGAGTGTACTTATGTGTGTGGTGTGGCGTGTGTATGTGCCTGTGTCTACATAAGTGTGTATGTGTAGTGGGAATATCAACAACAATACATTATGTAAACATACCCATTGGACATTTACAACAGCCTGGGCTCAAAATCTCAGTACTGTTGTTCTTTTTACTGTTTTGTTTGCAATATTTTAACTAGGATGCAGTAGCAATACTTTTACCAACAGCAGTCGCACTAGCAATAACTTGGTTTCCTTACATGTTGGCAATTTTTGTATATTCATGCACACTATCACTTGCTTTAATACACATTGTGAAAAAAAAAAAAACTACCTCAAATTGTGCAATGTTTTTGCTTTGTCATTTTTTTGCTGCTTCACAAAAAAACCAAAGCAAACATCTCGTATGGAAATTTTTCTGTTTCCAATATCTTTTTTTCCAGCTTCTACATTGTTGTACGCAAACTAAGAAAAAATTCCCAGTAGCTACATTTGTCGTGTCATTGTTGTCACCACATTTTTTGAGTAAAAAATTTTTCATGGGGAAAACTTTAATACAAAGACAAACACTGAATACTGAAACATTATTTGGTACCTTTGATGAAGTATGAAATCAAGTACGTGTGTTTTGTTAAACAGTGTCGGTCATAATATTTTAAAAATATTATTGCTTAGATTTGGAAATTTCCTAGTTCAATTTTTAAACTAGTTTTTTTATGGACTTATCTAGAATAACAGACACTACGAACTCACAAAAATCTTCGGAATCCGTAGCATTTTTGCTATATTAGTTTTGACCGACACTGTAAACATGAACATTTCAATTTTGACAATATTAAACGTGCTTTACATGTTATAAAAACGTAATTAACAATCAATAAAAATATAAAATTTAAAAAAAACATTGTTGCACTTGCAAAAATACAGAAAAACCAAAAAAAAATGTTTAAATTGAAAAAGTTAAAAATTTAAAAATAAGTATGTAAACTGTACATTGTAAAGGCTGCATTAGAAGTCCCTCTGTCTGTTTAAATAGCTATTACGGAAATTTGGACAGTATGTTCACATCCTAGAATATAGATCCAGTACGGCTGGATTATTGCCAATGTTGATTCTAAGGGGGTAGAAAGGGAAAAAATCTGTACTTTTGGTACCTTTTATATTTCCTTATAAAAAGTACCTTTTATAAAAAGTACCTTTTATAAAAAGTACCTTTTATAAAAAGTACCTTTTATAAAAAGTACCTTTTATAAAAAGTACCTTTTATAAGAAGTACCTTTTATAAAAAGTACCTTTTATAAAAAGTACCTTTTATAAAAAGTACCTTTTATAAAAAGTACCTTTTATAAAAAGTACCTTTTATAAAAAGTACCTTTTATAAAAAGTACCTTTTATAAAAAGTACCTTTTATAAAAAGTACCTTTTATAAAAAGTACCTTTAATAACAAGTACTTTTTATAAATTTATAAAAAGCACCTTTTATAAAAAGTACCTTTTATAAAAAGTACCTTTTATAAAAAGTACCTTTTATAAAAAGTACCTTTTATAAAAAGTACCTTTTATAAAAAGTACCTTTTATAAAAAGTACCTTTTATAAAAAGTACCTTTTATAAAAAGTACCTTTTATAAAAAGTACCATTTATATAAGTACCTTTTATAATAAGTACCTTTTATAAAAAGTATCTTTTGTAAAAAGTACCTTTTATAAAAAGTACCTTTTATAAAAAGTACCTTTTATAAAAAGTACCTTTTATAAAAAGTACCTTTTATAAAAAGTACCTTTTATAAAAAGTACCTTTTATAAAAAGTACCTTTTATAAAAAGTACCTTTTATAAAAAGTACCTTTTATAAAAAGTACCTTTTATAAAAAGTACCTTTTATAAAAAGTACCTTTTATAAAAAGTACCTTTTATAAAAAGTACCTTTTATAAAAAGTACTTTTTATAAAAAGTACCTTTTTTAAAAAGTACCTTTTATAAAAAGTACCTTTTATAAAAAGTACCTTTTTATAAAAAGTACCTTTTATAAAAAGTACCTTTTATAAAAAGTACCTTTTATAAAAAGTAACTTTTATAAAAAGTACCTTTTATAAAAAGCACCTTTAATAAAAAGTACCTTTTATAAAAAGTACCTTTTATAAAAAGTACCTTTTATCAAAAGTACCTTTTATAGAAAGTACCTCTCATAAAAAGTACCTTTTATAAAAAGTACCTTTTATAAAAAGAACCTGTCATTAAAAGTACCTTTTATTAAAAGTACCGAAAGTACTTTTTTGTACTTTTTTATTTTCTGAGGTATAAATAAAACAAACTTTTTTGTTTTTCAAATCATTACATTAGTGGAGGGTATTTAAAGATTCGGCACAGCCGAATATAGCTTTCTTATTTGTTCTTATTTGACGAATAGTTCGTTGACCAAATTCCGTTACAACCTAAACTTACCTAACCTAAATTCTGTTAACATTTAATGCCAAAAAATTTTTTATTTACTTTTTTTGGAAAAAATGTACACTCAAAATTTTTTTTGGGCAACAACAAATGAAAAACACATTTAAAACATGTAATAAAACAATTGAAAACCATCCCAGTAATTATTCATTTGTTTTCTACTTTTCATAACACATTTATTTTTTACTTTTCATAAAATTTTCTAAAATAGATAACACAGAACATTAAAAAAAAAAGTCATTTTTTTACCAACAATTTCGAAATATAACCCACGAAAACATTAAAAATTAATGATTGTTGTGTTATTTTTACCAAAAAATTTACAAAAAATTACCTGCGAAAACATTAAAAAATAATGATTTCGTAAGTTATTTTTACAATTTTTCTATTGACTTATTTTTTAAAATTTTTTTTATAAAATTTTGGGGAATCAATTCCGCAATCAACAACATTCTGGCTAGACACTCCACCCATCGTGTCAATGTCACTTGAAACAAACATGTTTTTATATTTCTATAAAAAAAATAACCCACACAAGTGGGTAAAAACTAATGATTTCTCCTTAAAAAATGCCAACAATTTAAAAAAAAAAATAACGTATACAAATCATTAAAAATTGAAGAAGAATCACTTATTTAAAATTGAATGCTAATAAAAGTCTTTTCTTTTTTATGTTGTTTTTTTTTGAAACAAAGAACAAAAATAGTCATTTGAAAAAACTGAAATGGTTTTTCTTTAAAAACGACAAAACGTAAAACTTTTTATATAAACTACAAACAGTTAGTGACATAATTTTTTGAGTAAATGAAATAAATACTGTTTTTTCACTTTTTTTAGTATAACTATTTTTTTTACCAAATTTTTTTTTTTCGCAGATTTTTTTTTTCCAAAAGTAATTGCCTTTTAAATTAAGTTTTTTGCAATAATTTTTTTGAAATTGTGGAAGTTATCAATACATTCGCCAAGGCCGAATTTAACTTGTTTACATGTTTTTTATTAATTTGTTTTATGAAATCTGCTTATACCTCTCCCATTGTGCCTACTACAGTGATCAAAAGCAAGACCGACCCCTATTTATTTTTATCCCTCAACATTTTTTCCGAAATAACGTACACCCTATTTCCACTGTCTAGGTGGGCTCCCATACAAAATAACATTTTTATAAAATTTTCTCCAACCGCACAGTGCCACATTTGGCCGACAAAAATAAAAAAGTTCCCCGATTTTCATGATTTGTTTGTGTACATTATAAAACATTACTATTTTTGAAAGAAAATTAGAATTTTATTTTTTTTTATGGAATTGAACGTACATTTTTAGTTCGCATTGGTCGGCCGACTTCATCAGACATATTGATTAATAGGGATCAGATTTTCATGCACTAAAAAATCGAAAATATGCGCTTAAAATATGCGCTAAAAAATTCAAAATATGCACTAAAAACCTAGAAATATGCACTAAAAAGTAAAAAAAAAAGTGTGCAATAAAAATCTAGTTTTCATACAAAAAACTTCTTAAAAATCTAAAAATAACGCCGGGTTTAAATAGTAATATTTGAAACTTTGTATAAGAAAGATTTTTGTTAGAAATTAAGACAATCTATAAAAAAAATTAGGAAAAAAAAATTATTTTTCTTATTTTGAAAATAAATTTTTAAAATTTAATATAGTTTTTGTAACAAAAAAATTTCAATTTGTGATTTTGTTAATTTATGCCAAAATATGCAAAAATATGCACTTAAAAGTTGGAAATAGGCACAAAATATGCCTTTTTTGCAAAAATATGCATTTTCACCAAAATATGCAAAAATATGCAAAAACAAATCGATGCCATTTTAACGCAAATTTCTTGATTCGGAAAGATAATTAGTCGATATCGTTTTTAGACTATCGACAAAAAACATGCATTTGCATGGAAATCTCATCCCTATTGATTAATATCCATTACACTTATTTCAACGTCTAACTTTTCCCAACTTCTGCAGTGCCGAATACATTGAAGCGATATGTAAACCTTGTTTTCAAATATTTTTTTAAACATATTTTTGAAAAGTGGGCGTGGCAGTTGTCTGTCTATCTCTTTTTTCGTGATATTATTTCTACAGTCGTTGAAAGTATGTATGAAAAGGAATTGGTTGCCAAACTGCACAATCCGAGTATAGTATTTTACTACCATTCGGTAGTAGAATCGAATCTATATAATCAAGTTCTTGTGTTTTTTTTCACTGTTTCACAGTTTAATTTTATAAATACTCTAATACTATTTCCTTTGGAAATATTCTTAGATTTCTAAACCTTTTTCCCATACTGAATATCACAGATTCTATTAATTTCCTAGTATCATAACATGTTTTCCTGCTGATTTGCCGCCAAACATTTTATTTTAAGTCTATTTTATAACTATTGTTAAGTATATATATCAAAGATATAATCCTACTTAATGTTTCTTCTTTTATTTAAGCTCTTAAACTAACTTAAGTTATAGTGTTAAGGTTCATCTGTCCCTTGAATTGCACAGTTTTCTTTTTTGGAATGCGTTTGAGGTTTAACATAGTTTTCTTATTTTCCCAAAATTTTACTATTGTTTGTAATATTTAAAAAAATTGTCCTTACCCCTGGGGATATTACTATTTGATGTTGAAATTATGAATATTTTTATACAAATTAAAATTTTAAGATTTTCACTTCTTTTTGTATAACGTTCAAAATTACGATACAAAACCACAATTCTGGACGTGGGTCTTCAGATTTTTTTTTATATTATAAACACAGATGCTGTATGAAGCCATTTTAACATTTCCATTTACAGTTTAATTAAATTTCAAAACTTCATTTTTTGAAAAAGAGCTATAACTTCTTAAGTAAATATCGGATTTTTATAATCAGAATTGAAATTAAAAGCCAAACTCCTCGTCTTTAAACGCAAAATTTATATGTATATTTATATGTTTATATTAACTTGTATCAATCTATTTTTCTTTTCTTAACGATAGACGTTTTTATTTTGTATTATTTGTTTTTGTTTACAGCAAATATTATTTTTTTTATCAATAAAATTTTTGAAAGTAGTTTTTATATATATTTAAAAAAAAAAAGTTTCTAACATATGCGATGTATTTCACATTAAAGGTACAGTTGGAATAGTGGCAAGTTTGAAAAAGGTCAAAATAGGGATTACATTATTTTACGACTTTTAAAAATAAACGAAATTTAAGTAATAGTAAATAATTCAGCTCAAGTTCTTTCTTTTATTTAAAAATCTTCTTTATTTCATTCCTCCAATATTTCGTTATTCATTGAATAATATCCTCAGGGACAGTCTAAGTATGTTATTTAAATGTTGGAGAAGTGAAATAAAGAAGATTTTTAAATAGTAGAAAGACCTCGAGCTTGATTACACCGCTCAACAAATCGAAGGTTTTTGGCTCCGGTTTGAAGTTTCACATAAAATTTTTAAAGATTTTGACTCGCTGATTCCAAATTCGTGCTCCAAATTTTTCCATCACGTCTAGAATTTTAATTATTCGCGGTTGAAAATGCTAAAAAAAAACGCGATTTTTGCCTTTTTTGAAAGCCTGCACAGCAGCCGCTGGGTGGAATAAAAATCAGGTATAAAGCGTGAGAGTAGAATTGAACTATGATCTCAAAAATGTGATCAAAAAAATTTTAAGTTGTTGCACTATTATTGGCCAAACATGCATTTTAAAAAAACACTGTCAAAAAAATTAGAAAAAGCACAATTTTTAAAAGGCTCTACAACAAAAAACAGATGATCAATCTTTACTGCGATGAGCTCAAAATTTAGGCAAAAGTTTATTCTTTCTTAAGACTTTTAAACCCATTCAAGATATCTTCCGGTTTATACAAAAAATAACACAGAAAGCTTAATTTTGTAAAATATTTATTTTTTTGGAGTTTTTCTTTGAAAAATATCAAAAAACTAAGGTAAACTTTACAAAAATGATAATTTTAACAGAATCATTTTAAAGCGCAAGAAAAACCCAACCAAACGTAATAATTTGAAAAAAATTGTGTTCTATGTTGGAGACCATAGACAAATTATACTTTTGCGCTTTATACCAGATTTGTATTCCACTGAATGGCTGCTGTGCAGGCTTTCAAGTAATGCAAAAATCGTAATTTTTCGCATTTTCAACCGTAAAAAACTAAAAATCTGGACGTGATGAGAAAATTTGGAGAACAGATTTGGAATCAGGTGACCAAAGTCTACTAAAATTGATCATCAGAATTGAAACCGGAAAATGAGTGTTGAGCGGTGTTATTTACTTTTACTTATTTTACTAAAAAGTTCTAATAACAACCAACTTATAATAAACGAAATTTTCAATGACCCAATTTAAAATTTAGAAAATATAAATTAAAAAAAATTATTAATTAAAATTCTGAAAATAACAATGGTAATAAAAAAAAATTCTACGGGAAAACCTTAATACATCTGAACAGTTTATCTTTGATCCATCTGCTGTTTTGCAAAAAATTGAATGTGGAATGTCTCAGTTATGATTCAAGAAAATATATAACCTTGGGTTGTCTATCAATGTTTCCCTGCAAAAAAAGTCATTACCACTTCTCAGTGGAGTGCTTTAAAACTATAACAAATGTAATGAAATACAACAAAAATAACAAAAAACACAAGACAAAAACACACAAACAGTTTTTTCTACTCCAGAATACATAGATATTCAGCACTTAACTCATTACCTATCGCGACACCTCCATACAAATGTAAGTAAATATTCAGTAGATAAGAACTACTCCGTGGAAGTAGTTGGAAGTTGTTTGAAAGCTCGGAGTACTTCTTATCTACTGAATATCTACTTACTTTTGTATGGGAGTGTCGCGGAAGGTAATGAGTTAAGTGCTGAATAACAACTTTTTATGGAGTAGAAAAAACTGTTTGTGTGTTTTTTCTTGTGTTTTTTTTTTTATTTTTGTTGTATTTCATTACATTTGTTTTAGTTTTAAAGCACTCCAAATAGAAGTACTCCGCACTTTTTTTGCTGGGTTGTAGTACATGTTGTATGTTAAATATTGAATTTTATTTCTAATAAATATTTACAAACGATACAGTTTTATTTTTGTTTAAAAGAAATCATTACAAGCGAAAGAAAAGTTCATTTAATGATTTCTAGGAAATATGTGTCTTTTGAGTTGTTTTGTTATTCTTTTCATTCAAATACAAAATGATTTGATATCCATACAAGGCTCTGTACCAAGAAATAATGTGAACTTAAAGTAAAGAAAAGTTTCTAATTTAAAATAAACTTTTAATATAAAAACAATTAACATGAACAGCAATTTACTCCGAAACTTTAGGATGTCTCAGAATCGAATCACATCAATAAGGAATCGAGTTTTTCACTTTTTAATCGAATATATCTTTGTAACGAATAAGCGGAAAAATATAAAAAAATGCACTGATAGAGACCATTATCTAGCTAATAATGTCAAATGATAACAATAATCAAAAGACTGAAAGAAGTCCTTTAAAAAAAATATTTTTCGGCAACTTGTTAAAAAATTACTAGTTTTTTATGAATCACTTGAATAAGGAATTTTGTAATACAGACCACGTAGGACCTGAACTCAATTTGTTATGGATAGCACTTCCTTAAACAATAAAAACAAAACATTTTTGTTTCAAATTTCAATTAAAATGAGACTCACAACAGCTCCTAGATCTTCCGAAAAGGAAAAAGTCGTGAACCTATATTCAAAATATGCCAACTCAAATTTGACCGAAATGAGTTTCCGATGGCAAATAGCTCCCCTATGTAATACCTATCTGCCATAAAAATTTCAGAGCAAAAAAATATTTTGTTGTCGTTTTACATCCATTTTTGTTATTCTGCTATCTCAAAGTATGTATTTTTTTGGTGAAAATAAATGCCAACTCCCATTGTAAATTTCGAAAAATTTTTCAAAAAATTTTTTAAAAAAAATTAGACCACACATCTTATTGCATTTGCCATGCTAAACACGAATCTTGTAAAGATTTTGATATCTAATGACTGGTTCTCGAGATATTGCCATTTTAAAAATATCGGTAAATAGTGTTTGCAAAAAAAAAAAAATTGCTTATATTTATGTAACTTTCAAACTATTTATCAGATTGAAACATTATGAATGGGGCAAATAAAGTCAATGATATAAGCTTTCAAAATAGCTGGTTTGGAGTGACCCTATTGCAATACAGCGTGAGTTACAGAGTGCCAAAGTTGACCACCCTGAGATTAAAAGGCTTTCGGAGCTAGTAACTTTTAAAAATATGCAAAGATTTTTAATTTTTTGTTCAGTTTTTGCAATTACCGTACTATGGATAACAAAAACCAAAAAAAAAAAAATTTTAAAAATTTTTCCAAAAAAATGTATTTTTATTTTCCGACAAAATATGCCAACTCTAAAAAAATATTTGTTTTTTGATATAGTAATAAATGCCATCTCTGAAAAATACGCAAACAAGTGCAAAATATGAAAATTTTTGCATAGGTAAAAATTGTTTAGAATATTTAAACCATCTTGTGGAAGGTACATTGTTTATTTTTGCAATAATATGCGAAATAACTAGTTTTTTAGCTCTCCTGAACAGTAAGCTTTTTCGAGTTGGCATTTATTGAATATAGTTCGACGAAGTACTGTATTTAAAGTCCAAAGTGTTAGGTTAGGTTAGGTTGTAAGTGGCTGCTGACGTTTTACGTCAACACACGTAGACTCTGAGGTCCATTGTGATACCACGGGACCGTAATAGGTTTCCCTACTAGTCCCTGTCGTTAAACCAGTTTGAGCTTCTTATGAAACTCCTTAGATGTTGAATTTTGACATCCGACAAATCAGAAAGATCGTACAGCTCCCTAGATCCCAGTGAAGCAAGTCTCTGACCAGAAAGTGCCGGGCAATTGCAAATAAAGTGTTTGATAGTTTCCAACTCCTCTTCATCCATGCAACTTCGGCAAAAGTCATTCGACGGCACGTTTAACCGCTCTGCGTGCTTCCCTATAAGACAGTGTCCGGTAATTATAGAAACCACCGTCGAAATCTCTCCTCTTGGAAGCGATATCAGCTCACTTGTGCGCCCCTGATTAAGAGAAGGCCAAATCAGTCGTGTTGTCTCACACGTCCATCCATTTGCCCATCTTTGATTAGTCTCCGTCGCAGAACAAAGCCGTAGGCTTTGCTTGCAAGTTTCTAGAGGCATACCAACACATTCCAATTCTGTTGGAACCTGTAAGGTAGTTCCTAGTCTTGCAAGCTCATCGGCTTTGCAATTCCCTGGAATGTCTCTGTGCCCTGGGACCCATATGAGTCGTATGTTAAACTGCTTGGCCATCTCATTTAAAGACGTGCGGCAGTTAAGGGCAGATCTTGTTTTCAGAAACATTGAATCCAGGGACTTGACCGCGGCTTGACTGTCAGTATAGATGTTGACTGCGGTTGTAGACAAGACATTGCAGCTCACCCAGTCAGCTACTTCCTTTATTGCCAGCATCTCTGCCTGGTAAACACTGCAATGATCTGGCAATCTACGAGCCAGGCTCAACCCAAGCTCTTCCGAATAGACTCCAAAGCCCAGTTGTTCGTGCAGCCTCGATCCATCGGTGTAAAAATTTATGGTAGCTCCACTACCCGGAGTATCCCCCATCCAAGACTCCCTGGATGGTATCATAGTGGTAAAGAGGCGCTCAAAGAGGCTCAAAGAGGGAGCACAGTCCACATTTTGTGGTATTGTTATTTTTTTCAAGATCGCGTTATGGCCACAATCGCTGCTCCTCCATTGCAGCGTGCTATTAAGTCGAATTGCCGACGCAGCCGCATACTGCCTACCCAATATGTCCAAGGGTATCAGGTGAAGGAGGATTTCTTATGCAGCCGTAGGTGTAGTACGAAGAGCACCAGTGATGCACATTGACGCCATTCTCTGTACCTTCGTGATAAAGACACAGATTGCTTTTGTTTCTAAATTCCATGTTGACGGGTTGTAAAATTCTCAAAGAAAGTGGTGATTTAATGGGTATTTGTACAGTCCATCACGATTAAAATTTAAATGAGTTCATAGTCTGTTGCAAATTGCAAAAAAAAGCCACCCCTTTGTTCCAAACTTAAGAAGCATCGATGGTAACGTAAGGGACAGTATTGATGCCACAGTAGAATAGCACACCCCATACTATAACAACACCTTCTATGATCTGTCTGCTATGCAAAAACGGTTTTTATTGTCTCAAATCACCGAGAACAATTGTATCCGTCTAATGCAACGGTATTATTTTTTTTTTTCGTCGGAATAAATTACTTTGAAAAATTTCTCAGACCGTGTCATTGTATTCCTGCAGAGATTAAGGCGCTGCTTACTACGTTTGACATTCAGCAATTAGTTTTAGCATAATTTTCGACGAGCTATGAAATCACTTGACTTTTAAACGCGACGGACTGTACAAATACTCACATAAACGCCACTTTATTTGAGAATTTTGAAAGATGTCGGCGTAGAATTTGGGGGAATTCTTAAAATTTTTTTCGATCTCGTTCTGTTGTTGCCATTTGAGTTCGCCCATTCATATTTTTCCATAGTTCTGAATGTTATTTAGATAATTGCATACAGCAGTTTTTTTCCACTCTATTATTTCCGCGATTTCAACGATCTTTAACACTTTGAACTTTAAAGTCAGTACTTTGAACTCCCAAAGCTAAGAGCTTTGGGAGTCCCATTTTTTTTATTGAAATTCAAAACAAAACTATTTTGTTTTCGTTGCTTGAGGGGTTGCTATTAATTAAAAATTGGATTCAGGTCCTACTTGGTCTGTATTACAAAATTCCTTATTCAAGTGATTCATAAAAAACTAGTAATTTTTTACCAAGTTGCCGAAAAATATTTTTTTAAAGGACTTCTTTCAGTTTTTTGATTATTGTTATCATTTGACATTATTAGCTAGATAATGGTCTCTATCAGTGCATTTTTTTATATTTTTCCGCTTATTCGTTACAAAGATATATTCGATTAAAAAGTAAAAAACTCAATTCCTTATTGATGTGATTCGCAAAAAAAAAAAAAAAAAAAAAAAAACGTGTCCGCTAAGTCGTGAAAAAAATAAATAAATTTAAAACAAAAAAATAATTTTTTTGAAAATTGTGTTATAAGATTATCATGGTGTAATTAGTAAAAAACAGTTACCTCGAGCAAGAATAAACCTACTTAAAATATAATTTTTAATACACTCCACTCTAGTGATAGAGGGTATATATAAGTTTGTCTTTCCGTTTGTAACACATCGAAATATTGGTCTAGGACCCCATAAAGTATACATATTCATGACTCTCGATCGATTTTAAGTCGATCTAGCGATGTCCGTCCGTCCGTCCGTCTGTCTGTCCGGAAAACACGCTAACTTTTGAAAGACTTTACAGAGGCTACTGAAATTTGGCATATATGTTGGTCATTTACACGGTCAGGTTGCTATTGCAATCCAGCCAAATTGCTCCAGTGGTTCAAAAGTTATGAGCAAAAGGGTAAATTTCGGCAAGGTTATTTCGCGAATTTACGAGATAAAAAACACGATAACTTTCGAAAGACAATAATGAGACTGCTGAAACTTGGCATGTATCTTTGCCGTTCCCCAGGTCTGTTTAAAAAAGAATTTCAGCTCAAGCGGTCTAGTGGTTCAAAAGTTATAAGCAAAACCCGGAATATCAGATTTGTTTCATCTTAAATGCCACGTGTTAAACAAGTTTTAAAAGCATTGGTGATAACTTAATAATGCTTTTCAAACGTGTTTAGTTTTAAAGCTATGCTTTTTAAACTCTGTAGTTTTAAAAGCATTGGTAACTTAAAAAGTACACTCTAAAAAAATTTTACACTCAAAAAAAAATTTTACAGTTTAAAAAAATTTTACACTGAAAAAAAAATTTAGTTGTTTTTTTACAAAAATTACAATATTTCGTGTACATACGTACGTGCATTCACTCAGAAATATTTTTACAGTAAAAAAAACATTACACTCGAAAAAAAATTTACACTCAAAAAAAATTTACACTCAAAAAAAATTTTTTTTTTTTTTTTTTTTTTAAATGACATAAAAAGAGTTTCTTCCTTAAAATAAAATATTTCTAATAAAAATTGTTAATTTTTTTCACGTACTATTAGTGTTTATACTATTAGTACTATTACTGTACTATTAGTGTTTATAAAAAACCGATATTTTTCGGTTAACCGAAAATCTGCTTTTTCGGTTAACCGGTTTTCTCGGTTAAACCGGAATAAAAAAAACCGGTTAACAGTTTTTTTTTCTTTAACTGACAAACCCAAAAAATACTTTAAAATAGTCTAATTTTTATAAAATAAAAAGCGAATATAACTTATGCACTCAAAAAAATACGTTAGTAGATTTACTATTTTTTTTTTGCTAATGCTAGTTAGCTAACTTTTAGCAAATTTTTAGTTGAGATTAGCATGTTAGCAAAAAATTCTTGTAAACTTCATTTAGCACATTAGCAATTTTAAACAAACGTTGAACTAATTTCTTTTGCTAAGATTTGAAATTGAGTTGACAACATTTTTACAAGATTTTTTGCTAACATTAGCAAAAATAATGGTAATTTTTTTTTTATTTTCAGAAAACTTAAAATGGCTCTATCTCGGAAACTAAGCCAGATAGAGCAAAATGGAGGGCATTTATGGTTCTTAGAATCTCCATACTTTCGCGGGTCCTCTTCACATGTGTGGACCCTAATGGGCCCTAACTTTGGATCCAAAAAAGTTAGCATTTCCGAAAATTTTAAAATGCTCATTTCTCGGTAAATATTGCCGACACAACAAAAAGTCCAAAAGCATTTTTGTAGCCCTCAATACGTAGAACAAGACCGCAAAATAGTCAAAAGCTCTCCGAGTAATATTTTTGAAGTTATCGAGTTTTTTAATTCTCAAGACCCCAGTGGTCCTCTATAATCACGTATCTCAAAAACTAAGCAAGGTAGAGCGAAACGGACACTAATTTTGGATCAAAAACTATGACGATTTTTAAGGAACCCAACTAGGTCTGGGCCCATCGGGGTCTGGACCTATCGGGTCCGAACCCAATGGGGTTCTCAGATGTGTATGAACTAAGTTAAAAAAAAAAATTTTTGTTAACTAATTATTGGCAAAACATTTTTGCTAACTTTACCAAAAAAATTGTGGGTTCAAAATCAGCAAATTTTCTTGTAGGTTTACAAGCTTTTTTTGCTAACATTACAGTTTTTTTTTTTTTGAGTGTGTTAAGACATTTGTTTCTTTCAGCAAAGTTGGCAACTGTTACCCTTTAAAGATATCGGTATTTAAATACGGTGCTTTATTTTCCCATACTCACCGGAGATTTAATTTAATTTTTATTGACTTTATTAAAAAAAATCATTAATTCGTTGTGAATTGTAGTACCGTATTTTATTGCGATGTTTTTTTATTGACATTTGATCCATTAACAGGAATTTTAGTATCTGTTTAACAAAACTAATAAAATGTTCAATGAAAGTGTCTAAAAAAATCCTAACAACGGTGAGTAATTCAAATATCTACCAGATTCCGAATAAAATTCCTATTTGAAATATAGTTTCTTGAAGAAAAAACATATCGAGGGCCTATATTCAAAACCCTCTATCTTAAAAAACACAACTTTTCAGGAGAGCCAAAAAACTGTTTATTTCGCGTATTGTTAGAGTAATTAAAATTCGATATTCTACAATATTTTTTTAAATCAACTACTAAATCTCACATATAATTCGTTTTTAAAATTTTGCACTATTGGGGATTTTAGAGGATAGATAGAGGGTTTTGTTTCTCAAAAATATTAATTACATGAATGAAAATTATCAGATAGAGGGTTTTGCATTTTAATAAAAATGAATTATGATTTCATTTACGACATCGGTAAATTTTTAACGTGATTTATTAATGATAACGGCTTAAAAAAAATTCCAAAATCGCGGTTTTGGTCCACAGGTGCTAATTTTTGAGACAAAAAATATTTTTTTACCGAATTCAACTCAAAAGTTGACAAACTGTTGAGTATGTTATGTAAAAAACAGTAACAAAATTAAAAACGCGATTTTGGTCCACAGATGCTGTGGACAGCATCGCGATTTTTAAGATTAAAATTTTTGTTTCATGATGTTCACAAGACATCCAAATTTTGAGCCTTATTTTTCAAAAAAATCAAACAAGAATTTGGAGAAAAAATTAGCATCAGTGGACCAAAATCTTGATTCTGGAATTTTGTTGACAATTCATGTTCAGCATGCAAAAATTAGTATGAAAACATGTAATGCATGATGAAATTATTCCAAAAAAATATTTATAAATTAATTATTTGAAAAGATAGAGGGTTTTGCATTTAGAAAAATTAATTGTGTAAGAGATAGAGAAAACCAAAAATGCAAATAAAATAGCAAAAAAAAATATTTTTGTTCTGAATTTTACACCATAGATGAGGGCCGTTTTACTGAATATTTTGCCATCAAAAAGTCATTTTCGTGAAAATGGAAGATAGAGGGTTTTGAATATAGGCCCTCGATATTTAAGTTTCTTTCTCACGAATTTTCATGGTGTTTTCACCGAAATTTTGAAATTATCATAAAAGAATAAGTATTTACCCTTAATATTTACAAAAATATTCCGTTTTAAAAAACCGGTTAACCGACAGAAAAAACCCGGTTTTCGGTGCACCGGAATTTTTCAATTCCGGTTAACCGGTTTGCAAAAAAACCGAAATTTTAGGAAAAACCTGTTTTTCGGTTAACCGGTGAACCGGTTTATAAACACTATGTACTATCCTTTAAAAAAGGCATTGTGGAGGGAATTCATAGATTCGGCAAAGTCGAATTTAACTTTCCTACTTGTTTTCACTTTATTTGGAACTTTCGGATTTTCAAGTCATTGTCCTATAGCAAAATTTGCTCCACCCTAATGTACACCTTTGCGTATGATTAATATAAATATTTAAATTTTTGTAACAGTTCTATCTCTTTCCTTCAAAAAAAAAAAACTTACCAAAACTCAAACACAATTTCACAACAATTTGTTCTTCTTTTCATTTCAGAACTAACGAACCTTAATGGAATATAAATAATCAAATCAAAGGCAAAAGTTTTCATTATGCACAAAACTTAAATGGAAAATGGAACAAAAAAAAAACTACAACTTCAGCAACAAAAATCAAAATAAGAAGAAACAGAAAATTCTTAACAAAAAACTGAAATTAAATAAAAAGTACCTACACAACAAAAATTTTTGGCAACAATATCAAAAATGCGAATGAAACTATAAAACAAAAAAATTAAATAAGAAACACAAAACTATATAAAATAAATTAAAATGCAATTAAAATTTTGGAAACTACAAAAAGACGAAAAAGAAAAATTTAATTATAGATGCCAACTACAAAGGCAAATTAGATTTTATAAAAAATTTATGTTAAAAAGCTAAAAAAACGAGAAAATTTAATTATTTGAAGAGGAATCAGCAAAAAAAAAAATTAGGTGGAAAATTATTAGAATTTTGTTTGAAACAAAAATATATTCTGAAAAGTGTTTTTCATTAACATTCCCTTTAATTTTCTAATAAATGTTACAAACGCACAAAAAAGTAAAAACTACAAATACATGGAACTGCAAAATTTAATGTAGCTGCATCTAAATGAAGTTAACAATCTGTCAATTTTGTAAATTGTTTCTGCTGTTGACAGCCTTTTTCTTCATTACTAAATCCCTTAAAGCTCTAGCTGTTGTAGCTGTTGTCATTGCTGATAATAACGATGAGCCAGTAGTCGTTGTCGTTGACTCTTCTATAACAAATAATGTTGTTGATAAAGAGGATATTGAAAGGAAATTTGAAACAGTAACAACAACACAAACTATAATTTCAACAAATAAGGTGTATAAACAACAACAACAAAAAAGCCAGCAGCAACATCATCGTACCCAACAATTTATAAATAATTTATACAACTCTTCAGTGTCGACTCAAACAGAAACTAAAGAAAATAATAACAATTTTATAAAAAAAGGATATGAAAATCAAACGACAACATCCGGTTTAAATAGTAAATTGCAACAACATATAACAGCAACAACTAGCAATGTAAAGAATAACAATAATAATAATGTCAATGCCAATAATGATAATAATATTAAAACATCAACAACATTTAAAACAACAACAGAAAATATATCAACAACATTATTATCATCAACATTATTACCACCATCAACATATGTGACACAGTTAAACCGACAACAACAACACCACCATTATTTATCCGCTAAAACAAATAATGATTTCCTGTTGCATTATACACAACAACAAAAATCTAAACAACAGCAACATCAAAAGCGCCAACAAAACCAAAAACAACCTCTATTAAGATCATCATCTAAATTTAAATTATCATCATCATCGCTGTCTTCATTGTTGCCCTTCCAAAAATCTCCATATAATCAGCAACAACAAAAGCAACAGCCATCATCATCCTCATCATCATCATCCTCAGCATCAACATCTACTAAACGTGTGGGTATTTTAATGCCCTCCCAACTACTCAATAGAATGCATGTGCAACAGGGCTTTCGTAATTTTGTGGAATTTTTCCAAGTGAACTTGAGCAATGTCAGTGTTGATTTTATACCAGATGATGGTAAGTTTTTTTTTTTTTGTATATTGTTATACACTCCGCATCATAACTATAGCCGCATTGTATTTTTCGGTTTATTTAATGTTCAAGAAGTATTTTTATGAAACCTATTATGGTATATTACAGTGTTATAACAGTTCTCTTGTTTTTGTAAATTTGAGCCATCAGCTGTTTGAATTCAGAAAACGGCGACCTATAACTGTATTTCTCAGTGTTTCATAACTATAGCCGCATTTCAATAAAATCAGTTGAAATGAGTTCAAGTCAAAGTTTCGTGGCCTAATTTTTTTTTTTTTTGGTAAAATTCGTTCCTCTATTAATTTTTAAATAAAATGCCACATGGTAAATTTTTAAATGAAGTCGAAAAAGGCAAAATTTTAGCCTTTTTAGAAAGTGGTTTAATTTATCGCGAAATTAACCGAAAAATTAAGCGATCTGACAAAGTTATCCGAAATTTTGTAAAAAATAAAAGTCTTGTTATCGTTCCAGACTCCTATAAGACTCTACTTTTTGTAGAATTGGACACATTCAAGCCGCATTCATTACCAATCTGCGAAAGAGTTTTCATAGAATTGCTAGCAGCGTTAATAATACGGCGTTGATCTCTCTCAGATAGCTTTTTTTTCGACCTTCTGTTTTGTTCATTCCGTATCCACTTTTATTTTTTACAAAATTTCGGATAACTTTGTCAGATCGCTTAATTTTTCGTCCAATTTCGCGATAACTTAAACCACTTTCTAAAAAGGCTAAAATTTTTACTTTTTATACCCTCCAATCACAGTATGGGGGTACACTCACTTTGTCATTCCATGTGTAACGCATCGAAATATCGGTCTAGGCCCCATAAAGTATATATTTAATTGATCAGTGATCGATTCTAAGACATTCTAGCGACGTCTGTCCGTCCGTCTGTCCGTGTGTAGAGGACACGATACAGTCCAAAATAAAAGAGCTAGACTTCCGAAGTTTGGCACGAATATGTCTTATATTCCTAGACAGGTTAAGTTCTGAAATGCGCAAAATCGGACCAAGGGGAAAAAAGTTCCCCCTTGGAGAACTAAACCAACCCAAGAAAAAACGCATTTTTTGCAGAGTTTTTTGTACTTTTGGTAAGCAAATGCAACATTCTTATCTCAGAAGAAGTTCAAAATCGCAAGGGGAAGGTGCCCCCTAACGTCTCCCACGAACCCCCTCCAAAAAAAAACGCCCCTGGATTTCTTTTTACATGTCGTAGGGTATAAAAGATTCGGCACAGCCGAATGTAACACTCTCACTTGTTCGACTTCATTTAAAAATTTACCACGTGGCATTTTGTTTAAAAATTAATAGAGGAACGAATTTTACCAAAAAAAAATTAATTTGGCCACGAAACTTTGACTTGAACTCATTTCAACTGATTTTATTGAAATGCGGCTATAGTTATGAAACACTGACAAATACAGTTATTGGTCGCCGTTTTCTCAATTCAAACAGCTGATGGCTCAAATTTACAAAAACAAGAGAACTGTTATAACACTGTAATATACCATAATAGGTTTCATAAAAATACTTCTTGAACATTAAACAAACCGAAAAATGCAATGCGGCTATAGTTATGATGCGGAGTGTATAGTCTTTTATTTGATACAATGGGATTACAAATTAGTAAATTGGCTTATTTTCACGTTGTAGGGGTCGGCCCCACCCGAATTGGGCCCCGCCCAGAATTTTAGACTGACTCAATAAAAACAAGTACACTCCAAATGGCCACGTTTGAGCTTATTTTAGGAAAAATTATGAAAAAATTTCGAAAAGTCATCTTCAGTCGGCAATCAGCGGTAAAATTTAGAAAAAAATTACCTATTTCGACCAAAATTCATGTCCGAATTTTTTGACCAAATCCCGCTAAAAAATTCGACAATTTTTGCATACTTTATTGGAAAATATTAAAAAAAATCGAAAACCGCGATTTTGGTCCACAGATGCTGATTTTTAACATAAAAATTTGTTTTTTTTATCCAAATTGGTCTTAAAAGTTGGAAAATGTTAAGTGTGTTATCTAAAAAATATAAAAAAAAAATGTGATTTTGGTCCAAAAATGCTGGTCTGCAATTTCTGCAATTTAAGTCCACAGATGCTGATCAGAATTCTCATTAATATGGACTCAAACCGAAATAAATAAAACTTCAGTTATAAAATATAAAGTCCAACAATAAATAAAACAGAATTAATACTCAACTCATAAGGTACCATGAAATTTAGTAATATTTCTAAGAATTAGAAATATGAAATATAAATTCAAACCTAACGGACATTTTTCAAGACTTGAGAAGTCCTTCTAAGGGTTGCAACTCTGAGAAAATCTACTACAGTGTAAGAAATTACAACTGTGTTGGAAAAAGTTAAAAATAGATTCATTAAGTTCGTGCTAAACGTAACATATGGGTAATGAAATGTGATATAATTCCCGTTCGCTTTTTCACCTTAATGTACGTTTAAATAGCTGATCTTAATCTTACACACCTACAGTGACAATCGAAGAGTGCTGACGAAGGAAGGGTGGCTTCTTCCGAAAGCTGTCGACATCTCCACTTAGCCTGTGTTGTCAATTAATTTTTTTCAGATTTTCTCATTGTACAACAAAAATAGTTATTTCTCAGAAATAATTAATATGGACTCAAACCGAAATAAATAAAACTTCAGTTAATTCTCATTAATATTAACATTTTTGAACTTTTGAGACCAATTTGTATAAAAAATAATTTTTATGTTAAAAAATCCGCATATGTGTTCCAAAATCTCGGTTTTGGAATTTTTATAAATATTTTTCCAATAAAGTCAAATCCGGCTCAAAAATTCGGAAATTTTGGCCGAATTAAGTAATTTTCTTCCAACTTTGGCCACTGGTTGCCGACTAAAGATGACCTTAAAAATTTGTTTCATAAATTTTCCATTAATCAGTTCTAACGCCATCTTTTGACAGCTATTACCACATGAAATTCGGAGACTTAATTTTGAAAATTTAATTTCTTTACCAACAAATTCGAAAAAAAAAATATCCCACGAAAACATTAAAAGTTGATGTTTGTTCTTTTATTTTTACCAACTAATTAAAAACAAAAAACCTGCGAAAACATTAAAGATTAATGATTTCGTAGGTTAGTTTTTACAACTTTTCTATTGTTTTATTTTTTAAAAAATTTTTAATAAAATTTTGGGGAATCGATCCCATAATCAACTACATTCTGGCCAGACACTTGACAAAAAACATGCTTTTATATTTCTATAAATAATTTTTTGATTTTTTTTTCTAAAAAAAAAAATAACCCACACAAGTTGGTAAAAACTTATGATTTCACTTTAAAAATGCCAACAATTAAAAAACAATAGCATACACAAATCATTAAAAATTAAAGAAGATTCGCTTATTTTTAATTACAGAGCAAAAATAAATGACTTTAAAAATTTAATGCTCATGAAAGTCTTTATTTTTATTGTATTTATTTTTGAAACAACTCACAAAATTAGTCATTAATAAAAACTGAATATTAAAAAAATGAAGGGCTTTCTGCTAAAACTTGATAAGAAACATTTTTTTTTGGTGTTTTTCGCCTACTTCACCATTGCGATAAATGTTAACAAAACTATTTATTACAAAGTCCGGCAATAAGAAAAAGTCGTTAAACATGAACCGGATTATATACGTCTAAATATATATCAATTATAGTAAAACTGTAAATGCAGTTTTAGTCCATTTGTTTTCTAGTTTCAGACGCATATCGTTAAGTTCATGTGCAATATGACTATTGAGTCTTTTAGATTTTTTAGGCATGAGGAAATTATATAAGTGGTATTCGGAGTGTTATTTGCCAACCCTGGCACTGGTGGCAAAATAGCACTTCTCAAAAATATCTTTCAAAATTTATGTAATTTTTAAAAGAAGTACTCTTTTGTCAGATCTGGCAACAAGACTCTGAAAACCTCTTTTAATTTTATTTATGTGTGGTGTTTTAAATTTGTTTAAGTGGACAAAAGTTAAAAAGTTTGTTGGTACTTAACTAATAAAACAAACAAAAACATTTTTTTTAAGGATATTGAAGCACAAAGTTTTGAGAGGAAATTATTCAATTTTTAATTTTTAACATACGTAGTACTAGGCGTAGGAAATTGCACCAGTTTTCTATTTTGATCCACTAAAAAATGTTGAAATTTTTCAGAAGGATTTCTTGAACGTAGGAAAAAACCACCATTTTTGCAAATTTCAACTAGTCATATCTCGAAAACAGTTCGACCGATTTAATTTTGGGTTCAGAGAATCAAAATTAAAAAAATCAAATCCGCTTGCCATCAAATCAGTTCCACAGAAGATTTAGGTCTAAAGAAAAAATTGCCCGTACACTTGGACAAGTCAAAGTTAAAGAAAAATGCCACTCTATTGCCCCATAGTCACACTGAACCATTTTCTGCATGTTCTTTTTATAATATGTATAAAAAATACATTTATATTATAAACCGCATTCAAAGAATTTTATTTTTAATTCTAGTATTAAACTCACAATGTGAGTCTAACATGTTTGTTGACAGAAAAAAGGTATATTTATTTTTGTATTTTTTAATAAACGTGTAGTATCCCAGCAAACAAATTTGCTAACGATCAAACTTTTGGATTTTTGAAAAATTTACTTCAGAAGTATTAAATTTTGTAAAAAATTTCATAAAAAATATAAAAATCTTTTCAAATAATTAGTTTTTAATAATTTTTACATCATTTTAATGGATCAAAAAGTTGGGAATTTGGAGCTGGCCACATTTTTTTATAACTGCGTTGAGTCTCGTTTTGTAGTCGGCTAGTTTCTCTGAATTAAGTTTGCACAAAACGTGCAGCTTAAGATCTTTCAATTTTTAACTGGGACTTCTGTGTCAGTCATTGTATATTAGGATGGATAAATATTCCTTTTTTGGGTTTTGGGTTTTTGATATCGTCGTGGTCGAAACAGACTTGAAAATGAGGAAGATCCGAAATAAAACAAGTAAAAAAAGTGATACGCTCCACAATTTAAAAAAGATTATTGCAAAAAACTTTATTTAAAGGAAATTACTTTTGGACAAAAAAAATTTTTTTGAAAAAAAAATTTCCGCGAAAAAAAAATTTGGTAAAAATTAATCCGCGATTTTTTCTTTTTTTGTCAAAAAATATATTCGTACTTGTTTAAATACCATTTGGTGTTTAATTATGTTCACTTATGTCAACCAGAAGCCGAATTAAACCATTTTGTATTTTTAGGTTATGTTAAATGTACTGAAATTTTTTAGGTGTGCTTACATTTTCGTTCATAACTTTTGAACCGCTTCACCGATATCGCTTAAATGCAATACCAAACTTCTCGGGAGAAATTCCAATAAATATGTTAAGTTTCAGTCATCTCTGTGCAATATTTTGTCCGTGACAGGATTTTCCACAGACAAACAAACGGACAGACGGAAATCGTTAGAATGTCTTAAAATCGATCGGGCATCATGAATATATATGAGGAGTTCCGGCTAAGACTTAAATTTTTTTTTTTAAATCTTAAAAATATTTTAAATATTTTTTTTCTACACATTTGTTGCATGCGTTATTAAAACATGCCAGGATATATAATTTCTTCTAAAATATATGATATAAATTTAACCCTTTAATGACCAAACGATTTAAAAAAAAAAAAAAGTACCTAAAATCGCGATTAATTCGCGGTAAAAGAAAAGTTTCACAATTTTTTATAACATATTTAGGCAATGCGCGTTGGTATTACTGAAAAAAAATCACGGAAAATCGTATCATTGTACCAGTGTTTAGAAAAATCGGTGATGCTTTTTTATAACAAGAAAATTTAATATGGTCCAAAAAATCTGTAATCATCAAAATTGTTTAACCCGACTCTGATTTTATGATGACACATCAAGTGGGCTTTTATTTAAAAAAAAATTCATCCGATTTCGTGTAAAGCCTTGGATGTGCCAGATCAAAACAGGTTTAGATAAAATCATCGCGCTTTCCGCTCAGAATGGCTTAAAGTTAAAAGTCAAAAAGTAAATCAGTTCTACTCGTTAAGGCACGTCTTTTGGTGTATTAAAATGAACATGATGCATTAATTGCTACTAAAAAAAATTGGAAACAGATTTGCAAATTTCGCACAATTTTCAAAAATGCCATAAAATTTTTGCAATTTATTTTTTATAAACCCGCCAGTGATTTTTTTATGTAAACTCCTAAAAAACTCGGTTTACGCAAGAGTCCACCAAATTTCGAATGAAACCGCGAATGTGCCTCGCGAAAAACTGGTATTTTAAAAAAATTACGTTTTTTCTTTCGAACTTTGATCTGCTGAAACTCCTTAACTATTCGTGGCACATTAACGGGATTAATTCCAAAACGTTAAGAATTACAACAGCTACCAACTCTAGTTCAACTTTTTTCATTTTATAGAGGGGGCCGAAATCCCTGATCAAAAAACCTCGAAAATTTAAAAACTCTTAATTTTTGGTTTCAAAACTTAACCGTCTTATAACTTCTTACTAAGCGATGAAGCATCTATCAAGCCAACATTAAAATAATCTCTTATATGTACTGACTTTGTGTTATGCCGGAAAAGATTGAAATATAAGGAGAACTTTAAAAAAAAAACGAAAGAAGGTAAAAACTATGGATTATTTCAAGCCATTTTTATCGATTTTTCAAATTTAACCCTCTGTAACTTTTACGGATAAAGTGGGGTAATCCTTTAACATTGCTCAGTGATGGTTAAAGGTCTTGTTTACACAACTGCATTTACAGTTTTTCTAAATTCCAAAAACTTCCGGTTTTTTTAAACATTTATTTCAGTTTCACTGACAAGGGAAGTATCTCAACCCTTATGAACCGATTTGACTGAAACTTGAAATATATATCAAAGAGACAATTCTAAGGTTGGGGTGTCTCGGCTTATCGGCCATATCGGGGATTTAGGGGTTCAAAACATGGGTCAAAAAATGGCGAAAAAATCGTTTTTTGGATTTTTCAGCCATTTCTTTTTAAGAAACTATATGATGTTTTCATATGAGAATAAAGGTTTTTTTAATGCCTATCCAATGGTGGCATAACCTCGTAAAAATTCGGCTTCTTTAAATATTTTTTTCAGGAAAATGTGTAAATTTTGGGGGGTACTTATGTGAAGACATAGACCTACGATATCCATATGGATAAGAAATAATCTTTATTAAATTTAAGTCGACCCGTATTTTTGCCCTTGATGATATTCCTGTTAGTTCGAAAGTTATCAACATTTTCCCGAAGGTCCAAATGGTTTCATAAGGGGACAACGAAATTTTTAAACACCGATATGGCCGATAAGCCGAGACACCCCAACCTTAAAATCGTCTCTTTAGTATATATTTTAAGTTTCAGGCAAATCGGTTCATAAGGGTTGAGATACTTCCCTTGTGAGTTGAAATTTAAAAAAGATTTCATGATATACTTTATGGGGTACCAGATCGATGTTTCGATGAGTTACAAACGGAATGACAAACTTATATATACCCTCTATCACTAAGTGGAGGGTATAAAAAAAATTAATTTAAATTTAATTTTTTTTAAGGGAAATATTATTTAATATTGGGACACAACAAAAAAAAAAAAGTTTTTTTGATAATCGGATAATTTTTTTAAATTTTTTCCCACTTTTTTTTAGGATCTCCGATTTTAAAGTCAGGTCCACCGAAAATCAAAAAAGGAAAAACTCACTCAGTCCTAGTTTATAATAGTGTGAATGCGTATTTTTTTATAAAACCAGATGGGTAATGAAATGTGATATAATTCCCGTCCGCTTTTTCACCTTAATGTACGTTTAAATAGCTGATCTTAATATTACACACCTACAGTGACAATCGAAGAGTGCTGACGAAGGAAGGGTGGCTTCTTCCGAAAGCTGTCGACATCTCCACTTAGCCTGTGTTGTCAATTAATTTTTTTCAGATTTTCTCATTGTACAACAAAAATAATTATTTCTCAGAAATAATTAATATGGACTCAAACCGAAATAAATAAAAACTTCAGTTATAAAATATAAAGTCCAACAATATATAAAAAACAGAATTAAAACTCAACTCATAAGGTACAATGCAATTTAGTAATATTTCTAACAAGGGAAGTATCTCAACCCTTATGAACCGATTTGCCTGAAACTTGAAACATATATCAAAGAGACGATTTTAAGGTTGGGGTGTCTCGGCTTATCGGCCATATCAGTGTTTGAAAATTTCGTTGTCCCCTTATGAAACAATGTGGACCTCCGGGAAAATTTTGATAACTCCCGAACTAACAGGAATATCCTCTAGAGCAAAAATACGTGTCTTCTTAAATTTAATAAAGATTATTTCGTATTCATATGGACATCGTAGGTATATGTCTTCATATAAATACCCCCCAAAATTTACACGTTTTTATGAAAAAAGCATTTAACGAAGCCAAACTTGTACAATGTTATGCCACCGTTGGATAGGCATTAAAAAAACCTTTCTTCTCATGTGTAAACATCATATAGTTTCTTAGAAAGAAATGGCTGAAAAATCCAAAAAACGATTTTTTCGCCATTTTTTGACCCATGTTTTGAACCCCTAAATCCCCGATATGGCCGATAAGCCGAGACACCCCAACCTTAGAATTATCTCTTTTATATATATTTTACGTTTCATGCAAATCGGTTCATATGGGTTGAGATACTTCCCTTGTAAGAATTAGAAATACGAAATATAAATTCAAACCTAACGGACATTTTTCAAGACTTGAAAAGTCCTACTAAGGGTTGCAACTCTGAGAAAATCTACTACAGTGTAAGAAATTACAACTGTGTTGGAAAAAGTTATAAATAGATTCATTAAGTTCGTGCTAAACGTAACAGATGGGTAATGAAATGTGATATAATTCCCGTCCGCTTTTTCACCTTAATGTACGTTTAAATAGCTGATCTTAATATTACACACCTACAGTGACAATCGAAGAGTGCTGACGAAGGAAGGGTGGCTTCTTCCGAAAGCTGTCGACATCTCCACTTAGCCTGTGTTGTCAATTAATTTTTTTCAGATTTTCTCATTGTACAACAAAAATAATTATATCTCAGAAATAATTAATATGGACTCAAACCGAAATAAATAAAAACTTCAGTTAACCATGTGAATTTCAAAAAACTGTGATTGTGATGACTGTATTTTGTATTTATGATGACTGTGAATGTGATGATGAAAATGATGATGATGTTTTCTGATGAATTTTTCATTATACTTTCTTTCTGCAATGTGTGTTATAGTTGTTTGCCAACTGACACAATAGGCAAAATGCCATAAAAGTTTGCAGATTCAACCCTCCAAAAACAAATATTAAAGGTAATGATACCAGAAATTTGTTGCACTTTCATTACCGGTGGAGAATTTGTAAAGACAAATATGATATACAATTTGTTAACCTTGTAGGAGAACAAAAAGAAAATTGTTGTCTTAACAAAAGAAAAATGTTGAATCTTTTTAATTACAAACTTTAAAAAAAATTTAGGAAATTTTCTTTGCAGAAAACTAAAATTTTTTATTTATAGAAAAATTACGTTAAGTAAATCGAAATAATCAACACTTTTGATTTTTTTTTTAAATTTATTTTTATTTTATTTAAAAAAAAATTTATAAAAGAGCAACATATTGAAATAGTTGCATTTAATTATTGTTTATAAATATTATACCAAATTAAAAGATTTTTTAAATCTATCATGAAATGAACATTTTACAATATCTTTGCATATTTTTCTATATTCAACCAAATTCTATGTCTATTAAGAGTTTTTAAATAAAAATATGCAAATATTTACCGAAGTATGCATAGTATAAATATTTGTATTTTTTTATATTTTTGTTTACACAAATATCTCTTTATACACTAAAAATATTAAATAGCACTTAAGACTTGAAAAATATTCTATTTACATCCAACTCTTTTTTTAAATTTTATCTTAACTAATCAATTTATATATTGTTTCTTTTATTATCATTTTTAAAAGGATAAAATTGATTTATTTACATATTTTACAAATAAACATACACTAAAAAAACAAGTAGAAAAGTTAAATTTGACTTGGCCGAATATATGAATACACTCCACAAAGCCATTTTTAAATGATTGCAAATTTTCTAACGTGAAAAAAATACAACTTTGACTAAAAATATTTTTTTTGTTGTAAAAAATTTTTTTTAGTAATATTTGAAAAAAAAAAAATTTAAATTTTTTTTTAGTGTAAAATTTTTGTGAGTGCAAAGGTGCCCGGACATAGCCCCCACAGACATTACCCCCATAACGGAAATAGCGATTATGACCGAACAGATCGCGGTCGTAACCACCATATTTGTTAAGAGGACTATGACCACTTACAAAACGGTCTTAATACCTATTGGTATTATTTCCGTTTTTTTTATGGAGAATATGACCGAAATAGGATCGGTCATTATCCCCATAAAATCTGTTCCAAAGTGAAAATAAAGCCATATCAGTTGAAAATGTGGAAATATATTTCAACGTAAATCCTGCTACCCAAAAAAAATATTTAAGCCGCCAAATTAATTTATGGAGTTTGTAAACCCTAAGTCCGGCCGAAGGCCGGCTGCGCAGAAAAACTTTTTTTGTTTAACCATCTTTAAATTAAAAACCCACACATACCAGCAACCACTAAACTCAGATCCCTGAAATGGGGATTATAGCTATTTGGTACGCAGTCATTATCCCCGTGATTTCTAGGAGTTATTTCCACTTTTATTGGGAATGTGTCCAACATTTTTTCGGTCATAGTCCCCGCCACCGTTATGGACCGGAAATGGGGATAATGTCTGTTAGGGCTATGTCACGGCACCGAGTGCAAAACCTTTTTCGAGTAATTTTTTTTTAGTGTAAAAATATTTTTGAGTGACAAAAATACGCACAGAAAAAAACGAATTGTTATATTGACCCCCATATTTGTGAATTAACTTAACTTTTTCACTGAAAGTGCTCCTATACGGAAATTTGTGATATCAACTAACGTTTGTAAATATTGATTGTTGAAAAAAAATGTAAAAAAAATTGATAAACGAGTTTGTAATAGTTCTCTAAAATTATTATTTGTATTGACAAACGTACAAAATCTTAAATTTTTTTTCAACAAAGAAATTTAACAAACGCAAAAACAAGTAGTTGATCTGACAAACGTAAAAAATTTTATTTTTTTTCAACAAAGAAATTCAACAAACACAAAAACTATTTGTTGACATGATAAAATAATTTTGAAATAAAATTACTTGACTGAATTTGTTGAAAACAAAATTGATGTTTTGTATTATAGACTAACAGGCGTCCGTTTTATTAAATGTTTGGTTGATATCATATTTGGTTGATTTACAATTTCTGTTTGTTGATTTAAATTTGACGATTTTATTTTCTGTGCGTTGTAAAATATTTTTGTGACTTACCAATGTTTTTAAAACATGTTTAACGGGTTTCCAACACGTGAAATTAAGGTGAAACTAATCTGAAATTTATGGTTTTTGCTAATGACTTTTGAACCACTTAACCGATTTTGCTGAAATTCAATATCAGTCAGACCAGGGAAACTTTAAATATATATGCCAAGCTTCAGAAGCTTCAGCAGCCTCAGAATTGTCTTTCAAAACTAAGAAGGGAAGTCTCCTTAGTGTCGGATCTTTATGGAATTGGTTTTATTTTGTAGAGCAGAAAAAATAAAGGGGCACGTATTTTTTTTAGCGGCCCAAATTCATGGGTGGGGAAAGAAAAGGCAATTTTTCAGTTTTTTTCGTTTATCTTCTATATTATGCAAAGAAATCTAGTCATGTTACATAGCAAATGAAAGGTCTTTGGAAATCTTATCTATGTGTGCTAGGAACGTGTTTAAACATGCACAACTTTTCGTCATATTGAGTAAAATACCAAAATTTTAGGAAATTTTTGTTAATAAGTCCAAAAATATTAAGTTCTTTGGCCCGTTGCTAGCACCACGAGTTAGGAAATTTTAATACCCTTAATATGATACCACATATGCCTATATTAATTTTGTTTAAATAGGCGTAAATCGTAAAAAACTGAAAAAGGTCAATTTCCGCCCCCCCCCTAAAAATGAGTTTGGCCCTCTAAAAAAAATACGTGTCGAACTAATTTTCATTCTTAACAATATATAAATTTCATGAAGATCGGAGGACATCAGGGAGACTTCCCTTGTAAGCGTGTTTTTTATCTCGTAAATTCGCGGAAAACCCTTGCCTAAATTTACTCTTTTGCTGTTAATTTTTGCACTACTAAACCGATTTCGCTTAATTGCAATACCAACCTGACCAGGTAAATGTCCAACATATATGCCAACTTCAGCAGTACTTTCAGTAGAAACTTTCAAAAGTTAGCGTGTTTTCAACAGACAGAGAGACAGACAAACGGACAGAAGGAAGAAATTTTAATTTGCTAACTTTTAATAGTTTTTCTTTTAAAAAAATATAGACATTTAAATTTAATGCTTAAGTAACTAGTTTTGAAAAATAACTAAATTGTGTCTGTAATTTTACTGATTTCATTTGCTGTAGCATTTCTGCAGATAATTTTGCTAATTTTATAGCAATACAGTGGCTAATGAAATAGATTGAGCAAATATTAAATGTGATACGAGGGTCGCGCTGGAAAATTATATTATTCAGATTCTAATTAATTTTTTAAAGTTTCTAAGGGTAATAAAAGCGGTAAAATCTGTACATTTGGTAATTTTTATATTCCTAAAATTATGATCCTACCCACATGAAATATGAAATTCTGAAAAAGTTCTTTTTTGTAATTCCGTTTACTTTTGGTACTTTTTATATAAGTATTTTGAAAAATTTTTTGTAGGAACTTGAAATTTGGAATGCAGCATCATTTGGTAAAAAAAACTTTCTAGAAAAAGTAATTTCCGATTCTAAAGGGGGTAAAAGTTATGGTAAATTTAATTTAATTTTCTCAAATAATGGTCTTAGAGACATGAAATTTGGAATGTAGGTTCACCTACCGGAAAATAGATCTACTAAAGCTGGGATTTTGCCTATGTTGATTGTAAAGGGTAAAAAAGGGTAAAACCCTGTACTCTTGGTACTTTTTATATATTCTAAAATAATGGTCATAGAATGTTGAAATTTGGATAGTAGGTTAACCTCCCGGAAAATAGATCTACTAAGGCTAGATCTATTTTTTTTATTCTAATGGGATAAAAAAGGTATACAAATTTTTGGTACTTTTTTTTATTTCCTAAAATATGGTCGCAAAATCTTGAAATTTGGAATGTAGGATCCTTCGTTGAAAAAAAAAAACATTATAGCAAAAGTACTGTTTGAAAATTCCGTTTCTAAGCGGGGTAAAATGTGTGCTTTTGGTACATTTTATATTTCCTGAAATAATTGTCGTGGAAACTTAAAATTTGGAATGGAAAAAAATTGGTACTTTTGGTACTTTCTATATTTCCTAAAATAATTGTCCTAGAAACTTTAAATTAAAAAGCAGTTTCCTCCCTGAAAACAGATACACTAATGCTGGGTTTTTGCTTTTGTGGATTCCAAGGGCACTTTTGGTACTTTTTTTATTTCCTAAAATAATGGTCGCAGAAATTTGAAGT
The DNA here is from genome assembly GCA_963921195.1 of Pegoplata infirma. Taxonomy (NCBI): domain Eukaryota; kingdom Metazoa; phylum Arthropoda; class Insecta; order Diptera; family Anthomyiidae; genus Pegoplata; species Pegoplata infirma. The sequence goes on from OY992536.1 coordinate 39,608,486, forward strand.
TTTGAATGTAGGATTTTTTTGTATTTCATGAATTAATGATAGTAGACAAATAAAACTTGAAATGTAGGATCATTTGATAAAAACAGCATTCTGGAACTTTCTGGAAATTTTGTTTCTAAAGTGTCTTTTTTATAATTTTTATATTTCTCGATAAAATGGTACCAAAAACTAAAAATTTGGAATGTAGGATTATGTGGTGAATTTTTTTTTTTTTTTGTAAATTCCGTTTCTAAGGGGGTTAAAAGTGTACTTTTGGTACTTTTTATATTTTCTGAAATAATGATCTCAAAAACTTGAAATTTTAAATGTAGAATCCTCCAGCGAAAAAATTGGAAAATTCCGATTTTAAGGAGAACAAGTTGAAAAGTTAAATTCGACTTGGCCGAATCTATGAATACCCTCCACAATCCCCTTTTTAAGTGATACTAAATTTTCTAACGTGAAAAAAAATTTTTTGATTAGAAATATTTTATTTTGTGTAAAAATACTTTTTTTAAACTAATTTTTGAAAAAAAAAAATAATTTACAAAATTTTTTTTTGAGTGTAAAATTTTTTTCGATTGTATTTTTTTTTTTTTTTAGTGTAAATATATTTTTGAGTGACAAAAATAAGTTGTAAAATATTTTTGTGACTACAATGTTTTTAAAACATGTTTAACGGGTTTTCAACACGTGAATTTAAGGTGAAGCTAATCTGAAATTCACGATTTTGCTAATAACTTTTGAACCACTGGACCGATTTGGGTGAAATTTGAAGTGAACTAGGCCAGGGGAACGGCAAATATATACCGGGCTTCAGCATCCTCAGAATAGCCTTTTGAAAGTTAGCTTGATTTTTATCTCGTAAATTCACGAAAAACTCTTGCCGAAATTTAGTCATTTGCTCATAACTTTTGAACCACTGGACCGATTTCGCTGGATTGCAATACCAACTTGACCAGGTAAATACCCAACATATATGCCAAACTTCAGGAGCCTCCGTAAAGTCTTTCAAAAGTTAGCGTGTTTTCAACAGACAGACGGACGGACGGACGGACATCGCCAGATCGTCTTAAAATCGATCGAGGATCATGAATATATATACTTTATGGGGTCCTAGACCAATATTTCGAGGTGTTACAAACGGAATGACAAACTTATATATGTATACCCTCTATCACTAGAGTGGAGGGTATAAAAAATGTGTAGAATATTGTATTTTAATAACTTTTTCTTTTTCCTGAAATATTGGTTTCAGAAACTGGAAATAACGAATGCAGGACCTTTTGGTGAAAACCAAAAGTCTTTTTTGGAAACTTCGTTTCTAAGGCTTGTAAAAGGGGTAAAAGGTGTTCTTTGGTTCTTTTTATATATTCTGAAATAATGATCATAGACTCTTGAAATTTCGAACTTAAGCGTTCTGAACAAGGTAGTTTTTGGGATCACAAAATGGGAAAAATAAATTGTTGGACTATTCGCCCAAAAAAAAAAATCTTAAAAAGTACTTTTTGGAAATTTGGATTCTAAGGGATTTCTAAAAAAGTTTAAAATAAATGTAGTTTATTACTTCTTATAATTCTTGAAATAATGGTCAAACAAACATTAATTTTGAAAAGTTAACGAAAAAAAAAACGTTTTAAAAAAACCTATTTTTTTCGAAATTCGGATTCTAAAGGTAAAAAAAGTTTAAAAACCCGCACTTTGTTTTTTTTTTAACTTCTGGAATACTGGTTCTAGAAATTTGATTTCACACAAAATAATAAAATATTCTGACAAAAGTACCTTTTAAAAAGTTTCAATGCTAAGGGGGTAAAAAAAGTGTTATTTTTTTCATATATATAATTTAACCATCTTATTTTCTTGAGTGTGCTTACTACGTCTAAGAAAAATTATACTAACCCAAACAATTTGTAGATGAATTTTTATTGAAATGTCTTCTAAGTTTTTGGGATATTATTTAAAAGTTGCTTCTATTTTTCTTATTTTTTTTTTGTTTTGTTATTTAAAGGTTTAAATATTAAACCCTTCAAAAACTATTTGAATTTTAAAAGTTTTAACATTTTTATCTTATTTTTTTCAATTTAAAGTTTATTTATAAAAAAGTTTTTACAAACCCAAAAAAAGAAGGAAAACAACAAAGAAGTTTTTTGTTTTTATTGTTTTTGTGGGTGTAGACAAATAAATTGCAAACAATCAATAAAAAAAGATATACGGATTTTAAGGTAGAAGAGTTGTGTGCGAGTAAATAAGTTGTTGTCTTCAACTTGTGGTTTTTCTTTTTTTCTTCCTTATTTTTGAGTTGACAAGTTTATAATTTTTGTTTGTGTTGGGTTTTCTTACTTGGTTGGATACATAAATTTATACTTATTTTATACTTATGCAGGTAAGCCATGATCTACGAGGTTTAATGGGACCGGTATATATTTATACACTCGAAAAAATAACCAACAAAAACAATAAAAATTAATGATTGTTGTGTTATTTTTACCAACAAATTCAAAAAAAAATTACATACGAAAACATTAAAAATTTATTTTTTTTAAGAATTATCCGCTTTATAAGTCGCATGTGTTTTTTTTTTCTTTTTTCTTTTTTTTTATAACTTTAAAAATACAATTTAGTGAGTGCATAAAACGTAAACGTTAAAAACTTAAGATAGAATTTATTTAGATTTTCAAAATTGCAACATGGTGCATCATGGCGTATGATGAATATTTAATTTAGTTTACTAACAAGACGTACGAAATAAAATTGAATTAAATATAAATTTATACCGTATTTTTCTACAAAAAGAATTTGATCTGTTAAATTTTTTTTTTATTATATTTGGGTGTACTTATACACACCCCTCTTCAAACAAGTTTAGGGTGTGTTAAAATAATGACAAAATCGGCTAATGGCATTTCACTCCTTTTTATTTTGAACTTTAAAAATCGTTAACACGAAAAACATAGCTGATCCTGTTTTAGAGTTACTGCTAAATAATTACAGTCTTCGAGAATAAAAAAAAACTGAGAATCTGAAAATTTTTCAGGCATTTCTTCATAAAAAAAACTACAGATTTACAGACATTCTTGCGACATTTTTTTACAGAATATACTCAGAATATTATATTTGTTTCTATAAAAAAATCTCAAATTCTGAGGTAGTTTTTACTATAGAAAAATTCTCAAATTCTAAGAATTTTTTATAAAAAATGCCTGCGAATTTTGTACTCTAGCAGTAGTTTTCGTGAAAAAAAAACTAAGAAAAAAGTTAAAACAAAAATTTTATGATTGAAACGAAAATTTTGATGAAAAAAATGTTTATGGAAAAAAAATTTTGGTGTGAAAAAAATTTTTTTGATGAAAAAAATTTTCGATGAAGAAAAAAAATTTATGAAAACAAAATTGATGAATATAAATGATTTTACATTTTAGAGAGCATAAATGACACCGCTCAACAAATCGAAGGTTTTTAACCCTCGTTTAAAGTTTCATATAAAATTTTAAAAGAATTTGACTTGCTGATTCCAAATCTATGCTCCAAATTTCATCACGTCTAGAATTTTAATTATTCGCGGTTGAAAATGCGAAAAAACACGATTTTTGCCTTTTTTTAAAAGTCTGCACAGCAGCCACTGGGTGGAATAAAAATCTGATATAAAGCGTTAGAGTAGAATTGAACTATGATCTTAAATATATGATTAAAAAAATTTGAAGTTGTTGCACTATTATTGGCAAACATGTATTTTAAAAAAGCTCTGTGAAAAAAGCACAATTTTAAAAAGGCTCTAAAACACAAACCAGATGTTCAATCTTTTCTGTGATGAGCTCAAATTTTGGCAAAGTTCATTCTTTCTTATAGACTTTTAAACCCATTAAATTTATCTTCCGGTTTATACGAAAAATAACACAGAAAACTTAAATATGTAAAATATTTTTTTTTTTTAGTTTTTCTTTAATAAATATCAAAAACCTTACCTTTTTTACAAAAATGGTAATTTTAACAGTATCATTTGAAAACGCAAATAATTTGGAAAAATTTGTTTTCTATGTTGGAGACCATAGACAAATTATACTTTTGCGCTTTATACCAGATTTGTATTCCATTGAATGGCTGGCTGCTGTGCAGGCTTTCAAATAATGCAAAAATCCTAATTTTTCACATTTTCAACCGTGAATAACTAAAAATCTGGACGTGATGGAAAAATTTGGAGAACAGATTTGGAATTAGGAGATCAAAGTCTACTAAAATTGATCACCAGAATTCAATCATGAAAATGAGTGTTGAGCGGTGTGATTCAGCTCAGAAGAATTAAATGCTCTCACTTGTTTTTATTGTACATTTGTTAAACAAATGGAACATTTTTATGTCAGAGTTTTAGACTTGGTTAAAAAAAAAAAATTTTTGACAAAAAAAAATTTTGATAAAAAAGATTAATGAAAAAAAAAAAAATATGAAAAAAAAAATTGAGAAAAAACAATGAAAAAAAAAATTTATGGAAAAAAAAAATTTTGATAAAAAAAAATTTTGACGAAAAAAAGTTTTTGTCGAAAAAATAAATTTGATAAACAAATCGTTGATGAAAAAACAATATTGATAAAAAAAAAAAATATGACAAAAAAAAATTGACAAAAAAAAAATTTATGAAAAAAAATATGAAAAGAATAATCAACGAAAAAACATGTTATAAAAAAAATTTTTGTTACAAAAAAAACATTTTGTTACAAAAAAAACATTTTGTTAAAAAAAATATGACAAAAATTTAATGGAAACATTTTTTTTTATATAAAAAAAAAAAAATTGTTGAAGATTATAATGTTACGTTTTATTCACCATCTGGTGAAAAACGCTCTTATTCACCAGCTGGTTAGTTATTATCCAAGTTACAAATCGAAGTTGCAAATCTTTTTGGTTTTAAGAAAATGAAAACAGTAATTCTTATTTTCTTTCTTGTTAGTCATTAGCATATATAGTTGAACTGAGGTGGAGGACTGCATCATTTTCAAAATTAGACACCAGTCAAAAAAATTATCATGTTAAAAGTTCTCAGATGCAAAAAAATTACACTCATGAGACAAGTTTTTTGTAAATACAAAGACTTTTGCGCAATTTAACCAGGTTTTTTGTAAAAATACAACTCACTAAACTTTTGCGTAATTTTACTAACAATAAGTTTTGTTCTAAAAAACTAATTAAATTACGCAAAGCAATTGGTGAGTTATATTTTTACCAAAAATTTTGCTAATAAGTGTGTAAGTGTTTTTGGCGTGCAGATTCTGAGATATTTTAAATTTTTATGAGTCGGAGTATTTTTTTCTCTATAGAAATTCACAAATTCTGAATATTTTTGTACACGTAGGATGCGCGGGGGTAGTTCTAGACAATAATATTATTTGCACTTAAAAAAATGATGTCATTAACTGTTTATAGTTAATTTTAAAAGTTTTACGTTTTGTCGTTTTTTAAAGAAAAACCATTTGTTTAACGTTCAGTTTTTTTTAATTACTATTTCTGTTCTTTGTTTCAAAAATAACAACATAAAAAATAAAGACTTTCATTAGGATTCAATTTTGAAACCCATTTATTTTTGTTCTGTAAGTAAAAATTGGTGATTCTTCTTTAATTTTTAATGATTTGTGTACGTAATTTTTTTTTAAATTGTTGACATTTTTTAAGGACAAATCATTAGTTTTACCTACTTGTGTTAGTTATTTTTTTGTAAACAATAAACTCAAAAAATTATTTACAGAAATATAAAAACATGTTTGTATCAAGTGACTTTGGCATGATGGGTAGAGTGTCTGGCCAGAATGTAGTTGATTGCGGGATCGATTCCCCAAAAATTTTATTAAAATTATTTTAAAAAATAATTTAATAGAAAAATTGCAAAAAATAATATACGAACACATTAATTTTTTATGTTTATATAGGTATTTTGTTTATACCCTCCACTCTAGTGATAGAGGGTATATATAAGTTTGTCATTCCGTTTGTAACACATCGAAATATTGGTCTAGGACCCCATAAAGTATATATATTCATGAGCCTCGATCGATTTTAAGTCGATCTAGCGATGTCCGTCCGTCTGTCTGTCTGTCCGTCCGTAGAAAACACGCTAACTTTTGAAAGACTTTACAAAGGCTACTGAAGTTTGGCATATATACTATCCAGCCAAATCGGTCCAGTGGTTCAAAAGTTATGAGCAAAAAAGTAAATTTCGGCAAGGGTGTTTCGCGAATTTACGAGATAAAAAACACGATAACTTTCGAAAGACAATAATGAGACTGCTGAAGCTTAACATGTATGTTTTCAATTCCCCAGGTCTGTTTTGAATTAAATTTCAGCTCAATCGGTCTAGTGGTTCAAAAGTTATTAGCAAAACCCTGAATTTCAGATCATCTTAAATGCCACGTGTTTAAACGTAGGGGAAGCTCGACACACTTGATCCCTTAGAAGACTTGATCCCCCCCCCCAAATCTCAAAAACTAAATAAGTTAAAATTTTTTTGTGTAGCGTTTATTAGTTCTATTAGTAGCCTTATTATTTTAATATTTTGTTTTTGTACTTCTCTTAAATGGGGAGCATGCACCGAACACCACTGAAAATTTGACTATGTTTGTGTTTTTTTCTGAGGTTACTTGAAAAAGGTTTTTGAAGTTTGTGTTCAATATCCAAAATGGCTCTTGTTCTGCGGTTAAAGAGTACAATGTCACGTATTAATTTGCATTTATAATTTTTGGATTGGCTTTTTTACTTTTTTTGTATTACACAAAAATGTAAAAAAGTCCTTTTTAACACACTTGATCCCTTTTTTAATTATACAGTTGATCCCGAGGATCAAGTGTATATTGTTTGACAATTATATATTTTAACGGTTGGTATAAGTTCGTATTATTGATCTTGATGTCAAACAGCGTTCTCCAAAAAAAATATTGAAAATGGCTTTAAAAGTACTGGAATATGGCCATTCAATGATATGATTATTGACGAAGATATACAATTGCATACGGAATTACAACAACTTAATTGTAGTACGAATGTTATTGAAGAGGAACAGCAAGATCTACAACAACAGGTTCTAACACCACATTCACTGGGGGGGGGGGGGGGTGAAATAAATCCATAGGCAATAAGGCTATATGGCCTTATTTCCCAAAGAGTTGAGAAATAAGGCCATATGGCGTTATAACCAACCACTGTTGGAAATAAAGCCATATATGGCTTTGTTACTCATTTGAATATTTTTTAAAAATGTTCAACATTATTTTGCGGAGAGTGTGGAAATATATTTCCACGTAAATCCTGCTACCCAAAAAATCCAAAATATTTTTTTTGGACGAAATGTCGAAATTACGACTTCTATGATTTGTTTTTTTTTTTTTTGAATAAAGGTTTTCTGCGTAGCCGGCCTTTGGCCGGGCTTAGGGATTACATACTTTGAAACTTTACTTTGCGGAGAGGGTGGGTTTAATGCATGGATTTTGTAATCCCTAAGCCCGGCCGAAGGCCGGCTACACAGAAAACATTTTTTGTTAAAAAATCTTTAAATTAAAAACCCTGCCAATAAAAAGTTGGTGCCCTAGATCCCTCTAAGTTCCGAGGTTCCTCGTATATGTGGTTTTTTAATTTAAAGATAGTCAAAAAAAAAATTTTTTTCTGCGTAGCCGGCCTTTGGTCGGGCTTAGAGATTACAAACTCCATAAATTAATTTAGCGCCTTCGCTAAATAATTTTTTTTTTGGGTAGCAGGATTTAGGGGGAAATATATTTCCACATTTTCAACTGATATGGCTTTATTTCCACTTTGGTTGCAAAATCAATATGACTTTATTGCTCAATCGTGTTGGTAATAAAGCCATATGGCCTTATTTCCCATTGAACTGAGAAATAAGGCCATGTGGCCTTATTGCTTATGGCTTTATTTCACCCCCCCCCACATTCACCACATCAAAATGCCTCTCAACAATTCGATAATCAGCAAAATAACTCGCAGGAAATGTCCCAGCTTCCATCATGTTCAAAAAAACAACAACTTCAAAACTCTTCGAATAATGACCAAAAACAACAACAATTGTTCCAATTACCCTCATTTTACCCTCATTTCTTGTAATACACTTGATCCCCGGGGATGAAATCACTTTAATGAATACACATGATCCCGGGAACAAGTGTCTAATGCGAGGGATCAAGTATGTTGTAGCATATAGACACTTGATCCTTTTTCGCTATTTTAATTTTTTTGCTATAAATAAAAAAAAAAAAATTTTGTAATTTTTTATATTGCCATTGGAGATACCCCTTACAGAGATCTTTCAAAAAAAATTTACTTCAAGAAAATATATGAATTAGTTTAGAAGTTATAAGCGTTTGCCTTTTTAGGGATCAAGTGTATGGAGCTTCCCCTAAGTTTTAAAAGCATTGGTGGTAACTTAACAATGCTTTTCAATCTTGTTTAGTTTTAAAGCAATGCTTTTTAAACTTCTTAAGTTTTAAAAGCATTGGTAACTTAAAAATTACACTCGAAAAAAATTTTACACTCAAAAAAAATTGTACACTCAAAAAAATTTTACACTAAAAAAAAATTGTTTTTTTTTACAAAAATCACAATATTTTGTGTACATACGTAGGTGCATTCACTCAGAAATATTTTTACAGTAAAAAACATTACATATTGGAAAAATTTTTACACTCAAAAAATAAGATTAGTATTTTTTTTTTTTTGTAAATGACAAAAAAAAAGAGTTTTTTACTCAAAATAAAATATTTCTAATCAAAATTGTTATTTTTTCACGTTAAAAAATGTACTATCCTTTAAAAAATGCATTGTGGAGGGTATTTTCTACTTGTTTTTTTTTTTGAATATGTTGGTAAAAGTAACACAACAATCATTAATTTTTAATGTTTTCGTAGGTTATTTTTTTCGAATTTGTTGGTAAAAAAAAAAATTAAAGTGACGATATTTTTTAATGTTCAATGTTATTTATTTTAGAAAATTTTATTACCAGTAAAAAATAAATGTTGATGTTTGTTAAAACAAATGAATAATTACTGGGATGGTTTTCAAGTGTTTTATCACTTGTTTTAAACGTGTTTTTCATTTGTTTTTGCCTACAAAATATTTTGAGTGTGTTTATGATTAAAATAAAAATTTCTAGTTGGGCCCTCGACTTTACAAATTCCTGGATACGTCGCTGAGTGTTTTGATTGAATATTTTTTAAAAATTTAATTTGAGGACGTTCGTCTAAGACTTTTATGTATCAGCGCGTGTTCACTGAGGATGACTAAATGACATTGCCAACTGGTTTATTCTTTTTTGATAAATTCTATTTATTCATTATTAAAAACGCTGTAATTATTTATTAAAATTGTTTTTATTTTATTTTCTGCTAAATGTACTTCAGGCGAAATATTAATATTACTGAATACTTTTTTTCAATTTAGATAATAGACTAAAGGTTAAGTAATTAAAGAGGGAACTAAGTAGAGCATACACAAAAAAAAGAGGAAAGAAAAAAATGTAAAAAAAAATCCTTTAAATTCTGCTAAATAACAACTTTGAAGTGAAAATATACAAAAAAAAATCATGATTAAGCAAATTTACAAAAAATAACAAAAAAAAAATCAACAAAAATAAGTAAATGAGAAAAATAAAAATACCAAAATTGAAAAAAGGGTCAACGTAAGGCAAAAACGTTAAAAAAGAATCATATTAAAAACTTAGGAAAATTAAAATTTTTTTTTTGCTCAAAAACTGTTTAAAATATTTTTGTTTTAAAACCCTTGAGTCTAAAGAAATTATTCAAATTAAGGAATTTACAAAAAAATAAAAAAAAAAATATGTTTAAAATTTTTTATAATTTTTTACGATTTTTTAACTTATTTTTATCTTATGCCACATTTTTTATGCTTTTTATAGATTTAACAACTTTCATTAAGCTACTGGAACAACCCAATTATACAACGGTGGTGAAAACCTTAAATACAAATATTAATCAAGATGATGATGACCTTGTTGAAGGAGTTTTCTTTAAGCCAAAACAACAGCAACATCATGAGAAAAAATACTCATCATCAAAACAAACACAAACTCAAGACAACAGCGAAAATTCACCAGAAGATGTAGACGAAAAAGATAATGAATATAAAAATTATGAGGAGGATTTAAAGAATCAAAAACCAACACAGTCACATACAGATGAAAAAGAAAATAGTAAGACAAGAGCGGAGACAACATCATCATTTACATCATCATCACAGCGAAACCAAAAAAATTTAAACATTGGTTATTGCCACTTGGCTAAAGCTCTAGAGCGTGATTTTAATAAAACGGTTTTACTTTGGCCATGTCCTCAAATGAAAGTAAGTACCTACATATATATTTAAATAAAATCTAACATTTAAGATAAAAGAAATATATTTATCACAAATCAATGAGTCATACTAATGAAATTTTTTAGAAGGCGGTATAAAGAAAAATGTTACGAATAATATTTCAAAATTATTTTAATAGAAAATTGTTTTAGGACTGAGGAATTTTTCTATGCAAAACATGTCTCAGAATCTAGGAATTTTAACAATATCCCCAAATCTGAAATATTTTTCGTACTTTTAAAATCTGAGAAAATTTTGTACAAAAATGCCATCGAATCTGAGAATTTTCTATGAATTTTTTTAAACGAAAAATTTCTCCGAAACTAAAAATTTTTCAATACCTTTTATGCGAAATTGTCTTAGAATCAGAGAACTTTTTTTTAATTTTTTTTTTCTCTGAAAAAAATATTTCAGAATATGATAATTTTTCACTGAGAAAAATGAACAAAACATTTAAAAATAGTACCTTTTGAAAAATCTGTTACTGGTGTTTTGTTAAACAACTTGTTTAAGGTGGCAAGTGTGAACGCCATATAAATGTAGTAAAACTAAATTTACAGTTTTTCATTTCGCGTTCCTGTTTCCATTTAAAATGACTTCAAAGATTTAAAGGATCATGTTTAATATTGGCTGTCGGACGGTCATATCAATGTTCTGCTGGTCAAAAATCCGATCGCCAAACTTTTTCATCACATTAAGTTTTTGAAAAAAGTTTGCAAAATCACCGTTGTGGGCATATTTGGAAACTCGTTTTTATAACTCATCTTTAAGATGCTGTACTCATTTGATCAGTCGCCTTAACCCTTTGGCCACCAATTGTCTTTCATTGATGTCTTATTCCACAGTATCGAAAAAATAAGGATTTTGGGAGAAGACCTTATTAAAAGACAATTAGTGTTCCAATGGTAAAGACGAATGATCAAATTTTTGTATTTCAAATTTTCTCAAAAACCTGATGTAATGGAAAAGTTTGAAGACCGGATTTACGTCCAGGAGAATAATTCTAATCATGTGTGTAATGGAGTTCCATTCGCATAAAGTTTTTTTTTTCATATGATTTTTAGCGGAAAAATTGTTTTTTGGGAATAAGACATCATTGATAGATAACACTGTGCTAGTCGCAAAAATAAAGCTAATTCGGGTACGCTGAATTCAATGCTTCTAGCCGTTTTTCAAAGTTAGCGCACGTATTCGCGATGTCCGCGATTTAAAATTGTAAAGCCTAAACACAAAAAAAAAAACTTTGTCAAACTACTAGGAAAACTCTCGTAATCCCATTTTACCAATATTTGACAGTGGTGACATGATATAATCCCCGCGAACATAATCCCCATTTCCGTTATGGGGATTATGACCAAATTCATTTCGCTCATAATCCCCATAATGGTAGTGGGGACTATGACCGAAAATAATTTAGACATAATCCCAATAAAAAACGGACATAATTCCCAGATTTATGGGGATAATACCACATAACAAATGGCCATAATCCCCATTACAGGGATTATGTCCACTATACTAGTAGGTCATAATCCCAAAAATTGTATTTTTTTTTGTCTTAAAAGTTTTTCTGCGTAGCCGGCCTTCGGCCGGGCTTAGGGATTACAAACTCCATGCATTAAACCCACCCTCTCCACAAAAAACGGGAATTATGACCGAAATTCCTTTTAACTTAGTCCCCATAATATGACTGGGCGTTATGACCGAATAATTTTCGGTCGTAATCCCAACGGGGAACGAACATAATCCCCATTGGGATTATGACCGTGTTAGAAACGGTCATAGTCCCAACAACTATTATGGGGATTATGTCCGTGATGAATTCGGTCATAATCCCCATTTCCGTTATGGGGGTAATATCCGTGGGGATTATGTCCTGTCACCTTTGACAGTTTTCCTGGTTTTTTATCAAACAAATTTGGATCGAAATTTACATTTTTTTTTTTGGAATTTTACAATTTTTTCTCTAATTTTACAAATTTCCAATATAATTTTACAAAAAAAAAAAATCTAGTAAATTCACGAGAATTCCTTGTAATTTCAATTGCGCCAAAAAACTGTAAATTTACAATTTTATTGGTAAAAAGCTTGTAATATTAAAAAATTTTTGGTAAAAAGCTTGTAAAGTTACTAGGAATTCCCGTAAAATAGGAGGTAGCAAAAAATCTATTAAAATTACGAAACCTCCTTGTAAATTTTATCGTGTCAAAATATTTGTAAATTTACAATTTTATTGGCAAAAACCTTATAAAATTACAAAATTATTGGTAAAAAGCTTGTAAAATTACTAGGAATTTTTGTCAAACAGGAGGTAGCAAACAAAAAAAGTTAAAAGTTTTACTTGCAATTTTACAATGGCAAAAAAGTGTTTTTTTTTTGTACTACCTATTAATAATTTTTTTTAACCAAAAACACTTGAAATCCTTGAAAAAAATAAAATTCTGGAAAAAAACTTTTATGAAACTACGTTTTTTAATTGGGTAAAAAAATTATACTTTGGTATTTATTATATTTCCCGAAATTTGAATTTTGTAATATAGAATCATTCGGTAAAAAAAAATATTCTGGAAAAAAATACTTGTTACAAATTTCGTTTCTAAGGGTGGGAAAAGGATAAAAAAAGTGCTCTTTCGGTACTTTTTATATTTCCTGACAAATTGGTTCCAGAACATTGAAATTTGTAATGCGGGACCTTTCGTTAAAAAAAGTATTCTCGAAAAAGTACTTTTTGAAAATTCCGTTTCTTAGCGAAGATAAATTTGTACTTTTGGTACCTTTAATACACTCAAAAAAAAAAACTGTAATGTTAGCAAAAAAAGCCTGTAAACCTACAAGAAATTTTGCCGATTTTGAACCCACAATTTTTTTGCTAAAGTTAGCAAAACTGTTTTGCCAAAAATTAGTTAACTGAATTTTTTTATTTCGACTTAGTTCATACACATTTGAGACCTCATTGGGTGCGGACCCGATAGGTCCAGCCCCCGACGGGCCTAGACCTAGTTGGGTTCCTTTAAAATCGTCATAGTTTTTGATCCAAAATTTTTGTCCGTTTCGCTCTATCTATTTCGTCGGCAATATTTACCGAGATATGAGCATTTTAAAATTTTCGGGAATGCAAACTTTTTTGGATCCAAAGTTAGGACCCATTAGGGTCCACACATGTAAAGAGGACCGGCAATACTGTGAGAGCTCGAGAACCAAAAAATAGCTTCAATTTTGCTCTATCTGGCTTAGTTTCCGAGATAGCGCCATTTTAAGTTTTCTAAAAAAAAAAAAAATCATTTATTTTTGCTAATATTAGCAAAAAAGCTTGTAAAAATTTGGTCAACTCAATTTTAAATTTAGCAAAAAATATTAGTTCAAATTTTGTTTAAAATTGCTAATGCGCTAAATGAAGTTTACAAGATATTTTTGCTTACATGTTAATCTCAACTAAAAATTTGCTAAAGGTTAGCTTACTAGCATTAGCAAAAAAAAAATTAGTAAATCTACTAATGTATTATTTTGAGTGTATAATCTGAAATAATGGTCATAGAAGCTAGACATTCGGAATGTAAGATCCTAAGATAAACAAAAAACATTGTGAAAAACGTTCTTTTGGAAATTCCGTTTATAAAGCGGAAAAGAAAGTGTACTTGTGGTATTATTTGCATTTCTTGAAATAAAGGTTCTAGAAACTTGAAATTTTGAACATGGGTCCTTCGGTGACAAAAAGAATCCTGGAAAAAAAGTGTTTTTTTTTCAATTCCGTTTCTAACGGGGGTAATAAAGTGTAGTTTTGGAATTTTTTATAGTTCCTGAAATTATGGTTTTAAAAGCTTGAAATTTGGAATAAAGGATCCTTCAATAAAAAATTTTTTTGGAATGCACGAACCTTCGTTGAAAACAAAAGCATTCTCGAAAAAGTACTTTTTAGATATTCTCTTTTTACGTTTCCAAAAAAAAAGTTATTACATCTCCTAAAAACTTGAAATATTCTGGAAAAAGTACTTTTTGGAAATTCCATTTCATAGCGATTTTAAAAGTGTACTTTTGGTACTTTTGATATATCCTGAAATAATGATCATAGAAGCTAGACATTCGGATCCTTAAATGAAAAAAAAAAAAACATTCTAAAACACGTTCTTTTAGAAATTCCGTTTCTAAAGGGGGAAGAAAGTGTACTTTTAGTACTATTTGTATTTCCTGAAATAGTGGTACTGAAAATTTAAATTTTGTACGTAGGACTTTCGGTGAAAAAAACATTAAAAGTGATGTTATCCCCGTTTCTAACGGGATAATAAAGGGTAGTTTTGGTACTTTTTATAGTTTCTGAAATAATGGTCATAAAAGCTTAAAATTAAGATTGTACAATCCTTCGGTAAAAAAATATTCTCTATATATAATTTTTTGGAAATTCAGTTTTCAAAGGTGTAAAAATGTGCTTCAGTGAAAAAAAATTTAATGGACAATCAGTTTTTAGAAATTCCGATTCTAAGAGTCTTAAAGAGGGGTAAAAAAGTGTGCATTTGGTACTTTATATTATATATATATATTTCCTGAAAAAACGGTACAAGAAAATTTCGTTCTGAAAAAATGGTCCTAAAAGCTTAAAATTTAGATTGTAGGATCCTTCGGTAAAAAAAATATTCAGTATAAATATTTTTTGAAATTCAGTTTTCAAAGGTGTAAAAGTGTGCTTCAGTAAAAAAATTTAATGGGAAGCCAGTTTTTAGAAATTCCATTTTTATGAGTCTTATAGGGAGTAAAGAAATGTATATTTAATGCCTTTTATATTTCCTGAAATGATGGTCCAAGAAAATTCCGTTTCCAAAGGGGAAAAACGTGGTTAAAGTGTGCTTTTAGTACCTTTTATAATTCTTAAATAATAGAAACTCGATGGGGGAAAAGGGGGTTAAAGTGTGCTTTTAGTACTTTTTATAATTCTTAAATAATAGAAACTCGATATTTGGAATGTGGAGTCCTTCATTGAAAAAACTTTCAAGAAAAAGTACTTCTTAGAAGTTCTATTTCTAAGGGTCGTGAAAAGAGTAAACATTTTACTTTTGGTACTTTGTATATTTTCTGAAGAAATGCTCCTAGACAATTGAAATTTGGAAAATAGGATCCTGATGATCCTAGACACTTGAAATTTGAAATGTTGGAACTTTCAATAAAAAAAAATATGTTGGTATAATTACTTTTTACTTTTTCGAAATTGCGTTTTTTAGCGAAGTAAAAAATTGTATTTGTAATGTACGATCCTTTGGTAAAAAAATATAGAAAAAAAATACTTTTTGGAAAAAGTACTTTATAGATATTCGAAATTTAGCGGGGTAAAAAATTATTCTTCCTAAAAAAATTATCAAAGACACCAGAAATTTGGAATGTAGAATCTTTCGATTAAAATCATTTTTCGCATTAAAAAGTTTCAGATTCTTTGATATTTTTCTTATGGAAAAATATGCATATTCTGACACATTTTCCATTTAGAATAATTCACGGAATCTGGTAATTTTTGATACAAGAAACCTTCTAATTGTAAAATTAATTTAAATCTTTTTTCTTTGAAAACTTTAACTTATTAAATTTGTTGAATTGGTTTTGTTTGTTGACAAAACCCTGTTATAAAAACTGTTGAATCTCTATTTCACATGCATACTTTTCCACACATAACTACACAGCTTTTCACAGTAACAAGTATTTACCTTCATTTCTTTTCATACATATTTCCATTATTATTTTAGTTATATTATTTATTTTTAACCCAAACAAATGCACTTCTTTCATTTCTTTGTGTATTTCTCTTAGAGCAGGATTTTTTTTTTTGAGTATTTCAAGCATTTATATACACTCCCCCTCTACTTAAGTTAAAGTCCTTAAAAATCTCTAGAGCTTATGTATACAACAAAACAATTCATTCATAGTTTGTTAAGATGAATGTTGAACAAAAGATTTGAAGGGTTTCATTTTCTATATATTATATCATTCATACACAGTATGTGAACTTATACAACATGTTATATATACTCAAGTATTAGTTTTTTCGTATTTTAATTGAATTAATAAACAAATTTAATTTATGGTGATGTATGGTTTTAAAGGAATTTTAACGTCATGATTTTATTATGTAATTCAGATCATATTTAAGCAAAATATATAAATAAAATAAAATATTTATAATGTTTCAAATAGAAATGTTAAAGAATCGAACCTACTAACACCCCCTCAATATTTACGAAATTGTTCATTATATTTATGAAAGTTTTTATAAATTTGAATCTAGTTTCTAATTTTATGAAACTCTTCACAAATATTATGAATGCTTCATAAATACGATGAAATATTTCATAGTTTAATTTATTTTTTCATAAATATTTGATAATATTCGGAAACTATTTCATAGTATTTTTGAACCACTTCATTGGTACCATAGATGGGAATTTTTCATTACCATTGAAATTTAATTACCATTGGTTGATATCAATGGTAATTAAAAAATTTTCATTACCATTTAATGGTAATTAAATTTTTTTAATTGAAAAAATAATTACTAATGGTAATGAAATGCACCAATTGTTGAAAAACACCAATTATAATTGGTTTCAAAACCATTGGTTTGCACATTTTTTTTTTTTTTTTTGAAAAGTTAAAAATTTAAACATCAAAGTATGTTTTTACAAAAAAATATGAAAATGTTAAAGACAAAAAACAAAACGCAAATAAAAATTTCAAATATTGTGTTATACAAAGGCAATCAAATGTGTGATTGGTTTAAAAAATGTGAAAAACTAAAACACCATATAACAAAAAACAACAGATTTTTCCAAATATTAACGATTTGGACAATATTGTGACGACTTTTACTAATGGTAATTATTTTTTTTAAGTGATGCCATACCAATGGTAATTATTTTTTTTTTAATTATCATTAGTAATTAAATTGATAAGTAATTTAATTGGTACAATTGATATAACCAATGGTAATGAAAAAAATTTCATTACCATTGACATCAATTAAATGGTAATTAAACCATCAATTAATTGGTACTATTAATTGGTACTATGGAATAGTTCCATATTTATAATACTTAAAAAAAAAAACAAATAATTTTTAGGAAATGTTTCATAGTATTTAAGAAATATTTAATAATATTGATGACTAGGGATGAGATTTCCATGCAAATGCATGTTTTTTGTAGATAGCCTAAAAACGGTGTCGACCAATTATCTTTCCGAATCAAGAAATTTCCGTTAAAAAGGCATCGATTTATTTTTGCATATTTTGGTAAAAATGCATATTTGTGCATATTTTGATATTAAATGCATATTTTGTGCATATTTGTAACTTTTAAGTGCATATTTTTGCATATTTTGACATAAATTAGCAAAAACACAAACTGAAATTTATTTTTTTCAAAAACTATTTAAAATTTTAAAAATTTATTTTGAAAATAAAAAAAAATATTTTTTTATACCCTCCACTCTAGTGATAGAGGGTATATATAAGTTTGTCATTCCGTTTGTAACACCTCGAAATATTGGCCTAGGACCCCATAAAGTATATATATTCATGATCCTCGATCGATTTTAAGACGATCTAGCGATGTCCGTCCGTCCATCTGTCCGTCTGTCTGTCTGTTGAAAACACACTAACTTTTGAAAGAATTTACGGAGGCTCCTGAAGTTTGGCACATATGTTGGGCATTTACCTGTTCAGATTGGTATTGAAATCCGGCAAAATCGGTTCAGTGGTTCAAAAGTTATGATCAAAAGACTGAATTTCGGCAAGGGTTTTTCGTGAATTTACGAGATAAAAAACACTAACACTAACTTTCGAAAGGCGATTCTGAGGATGCTGAGGCTGGGCATTTATATTTGTCGTTCCTCTAGCCTAGTTTGTAATGAATTTCAGCCAAATCGGTTTAGTATTCAAAAGTTATTAGCAAAACCGTGAAAACAGATTAGCAAAACCGTGAAAACAGATTAGCTTCACCTTAAATTCAAGAGTTGAAAACCCGTTAAACCTGTTTTAAAAACATTGGTAAGTCACAGAAATATTTTGCAACGTATTTTTGTCACTCAAAAATATTTTTATACCAATAGAAAAAAAAGTAAACTCGAAAGAAATTTTACATTCAAATAAAAATTTACAATTAGTAAATTATTAATTTTTTTTTTTTTTCAAAAATTGCTAAAAAAAGTTTTTTTACACAAAATAAAATATTTCTAATCAATAATGTTGTTTTTTCACGTTTGAAAATTTAATATCACTTAAAAAGGGCATTGTGGAGGGTATTCATAGATTCGACCAAGTCGAATTTAACTTTTCTACTTGTTTAATTTTTTTATAGATTTTCTTTACTTTCTTAAAAAAATCTGGCGATTTTAAATGTTACTATTAAAAGCCGGCGTTATTTTGCGCTTTTTAAGAAGTTTTTCTTATGAAAACAAAATTTTTTTTATGCACATTTTATTTTTTAGTGCATATTTTACGGTTTTTAGGGCATATTTTGTATTTTTTAGTGCATATTTTAAGCGCATATTTTCGATTTTTTAGTGCATGAAAATCTCATCCCTATTGATGACACAGTTACATTGGACAAACTTTAGTGACAAGTTTCATTATATTAATGAAAAACTTTCATAGTATTTATAAAAAGTTTCTTAGTATTTATGAAAAGTTTCATTAATAAAGCAAATACATTTTTTAGAAATAAAATTTATGACATTTACATTGGAAGAACTAAAATAAGGAATACAAATTTTAAAAATCGTTTTAAGGAGCTATAATTGTTGTGCCCCAATTTCTTAATCATATAACAAAAAATCATATGACACGTTTATGATTTTTTTTTTATGAAATCATGAAATTTTATGAAGTGCATTTCATAGACTTTTTTCATTTAACTTCATTATATTTATGAAGGTTTTATAAATATAATGAAATTTTATGACGAAATATTTATGAAACCATGTCATAAATATTATAAAGCATTTTTCTCTGAGTGTACGGGGCCCCCTGTACTTTCTGCTACACATTTTTATATAAAATACAAAATTCTCAGAATCTGTAAATACTGCCCGAAATAAGGTGTTAGTCAATGTATATTTTATAATCGTATGAAACAAACTTTTATACATGGATTCTAAGACAATTTTCCCATGGAAAAACTCGCAGATTGGTTTTTTTCTACTATCTCCTTCACGAAATAAGTTATAAGTCACTGTATATTTGTGCAGTATATCATTTAGTGATTCTTGACCGAACATAATTTTTTAACTTTTATTTTTCCTTGTATTACAAGTACACAAGTCAAAAAAAATACCATTTACTTTAGGGTATGATCATAAAAACTTGACTGCTTTTAAGTTGTGTGTTAAAATGCTTGCTGAATAATTTAAAGCACTCAAAGTACACAGGATTTCTTTCATTTATTATGATTTTGTTCGCTTCTTCATTCAAAAGAAAATGAAATGTACATTTTTATATTGTGTTAGAAAACTAAACGAATTATTATAAAATTTGCGAAAAAATACTCATGAAAAATTTAGAGGAAATTAAAAAAAAATATATATTTTGGTTTTGAAATTATTGGAATTGCTTTAAAAATTCAAAAGTGGATACAATGCCCTTATGAAAAATTGTTGAATTTTTTTTATTATGATACACTCCAAGGAAAATGCTTCTTCATTTTAATGACACAGCTTTATCACTTGCTGTCATCAATTTTGATGACAAATTTCATTATATTGAAGATGATTTTCTTCAATATGTTAAAACATGGCGTATAAATTGATGTAACAAGTGATAACACTTTTCATTACTTCCCTTTTATTTTTTTACTTAATCGCAAAAATACAGATATACTAGCAGAATAAAAAATATATGATTTTGTTTATAATTGCATAAAACGCACTCGATGCAGGTCGATCCAAAATCATCCAATTTTGATACTGCAGAAAACGTGATATACATATTACTAAAATTTTTTTAAATGCATATCACGTGCCAGGTGAAAACAGAAATTATCACGGACTGTCCCGAAAATTATTATCACGTAACTGAAGACAAACAATTATCGAAGTCCTGAAAATTTTTTTTTAAATTTTCTTTAAGTTTGGTGTAAAGAATTTCATTAAAAATGATTTGATGAATGAAATAAAAATTTTTTCTGTGAAATTTTTTGGAAAATTTTGGAAGTCCGAAAATTCTTTGAAAAATTGTTCCGGACACGAAAATTGTTAAGCAATTTTTTTGCATTTTGGAGTCAAAAATTAGTTCAAAATACTTTAAAAAAAATTAAACCATTTTCTCAGTTTCAAAAAAAAATATAAATTCTGATTAATTTTTATTAAAAAATAAAAATTGTTTTATTCGACCTTTAAAATATTATATTTTGAGGATGTTCATTCTGGCTCGAGGTCATTATTTTCTTTACTAATTAAAACTATGATATTCTCATAGCATAATTTTCAAGAAAATTATTTTTTTGTTTTAAATTTATTTATGTTGGTCATTTTTGCAAGACTTAATCGACACGTGTTTCGGAATTTGTCAAGATTCCATTGTCAAGATTATTTAGCAAAAATAGAAACGATTTACTACAAAGTAGCAAACGAGTCTAATGACAAATCGTTTGTGCACAAACTAGCATATTAATACATATTCGCCTCTATTCACAATGAGAATTAGAAAGACGAAGAAATTGTACCATAGTAATATGGCAACGATTGTCAATAACCAACAAAAATATTTAAAACAATTTTACATACGATAGTCCATTGGACTATGTTTTTTGTGTTGTTGTTGTGAGAGATACTCCATATTAGGGTTATTCATCACATGGCGTGCCAACCATTATGTTCAAATTCTGATTAATTTTTATTAAAAAATAAAAATTGTTTTATTCGACCTTTAAAATATTATATTTTGAGGATGTTCATTCTGGTTCGAGGTCATTATTTTCTTTACTAATGAACATCCTCAAAATATAATATTTTAAAGGTGGAATAAAACAATTTTTATTTTTTAATAAAAATTAATCAGAATTTGAACATAATGGTTGGCACGCCATGTGATGAATAACCCTAATATGGAGCATCTCTCACAACAACAATACAAAAAACATATTATTGTAGTCCAATGGACTATCGTATGTAAAATTGTTTTAAATATTTTTGTTGGTTATTGACAATCGTTGCCTTATTAGTATGGCACAATTTCTTCGTCTTTCTAATTCTCATTGTGAATAGAGGCGAATATGTATTAATATGCTAGTTTGTGCACAAACGATTTGTCATTAGACTCGATTGCTACTTTGTAGTAAATCGTTTCTATTTTTTCTAAATAATCTTGACAATGGACAAATTCCGAAACTCGTGTCGATTAAGTCTTGCAAAAATGACCAACATAAATAAATTTAAAACAAAAAAATAATTTTCTTAAAAATTATGCTATGAGAATATCATGGTTTTAATTAGTAAAGAAAATAATGACCTCGAGCCAGAATGAACATCCTCAAAATATAAAAAAATATAAATTTTTTAAGTCCCGAAAAATTATTTAATTTTTTTTTTGTGCCTCAAAAATATATTGAAAAATTTTGTAAGTTCCGAAATTATTTTTTTATAATTTTAATTCCCGGACAATAAATTTTGTAAACAATTTTTTAATGCGTTTTGAAATTAAAAACACACAAAAATGTTTTTTCATGTCTTCGAAATGAATTTTTTTTAAATTCGGCTGTGTTAAATTTTCTTTAACCTCCAAAATGTAAAAAAATTCAAAAAAGAAAAAAAATCAAGGGCGTTTGTTTGTGGGAGGGGGTTAGTGAGTGAAGTTCGGGGACACTTTCCCGCTTGATAAATGTTGGAAAAATAATTTATTATGATTTTTTTACTTAAGTAATGCAGTTTAATCATTATTAAAAAAAAAAAAAAATTATCCACACCCACAAAAGGGGGCAGGCCAAAAAAATAAAAAAAAATTTTAGTCCCCTAGATCCAAGTGCAGGACTTAAAATGGCTTCTTACATAAAATATGTTTCATTTGTTTAACAAAGTTGCGAAAAAAATGTAGACAGACTTCTTGGAATTGATATAATTGATCATAAATCAATAATTTATACTTTAATGGGCTTCCGGACCGCTATTTCGATCCGTTACACACAGAATGACAAAAGGATTATAGCCCCATAACATCGTTGGAGGGTTTACAATAAAAACTTGAAATTTTCTTAGTTCCAAAAAAAGTTTCAAACTTTTTTTTGAAAAGCCCGCCCTAAATAATTTTTGGAAAAATTGTCTTTTACGTTTTGGAGAAAACTATTAATAAATGCTTTAAGAAAAAAATATTTTTCTAAGTATCAGAATTTGAACATAATGGTTGGCACGCCATGTGATGAATAACCCTAATATAGATTATTACTGCCAACAACAACAACAACACAAATAACATATTATTGTAGTCCAATGGACTATCATATGTAAAATTGTTTTAAATATTTTTGTTGGTTATTGACAATCGTTGCCTTATTAGTATGGTACAATTTCTTTGTCTTTCTAATTCTCATTGTGAGTAGATATATATGAGAATAATATTTTAGTTTGTGCACAAACGATTTGTCATTCGACTCGTTTGCTACTTTGTAGTAAATCGTTGCTATTTTTTGCTAAATAATCTTGACAATGGAATATGACAAATTCCGAAACACGATTAAGTCTTGCAAAAATGACTAACATAAATAAATTTATAACAAAAAAATAATTTTCTTGAGTATTATGCTGTGAGAATATCATGGTTTTAATTAGTAAAGAAAATAATGACCTCGAGCCAGAATAAACATCCTCAAAATATAATATTTTAAAGGTCGAATAAAACAATTTTTATTTTTTAATAAAAATTAATCAGAATCAGAAAGAAAATTTTAAGTTTTTGAATTTTTTTTTGCGTTTTGAAGAAAAATACACATTTAAAATTCTTCTAGGATAACAAAATTTTCTAAGTTCCAAACAATTTTTTATAATTTTTTTATCCCGGGCACGAAAATTGCCTCTTTTTGGAATTTCGCTTGGAAATAGCAAACAATTTATGCGTATTACAGAGCTGATAGTTGGAAAAATAATAAAAAAAAAAAATTGGAGCCTGTCTTTGCATCCCTCAACCGGTTAAAGTTCGCAATCGTACACTCAAAATAATCAATCTGTTATATACTCTGTAAAATGACTGTAATCTCAATATGACAAAGTTTTTTGTCGAAATACAGATTTAAAAAAAATACTTTGTATTTTCTTGTGACCGAAAAACAAAATTTTGTAAAATTGGAGTTACTCGTTAAAAACTCGTAATTTTCACAAAAATAAAAAAGTAAATTTACAATTTGGAAGCATTAAAGCGGGCAAATTTAACAAAATTTTAATTTTAATATATTAAAATTTTTTAATTTTAATTAATGTTTTTAAAGCAGAGAAGTTTTACTCCTAAAATGGATTTAACTAAAACTTTGTAAATTTACAGAGTTTTTGTTTGTAAAATTTTGAACTCATAATATGCATTTAACTAAAACTTTGTAAATTTACAGAGTTTTTTTTTTTTTTGTAAATTTTTTTTCGGTTTTATCAATATTTTACAGATAATTCTGTAAATTTACAGTTTTTTTTATCGAAATCATTTTACAGAATTTTCTTCGTAAAATAACAAAAAATCTTGCTGGTTGGAAATCTATGGTATTTTCTGCTGGCTCAGCAGAGTATCTCTGTAATTTAACAGAGTGATTATTTTGAGTGTAGTGTAAGTAGTTTGTCAAAAAAAAATATATTTTGTTTAGTACATTAATGGAAAAATATTTTAAAAGTTGTCATGGAATAATTTTGGTTCACCAGTGCATTTAAAAAAAAAAAAAACAAGTAAAAAAGTTAAATTCGACCTTGCCGAATGTATTGATGCCTTCCACAATGTAAAGAAGTTTTTTTGCAAAAAAACAAAAAAAAATTTTGAAAAATAAAATCGGCGAAAAAAATTTTTTGGTGAAAAAAAATTTTGGCGAAAAGATTTTGTTTTTGTAAAAACATATGTTTGTACTTGTTTAAGTACCATTCGGTGATCAATTCTGTTAACATGTGTCAACCAGCTGCCAAATTAAAGCATTTTGTATTTTTAGGTTATGTTGAATGTATCAAAATTTTCAAGGTGTCCTTACATTTTCTTTCATAACTTTTGAACTGCTGATCCGATTTTGCTCCAATTCAAGACCAAGCTGCATAGAGCCACAACAAGTAAATATGATAAGTCTTAGTCATGTCTGTTTAATACTTTGGCCGTAATCGCCATTTCCACAGACGTACAGACAGACGGGCATAGCTAGAATGTCTTAAAATCAATGACTGATCAATAATATATACCCATTATGGGGTCCTAGACCAATATTTCGAGGTGTTACACACGGTATTACAAACTTATATATACCTTCTATCACTAGAGTGGAGGTCAGGCGCGGATCCAGGAATTTCATTTGGGGGGGGGAGATTTTTTTTTAACCAAAAAATCGGAAAGCAATAAAGTTTGGGGGGGGGGGGTATTGTGTTAATTTTTATTAATATTTTTAATTTTGCGTAACAAATTAATAACCACGAAAAATAGTTTTTTCAAGTATATGGATTTGGGGGAACTTTTTTCACTCCAAAATTTTTTTTAACTACAAAATAGGACGAATTATAGTGATACAAACGTGCTTGTTCACAGTTATGACTGACTATGGCAGTCATAAGCAAATGTTTATGATTGAAAGTCAACCCATCAAATATTTTTCTATACAAAGCAAAAAAAAAATGTTTAAATTTTAAATTTCATTTGCAAATTTTAAGATTGATATTATGACTTTTCAGTCATAAAAATTGGCTTATAACAGTCAAAGCTAGTCACAACACGTAAAATATTTTACAAAAATTCTTTATTTTCGAAAACATTTTTTTATACTAAAAGTCCAATATTCCGAAAAAAATTAATTAAGTATTAGATTATTATGCATGTATTCTTCACAAAATTTCTCAGATGTTAAAACAGTTTTACTACAGAAAAGCTCTTAGATTCTAAAATATTTTTCATATAAAAAATAACCCTTTCAGAAAAATTTTCAGATTCTGAAACCCTTTCGTATAAAACAAATCTCTGATTTTTTAAATTTTTTATAGAAATAATCTTAGATTTTGAGACATTCTTTCTACAAAAAAATTTCTAAATTCTGATATATTTTTCTTATAAAAATCTCTTAATTAATAATCATATTTCACAGTTATTCTCAGATTCTAAGAAGTTTTTCGTATACAAAAATTATCAGTTTTTAAAACATTTTATGAAGAAATTTTGAAACAATTTTCTAAAAATAAATCTTAAATTTTATAGCATTTTCAAACGAAAAATGTTACGGTTCTAATGACATCTAGATTCTGAAACATTTTCATACAGAAGACATATTTCAAAAGAAAAGTTTACATATTCAGAGCCACATTTCCTATAGAAATATTTTAAGAACCTTCCAACTGCCAAATTTTCCGATTTTGAGAGACTTTTCATACAAAAATATCTTAAGTTCTAATATAGTTTTTAATCGAAAAGTTCTAAAAAGTCCTATAAAAAATCATAGATTTTAATAAACTTTTCTTACAGAAAAATTCGCAGACGCTAAAAGATTTTTCAAACAGAGAAATTCTCATATTCTTAAGAATTTTTCCATACAAACAAATCTAAGATTCGGAAATATATTTCCCTCATAGAAAAACTCAGATTCTAAGATGTTTTTCCTTTTGAAATGTAATTCGATTCTGAGAATTTTTTTGCAGAAAAAATCTTGGTATATTCTGAAACAGATTTTAAAAGAAAAAATTACCAGTTGCTTGCTGGAGGATATAATACTTTTTTCTTAGAAAATGATAAGGAAATTTATTCGGTTAGAAAATGTCTACGACTCTATTGCCATTTAAGTTTTTCACATGCAATTTCTTTAATTCTGAAACATTTTAAGGATGTAAAAAAAATTTACGTTAGTACAAATAGCCTATATTTTACATCCTGGTCATTTTCATTCTATCATTGTTTATCTTCCTTCCTTTTTCCTTTTTCTTTTTTTCCTTTCTTTCTTTTTTTTCTTTTCTTTTTTTTCCTTTCCTTTTTTTTTTTTTTTTTTTTTGATATCATTTTGGGGGGGGAGAAATCCCATTCTCCCCCCCCCCCTGGATCCGCGCCTGGTGGAGGTTATACAAAAATTACAGTTTTTGGCAATATTGAACTTTACATTTTACTTTAAATCGTCCATGCTTTTTTAGTACCACTTCATACCACTTAAAAAAAGTCGAAAAAAAATATTTTTTTATTAGTTTTTCCAACAAAAATTGAATTAGTGGATTCATTTTTATCATGGAAATATTTTTTTCTTAATGTACTTTACATTCTGCAAATTTTGACACCAATTGCGGCCGAAATAAAAAACATTTTTTTTTGACAAATTACACTACGATTGTGAACTTCAACCGGTTGTGGGAAGGCAAAGACAGACTCCATTTTTTTTATTATATTTCCAATTATCAGCTCTCGAAAGAGCACTATTTTTTTTATTTTAAATTTTATTGTTCAGGACGGACTACCAGAGACGATTGCGTTTTGAAATAAAAAATTCGTTAAAAAAGACTTTGGAAGAAAATTTAAAAAAAATTTCAATTTTTTTTTGAAAATCTTTTAAGTATCGTACACAATTTTTTTTTTTTTTATATGTTAAAATTTTCTAAGACCCGACCCAAACACATTTATTAATTTTTATTTTGAGTTTTATCGAAAACATTCATTAAAAATTATTTTTTTTTTAAATTATTTTAAGTCCCAGACACAAACATTTTTCTAAAACTTTGATTTTGCGTTTCAGAAAAATTTTTTTTTTTCCTTCTCAGATTTTGCACGCTACCCGAAATTAGCCTTCCTATAACCTTTCAACAGATTCGTGTAGCTCTTTTGGTTTTGAACTCTTTTGGGCTTTTCATAGACAGACAGATGGAGGGTCGGAAAAGGCTTAATTTTCCAGTAAACATTAATCCTATTTCCATAAATTTCCTTTCAACGTTCTCTACTTTTAAAACCATTTAATAGATCATTTCCTTAGAAAAATATATTAAAAATTCTTCTTACAAAACAATGTTATTTAATATCTACGTAAACGATGTAATCAATCATATTGTTTTTTTTTCTTATATTTTGTCTACAAACGCTGTGTTATTTTTCTAAGTAAAGAAAATAAACACCCTAAAGTGTTTTCTTTAAATTTCCACATCTTAAAAAACCTCAAAGTATTTTCTATGTAAACGAAAAGTGCTAAAACAAAAACACTAAAATAAAAGGAATCCAAGAAAAATAAAAAAAATCTCACACTTTAATCTAAACGTACACACATACTTTATGTCAAATAACAAAAAATAAAACAACAACAATACCACAACAACAATATTATCAAGTTAATGCCTCTATTACAAAAGTCCATTTAAGTGTCGCCTTTCAACAGTGAATCAACTTTTAATATCAAGAAAAAGTAATGTCAACTAAGTAAAAAGAATAATAAACAAAAAAAAACATAAATTATAGATTTGGAAATAGGAAATATTCTTAGAATCTTAGATTGCATTAACCAGCCAAACTTTGGTAATGGATGTCTTATAAAACATTGATTAAATAAAACATAATTAAACTTTTTTCACCGGTAAGCATTACTTTTATGCTGTAGAGTAATTGAGAAAAAATGCAACTCGTCCCACTGTGCGTCTGTGGAAAGCCCTCTGTTGTCCAAACCAAGAGAACAGGACTCCCGAAATTTGGTACTATTATATCTTGTGTTCACAGTCTGATATAGTTCTAAAATGGACGAAATTTGACAAGGTGGAAGAAGTTTCCTAATCTCTGAAAAACATTCACTGGGGCCCAGAAGACTTAAAAGTTTAACTTTTTCGGTCCGTTCCATTTGGTGTGGATTTAATATATTATATTAATAACTTTAGTGCAAAAAAGTTTTTTTTTGACAAACTTACCCTCTATCACTAGAGTGGAGGGTATAAAAAATAAGAAAAAATTATATAAATTTTGTGATATTCGAGACATCCAACAATTTTTTGATGCGAAGATATGTTTTTTATTAAAGTTTTATGAAATTACAAATTTCAGTGGTCCATAAAAAGAAATTCGAACTAACTTTGGAAAACAGTCTGGTGATTTTGTCTATTTGATTGTCTATTTTCGTATAGCGTTGAAGCCATTGAGGCTCAAAGCGATGACCAAAAATTTCTTTCACAGTGTAATAATTCACCTCGTGCTGAATAAAAAATATTCACCAGCACGTGAATATAACGTAACATAATTACTTTTCATTAATAATTTTTTTTCATCAATATTTTTGTTTCATCAACATTTTTTTTATAAATTTTTTTCATCAATAATTTTCATCAATATTTTTTTACCAATGTTTTTTTCATCAATATTTTTTTCATAAATTTTTCTTCATCAATATTTTTTTTCATCAATATTTTTTTTTTCATCAATATTTTTTGTTCATCAATCTTTTTTTTTTTTTACAACATTTTTTTTCAGCAATATTTTTTTTTATTAATATTTTTTTAACCAATATTTTTTTTTTATCAATTTTTTTTCATCAAAATTTTTTTTCGTCAAATTTTTTTTTTGTCATTAATATTTTTTTTCATCAATATTATTTTGTCATAAATTTTTTTATCAATATTTTTTTTTTTAACTTTTTTTTATGAAAGATTTTTTTATCAATAATTAAAAACTTTATTATTTCGCGACCTTGGAACAACAAGGTTCTATTTGCACCAACAGTACTATTGAGAAAACTAAGGTTGAATATTGTTATTCGCTTTACTAAGTCAGTTTTTACTAAATTCAAAAGCGGTTTTTGAATAATTTGAAATTAGTCCTTAAATTTTATTATGTATTTGAAAATATTCGCGCTACTATATTAGTTTTTGCACAATTTGAGTCTCAAAAAGCAGATAGAACTCTGTTGCTCAACGATAAGGCACATGAATTTGGACAACATGGTTCTAACTGCCAAATAGTACCTTGTGTTTCTGTAAGAAATTGTTTTTTGCAGATAGAACCTTGTGTTATTTGGATTTTAATTTAATTTAAATTTAATTTAAAATAAACCGACTTACATGGTAAGCCTCCCTAGTGTCCACCTGGGATCATCATAATATTTTTTGCTTTCATCATCGGCATGAGTTTTAATAAAATACTCCATTGCTAGGGCCATAATGGAATTTTTGCCACCAGAATCGCTCCATGTTAACAGTTTTGTGATATTCTTGTCCTCGAATACTTTTTCGACAGTTTTTTTGGAAGGCTGATGCTATCGTTCACACTTCTCCCGCCAGTGCTGCTTTTATTTCAAGTGTTTTTGCTTTAAAAACCTTGCTTCAGGAATTCGTTTTGCGGATTTTAATTCCTAATCGTATCTTTTAGCTACCCCAGTTACATTATTTTTCTTCTGGAGTGTGTTAAAACTGTTTTTGGAAGTCGCAAAAGCTCCAAGCTAAGCCACTAGGGAGTAACTCTTTATTTTCAATAAGTTTCAAGACAATACTGTGCTCATGTGACTTTAAACACATATTTCTTTTACAGTTGGTTCTAAACTCAAAAAAAACCTTGTCAAATTACTAGAAAAAGTCCGGTAATCCGATTTTACAAATATCTTACTGTTTTCCTTGTTTTTTAACAAAAAATTTTTTATCAATATTTAATTTTTGTAGCGGATCGTTTATTTTATATATTTATAAACCTTTTATTATATATTGACAACTTGAATTTAGTATATATTTTCTTTTCTTTTTGAATTTAACATTCATTATAATTTTAAATTTAACGTTTAATAGTTTTTTTGAATTTAACGGTCATTTGTACCGATTAACGTAAAAGTAATTGTAATCGTTACCGTTCGTAGATACAACACTGCGTGTAACAGCTGTTTCGTTAAGTTGTGCTTTTGTTATTTATTTTTAACGATCGTTCGCTTTTATTAAAAAGCTCTTTTGGTGATTGTATAAAAGTGCAAACATTGACGAAAACAGCTCATTCTTATTTGCAGGTTGGTGTGAAAGGACGGTCAGCATTGTATAGCGGACAACACAAGCTTCGTGACGACGATAGTTGTCGTTGCTTGTGTGTTGGCTGTACGATGCTGTTAAAGAAATAAGGGTTGTTGGTCGCGATAGTGGCCGCATCTTCTTTTTCTTTTATTGTTTTTTTATAACAACCTGCTGTTGTTGTTGTTGTTTTAATTTTGTCATTCTTTGTTTACAGTGAAATAATAAATTGTGATTCTTTTTTTATTAAATAAAATAATTTTATGAAAATTAAAATCAACTTTTTTTTATAATTTCGCTCTACATTTTTTTTTTGTAATTTTACAATTTTTTTTCGTAAATGTACAAATTTCCAAGGTAATTTTACAAAAAAAAAAAATACTTAAGGCACGAGAATTCCTTGTAAGCATTGTCGCATCAAAAAAGTTGTAAATTTTAAATTTTATTGGTAAAAAACTTGTAAAATTACAAAAAAGCTCGTAATTTTTACTACCAACTCTCGTAAAATAGGAGGTGGAAAAAACTAAGTTAAGTTACGAGAAGTCCTTGTAATTTTTATCGCGTCAAAAAGTTGTAAATTTACAATTTTATTGGTGAAAACCTTGCAAATTGTTTGTAATTTTACAAGCTTATTACCAATAAAATTGTAATTTTTACTAGAAACTCTCTTAAAATAGGAGGTACTCCTAGCAAACAATCATTTTACGAGAATTTTTTGGTAACTTTACAAGATTTAAAAAAAAAAAAAAACATGTTAAATTACTAGAAAAAGTCTCGTTATCCTATTTTGATTTGTGTGATCGAAATTTACATTTTTTTTTTTATAAATTTACATTTTTATTGGTAAAACGTTAGTTATCCGCAGCCAAAATTTACGAAAAAATTTTAAATTTACAAGAAAAAATTATTGTTCACAAGGAATTCTAGTAATTTTATAATAAAAACATAAATCTCGTAATTTTTACAAGGAATTCTCGTAAAAACGTATGTAGCAAAAATCTAGTTAAGTCACGTGAATTCCTTTTAAGTTTTATCGCGTCAAAAAAGCTGTAAATTTACAATTTTATTGGTAAAATGCTTGAAAATTACAAAATTTTTTTTGTAATTTTTAATAGGAATTCTCGTAAAATAGGAGGTAGAAAAAAATTACAAGCTGTTCTTATCATTTAACAAGTTTTTTTGTTAAGTGTATTTGTGCAATATGCAATTTTTAATCTGTGCAACATGGTTCTGTGGCCAATTAAAGTGTCCACATGGTTCTATCTGCAAAACAATATGGGCTTTTTTGGTAAACAAGGTTCTATCAGCCAGTTAGAACCTTGTTTATCTCAAACCAAAAACACGTAGATAGAACCTTGTTGAATTGAATATCTCAGAAGCTGTAAGAGATAGACAAAAACTGAGAACGCCAATCGAAAGAGCGTAGTCGCTTTAGTGCGATGCGATATATAACTCATTTTTGAAAAAAATGTCAGTTAGAACCTTGTTGTTCCAAAGTCGCGATTTCTCAATACCTTTTTTAACATGATAATGTTTTTAGGCTAGTGTCTAATTTTAAAAAGTTGCAGGACGCCACCTCAGTTTGACTATATAAGCTAACAATTAACGAAAAAGAAAACAAGAATTACTATTTTCATTTTCTTAAAACCAAAAATTTTAATAACTTGGGCTTGTAACTTGGATAATAATTCACCTCGTGGTGAATAAAACCCTTTTTTTACCAGCTGGTGAATAAAAAGTGACATAATTATTTTTCAACAAAAAATTTTTTTTTTCATAAATTTTTTTTTTATCAAACTTTTTTTTTCCATCAATTTTTTTCCCCATAAATTTTTTTTTTCTATCCATCAAATTTTTTTTTCTTACTTTTTTCATCATTTTTTTGTTTTATCAATTTTTTTTTTTTTATTTTTCATTGTAGAGCGAAATTATAAAAAGTTGATTTAAATTTTCTTAAAATTATTTTATTTAATAAAAAAAATCACAATTTATTATTTCACTGCAAATAAGAATGACAAAATTAAAACAACAACAGCAGGTTGTTATAAAAAAACAATAAAAGAAAAAGAAGATGCGGCCACTATCGCGACCAACAACCCTTATTTCTTTAACAGCATCGTACAGCCAACACACAAGCAACGACAACTATCGTCGTCACGAAGCTTGTGTTGTCCGCTATACAATGCTGACCGTCCTTTCACACCAAACTGCAAATAAGAATGAGCTGTTTTCGTCAATGTTTGCACTTTTATACAATCACCAAAAGAGCTTTTTAATAAAAGCGAACGATCGTTAAAAATAAATAACAAAAGCACAACTTAACGAAACAGCTGTTACACGCAGTGTTGTATCTACGAACGGTAACGATTACAATTACTTTTACGTTAATCGGTACAAATGACCGTTAAATTCAAAAAAACTATTAAACGTTAAATTTAAAATTATAATGAATGTTAAATTCAAAAAGAAAAGAAAATATATACTAAATTCAAGTTGTCAATATATAATAAAAGGTTTATAAATATATAAAATAAACGATCCGCTACATCATCAATTTTTTTTTTTTCATCAAAATTTTTTTCATCAAATTTTTTTTTTTTCATAATCTTTTTTTCATCAAACTTTTTTTTTATCAAATTTTTTCATACTTTTTTTTTTCATAAATTTTTTTTTTTTCATCAATTGTTTTTTTCATTAATATTTTTTTTTTTCATCAAAATTTTTTTTTCATAATTTTTTTTATCATATTTTTTTTATCAATTTTTTTTCATCAAATTTTTTTTATCAAATTTTTTATTATCAAATTTTTTATTATCAATTTTTTTCTCACCAAAAATTTTTTTTTTTCATATTTTTTTTTACATCAAAAAATTTTTCTTTTCGTCAAAAAAATTCATTAAAAACGTTTTTTCATCAAAATTTTTTTTCACCAAAAATTTTGGGTTCATTAATTTTTTTTTAACATAATTTTGTTATTCGTGAATAAAAAATCATTTTTTTACCAAAACTACGTTTTCACCAAGTCTAAGCTTTTCGCATAAAAATTTTCCATTTGTTTATCAAATGTACATAAAACAAGTGAGAGTGTTATATTCCTTGGTGCCGAATCTTTTTTACTCTCCAAAATGTAAAAACACTTTTTATACCCTCCACTTACAATTAGTGATAGAGGGTATATATAAGTTTGTCATTCCGTTTGTAACTCATCGAAATATCTGTCTGGGACCCCATAAAGTACATATATTCATGATCCCCGATCAATTTTAAGACATTCTAGCGATGTCCGTCTGTCTGTCTGTCTGTGGAAATGGTGATCACGACCAAAATACTACACGGATATGAGTGAAACTTAACGTATTTATTGGAAGTTCTCCTGAGAGGCTTCGTATTGCATTTGAGCAATATCGGTTCGGCGGTTCAAATTTATGAACGAAAATGTAAGGACACCTCAAAAATTTTAGTACATTCAACATAACCT
The DNA here is from genome assembly GCA_963921195.1 of Pegoplata infirma. Lineage (NCBI taxonomy): Eukaryota > Metazoa > Arthropoda > Insecta > Diptera > Anthomyiidae > Pegoplata > Pegoplata infirma. The sequence goes on from OY992536.1 coordinate 39,642,414, forward strand.
AAAAATACAAAATGCTTTAATTCGACTGCTGGTTGACATATGTGAACATACTTGAACACCAAATGGTATTTAAACAAGTACGAACATTTTTTTGACAAAAAAAAAAAGAAATAAATCGCGGATTTTTTTTTACCAATTTTTTTTTTCGCGGAAATTTTTTTTAATTTTATTTTTTTTTTTTTAAGTAATTTCCTTTTAAAAAAAGTTTTCTGTAATAATCTTTTTGAAATTGTCGAGGATATCACTACATTCGGCAAGGCCGAACTTAACTTTTTTACTTGTTTAATTATTTATTTATATTTTAAAACCGGTTGTTTAGAAATAATAAAAAAAAGTGGTATGCAGTTTGATTTGAGCATGTTGGAAGAAATTAAAACTGCCCACAAAAAAAAATTATGGCTGCTCACTTTCGTGAGAAATAGCGAAAAACCGCTTCTTGGGGGTATTTCTTGTTTTGATTAATAAAACAAGTTTCTTTAACATTGTTGAAAAACACAAAATGCAGTTTTTTTTGCTATTGATTAAAGGTGATAACGCTGTTAACATTTAAATTCTAGCTGCTCAATCCTTCAAGATATCCCTAAAAAACTCGATAAACTACTATTTATTCATTACATTGTGTTATTTTTGGTCCGTTAAAACATGTTCTTCAATTAACGACAAATATGTGGTCTGCAGTTTGAATTCGAGGTTATTAACGTTTACAAAACTGCAAGCATAAAATTTATAGATAATAAATTTCCCGAGAAATTGCAAAATTACTCTTCAAGCTTTTATATTAATTAATTAATTTATTTTTTCTTTAGTGTCTAAAATAAAGGAAAAAAATCAAGAGACAACAAATATATTGTATGCAGTTTAAATTTTATGTGGTTAAAGGTGGTAAAACTGCTCAAATCAATATCTTTATTGCTAATTTACGCAAAAAATAAAATTTTTTCCAATTTTTTTTTTTTTAATTTTGCGATTTCTCGCGAAATTGAGAAGATATGATTTCGATGTTAACTGTTTTGTGACCTGTAAATACATACAATTAAAACTGGATACTCAGTTTTTGAAGATACAAAAACACTAATTTCGCGATATCTCGCGAATGCGAGCAGCTACGATTTCGCCGTTAACAGTTTTGTGACATTTAATCAAGTCGAAATCGAACTGCGTTTACACTTTTCGTCGACACTTAAGTTGAACCTAAACATCGCTGAGGCTCACCGTGTTAAAACTTTTTTTATCAACAAACACAGACAAACACATAGATGGATAATATCCAAATTGGTCTTAAAAGTTGGAAAATGTTAAGCACGTTATGTCAAAAATATTAAAAAACTATTTTTTATCAAAGTCGCGTTTTTATATATTATTAATATTTTTTAGATAACATACTCAACATTTTCGAACTCTTAGAAGTAATTTGGTAAAAAATAATATTTATGTTTAAAAATCAGCATCTGTTTAACAAAATCGCTATTTTGGAATTTTTTATATATTTTTTTCATAAAGTGCGCAAAAATTCCTAATTTTTGAGCTGGATTTGATCAAAAAATTCGGGCATGAATTTTGGTCAAAAAGAGTTATTTTTTCAAACTTAGCTGGTTGCCGACTGAAATTTGTTCATAAATTGAAGGAACCTTGGGAATACTTTCCTAATTCGTGGAGGATACTAAAATAATACAATCTCTCAGAAAAAAAAGCACTTAATTAACATCACTGTAACTATAACTAGTTGGTATATGTATGTTTAAACCAAGATAGAACAAAAAAAATTAGTTAAGTAGTATTGGTTCAAAGGTGGTTGGCTCTGCTCTAGCTTGACTGGCTCTGCTTGACTGTGTGTTGGTGTATTCGTTTGACTGTTGTGTTGTTATGTGATATTATCTAACTTTGTTGGCGACATCATCATTTGTTTTGTCCTGCTCCAAGATAGATAGCGCACACAGCAAAAAACAGAAAAAAACAAACTAAAGAAAGTAAAAGTAACTTGTATTGTTGAAAATTTTTTGACATCTTAGACATGATGAATATTTTCATTTAAAGAATTTGTAAGATTAAGCAATTCATAAATATTATTATTTTTGTTGTTTTTTTTTTTTGTTATTATTATTTGCCAAAGAAAAATTTATTGAAACTAATTTTATTTGTAGACATATTTGGACATGTTTATCACTTGTGAAAATACTTGCTGTCTTAGATGTTTCATTGTTTTGTGTATTATTTTTTATTTAACGTTAAAGATTTTTAAAGAATTTTTTGTTTTATTAAAGCAGGAAGTGATAGAAAAACTTTTCACAATTTAAGATTTGATTTATAGAAAAATGTTCTAAGAATCTAAACATTTCTCTAAGAGAAAACTGTCACAGAATTTAAATTTTTCTTTTGTGTTACTAAAAAAAATTTCTAAGAATATTAATAATTTTTCTTAAGCAAAAATTTTCTCAGGATCTGTCAATTTTACTATAACGAAAATGATTTAGATTCTTAAAATTTTTTTTATGAAAAGAATGTCTTAAAATCAATCAAAAATAATGCAAAAAAATTTGGTGTATGTCTTTGCCTCCCTACAAAAAAAATATTTTTTGTTTTGGCCATTATTGGTGTCAAAATTCGCGGAATGTTTAGTACATTAACGAAAAAATATTTAAAAAGTTTTCATGGAATAATTTTGGTCCACCAGAGAATTTTAATATAAAAAAAATCAAAATTTTTGGCAAAATTTAACTTAAAATTTTTACATTGACGCGGATGTTACTCAATCAAGCTCAAAAGGGTACTTTAAATAGTCTATGTTCTTAGTACCATTTTAAGTAAAAAAAAAATCGAAAAAAACATTTATTTCACTAGTTTTTGCAACAAAAATTGAATAAGTGGATAAAATTTCACCATGCAAATATTTTTCCCTTAATGTGCTCCACATTCTTAAAAACAAAAAATATTTTTTTTGACAAAATACACTACGATTGCGAATTTAACCCGATTGTAGGGAGGCAAAGACAAACTCTAATTTTTTTTGGAATATTTTTCCCATTATCAGCTCTTGAAAGAGCATTGTTTTTTTGCTATTACCCTTAATTTTATTTTTCGGGACCGGCTAATGGGTATACTTGTCAAAGCAAAATTTAGTAAATGAGCAAAACCGATTTTAAGAGGTTCTAGCGATGTTCGTCTGTCTGTCCGTCTGTAGAGAGCATACTGCAGACTTGTGTTCATAGGCTGGTAAAGTTCTTAAATGTTCGAAATCTTAGGAAACCTGAGGAGGAAGAAGATTTCCAAATGAGGAATGCCTATAAATAAATTAACCAACCCCTGAAAAACGCCAACTCAGATCCGGAGAACTTAAAAATTTAACTTTTTTGCCCCTTTTGTGGGATATAAAAACTTATAAAATTGTATTACTAAAGTGCAAATTTTTTTTTACATTTTGGAGGGTATAAAAGATTTGGCACAAACGAATTTAAAATTTTCACTGATTTTTTGTACTTTTGTTAGACAAATTCCACATTTTTGTATCAAAAGAAGTTGAGTTTTGATGAAAAAATTATTTTGGTAAAAAAAAAATTAGAAAAAAATTGTTAATGAAAAAAAAAAAAAAAAATTAATAAGAATATATAGCACAGTGTAGTGCTCGAATTTGACACTTTTAACATGATAATGTTTTTATGCTGGTGTCTAATTTTAAAAAAGTTGCAGGACGCCACCTCAGTTCGACTATATAAGCTAACAACTAACGAAAAAGAAAACAAGAATTACTATTTTCATTTTCTTAAAACCAAAAATTTTAATAACTTAGGTTTGTCACTTGTATAATAATTCACCTCGTGGTGAATAAACCCTTTTTCACCAGCTAGTGAATAAAAAGTAACATAATTATTTTTTAACAAAAAATTTTTTTTTTTTCATAAATTTTCTTTTTTTTCATCAACTGTTTTTTTTTTTCATCAATTTTTTATACCCTCCACTTAGTGATAGAGGGTATATATAAGTTTGTCATTCCGTATGTAACACATTGAAATATTGGTTTAGGACCCCATAAAGTATATATATTCATGATCCTTGATCGATTTTAAGTCGATCTAGCGATGTCCGTCTGTCTGTCTGTCTGTCCGTCCGTCTGTCTGTCTGTCTGTTGAAATCACGTTTTTGGCAATAATACGGAACCGATTTAAACGCTTGGGGTGCCAAAAGTTGCGGAATTTATCCAGGCAGACTCTACTGTATTTTTTTTTTTAAATCGGTTAAGTATTTTAAAAGTTATGAGTGAATTCGTAAAAAAAGTCATTATTTTTTTTAACATAACCCTAAATTAACTCATATTTTGTGTAAATACAAACGGAAATGAAAAAAAAAAACTGAGAAAAAGGAAAAAAATCTTTACAAAAAAGCTTAAAAATATGTAAAACAATATTTAAATTTAATTTAAAAATGTTTTTTAAGAAAAAAGTTCTTTAAGAAATAATAAAAAAAATATTTTAAAAAGTTTTCATTGATAATCATTTGTATGTACAAAGCATGTGTGTGTGTGTCCCTTTTTTTTGCTTCGTCATATTGACGGGGTTGCCAGACTTTTTTTTGGCTTTGTCGCAAACTCGGATGTAAAATATCGCCAAAATTCAATTTTGTTTAGATTTCTTAAAAAAAAAATATTTTAATTTAAAAAAAATAAATTTTGTTAAATAATAAAAAACAGAAATAAACTTTTTGGCAAAAATCGCCCAAATCCGGAAAATCTATGTATATAAAAGAGCAATGTGACTGACTGACTGGCATACTCATTCATCATCGCCCAGCCCAAACCGCTGAAGCTAGAGACTTGAAATTTGGACTGTAGGTCCAAATATAGATCCACTATGGCTGGAGTTTTGCCAAGGTTAATTCTAAGGCGATAAAGGGGACAAAAACTGAAATTTGGACTGTATGTTCACCTCCCGGAATATAGATCCATTAAGGCTGGATTTTTGCCAATGTTGATTCTAATGGGTTAAAAACGGTAAAAAACTGTACTTTTGGTGCTTTTTATATCTCCTGAAATAATGGTCATAGAAACTTAAAACTTGGACAATATGTTCACATCCTGGAATATAGATCCAGTACGGCTGGATTGTTGCCAATGTTGATTCCAAGGGGGTAAAAATCTGTACTTTTGGTACTTTTTATATTTCCTTAAAAAATTGTCACATATACTTGAAATTTGGACTGTATGTTCACCTCCCGAATTTAGATCCCACAAGGCTGGGTTTTTGCCAATGATGATTCTTATAGGGTAAAAAGGGTTAAAATATGTACTTTTATTACATTTTATATTTCTTAAATAATGGTACTAGAAAATTGAAATTTGCAATGTCGGTTCACCTCCCGGAAAAAAGATTCACTAAGGCGCGTTTTTAGCCAATGTTGATTCTACGGGGGTAAAAAAAGTACCTTTGGTACTTTTTTTTTATTTACTGAAATAATGGTTATTCAAACTTGAAATTTAAATGTAGGATCCTTTAGTGAAATAAAACATTCTGGAACAAGTACGTTCCGAAAATTCTGTACCGTTTTCAAAAAGTACCTTTTATAAAAAGTACCTTTTATAAAAAGTACCTTTTATAAAATGTACCTTTTATAAAAAGTACCTTTTATAAAAAGTTTCTTTTATAAAAAGTTCCTTTTATAAAAAGTACCTTTCATAAAAAGTTCCTTTTATAAAAGTACCTTTTATAAAAGGTACCTTTATAAAAAGTACCTTTTATAAAAAGTACCTTTTATAAAAAGTACCTTTTTTAAAAGTACCTTTTATAAAAAGTACCTTTTATAAAAAGTACCTTTTATAAAAAGTACCTTTTATAAAAAGTACCTTTTATAAAAAGTACCTTTTATAAAAAGTACCTTTTATAAAAAGTACCTTTTATAAAAAGTACCTTTTATAAAAAGTACCTTTTATAAAAAGTACCTTTTATAAAAAGTACCTTTTATAAAAAGTACCTTTTATAAAAAGTACCTTTTATAAAAAGTACCTTTTATAAAAAGTACCTTTTATAAAAAGTACCTTTTATAAAAAGTACCTTTTATAAAAAGTACCTTTTATAAAAAGTACCTTTTATAAAAAGTACCTTTTATAAAAAGTACCTTTTATAAAAAGTACCATTTATAAAAGCACCTTTTATAATAAGTACCCTTTATAAAAAGTACCTTTCATAAAAAGTACCTTTTATAAAAAGTGCCTTTTATAAAAAGTACCTTTTATAAAAAGTACTTTTTATAAAAAGTACCTTTTATAAAAAGTACTTTTATAAAAAGTACCTTTTATAAAAAGTACCTTTTATAAAAAGTACCTTTTATAAAAAGTACCTTTTATATAAAAGTATCCTTTATAAAAAGTACCTATTATAAAAAGTACCTTTCATTAAAAGTACCTTTTATAAAAAGTACCTTTTATTGAAAGTACCTTTTATAAAAAGTGCCGGAAGTACACTTTTTGGTACTTTGTTATTTCCTGAGGTATAAATAAAACAAACTTTTTTGTTTTTTAAATCATTACATTGGTGGAGGGTATTTAAAGATTCGGCACAGCCGAATATAGCTTTCTTACTTGTTTTTTTTTTTTTTCATCAATTTTTTTTTTTCCATCAATTTTTTTTTTCATCATAATTTTTTTTTTTCATCAAACTTTTTTTTTCATCAATTTTTTTTTTCATCAATTTTTTTTTCATCAATTTTTTTTCATCACACCTTTTCTTTATCATTTTTTTTTTTTTTTAATTTTTTTTTTCATCAAACTTTTTATTTTTCATCATTTTTTTTTTAATTTTTTTTTGTCATTAATTTTTTTTTTTTTTCATCAAATTTTTTTTTCATCAATCTTTTTTTTCATCAATTTTTTTTTTTTCATTAATTTTTTTCCCCATCAAATTTTTTTCCATATTTTTTTTTTTATCAATTTTTTTTTTTCATCAAACTTTTTTTTCATCAAATATTTTTTTTTCATAAAATTTTTTTTTTTCATCAAACTTTTTATTTTTCATCATTTTTTTAAATTTTTTTTATCAATTTCTTTTTCATCAAAATTTTTTTTTTCATAAATTTTTTTTATCATATTTTATTTTCATAAATTTTTATTCATCAAATTTTTTTAACAAATTTTTTATTATCCATTTCTTTCTCACCAAATTTTTTTTTTATATTTTTTTCATGAAATTTTTTTTGCATCAAAAATATATTTCTTTTCATCAAAAAATTCATCAAAAACTTTTTTCATCAAAGTTTTTTTTCACCAAAAATTTTGGGTTCATTAAATTTTTTTAACATAATTTTTTTTTTTTTCGTGAAAAAAAATATTTTTTTTTTACCAAAACTACTTTTTCACCAAATCTAAGCTTTTCGCATACAAATTTTCCATTTGTTTATCAAATGTACATAAAACAAGTGAGAGTGTTATATTATTTGGTGCCGAAGCTTTTATACTCTCCAAAATGTAAAAACTCTTTTTTGCACTTATTTTTGCATTCACTTACGAAATTAACAGCTCTTTTGGTTTTTAATGGGGTCCGATCATTTTATCCCGTGGCGCCCTTTGGTCAAAATTTTGGATTTTTGAAAAATTTCCACCAAAAATCCAAAACTTTGACCGAAGGGCACCATGGAATAAAGTGATCAGATTTGGCTCAAATTAGATTTAAATGAAAGATTGTCTTAAGCTCAATTAAATAGCCGAGGGAAAAAAATTGTGATGTTTTTTAAAAAATTTCTTGAACGTAGGAAAAAACCGCCATTTTTGGCAAATTTCAAATGGCGATATCTTGAAAACCGTTCGACCGATTTTAATTTTTTTTTTGATATTCGTGCTCACCGCATCAAAATTAACAAATATGATGTGTCGAAAGAAATTTAAATATTTTTTTTTTTTTTTTCAAAAATCCAAAACTTTGACCACGGGTTAATTTAATCCGATTGACCTCAAATTTGTACCACATACGTTTTAGACCTTGGACAATAAAAATTTGCCCGGACACTTGGGAAAATCGAAAGTTGAGAAAAAAATGCCAGTCTAGTGCCCAGCTTGTAAATTTTTGCGACTAGCACAGTTGTTTAAAAAAAAAAATGTTGATAAAATAAAAATTTATAAAAAACAAAGTTTTGATCAAAAACAAATTTTAATGAAAATTTTATTTTTTATTATAAATTTCTGTAAAAAAAAATCTAAAAAAAAATTTTTGATGAAAAAAAAAATAATAAAGAAATTAAAAAAAACTTGATACAATAGCAAAGTTTTTGGTGAAAAAAAAATTGGAGAACATTTTTTTTTTTTGTGATGAAAAAAAAAAAAAAATAAATTTGAAAACAAAAAAAAATGTTGATTAAAATATATTAATGATTAAAAAAAAAATTATGAAAAAAATAAAGTTTTGATAAAAAAAAATTTGACGAAATCTGGGGTGGAAGAAGCTTCCCCATGAAAAACGCCAACTTGGATCCGGAAAACTTTTTTGCCCCTTTTGTTGGATATAAAAACTAGTAAAATTGTATTACTAAAGTTCAAAATTTTTTTACATTTTGGAGGGTATAGAGTATCGGCACAGACGAATTTAAAGTTTTCTCTGTTTTGTTGTAAATAAAATTTTGATGAAAAAAAATGTTAATGAAAAATTTTGGTAAAAAAATGAGAACTTAATTTTTGATGGAAAAAAAAATAATGAAAAAAATGTTTGATGAAAAAAAACTATTTTTGGTAAATTTTTTTGTTTTGAAATTTTTTTTTTTTTTTTTGATGAAAAAAATTTAGATTTTTGAAAAGTTTTACCCTAAAAAATATAAATCTTGCGTATAGTTTTTTTTTTATTAATTTGGCATGCTGAATACTAATATATAAAAAATTCATAAACATTGACAAAAAAATTTCCGAAATTTTTCCGTTTAAAAAACTTTTTAAATAAATCAAAACCCTTTTCCCCATGGCCCTTTCATAGAGCTGGAGACAAACTTGCATTTAAACTTAATTTGAGCCAAATCAGATAATTTTAACCAAAAGAGCCCTTCCATCAAATTTTCTCAAGGTTTTTCAAAGATCTAAAATTTTGATTAAAAGGTGCCACGGGTAAAATGGTCGGATTTGGCCAAATTAGGTTTAAAAATTAAAAAAAAAAATAAATAATTATGGTTAAATAATTATTAATTTGAGGAAATATAAAAAGTACCACAATCACACCTGTTTACCTTTGTACCCCATTAGAATTAAAATTTTCCAAAAACCCAGCCTTTCTAGACCTATTTACGGAAGGCCAACCTACAATTCAAAATTAAAGTTTTACTGGTTAGAGCTGTGTCAGTCATTAATTCAGTCACCCAACTCTTTAATATTTTTTCATGTTACATTTGTAAAAAAAAAATATGACAGTTCACATTCAAATAGAATTTATGCATTTTAATATACAAACATGCAATTTCTAGCTAAAACTACAGATTCCCCTTAAAAATCAAATAATCACGTATAAATAATATTTTAACTTCACTTGACTCAAAATTTAACATGAATAAATCCTCTGGAGGTTTAACATCCAAGTAAGAGAAAAAAAATATGAAAAATCATTCATGAAAATAGTAAAAAATGGTGAAGTAAACTTATTTAAAGAGATAGAAACGAATCTAGATCACTTTGTTTATGATGTTTTACATAATATTTAAAAAAAAAGTAAGTAAAAAAATGTTAATTGAACTTAACCGAATTTATGGGTACCCTTTACAGTTGGAAAAAGATTACTGCAAAAAGCTTTTTTAAAAATGTTTGTGAAAAAATTTTGTTAAAAAATTTAAAAAAAAATTGTGAAAGAATAAAAAATTGTTAAAACATTTTTTTAAAAGTTTCTTTAAAAGTTTGTTGGAAAAATTTTGAAAAAATTTGTTAAAAAATGTTTGTTAAAAATTTTTTTTAAAAAATTTGTTAAAGAATTTGATAAAGAATTTGTTAAAGAATTTGTCAAAAAATTTGTTAAAGAATTAGTCAAAAAATTTGTTAAATTTTTTTTTTATATATTTTTTAAAAAATGTGTTAAAAAATTTTTTAAAAATTTTCTAAAAAAATTGTTCAACAACTTGTTGGAAAATTTGTTTAAGAAATGTTTTTGAAAAAAAATTGTTAAAAAATTTGTTAACAAATTTGTAAAAAAAATTTGTTAAATAATGGCCCTTACCACAAGAAAACAAAAAGTCTATTTTAACAAAAGTTTTATTTTAAATTTCAAATTTTCAATACATTTTTTGAAAGTCGATTTTAAAAACAAAAACAATTTGTATGGAAATAAAATTAAAAGCTCATTTTAAATTTATTTTATTTTCTTGTGGTAAAGCTGAATATGTTCAAAAGTTTGTTTTAAAATTTGTAAAATCATTTGGTAAAAAAAATTGTTAAAAACTTTGTTAAACGTTTTTTTAAGGGATTTGTTAAGAAATTTGTCAATAAAAAATTGTTACAAAATTTGCTAAAATATTTGTTTAAAATATGCTAAAAAATTAATTTAAAAATTTGTTTAAAAATTTGTTAAAAAATTTGTTAAAAAATTTGCTAAAAAATTTGTAAAAAAATTTGTTAAATAATTTGTTAAAACATATGATAAAAATTTTGTTGAAAAATTTGTTAAAAAATTTGTAAAAAATTTGCTAAAAAAATGGTCAACAACTTGTTAGAAAATTTGTTTAAAAATATGTTAAAAAAAATTTAAAAAATATGTTAAAAAAATTTAAAAATTTAAAAAATTTATTAAAAAATTTGTTAGAAAATTTTTTAAAAAATTTGTTAAAAATTCTGTTTAAAAATTTTTTTTTAAAAGTTTGTTAAAAAATTTGTTAAACAAATTTGTTAAAAAAAAATGTTAAAAAATTTGTTAAAAAATTGGTAAAAAATTTATTAAAAATTGGTTAAAAGTTTGTTAAAAATTTTTTTAAAAAATTTTGTTAAAAAATTTGTTAAAAAAATAAAAAAAAATTGTTAAATTTTTTTTTAAAAAATTTGTTAAACATCTTGTTGGAAAATTTGTTTAAAAATATGTTAACAAATTTATATTCATGATACATAAAGTATATATAGTCGTGATCCTCGTTCGATTCTAAGACGATCTAGCGATGTCCGTCCGTCCGTCTGTCCGTCTGTCTGTTAAAAACACCCTAACTTTTGAAAGACTTAACAAAGGCTCCTGAAGTTTGGCATATATGTTGGGCATTTACCTGGTCAGGTTGGTATTGCAATCCAGCGAATTCCGTCGAGTGGTTCAAAAGTTATGAGCAAAATAGTGAACTTCGTCAAGGGTTTTTCGCGAATTTACGAGATAAAAAACACAATAACTTTTTAAAGACAATACTGAGAATGCTGAAGCTTTTTCGTTCTCCTGGCCTGGTTTATTAGCAAAACCATAAATTTCAGATTCGCTTCACCTTAAATTTAAGTGCTGAAAAAACCGAGCCTCAAAAAAACAAGCTTTAAAAACATTGGAAAGCCATAAAACTACCTTAAAAAGTATTTTCGTCATTCAAAAATATTTTTACACCAAAAAAAATAATTTTTTTTTACAGAAAAAAAATTTACACTCAAAAAAAAAAATTAATAATTTTTCTTTTTTTTACAAAAATGACAAAAAAAAAGTTTTTTACTCAAAATAAAATATTTCTAATCAAAATAGTTAATTGTTTTAACGTTAGAAAATTTATCATTCTTTAAAAAGTGCATTGTGGAGGGTATTCATAGATTTGGCCAAGTCGAATTTAACTTTCCTACTTGTTTTATATTTGCTAAATAATCTTGACAAAGGAATCTGACAAATTCCGAAACACGTGTCGATTAAGTCTTGCAAAAATGACCAACATAAATAAATTTAAAACGGAAAAATAATTTTCTTGAAAGTATTCTATGAGAATATCGTAGTTTTAATTAGAAAGGACATATTGACCTCGTGCTAGTAAAAACCTAATTAAAATAAAAAGAAAGTCTTTTAAAAAAAATCCACGGAAAATATTTTTTGGTATAAATAACAATTCTGCGGATAAGATATCTAGGCGAAAAAATATTTTTGTACTTATTTAAATAACCAGCAGCCGAAACCATTTTGTATTTTTAGGTTATGTGGAGTGTAATAAAGTTTTCTAGGTGTCCTTACATATTCGTTCATAACTTTTGAACTTCTCAAGGAAACAACGAATTAATATGTTAAGAAACAGTCATATATTTGTAATATTTTGGTCGTGATTGACATTTCTACAGAAAGACGGACAGACGAACACCGCTTAAATGTCTTAGAATCGATTACAGATCATTTATTGTATAAAATTCTTGAGGTCCTTAATCGATATCTCGATGAGTTACAAACAGAATAAAAAACGTATATATACCACCTACCACCAAAAGGAGGGTATAAAAATAAAATTTTTATTTTAATATCATATACACAAACATACAACCGTTAATAGAGAGTGACCATATTAAAATAATTCCTAAGAAAATAATTTTTCTGTAAATATAATTGCAACTCAAATGAAATTGTAAATCATCACAAGACAATTAATTTAAACTGAAAGAGTCTCAAGTTCTTTATTGTGGTTTTTATATCAAACAAAAAGTTAGAAATTACCTATAGTCTGGTCACCTTATTTTAATATATTATAGTGAACATAACAAGCTAAGTCGTATGTTATGAATATGAAATGTAAAATTTTAAAAAGAAATATACAAACGAATATATAAGAAAATTTACGTTTTGGAAGTGGTTTACATAAAAAAACTAATGTAATAGATACACGAACAAATGAAAACAATTTCAAAAACACTTACATACGTGCTTTATGTCATATAAAGTAATATTTTTATGAGTTTACTTCAAAAACTTTGACATTTACAATATTATTTAAATTTTTATTTTAGAAATCAACATAAATCAGATTTTAAATGCAATGAAACATGAAAATTGTCTATTAAACAAGTAATAATGTTTAACCCAGCAAAACTTTATTATTTCAAAATAAAGAATAATAATTACTAACGACGTGTTACATAATGCATTACAATTATACAAAAATTCTGTTAACATTAATAATAAAACATATGCCTTTTTCAGTTTATTTATTCGGTATTTTTAGGTTTGAATTCCAATGGTCACCAAATTGTGATCTGGAGTAAAATATCTCTCTTATAAGGTACTCAAAACTTAAATCGGTTGAAAATCAGCCAAGTTATTACAACATCCCCAGGCATCTAACTTGTGGCAGACCGCTTGATTAAAAAATACAAGCCCCATTTTTGAAATTTATTGAATAACTTTTTTTTATTCTTCAAGTTTCAAGACTTTTATCAGTTTTCCGTAAAATAAAAGCGAAATGTAGCGAAAAATCTATTGAATTTGCATTAATAGCAAAAATACCAAATTTCAGGTTATGATATCTCGGAGATGAAAAAAGTTATTACAAAGGTTAAGCATTCGTTTTAAAGGTAATTTGTGGCACATTTTGACGACATATCAGGTTTTATGAATAAAGGTGGATTTGCGCAGTTATAACGCCTCGAATATGGCGAAATACTGGATTTTTTTTCACTTCAAGCTAATATATCTCGAAAACCTGATGTGATAGACGAATTATGAGATCAAATACGTATTTTGCACAACTCAGACCTTTAGAAAAGTATACTCTATTTAATTAAAATTTGTTGGCTTGTGTTATCAAAGTGGCAACACAGTTTCTATGATGTTTCGTAGACGTATGAGTGATATTGTCGTTGTATGCTAAAATCAAATATAACTCATACGCTCAGTTAAACCAAAAATTTAACTACGTACAAATAAAATAAAGTTATTTTAATTCAAATGAAGTAAAACTGCGCTTACAGTTTTCCATTTCGTGATCCTGTTTCCTTTTAAAAGGACAAAGTTTTAAAGGATAAAAATAAAAAAAAATTTAAAAATTTGTAAAATATTTTGTACTTGTCCTAGGATGCTGGTGATGGCAAATGAAAGAAGAGAATCTCCCCTAATTTTCCATTCTTTATTTGCCATATCAGGATAAAAGAATGTGAATAACGTCCTTTGAAATCTTAATCAAAATATTTTGTGGAAAATTTTGAATGATATTGAAGGATAAAGTTTTGGAAGGACGTAACTTATCTAATTTTTTCTGATATGTAAAAATAATAAAAACAAGTAGAAAAGTTAAATTCGACTTGACCGAATCTATGAATACCCTCCACAATGCCCTTTCAAGGCTGGATTACTCAATGCTTTGTTATAAGATAACTCTCCGTTAAATTTAACTTTTTCCATACCCCTAGAGCTTGTATGCGCATTGTAAATATAGAGGGCGTATGCTTATTTTTTCCAGTAATTTTCGGAAACGGAAGAGAAGAAAAAATAATTACACAGAACAAATTTTGTACATAAATAGTATGAATTGCTTTCATTGATTTCAATTCATACTATATATGAAAAAAATTATACTATTTATGAATAAATTAATTAAATTTCAGTTTTTAAAAAAATAAAAAAATCGAAGTTAGTTTGAAATAAAAAATAACAATTGTCAGAAATTTTTTTTGGAGGAAATAATAATTTGGACATCAAGATGCTATTTTTGGCAAAAGAAAGGTATGTAAAATATGATTGTTATTATTTTTATAAAATTCAGCATCTTTTTTAACACAAATATGAATTTTTTCAGAAATTTAGCCGAATTTGTAATATGCAACATATCAAATACAATTCTTAAAAATATCATCCGATAGCACCCTCAAAACACCATCAAGGAGTACCACCAAAATAAAAGCGGGTTCTTCAATCATTTTAAAATTATTTTCAGAAGAAATTTAGCAAGAATATTCGCATTTTTTTGTTTCTCTTAAAAATTATGTACCATTTATATGTATTTGTAATTAGAAATATAGTTTATTTATTAATAAAACCGCAGGTATCCATCCATCCATTTAACTGTCCACGTATTATTATTATTGATTAAAATGTACATTTAGGGCAAAAATAAAAGCAAATCTATAAAAAATCCAACAGGAATTTGTTCATACTATGTATGACCAAATTCATAAATAGTATTAAAAAAGTTTGGGAAAAAAAAGTCATGTTGGATTCATAATATTTATGAATAAATTAATTCCAAGTATGAAGTTTTTTTTTCTGTGTATTATTAGAAAAATAAACAAATAAAACCCAAAGAAGGACAAAAACGATTTGTTTTTATTTGCTTTACTGATTTTTATGTGGTAATCAAGATTTCAATCATTAACAAATGAAAATAAGAACTTTTTATAAACTGACGGAAACAGTTATAAAAAACGCCATCTAGTGAACAGTAAAAAGAGGAAGTATTTGCTGCATCTTTATTATACATGTCTTTACTTTTTCATACAAATTTTGACATAAGGCTCCGTTAAATCGGCAGTTAGCAGATAACTTTTCATTGAGTAATCCGCCCAAAGTGATAAGAAATTTTCCAACGTGAAAAAATAAAATTTTTGATTGGTTTTTATTTTGTATAAAAAAACTTTTTTTTTTAAGTTTTTTTTAAATTTTTTTTTTGAGTGTAAAATTTTTTTTTGAGTGTAAATTTTTTTGAGTGTAAAATTTTTTTTGAGTGTATTATTTTTTTTTAGTGTAAAAATATTTTTGAGTAACAAAAATACGTTGTAAAATATTTTTTTGACTTACCAATGTCTTTAAAACATGTTTAACCGGTTTTCAACTCATGAATTTAAGGTGAAACTAATCTGAAATTCACAGTTTTGCTTATAACTTTTCAACCACTCAGTGCCCGGGGAACGACAAATATATATGCCAAGCTACAGCATCCTCAGAATTTTTTTTTTTTTTTTTTTTATTTTAAAAATTTTATTTACAATCTATTTTAACAATATTTAGTAAATTTGATAATACAAAAGGAGCATAACATACGTTATTTAACTTCAGCAAGTTTAATAAACTAATCTTAAAATTTTTATTTTATATTTTCTACTATATATTTACAAGTTTTATGATACATTATGTACATTATTTACATTAAATACAAATTTACAACGCTATTGCCTATACGGCATTTCTAATATTGTATTAAATACAAATTTACAATGCTATTGCCTATACGGCAGGTATAATACATGTAATCTTTTCAGTCTTCTAACTTCTTCCGTTTCGTCTAATAAAGATATAGCTAAAGGATTACAATGATCGCTTAGTCGATCTATGTATCGGGAACTAAACCTGTTTATTTCATCTTTAACCCAAGGTATTTTAAGATCTTCATGGATTCTTTTATTAGTTACAAACCATGGAGCATCAGCTATACATCGAAGGGTCTTTGATTGATAACGTTGCAATATTTCTACGTTGGAGGTACTCGAAGTTCCCCATAGCTGAATGCCATATGTCCAAACTGGCTTTAAAATAGATTTATATAATCTTACTTTGTTTGAAAGACTTAGATTTGAATTTGGTCTTAATAACCAATACATTTTCTTAGTTTTTATATTAAGATGCTGCTTTTTTGCTTGGATGTGTTTTTTCCACGTGAGTCTTCTATCCAGATGCATTCCTAAATATTTGACACTGTTCGTTTTCGGGATTTCAGTGCCGTTGATATATAGTGAAGGGCATTCTTCTCTTCTAAGTGTAAAAGTTACATGATTCGATTTTTCTGTGTTGATAGAAATCTTCCATTTTCTTAGCCATTGTTGAATTAGGTTTAATTCGATTTGAACTAAGGAGGACGCTTCAGCCGGTGATTCATTTGATGATATTATAGCAGTGTCATCAGCGTAGGTTGCTACAGTAACGTCGTCTGTTAATGGCATATCTGATGTGTAAATTGTATATAACACTGGGCCTAGGACACTACCTTGTGGTACACCAGCATTAATTTGGCAAATATTGGAACATTCATCACAGACTTTTACATAAAATGTTCGTTCTTTAAGGTAAGATTTAAAAAACAAATAGAATGGAGTTGGTAAAATTCTTTTTAGCTTATACAAAAGCCCTTCATGCCATACCCTGTCAAATGCCTGTTTCACATCTAAAAACACTGCGGAGCAATACATTTTTCTTTCAAATGTGTCAGTAATAATATTTACAATGCGATGACATTGTTCCGGTGTTCCATGCTTGTGACGGAAACCAAACTGATGATCTGGGATGATATTTCGTGTTTCTAGAACAGGAAGTAGTCTCTGTGAAAATAATCGTTCGTAGATTTTGGAAAAAATTGGCAATAAGCTAATTGGCCTATATGATGAAACATCGTTCTCTGGTTTATTGGGCTTGGGGATCATAATAATCTCAGCACATTTCCATTGCGGTGGAAAGTGTGATAATCTTAGAATGGAGTTGTAGATTAGGGTAAGAAACAATATGCATTTTTTTGAGAGAGACTTGGCTACCTTTGAGTCAATTTTATCATATCCTGGAGACTTAGAGTTGTTGAGCTTATTTATTTCGCTTTGGACTTCTCTTGGTGAGAACGATTTTATTGGTAAGTCCATTTGACAGGGAGATTGCAAAAAGTTCAATATATTACTCTCATCGGTAGAATTCGTGAGTGGAAAGGATTTAAAGGTCTGTTCTAGGTGGTCAGAAAACAATTCAGATTTACTTTTATCATTTCTACACCAAATGTTATTTGGTCCTTTAATTGGAATGTTTCTCTTAGTCGATTTCTTGAGGTACCTTGTGACTTTCCATAGACTAAATTCACTGTTATTGGTTGGATCCAAATTTCTTAAAAAAGTTGAGAGCTCTTCATTCTTTATTTCGTCGATACGCTTTTTGAGGAAATTTGATGCCTTGTTATAATTTGTTTTATCCCTCGGATTTCTACTCGACTGCCAGATTCTTCTCAGCCTTCTTTTAATTTTTATTAATTCTCTTATTTCTGCTGATAGAACAACTTTATTACCATTTTGGCGTGGTGTTTGTGGAGTAGAAATCATTGCAGCTTCATGAATAAGTTTTGTCATTTTTTCAACAGCACCATCGAGTTCATCACCTGATTTAATTGATATATTCAAATCTAAATTTGTATCCATCCAGTATCTGAAGGTATCAAGGTCTGTTTTTGATGAAATTATTTTGCAGTTTTTGGATTCAATTTGCAAAGTAGTACTGTAGCTTAAAATAATGGGTGTGTTATCAGAATTTAGATCATCACAATCAATTACGTCAAGAAGATGACTCGATATACCAAAAGAGATGAAAAAGTCTAGTAAATCTGGTATTTTATTAGGATCACTGGGCCAGTATGTTGGTTTACCAGTAGATATGGTCTTATAACGATGTTTATTAATGCACTCGTAAAGCTTTTTTCCTTTAGGGTTGGCAAGTCTCGATCCCCACCAGGGATGCTTGGCGTTAAAGTCCCCGCCAACGACAAATCGAGGTCCGAGCTTATTAAAAAAATTTTCATAATCTACTAGAGATAAATTATGTTTTGGGGGAAAGTAAACCGAATAAACAGATATATAAAAGCTATCACATTTGATTTTAATACCACTTGCTTGAATTGATTCTTTAATTATTGGGTCTAATATTTCAAATTTTAAACAAGATTTTATCAAAACTGCAGATCCAGCGTGTGCTTTTCCATCAGGATGATTAGCTTGAACAAGATCATAACCTCTGATATTAAAATAAGTTTTTTCTGTAAAATGTGTTTCAGAAATGAGTAATATATCTATATAGTTTGATTTAAGGAAAATTTCTATTTCCCTGGTATGATTGGAAGCACCATTTGCGTTCCATGTTGCAATTCTGAGATTTATTTGCATAGTTTCAGCATTATTTGTGTCATCATATCAAAGAGTTTATCCATCATCCGTTCTAATCTCTCCATTAACCTATTTTCGGCACTATTTGTTGTATTTCCTGTGACTGCCTGTGCATATGATGTATATTCTCTTTCGTTATCATTGTTGGTTGGATTGTTTTGGGTCGAGTTTAGTTGTGGGAATTCCTGAGAGTTTGGCGGCATTTGTTGGTTCCTTGGTTGGCTTTGATTTCTTGTATTCGCAGCTCGTTTTTGATGTAACAATTGTTGGTAAATATTGCATCCCCTGTAATTTGCTGTATGACTTTCTAAGCAGTGAACACATTTTGGTGGCGTTGTTAAGTTTTTGGTGCAATTAGCAGTAGGGTGTTCTAATCCGCATTTAACACATCTAAAAGTTTTTCTACAATATGATTTGGTATGCCCAAATTGCTGGCAACGATAACATTGTACCAAATCATCGGTTTTTTTTGGGGCTTCTATTGTGACCATTGCATTAGTTATGTGGCGTACATTAAAAATTTCCTTATTATTTGGGTTTGGGTCAAGATCTACGAAAAACATTGATAATGGAAGCTTTGTAACTCGACTTTTGACGTTAACTACATCTCTGACTTCATGACCTAACGTTATTAATTCAGCTTTTATATCGGTACATAATGTTGAAGGATGTAAGCCTTTAATTACTACCCTATAAGCTCGCTCCTGTTTTAACTGATAAGTGTGATAACTAATAGATTTTGATTCAAAATATGTAACAATTGCTCTAAAAGATTCTACTGTTTTAACCATTAATCTAATTTGATTATCTCTCATTGATTTGTAGCTAAAGTCAGTGCTAGGTATTTGTTTACTTATATTTTTAATCATGATACTTATATCTAGGACATTCGGTATGTAGATTGGTGGTGGCTTTGGAGTACTAACATTTTGTTCTTTAGCTGGTCCTGCTTCATCGTTATCATTGTCTTGGCTTTGGTCAACATCAACATCTTTATCAAGTAACTGGAATTGGTTTTCTCTTGATGTACTGGCTTCCTCTGTTGCATTAAACTTTTTATGCTGATGCATATTGGGTGATTTTATCAGCCGTCGTTTATTAGTTTCTGGTACTTGTTGCCAAATACCCTCACTTTCTTCACTATCATCTTCACTTAAATTTATCATGTTTGTATTTTGTTGTTTTAACAAAAAATGTTTTTGAATAATTGTTTTTTTTTTTTTTATTAAGGGATAACTAATCCCTTTGTTTTTAGTTTTAATGTTTTGTTGGTTTTTTTGTATGTTAAAGAAATATTTTTGTAATAGTCCACACTATACGTTTTTTCATAATAATATTTTGTTGTTTTAACAAAAAATGTTTTTAAAAAATTGTTGTTTTTTTTAAGGGATTAACTAATCCCTTGTTGGTATATTAAAGAAAGAAAAAAATTTGTGTAACAATCCGCACTATACGTCTATTCACAGCCGCAGTTTATTAGAAACTGATCCTCAGAATTGACATTCGAAAGTTAGCGTGTGTTTTATCTCGTAAATTCTCGAAAAACCCTTCCCGAAATTCAGTCTTTTGCTCATAACTTTTGAACCACTAGACCGATTTTGCTGGATTGCAATACCAACCTGACCAGGTAAATGCTCAACATATATGCCGAACTTCAGGAGCCTCCGCAATGTCTTTCAAAAGTTAGCGTGTTTTCAACAGACAGACGGACAGACGGATATCGCTAGATCTTCTTAAAATCTATCGAGGATCATGAATATATATACTTTATGGGGTCTTAGACCAATATTTCGAGGTGTTGCAAACGGAATGACAAACTTATATATACCCTCTATCACTAGAATGGAGGGTATAAAATGGGAAAATTAGGGGAGATCCTCCTCTGTAATTTGCCATCCTCTAAAACTTTGAAGTCATTTTAAAAGGAAACAGGATCACGAAATAAAAAACTGTAAATACAGTTAACTACATTTAGTCTCTAGTTTCAAATTCATATTATCCTGTTTATGTTTAACGACTTTTTTCTTTTTTTGTCGAACGGTGTAATTTATGATTTAACCAAATTTATGATATTTTCCTTAAAAAAAAAATGTAATGATAAACTTTGGAAAATTAAGAAATGACAAATTAAAACATTTGCATATCTAAAGAAAACCCTCATTTAAAATCCTCCCCATTTATCAATCTGTCACATTTACCACAATGTCAAAGTCCGCCGTTAACCATATTTTAATTATTAATAAATAATAGGTAACTAATTTATTAACCACATCATAAATCATATAATTTCTAGATAACACCCAAAATCACAGCAAAAAAAAACACTCTAAATACTTAATTATAATAAATCTAATTAAAACATTATGCAAGCCTATGTTTTGCATAACAATTAATTACCTTTGAAATGTCATAATGTTAGACAACAACCGTAAATTTATAATACAACATTAACAACAATACAACATTCATAACAATACAACAATCGATTCAATTAAACACCAAGATAACAATTTATCATTTATGATAGAAAATGCCTAAAATGTACAAAATGAACATATTAATGCTAAATATTATTTGAAATGCTTGCGGGCACATAATTCAAGCATAATTTGAATTTCATATATTTGGCAGCCGTTAACCATTACCAACAACAGCAACCACAACATTAAAAAGAAGGCGTTAAAGTGTATTATGCAGCAAAATTTACATTTCAATTTAAACAATTTGTATAAACAAACACACACTTACAAATGAACCCAAAACCAACAAACGCACACACACACAGTTACAATGACACACACAAATTTTCCACAACTCATGTATTCCAAATTACATCGAATTTTTTATAAGGCGGTTAAATATGAAAGCATTTCCGGTATATTTTTTTTATATTGCTTTCCACTTAATAATATTTTTTTGTGCAAAGTCAACAGATTTTTTTTAGCTAAATAAATGTTAATCAAATTGGAGCAGAGAAATATTTATTTCGTTTCTAAATTTTCATCAGTCTTATGAATTTTCCTGCTGAAAGTTTCTCAATGTTTTCCACAATTAAAATATTTTGTAGCCAAAAACGAATGAAAAACATATTTAAAACAAGTGATAAAACATTTGAAAACCATCCCAGTAATTATTCATTTGTTTTAAAAAAACATCAACATTTATTTTTTACTGTTAATAAAATTTTCTAAAATAAATAACACTGAACATTAAAAAATAACGTCACTTTAATTTTTTTGCCAACAAATTCGAAAAAAATAACCTACGAAAACATTAAAAATTAATGATTGCTGTGTTATTTTTAACAACAAATTAAAAAAAAATACCTACGAAAACATTAAAAATTAATGATTTCGTAGGTTATTTTTACAATTTTTCTATTGAATTTTATTTTAAAAATTTTTTAATAAAATTTTTGGGAAATCAACTACATTTTGGCCAGACACTCTACATATCGTGCCAAAGTCACTTGATACAAACATGTTTTTATATTTCTTTGAATAATTTTTTTAATTTTTTTGTCTACAAAAAAATAACCAACACAAGTAGGCAAAAACTAATGACTTCTCTTTTCAAAATGTCAACAATTTGATAAAAAAATAACGTACACAAATCATTAAAAATTAAAGAAGAATCACTTACTTTTTACTTACAGAACATTGAAAAATGTTCTGTTTATGATTTAGTTGATACTTGCTTAACAGCCCACTTGGCGTATCGGTCTAGAGTGATTGTACGTTACAAGCAGTTAATAGCAAAGTATTACAGATGATGGGTTCAATCCTTGTCGGCTGCGATCTGTTAATAATTTTCACATATAGAGTTCTATTGACTATTAACTGAATAAATTTGACATTAAAAGTTTTTCTGAAGATTATTATAACTGGATAATATGAAACTAGTAAGAAACAAACCAGGATATCTTAAAATTTTTAGAAAAATTAAAAATTTTTCCTTCACACTTTTCTCAATTCAAAACCATATATAACAAATCAAAAAATTATAGTAGTAACACATAATTATAATCAGAGCCTGAGCTCGACTGTCTTTACAGAAACAATAATTTAAAAATATATGACTTTAAAAATTGAATGCTAATGAAAGTCTTTATTTTTTATGTTGTTATTTTTGACACAAAGATCAGAAATAGTCATTTGAAAAAACTGAACATAAAACAATTGGGTTTTCTTTTAAAAACGACAAAACGTAAAACTTTTTAAATAAACTACAAACAGTTAATGACATAATTTTTTGAGTGCAATTTTTTTCTAAATTTTAAAATTTTTTTCGGGTTTCTAAATTTTTTAAGCATTTTTACAAACTTTCATGAAATTTTCAGAATTTTTCTGATATTTCCTGAATTTTTCTAAAATTTTATGAATATTTCTTATGAAATTTCAGAAATTTTTCTTAATTTTGATAAATTTAAAATTTTTTTTGGAATAAAAGAAATAAAATAATCATTTTTTGTTCATGACTTTATTAAATCTCGAGGTCACTATTTTCTTTACTAAGGGCGTGTGTGAAACGGTAGCAAAGTATGCTTGTCGCTAAATTTTTGACACTATTGAGGTGAATAAAATTTCACTAGCCCATTGGGCTAGTAGAAATTTTGACATAGGATAAGAAATTATTGAAATTTAAAAAAATATAAAAACAACAATAAACAATTTCAAAAAACAAAACAATTTAATTTTTGAAATTTGAAGAAAGAATTTATAAAAATAAAAAAAAACAATTTAAATGTAGAAAATATTATTGATAAAAATTATAAGAGCTTTTATCTACATCGTTTTGATCATGAATGATCGGGATTGGGAAGAGGCGATGGCAAAGAGACAACATTTTGAAGGAAATTCATGCATATGCCGCAAAAAATCATTCTTAATTTACAGCCGTGATGTGCGTGCATAGAAGGTCATGTGGTGATAATAGATTGCTGTGTCAGCCTTACTGCTGTTTTTTGGACAAGATTTGGATTATGATAATTATTTTTTTGTCATATTTTTATGTGTCCAGAACATAAATTATTCTATGGTCCAGAATTAAAAAGTTTTTTATTAAAAATTTATTATTTTTTTATAAATACAATATTTGATGGAGACCCTTAAACTTTTTTAACAAAAAATGTCGCAAAACCTGTGACTTATGGACAAGATTGATTAGAATCGGAGAAAGTTCTCCAAAAAAAAAGATGCGGATTCAGAAGCATGTTTGCTATAGGAATGTCTAAAATTCTGCAATATTTTTCCCACAGAAAGTCCTACATTTTAAGACATTTTTTCTACAGAAAAGACATTTAGAAAAATGGGTCAGAACTTGAGACTTTTCCAGTTTTTTAAAACAAAACAAATTATTTTATTAATTGCATCGGTTTCTGTTGTGAGTGAATTGCAACTAGAAAAGAACAAGATTTCCTAAGAATATTCCGTATTTAAAACATTTTTTTTTTACTTTTTTAAACAACTTTCAAAATTTTACTATTGTCAAAAAAGTAGGGATGTGCGATTAATCGATTAATCAAATTTTTAATTAATCGGAATATTGATTAATCAATTAATCGATTAATCATACTTTCTGATTAATCAGAACTATGATTAATCAATTAATTTGAATTTTGAATAATTAATTTTGAATAATTGTGTTTAGTTTTCAAAAATGTTTTCAAAACGAAATTTAAATTTAAAGAAATAAAAACAAAGACAAAAAAAATCATAAAAAAAGAGAAATTTGTATAAAAATATATTCAAAAATGTTTTCAGAAATTGATGGCGAATGGGCAAGCATGATGCAAATGCATGTTTGAATTTATTTAAAGAACACGAGATTATGTGAATCATAAGCACCTAGCCATGCCCGTTTCTAGCAATTAATAAAAGGACACAATCGTACACAGCACAATAAATAATTATCAAAGTTAGGATATGGTTCTTTTGGCTAGGACTTCGACGCCAATTGAATATTTTGGGGTCAGAGATCATGTATTAAATATGAATAATTATTTTGGTCACTGATGCGTATGATGGAACCAACATAATGTAAATGGTTTCACGCCAATGATATCTTCTTTTTTAAATTTTTTTTAATAAATTTTGATTCAAAATAAATCTTTTTTTCAGAATCTGTGAATTTTATTAAACATCCCTTAGAAGCGCCTTTAAAAGTTCCCAAATTATAAACTGTCCGTTTGTATTATATCCATTTTTAAAGAGAACAAAAATAAGCGTTTAGGGTCGTGGTCCACGTTAATTATTTAAAACTGTCCTAAGAATTCTTTACTACAGCGTATTGTAAAAAATTAACAAAAAATAAAACAAAAATGTTCAAAAAATAAAACAAATAAGAACAAAATACAAACAAAAAATTATTCAGTTATTTAAATTTTTGAATAATCAAATTCATGATTAATCAATTAATCATGAGTTTTGAATATTTAAAATACGAATTATTCGATTAATCATGATTTTGATTAATCAAAATATTTGAGTAATCGATTAACTGATTAATCATGATTTCGATTAATCAGAGTGTTTGAATAATCGATTAATCGCACATCTCACAAAAAAGATATCATTTCACACAGCAGAAATATGAAATTTTTTCACCATAGAAAAAATATTATTTACCACATTACTTTGCTACCGTTTCACACACACCCTAACTAAAACTTTGATATTCTCAAGAAAATAATTTTTCTGTTTTAAATTTATTTATTTTTGGAAATTTTGCATGATTAAGAAAGAAGGTCTTTTACAGGGCAACCGACGATTGTTCTGAAACTTGCATATAGGAAGGAGTAGAGTTTCTGAATCAAGGACGGTCGACTTAATAAGGATGTGCAGAATTCAGAAGTGGGGACATCAGAAAGTTATGCTGCAAAAATGAAAAACAATTATGCTGCAAAAAAAAAAAATTATGCTGCAAAAAAATAGAAATTATGCTGCAAAAAACAAAAATTAAAAAAAAAAAAAATTAATGAAAAAATTTTTTTAAAATGCCAAAATGTAAAGAATTTAATGACAAAAATTACAAAAATATTTACTAAAAAAATTAGCTTATGAATAGTGGTGAAAAATTTTTTTTTCGATCGAAATTTTTTTTAAAAATTTTTTAACCATTTTTGACTAGTTTATTTTTTTGTTAGTTAATTTTGTATTTTTTGTCTTTAATTTCTTTACATTTTGGCATTTTAAAAAAATTTTTTCATTAAACTTTTTTTTTTTAAATTTTTGTTTTTTTGCAGCATAATTTTTATTTTTTTTGCAGCATAATTTTTTTTTTTTTTGCAGCATAATTGTTTTTCATTTTTGCAGCATAACTTTCTGATGTCCCCACTTCTGAGTTCTGCACATCCTTATAAAGTCGACCGTCCTTGATGACAGTTCCCTTTTGTCTCTAAAGCAGGCCACCAGACAATGATTGCAGACAGCAAGGACGGTCGACTTTATAAGGATGTGCAGAATTCAGAAGTGGGGACATCAGAAAGTTATGCTGCAAAAATGAAAAACAATTATGCTGCAAAAAAAAAAAATTATGCTGCAAAAAAATAGAAATTATGCTGCAAAAAACAAAAATTAAAAAAAAAAAAATTAATGAAAAAATTTTTTTAAAATGCCAAAATGTAAAGAATTTAATGACAAAAATTACAAAAATATTTACTAAAAAAATTAGCTTATGAATAGTGGTGAAAAATTTTTTTTTCGATCGAAATTTTTTTTAAAAATTTTTTAACCATTTTTGACTAGTTTATTTTTTTGTTAGTTAATTTTGTATTTTTTGTCTTTAATTTCTTTACATTTTGGCATTTTAAAAAAATTTTTTCATTAAACTTTTTTTTTTTAAATTTTTGTTTTTTTGCAGCATAATTTTTATTTTTTTTGCAGCATAATTTTTTTTTTTTGCAGCATAATTGTTTTTCATTTTTGCAGCATAACTTTCTGATGTCCCCACTTCTGAGTTCTGCACATCCTTATAAAGTCGACCGTCCTTGTTCTGAATAACCAATAAATTTAGTAACCGCTGTTTCGGTTATCAAAAATTGAATAACCGATCGGTTTCGGTTATTTTCGGTTATCAGTAAAAATGTTATTCCGATGGAAAAACTTTATTTTTAAATAGTTTTTTTATGAGAATGGAATTCAGTTTAAATTCTTATTTTGGTTAAGGTTCCGCTTATGTCTTTTTAAAAGCTGAATTCAATTCATCTTCCAAAGATTGAGTGGTTCCTCAGAACTGGATAATTCTTCATCAACTGGATATTAAAACTTAACTTTTCTCGCTAGTAAAGTAAGAATTTTAAATTAAAAAGATTTTAATTTTGTCATTATAAACTGCATTTTAATTAAGACGAACGATCTTACAATAAGTAATCTGAAACTTCAAATGTCTAAAACTTGCTCCTTTAGAGTGTTGTCTTTTTTCCGAATTGCGAAAACCAAAAATTAGTCTGAAACCAAAATTGTAGTTGGATTCATGGATATTGACACACAGAGAAAAATAAATTTCCAACTGAATTTTTCAGTTGTATCAACTCAAAATTCGGTTGCTGCTACTAAATTTCACTGTAGCATACGAAGTTTTTAGTTATTTCAATTAAAAGACAGTTGTATTAATAAAATTTTGTTGTAACTACCGATATTTAGTTGTCTTAACCTTAATACAAATGCATCAACCGAATTTGTGTTGCTACAACTGAAATTCAGTTGGAAATTAGCAAATTTTTTGTCTGTGTGCAGTAATATATCGCATACCTCTAGTGCTTGTCCATTCATTCCGTTCGGAATCACCCTTGACATACTGCTGACCACCCCTTTATAAAATTGCTAACATCTTCAAACAATTTTTCCAAATGTCCCCAATGTAATGTTAAATTGACTGCGTAGCGGGGAAATTTGGCGTATGTAGTCACAAAAGTGAATAATTATTTTTTTTTTTTTTTTTACGAAAAACATAAAATATACATACATAAATAGTTGTTAATTTAAATTATTTCTTTTAAATGCCAAAAAAATCTATAAAATTAACAAAATTCGGATAACCGAACATATATGGGACGGTTTCGGGTTCGGTTTTCGACTTCAATAACCGCGGTTTCGGTTACGGGTTTAACCGAAAAAGAAACTCTAGGAAGGAGGGGAGAGAAGTAAGAATTACTTATTTTTTTATAGCTGCCCAATCTCACATTTTGAGGGTCCGAGGGGAGGGGGAAAAACGGGATTTTTTCGTTTTTTGAGTATTTTTCCTATTTCTTCAAAAGAAACTATATGAACATTTTATACAGGTCGAAAAGTTTTTTGAGGCCTATCCAAAGGTGTATCGGTCGTGTCCAAATTCGGCTTCATTAAGTTCGTTATTGTCAAAAATGTATAATCGTTGGGGTAGTTTATATGGAGATGTATATAAGTACGACCGCCAAAATCAAGCTGACCCGTATTTTTTCATTTGGCGAAATTCATGCTAGTTCGGTTTTTATACGCATTTTCCCGAAAGACCTTATTTTTTCATAAGGTGGCAACACTTTCTTAAATTTGAGATTGGGAAGCTAAAAAAAAAACTGGTAACTCTTATTTTTTCCACCTCATTCCCATATTAAAGTTTCAGGACATTCGGTGGGTGCCCTGTAAAATACCTTCCTTGAGCGACTTTTTCTACACGAAAAATATCTCAGAATCTGAGAATTTTTCTATAGAAAAATGTATCAGAATCTGAGACTTTTCTATGGGAAAAATGCCTGCGAATTTTGTACTCTTTCCCAAAACATTAAATCATGATAATGTTTTGAGGAAGATTTGGGTGTACTTGCCAAAGCAAAGTTTTTTTTAGAAAAAATATTGTTATATTACTTTGCTATTCCATGTAAAACGAATTGAAATATCAGTCGAGGACCCCATTAAAAAACCAAAAGAGCTGTACAAGTGAGTGCAAAAATAAGTGCAAAAAAGTGTTTTTATATTTTGGAGAGTATAAAAGATTTGGCACCAAAGAATATAACACTCTCACTTGTTTTACGTACATTTGATAAACAAATGGAAAATTCAAATTCTGATTAATTTTTATTAAAAAATAAAAATTGTTTTATTCAACCTTTAAAATATTATATTTTGAGGATGTTTATTCTGGCTCAAGGTCATTATTTTCTTTACTAATTAAAACCATGATATTCTCATAGCATAATTTTCAAGAAAATTATTTTTCTTTTTCAAGAAATGGAAAATTTTTATGCGAAAAGCTTAGACTTGGCGAAAAAGTAGCTTTTGGTGAAAAAGTAGTTTTGGTAAAAAAAAGGGAATTTTTTTTACAAAAAACAAAATTATGTTAAAAAAATTTAGTGAACCCAAAAGTTTTTGATGAATTTTTTTGATGAAAAGAAAAATTTTCTGATGTAAAAAAAAATTGATGAAAAAAAATTTTTTTTGGTGAGAAAAAAATTACAATAAAAAATTTGATTAAAAAAGATGATAAAAAAAAAATTTTTGAAAAAAAAAATTTGATGAAAAAAAAAGAAATTTATGAAAAAAAAATTAATGACAACAAAATTGATGAAAAAAAAAAAAAAATTAATGAAAAAAAAAAAAAAATTATGAAAACAAATTTTTATGAAAAAATTTTTATAAAAAAAAATTGGATGAAAAAAAAAGTTTGATAGAAAAAAATTTATGAAAAAAAAAAAACAATTTAATGAAAAAAAAAATTTTTTGATGAAAAAAAAATTTGATGAAAAAAAAATTTGATAAAAAAAAAAAAAAATTGATAAAAAAAAAAAAAAAATTGATAAAAAAAATGATGAAAAAAAAAAAATTATGAACAAAAAAATTTAATGGAAAAAAAAATTTGATGGAAAAAAAAATTGATGAAAAAAAAAAAATTGATGAAAAAAAAAAAAATTATGAAAAAAAAAAAATTTTTGTTGAAAAGTAATTACGTTAATTTTTATTCACCAGCTGGTGAAAAACAGGTTTATTCACCACGAGGTGAATTATTATCCAAGTGACAAACCCAAGTTATTAAAGTTTTTGGTTTTAAGAAAATGAAAATGGTAATTCTTGTTTTCTTATCGTTATTTGTTAGCTTACATAGTCAAACTGAGGTGGCGTCCTGCAACTTTTTAACATGATAATGTTTAAAGGCTGGCGGCTAATTTTAAAAAAGTTGCAGGACGCCACCTCAGTTTGACTATATAAGCTAACAATTAACGCAAAAGAAAACAAGAATTACTATTTTCATTTTCTTAAAACCAAAAATTTTAATAACTTGGGTTTGTAACTTGGATAAAAATTCACCTCGTGGTGAATAAAACCTTTTTCACCAGCTGGTGAATAAAAATTAACATAATTATTTTTCAACAAAAAAAAATCTTAATTTTTCATCAATTTTTTTTCATCACATTTTTTATTATCAATTTTTTTCTCACCAAAAAAATTTTTTTTTTCATAATTTTTTTTTACTTAAAAAATGTTTCTTTTCATCAAAAAAATTCATCAAAAACTTATTTTCATCAAATTTTTTTTTTCACCAAAAATTTTGGGTTTATTAAATTTTTTTCAACATAATTTTGTTTTTCGTGAAAAAAAAAAAAAACATTTTTTTTACCAAAACTACTTTTTTACCAAGTCAAAGCTTTTCGCATAAACATTTTCCATTTGATTATCAAATGCACATAAAACAAGTGGGAGTGTTATATTCTTTGGTGCCGAATCTTTTATACTCTCTAAAATGTAAAAACACTTTTTTTCACTTATTATACCCTCCAACTACAGTATGGGGGTATACTCACTTTGTCATTCCGTATGTAACGCATCGAAATATCGGTCGGGGACCCCATAAAGTATATATATTATTGATCAGTGATCGATTCTAAGACATTCTAGCGATGTCCGTCCGTCCGTCCGTCTGTCTGTCTGTCTGTCTGTCTGTCCGTCCGTCCGTCTGTAGTTAACACGATGCAGTCCAAAATAAAAGAGCTAGGAACCTCAAGTTTGGCACAAATATGTCTTATGTTCCTAGGCAGGTTAAGTTCGGAAATTGGCCAAATCGGACCAGGGGGAAAAAAGTTCCCCCTTGAAGAACTAAACCAACCTCTAAAAAATACACGTTTTTACATGTTTTTTTTGTATTTTTGTTAAATAAATGAAACATTTGGTATACTTATCGCGATGGGAAGGTGCTCTCAACGTGCCCCACTGACCCTATGAACTCCCCCCCCCCCCAAAAAAAAAAGAAACGCCTCTGTCAATTTTTTTTTTTTTTTACATTTTGGAGGGTATAAAAGATTCGGCACAGCCGAATTTAACACTCTCACTTGTTTTTGCACTCACTTACGAAATTTACAGCTCTTTTGGTTTTTTAATGGGGACCTCGACTGATATTTCAATTCGTTTTGCATGGAATAGCAAAGTAATATAACATTATTTTTTTCTAAAAAAAAACTTTGCTTTGGCAAGTACACCCAAATCTTCCAAAACATTATGTTTTGGAAGCAAGAGTACAAAATTCGCAGGCATTTTTAAAATTAGACACCAGCCTAAAAACATTATCATGTTAAAATATTTTGAAATACAGCAAACAGACTCAGTAAAATAAATATAGAGACTTTAGTAAATATAGAGACTTTTGTAAATATAGAGACTTTAGTAATTTAGAAAGTTTGCTAATCCAAATTAAAGGTAGTTTTACACCCTTTTTGAAATAGTTTTTATTTTAAGTGTACTTTCCCAACATCCGGGAGTTAAATATGAGTTTGATTGTGTTTCTCAAATATTTTCGATTAATACGAAAAAACTTTATCCCCTAACTAACACACAGACGTTCAAAAGTCATCTTTGAACTTTTATTTTAAAATCATCTAAAACCAAATACCATAATAAAACCATACATCGCTTGTTTATGATGAAATACGTGTGTTTTTCATACTCTTTCAAGACAACTTTATTGATTTTAAAAACAAATTTTAGATGAATTTTCCTTTTTTTAAACATTTTCTTTTTTTAACATCTCCTTAATCATTGTTTACTTTAAAAAAAGTCGACAAAAAACCATTTTTGTTTTACGTTCAGCATCCTCCTTTTCCGTGTTAAAAAAAATAACTCAAAATTTTACTCACGTGTAAGAGAGTTTTAGATGAAGTAGCTAGAAAATACTTGAAAACCAGCAACAGTAAATAGAAGTGACTGAATGAATGACTGATGTATATAAAAAAAAAATTGTTGCTATTCATAAAGCGTGCCAAGCATATCAAATACTTACTTAGACACTATGTACTTATAACCTACACACACAAATCTTAAACTCACACAAGCACACACAGCAACAGACAGATAAAACGCATACACACGAAAAATATAATTTCCGTTTATATCATTCCTTGAATTTAAATGCTTTTTATTGCTTTTAAAGTAGATATTGAAATTGTTTTAAAACTTTTTAATGATATTTTTTTTTAATAAAATATCATTTAAAAAAATTTCTTAACTTAAAACCAAATAAATACAGTCGAACCCGGTTATAACGAACACCGAGGGACCAGTCAAATTAGTTCGTTATAAGCGAAGTTCGCTGTAAGAGGGGTATATTTTTTATCAACCTAGTTTTATTTCCAAAAATATATATCCAATTTTGTTTTATTTGATGTGTTTTAGATAATAATTTACTTATTGAGAAGAAATCAATAAAAATATAAATAAATTCTATGAAAATTATTTCATAATCCAAAAAATTCCAACCTTATGTTAGTTTGATAAACATGATTGCCAAACATTAAAAAATATTTAAGGGAGTTCGTTATAAAAAGGTAAATATACATGAAATTGTGTTCGTGGGACCATAATAAGCAGTTCGTTTTAACCGAGGATTCGTTATAACCGAGTTCGTTATAAAAGAAGTATTTTGTGTGAAAATTTATGCTAAAACGTCGGGACTTTAGAATTAGTTCGTTATATCTGAGAATTCGTTATAACCGAGTTCGTTATAACCGAGTTTGACTGTATTATTAGTTTTTTTTTTTCAAGGACTCTGAAAAAGTTGGTCTTTTTACTTTGTGGCTGTGTGCTTTTCTTATTTCACATCAAAATATTGCTAAATTTTATGCTCATTTGACCATAAAATTAGTATGTTTAATATTATGAAACATCAATGTTTGTATGTTCAGCACATACATCTATCTATGTAGCAACATTGTAAGTTACATTTTGTTTCCACATAATGTTGCACTTTTGGGGGTAAAATTTTGTATTATTTTATTGCCACATTTAAGATTGAAGTTTATTTGTACTATTACCAATGCAATGCTAACAAAAGAGTTGAGGTTTTTCTAAAAATTTTAAAAGTTTTTATTAGCAAAAATATTTTATTTGAAAATTATGGTCAATTTGGGGAAAAAGTTTTCTAAATTCTTGAGAATATTTGCTTAAATTGATGAAATTTTTATGTAAAATATACCAAATATGAAAATAGTAGTGAATAAAGACAAACTTTATGCTGCTCTACGCTGTTTAAAATCAATATACGAAAAATTACTCAGAATCTGATCATTTTCCTTCACAAAAAATTTTTCAGATTCTGAAATTTTTTTATTTAAGACAAAAAAGTAGTATTAAAATTCACAAAGAAGGGGAAAAGAAGGTTCCTCCTTCGTTCGACAAGATTCACGGCGTCTTAACGGTTTATAATGTCTTTGTTTTATTATAATTATGTTTAAAGAGTGCAGTTTTGTCATTGCTTTTGATTGCCTTTGATTACACTGTGCAACAAATTTTGTGTCATCGCTTCGAGTCTCAATGACTTCAACGCCTTACAAATAAGACCATCATAAACACAAATTCGCCAAAGGGTTATCCAAAGTCAGTTCAGATTTCTTTTTTAAGGCCCACTGAAATTCATAATTTTTTTCAAAGGCGTTTGGAAAACGTAAAGAAAACTATAATAAAAACACATCTGAGCTTCAACAAATGATTTAATGTCTTCAAAAATTGTATAGCGGCTCATATCATATTAACCCGTTAACTGACATTTTAATGGGTCATTTTAGTCCTATTTCAAAAGCTAAACACAGAAGTCTAATAAAGCGTCCCTTTAAAGGATTAAAATGTTCTAGAAAAGGGATTAAATGTTCTAAAAATATTTTCCTCTTAAAATTTCACTAGGGGTTGTCAAAGGTTGACAGTTTGTGCAATATGCGCAAATTGTTTTAAAATGAACAAATATTCTGTAGAAACTATAAATATTCACATATGTATATAAAAAAACAGTTTTCATAAACAAGACAAACCGACATTTAAAATCCTACTGAAGATGACACTAACTGGGGTGTTTGAAACCGGTATAGGAAATACCAGAAATGTCTATAATTTTTAGAAATTCAATTTTTCTTCTGCATTTTTCAACTTGAACCCTTATAACAAATATAATTAGAGACCGTGCTCGATCTGTACTTACAAAAAAAATCAATTAAGATTAATGACAAAATATGTCGCCATTAGGCACGTCTCCGAAACAGAAAAAGCAAATTCCTTCATTTGTGTCTGCAATTCCAGATCATGTTGGTAACCCTTGCAAAACAATGTAAGAGACAAAAAAGTTGAAAGAAAGTATGAAGTTAGGTTGAGATTGCTAGAAATAGAATTGTAGTGTTGAAAACTGTCAAAATTTATTCTGTAGAAACTATAAATATTCACATATATAAAAAACAGTTTTCATAAACAAGACAAACCGACATTTAAAATCCTACTGAAGATGACACTAACTGAGGTGTTTGAAACCGGTATAGGAAATACAAGAAATGTCTATAATTTTTAGAAATTCAATTTTTCTTCTGCATTTTTTTAACTTGAACCCTTATAAAAAATAAATGTTTGTTATAATTTTTACAATGCAAATTTACTTCTAAGCTAAAAATTATATTCTGATGTGTTTTATAAAATTTTATGTTGATTCCTTTCTTTGACTACACTCTAAAAAAACGCATGTAAACTTACTATTATAAATTGGGTAAATTTTTGTCGAATAGCACGCATTTTGTGTTAATATAAGCACAAAATGCGTATAATACTTTTTACCAATTAATCAGAGCAAATTATAAATATTATCCGTTAATTCAAATATTTTACACACAAATGTGTAAATAAAATTGTTAAACAAAATACATACACACATGTTAAATAACTAAAACGCCAGACTAAAGTATAAGCTTCCGTAGCGTAGTGGTTAAGAAGTCTGCTTTCAAATCGGAAGGTGGCGAGTTTGATGCTGGCTGGCGCCGAATGTTCTTTTTTTTGTTGTTTTTTTGATATATTTATTTACCTCTTTTTTATTTAAATTAACCACTAGTGGTTAACTTATTCAATTTACACATTCAGAGCAAAGTTACCAAATTTATAGTAGGAGTCCAGTTTCCTACTATAAATTGGGTAAATTTCAACAAATTTTGATTAAAGTGTAATTAACCGTCTAGCTCCCGTTTTAAGGTGTAATTTATGTCCTTTTTCAAATGAAATACATCAAAAGTCTATAAAAAAGTCAGTTAGAGGGTTAACATTTTCTACAAATATTCAGTTCATCAAATTTTACTAGGAGTTGTCAAAGTAAGAAAATGCATTTGACCTATGTTTTGATATATAACAAACATTTTATTACTTGTGTCGGCGTTTTGCAAGATCATATCGGAATTTTATTCTAGAGACGGTTAAAGTTTCCCAACTTTGGCCTGTTCTTGCAACAAAGCGGTATATAAAACTATGATTTCTTTACATCTGAGGAATAAATATATTTTTTTGGAACATATTAACCCTCTAACTCCCTCTCATAACGGTATTTGTTGGCTCTATTCTAACGAATCGTAATAAAAAACACCCCGAGAGAGGGGGAGGATGGCGATAAAATGTTCTACAAAAATGTTGCACATAAAATTTTACTATGTACGTTAGAGCACCCCAAAGACCAAAAATTTACACAAACACCAAAAAATAGTTATGAAGTTAAGAATTATCTACATTACTTGCAATTGTAGAAGTTTGATTTCCCTGAGGTTGTCTCAAAATTTGCGAACAATCTCCACCAGATTGTGATTTAGACAAATTTCCTTCACGTAGAGTCAACGGCATTATTGTTCCTTGTATTGGAGTCACCAAATTGAAGAATTAAAAATTTTTTTTTATAAAATTAAATAAAAATTTAAATACAAAACAACTTCAAATTTTAAAACAAGAATAAAGAAAATTTTTGACGAATAGAAAAAATTTTAAAATTATAAAATCACAGAACCATTGATTAATATAAAAGAAATTAACTCAAATTAAAGGCAGTACTTACACTACAAATAGATCAAGAAGAAAATTTAATTTCTAAAAATTATAGACATTTCTGGCAATTCTATACCGGTTTCAGACAGTTCCAGTTAACCGTCATCTTCAGTAAGATTCAAATACCGGCTTGTTTCGCTAATGGTAATCGATTTTCTTATACATGAATTTATTCTTAAATACGACGAGAATCGAACCTTGGATATTTTTTGTCATATTCATACCATTAACAATACTGATTGGCAGACACTTTAGCCTACACAACCACTGGATTGTTAGAATATGTTGTGGACAAATAACTGTTTTGTGTTTAACTATTGTTTTGGTCTATATATTAATATTAATAGCGGCTTTTCGCCGTTCACATCCCCCCCCGGTATTTGTCATTTAAAAAAATATTAAAAAATAAACAATTTATTTAACAGGCTTTAACTTAATTTCCAATCATGTTTTCATTTCAATCCATTTTTTTATTAACCAGTTAAATCAATTAATGCAATTCACTCTGTAAATATTTTAACAGAACATTTAAATTGATAAATGTCTGTGTGTGTGTTAAACTGATAAATTTTTAAATTGCAATTTTTTTGAAATGTCATGTTAAATATTAATGTTAAACTAAGATCAAAAAGTAAGTTTCAATTTTAAAATTGAAGCAGCAGTCGTTAAATTCACAGTCGGCAAAAAACTCAACCCTGACATACTGTTGACTCTCCCTTAATAAAATTGCTGACATCTTCATACAATTTTTCCAAATGTCCCTAATGACATGTCAGCAGCTGGTCAGCTGTTGTTTTAACGAATTGTTGGTGGTCACCGATACTGGTGGACACGGCTGACCAACTGCTGACATATCATTGGTGACATTTTGGAAAATTGTATGAAGATGTCCCCAATTTCATAAAGGGAGAGTCAACAGTATGTTAACTGTGATTTCATTTTGCCAACTGGGTCATTTAAATAGTTGACATATAAATCTATACTCCTCACACTTTTTGAACATAGTTTAAGTTTGACTCTAGTAAATTGTTGTGTTATATTAAATGTTTTTTTCAATATTGATATATCATCATCATCATAGTCATTATTATTATTTACACATACAATAAGCCTTGTAAAAGCAATTTTAGCAAACATTTTAACATGAATGGTTTATGTGGTAAGATCAGATGATATAACACTTTTATTATGCTTTCATATGTGACACTATACCCAATACTAACCATGCTGTATAGTATATAAAGTACTCATGCTATATTAAATAAGTGATTGTGGTCAGAGATGTGCAAAGAAATTTCTTTGTGGGGGGTCACTACAACATTTTGTTTAAATGTTTTAGCTGTGTCAATTTAAAAATACCCTATTTATGAGACATCTGTCCAAGTAGCCAAAAAATATGCTGAAAATACACCAGTTGTAATGCTTTAAAAAATCTGTTGATTTAAAATCTCGGATTTAAAAAAAAAACAAAAAAATTTTTTGATATTTAAAAGGGACGTTTGTATCGTAGCATTAATTTCAAATATCAGGTCAATTTTTTTTTTGAGAAATTTTTCGTACACTCAAAAAAAAACATTGTAAGATTACAAGAAAAACTTGTTACTTTTTTTGTTTGCTACCTCCTATTTGACAAAAATTCCTAGTAATTTTACGAGATGTTTAACAATAATTTTGTAATTTTACAAGGTTTTACCAATAAAATTGTAAATTTAAAAATTTTTTGACACAATAAAATTTACAAAGAGGTTTCGTAATTTTACTAGATTTTTTGCTACCTCCTATTTTAAGAGAATTCCTAGTAATTTTTCAAGCTTTTAACCAATAATTTTGTAATTTAACCAGCTTTTTACCAATAAAATTGTAAATTTACAGTTTTTTGCCGCAATTAAAATTACAAGGAATTCTCGTGAATTTGCTAGATTTTTTTTTGTAAAATTATCTTGAAAATTTGTAAAATTGCAAAAAAGAATTGTAAAATTTCGAAAAAAAAATTTAAATTTTGATTTTTTAAAAAACAAGGAAAACTGTTAAATATTTGTAAAATGGGATTACGAGACTTTTCCTAGTAATTTGAAAAAGTTTTTTTTTTTGTGTGTTTACAAAAAGTTTCCGATTCAAAAAAAAATTTTCCTGCAGAAAAACTCATATTTTTATACCAAAATTGTCACGTCCACAGCAATTTTTGTCTTTATAATTATAATATTATAATAACAACTTCCAGATATACAGATATATTTTCACAAAAAATTTCGAATTTAGTAACATTTTTCCTTTAAAAATATTCAGATTTTGGATTTCCCCTCCCCAACCCTTTAAAAATTATAGACCTTTCTGGAATTTCCATACATAAAATTTATAATTCTGAGATATTTTTCCTTCGGAGGTGCTGAGGAATTTTTTTTATAGAAAAATTATCAAATTATAGACAATTTTGCCAACGAAGTTCTGATATTTATTTTCTATAGAATCTGAGACATTTTTTCTATAGAAAAAGTCTCAGATTCTGAGACATTTTTTCTATAGAAAAAGTCTCAGATTCTGAGACATTTTTTCTATAGAAAAAGTCTCAGATTCTGAGACATTTTTTCTATAGAAAAAGTCTCAGATTCTGAGACATTTTTTCTATAGAAAAAGTCTCAGATTCTGAGACATTTTTTCTATAGAAAAAGTCTCAGATTCTGAGACATTTTTTCTATAGAAAAAGTCTCAGATTCTGAGACATTTTTTCTATAGAAAAAGTCTCAGATTCTGAGACATTTTTTCTATAGAAAAAGTCTCAGATTCTGAGACATTTTTTCTATAGAAAAAGTCTCAGATTCTGAAACATTTTTTATAGAAAAAGTCTCAGATTCTGAGACATTTTTTCTATAGAAAAAGTCTAAGATTTTGAGAAATTTTTTCTATAGAAAAATTCCCAGATTCTGAGACATTTTGCCTATAGAAAAAGTCTCAGATTCTGAGAAATTTTTCCAATAGAAAAAGTCTTAGATTCTGCGACATTTTTTCTATAGAAAAAGTCTTAGATACTGAGACTTTTTTTATAGAAAAAGTCTCAGATTCAGAGACATTTTTCTATAAAAAAAAGTCTCAGATTCTGAGACATTTTTTCTATAAAAAAAGTGTGAGATTCTGAGACAATTTTTCGATAGAAAAAGTCTCAGATTCTGAGACTATTTTTCTATAGAAAAAGTCTCAGACTCTGAGACATTTTTTTTATAGAAAAAGTCTCAGATTCTGAGACATTTTTTCTATAGAAAAAGTCTCAGATTCTGAGACATTTTTTCTATAGAAAAAGTCTCTGATTCTGAGACATTTTTTCTATAGAAAAAGTCTCAGATTCTGAGACATTTTTTCTATAGAAAAAGTCTCAGATTCAGAGACATAGAAAAAGTCTCAGATTTAGAGACATAGAAAAAGTCTCAGATTCTGAGACATTTTTTCTATAGAAAAAGTCTCAGATTCTGAGATATTTTTTCTATAGAAAAAGCCTCAGTTTCTGAGATATTTTTTCTATAGAAAAAGTCTCAGATTCTGAGACATTTTTTCTATAGAAAAAGTCTCAGATTCTGACAAATTTTTTTCTATAGAAAAAGTCTCAGATTCTGAGACATTTTTTCTATAGAAAAAATTTCAGATTCTGAGATATTTTTTCTATAGAAAAAGTCTCAGATTCTGAGAAATTTTTCCAATAGAAAAAGCCTCAGATTCTAAGTAATTTTTCCTATGGAAAAAGTCTCAGTTTCTGAGACATTTTTCCTATAGAAAAAGTCTCAGATTCTGAGATAACTTTCCTACTGAAAGATTCTCATATTTTTCATATAGAAAAAATTTAATATTCCAAGACATTTTTCCTAAAGAAAAATTTGGAGGTTTTTAGTTTTCTTTTTATAAAAAAAATCTTCAAATTATTTGTGTTTCTCTTTTTTTCCCCCACTTTCCATTACTTTCCTAACTTATATTTTTCCCCTTTTTTCCACTGGAAATTTTTCTCAGGTTGTATGAAAGGGTCAAAGGAAAGACATTTTGAGATATTTTTTTTTGTAAATTCTTGAACGTAAAAAAACCGCCATTTTTTTGCAAAATTCAAATAGCGATATCTTGCAAAATATTCGTGTGTCGTCGCAAGACAGATTTTTTAAAAATTTTATTTTTCAGCTTCAAAAAGATTACCGGTCGAAAAGGGTTTGTTTAATCCGATTAGCCTCAAATTTGAACCAAATAAGTTTAAGGCCTAGAAGAACAAAAATTTCTCCGGACGTTTAAAATCAGAAGAAAAACATTTGTGCCATACAAACAAAATTCCAGTCTAATTTGTTTTAACTAGAGACCAAATATAACAGTTATATATGGGGAATTCCATGTGAAATCGGACACTTTGAAAAACTTTTTTTTTAGATTTTCCCAATTTGTTTACAGTTTTTAGTACCCTTCGAAAACTCCTTCGTGGTAAATTTTCAGATTTTTTTGATGACCCGTTCAAAAGATATCGAATTTTTAAAAATTGGTAGTTTGTTCCTTTACTCAAATTTCTTTTAATCATAACTTCTTCAATAATGGCCCGAATTTCAAATTTTTTTTTTTTCAAAATTTTTGTTTTTTTACGTACTTTCTAAAAAAAAATCCCAAAAAATTCTTAAAAGCGCTCTAGTATGCGATTTTTAAGTTTTAAAATTTAAATCTCATTTTTGAAAATGTTTGTACTCTTCGATTTTTTTGAAATTTTTTTGTGTAAAACTTCTATCAATTCTACAAATTTTTTGCCCAGGAAGATCGTGGGATAACGATTATTACTATTTTTTAAAATTTTTTGAAAAAAATTTACTGTAATTTTTCAATCTTAAAATCATTTCTACTGCTCCAATGGTGCGTCATTGAGGGGTCCTTTATAAGACCAACCCCCATTAATTTTTACGTCTTAACATTTCCTTGGAACAAACTAATACCCTATCTCCAATTTCTAAGGGGACTCCCACACAAAACGACATTTTTTAAAATTTGTTCCAACCGCTTTAACTGCCCTAATAGTGCCCTTAGAGCAACAAAATTTATGACCGACCCACAATATTTTTTTAGTCCAAGCAATTTCTCTGAACACACCTACCCTCTATCTCTAATTGTTAAGGCGGTCCACATACAATTTTTTTTATTTTTTGAAAATTTGTTTTATTTCATCAGCTTTCATTTTTGAGGGTAGGTGTTTTCAGAAAAAATGTTTGGATTAATGAAATATTAGCCACCCTAAGGGCAGTTTGAGCGGTTGGAGCAAATTGAAAAAAAAAAAGTTTCATTTCGTGTGGGAGCCCCCTTATAAATTGGAGATATCGTATTAGCTTGCTCTAAAAAAATGTTAAGGAATAAAAATTAATGGGAGTCGATCTTGCTTTTGACACCTCTATCGTGCATCATTGAGCAGTAGACCTGATTTAAAGATTGCAAAATTACAATAAGATTGCTTCAAAAAATCTTAAAAAATAGTAATAATGTTTTTTCCTACGTTCAAGAAATTCAAAAAAAAAATATCATAAAATATCTGTCCCTCGACCCCTTTATAGAGATCGAGACAAACTTTTACCTAAAATAATTTTAGACAAAGCCGATCGATTTTTTTTTTTTTTAGAAAATTTTAACCAAAAACTCTAAATTTTGATCGAAGGGTGCCATAGAATAAAATGGTCTGATTTTTCTCAAATTAAGTTTAAATTAAAGTTTTTCTTAAGGTCTATGAAATAGTGACTGAAAAAAAAATGATACTTAAAAAAAAAAACGTCGTTGGGCGCAACTCGTTAAAATTATCGGATTTTGTTTAAGTTAAGGTTAAATGGAAGACTGTCTCAAGGTCTATGAACGGGTAAACCGAAAGAAAGAAATTTAAATGTTTCTAAATTTCTTGAACGTAGGAAAAAACCATC
Organism: Pegoplata infirma; assembly: GCA_963921195.1. Taxonomy (NCBI): domain Eukaryota; kingdom Metazoa; phylum Arthropoda; class Insecta; order Diptera; family Anthomyiidae; genus Pegoplata; species Pegoplata infirma. Next base: position 39,684,380 of record OY992536.1, read on the forward strand.
GGTTTTTGCAAATTTCAAATAGCGTTTAAAGAGTTCGACTGGTTTTAATTTTTTTTCATATTCCTGTTCAGCGCATTAAAATAATAATTGTGTATCGTCGCAAGATATATTTTTTTTTTTTAATTTAAAACCCCAAAACCTTGTCTGTTTTTTGCCTAGAAGAATAAAAATTTTCCCTGAAGTTTGAAATTAATAGTCTAATATATGTAAGCCTTTTTAATTTATCCTTCCCCTGCATACGCTCTTTAGTGTGGTATACTTTTTTATGCATTTTGTGGTTTCATCATCATTTATGTGTTGATAATATGTCTGAAACCAAAATAAAAATAAAATCAAACTGTTGAAGTTTTAGAGTATATAAATAAGGAATAAAAGTATGATTTGAAAAAATATTAGTGGGGAGAAATTTTTAAAAAGCAGGCGAAGACAATTTATCAAAAAAATATGAAATTTCAATACAGGCGACTAAAATTAAAATTTCAGCCCTCACCAACAAGTATGCATGTTTGTTCAATTTTTTTTTGCAATTACATCCCAACAGATATCAAAATTGTATAAGAGAACTTGATACATTTTTGTGGCAACAAAAATGTTTTTAAGTATTTTATGTATGTTGTGGTAATTTATTGAAATGTGTCAACAACTATATTGGGAAATCTGTCAAAAATTTTGTTTCGAAATTTAATAGCATCGAAAGTAGAAGGAAAAAGTCTAAATATAATGATAAATCGTTTAAACTTGTTTTAAATGCCATTGATGGGTATTAAAGTAGAAGTGTAAATGATTGCTTTTTATTTTAAAATTTTTGGCTAAAATGTTACAGGTCAAAAGAAAACAAATAGGTATAACATATTCATTTTGTTTGGCAGCAACCAACTGAAAAGATGGATTAAATACTTTTGACATTTTAATTTTGTTGAACATTTGGATTATGATTTTGGGTGAACTTTTTCAAATATCCTCACACAAGGAAAATTTTAGGCAAAAAAGGAAACATGATAACTAGGGATGAGATTTCCATGCAAATGCATGTTTTTTGTCGATAGTCTAAAAACGATATCGACCAATTATCTTTCCGAATCAAGGAATCTGCGTTAAAATGGCATCGATTTGTTTTTGCATATTTTTGCATATTTTGATGAAAATGCATATTTTTGAATATTTTGGGTTTAAATGCATATTTTGTGCATATTTCCAAGTTTTAAGTGCATATTTTTGCTTGTTTTGGCATAAAATAGCAAAAGCACAGATTAAAATTCATTTGTTTTAAAAACTATTTTAAATTTTAAAATTTTCTTTTGAAAATAAGATTTTTTTTTATTTTTTTTTTCAATTTTATTTTAGAGATTGTCTTAATTTCAAAAAAAATCTAGCTTACATAAAGTTTTAAATGTTACTATTTAAACCCGGTGTTACTTTTTTGCTTTTTAAAAAGTTTTTCCTATGAAAACAAGATTTTTATTGCACACATTTGAAGCAGTCCACTATTATTTATTATCTTATTTTTATTAATTACACTCATTTTCATAAATATTAGTTTCAAAAATCATTTTATTTTTAACGTAAAGCAATATAAATGCAACTCTGCATTTATTTTGAATTTAACGGTCATTGCTGACTTTATTTTTATTTACTTTTTTATACAACAATGTTTCTTTGTTATTTCCACTACTAATTTTTACTACTATGTTATCGTGAGCGTTTAGAATTGCTATAAAAGGAGCAGCGCTTGCGTATTAAAATCAATTATCTTTCTGAGTTCAACAAGTCAAGTTGCTTTGTCCAGACAAATGTCAGGACGGGCGCTTTTCTTATAAAAACAAAGAAAATATTTAATTAATAAACAAAGTTTATGTTTTATATTTCAACCAAAGTGTATTATTTCATGAATAAGTATAATCTTAGAAATAAGAATACTTCACATTTTATTTTTTAAGTGCATATTTTTGGGTTTTTTAGTGCATATTTTTAATTTTTTTAGCGCATATTTTCGATTTTATAGTGCATGAAAATCTCATCCCTAATGATAACATAATAATGTCTTATGGCAGGTGTCTAATTTTAAAAATGATGCAGGACGCCACTTCAACCGACCAAAAAAAAAAAAAATAAGAATTCCTGTTGTCATTTTCCTAAAACCAAAAACGGTTTGTAACTTTGATTTGTAACTTGGATTAACCTGCTGGTGAATAAATATGTTTTTTACAAGCTAGTGAATAAAGCGTATCATAATTATTTTTCAACAAATTTTTTTTTACATTTAAATTTATTTTTTATAATTTTTTTATTCTTTCATCAATATTTTTTTATTCAAATATTTTTTTCATCAACCTTTTTTTTCATAAAAAAAAATTTCATCAACAATCTTTTTTTCTTGAACTTCGTTTTTTCGTAATTTTTTTTTTCATCAAATTTTTTAATTTTTTTTTGGTGAATAAAAACGTTTTTCACCACCTGGTGAATAAAGCGTAACATAATTATTTTTCAACAATTTTTTTTTTTACATTTACATTTAAATTTATTTTTTTTTTTTTTTTATTAACATTTTTTTCATCAACCCATTTTTCATAAAATTTTTTACATCAAAAATCGTTTTTTGTTGAATTTTTGTTTATTTTTTTTTTTTCATCAATTTTTTGTTCAACAAAATTTTTTTTCATAAAAATTTCGTCAATATTTTTTTTATTTTTTTACATAAATTTTTGTATCCAATTTTTTTTTTAATTTTTTTCATTAAAACTACTTTTTAACAATGTCTAAATTTCTGACATAAAAATGTTCCATTTGTTTAACAAATGAACAAAATGTAAAAACACTTTTTCGTACTTAAGTAATACACTCATTTAGCAAATTTACAGCCCTTTTTGGTTTGGACAGCATCTTGCTTTCCACAGACAGATGATCAGGTGTATATAGCTAGAGTGTCTTAAAAATGGATCAATAAAAAATATCCTTAATGAAGTCCTCGAACGATATTTCAATTCGTTTTGCATGGAATGCCAATAGAATATAACGTTATTATTTTTTTTTTAATTTGCTTTGAGAAGTACTCCCGAATCTTCAGAAAAACATTATCATGATTTAATGTGTTGGGAAAGATAAAAAAATTCGCAGGCATTTTTGTCACCAGCTGGTGATTTTTTTTTTTTATTTAACAGCAGGTTAAATATTATCAAGTTACAAAGCCAAAACCATTAAATCTTGAAAATGTTTTTCAGAAGATTTGCGTGTACTTGCCAAAGCAAAGTTTTTTTTAGAAAAAATAACGTTATTTGCCATTCTATTCAATACGAATTAAAATATCAGTCGAGGACCCCATTAAGTTTATATACTATTGATTCATTTCTAACAAGGGAAGTATCTCAACCCTTATGAACCGATTTGCATGAAACGTAAAATATTTATAAAAGAGACAATTCTAAGGTTGGGGTGTCTCGGCTTATCGGCCATATCGCGGATTTAGGGGTTCAAAACTTGGGTCAAAAAATGGCGAAAAAATTGAAAATGTGTAAATTTTGGGGGGGTATTTATATCAAAAGATTGACCTACAATGTCCATATGAATATGAAATAATCTTTATTAAATTTAAGTCGACATGTATTTTTCCTCTAGAGGATATTCCTGTTAGTTCGGGAGTTATCGAAATTTTCCCGGATGTCCACATTGTTTCATAAGGGGACAACGAAATTTTGAAACACTGATATGGCTGAAAAGCCGAGACACCCCAAACTTAAAATCTTCTCTTTAATGTATATTTTAAGTTTCAGGCAAATCGGTTCATAAGGGTTGAGATACTTCCCTTGTAAGACAAACTATCTACATATATCCGTCCATCTGTATGTAAAAAGCAAGATGCAGTCCTAACCTAAAGAGCTGTCAATTTGGTAAATGAGTGATTTACTTACGTGCAAAAAAGGTTTTTTTTTACATTTTCGAGAGTATATATTATTCGGCACAGAAGAATTTAACACTCTCACTTGTTTTTTGTACATTTGTTAAAAAAATGGAACATTTTTCTGTCAAAATTTTAGATTTGGTGAAAAAGTAGTTTTAGTGAAAAAAATAAGAAAAAATATTAAAAGAAAACTTTTTTATGAAAAACAAAATTTTGATAAAAAAAAATTTTTGGTGAAAAAAAAATATTTTTGATGAAAAAAAGTTTTTGATGAAGAAAAAAAATTTTATGAAAAAAAAATCTTGATTAAAAAACAATTTCATGAAAAAAAATTTTGATGAAAAAACAAAATGACGAAAAAAAGTTTTTGATTAAACTTACATAAAATACCAAGGTTGGCAATCGAAACGAATAACGGTATCGATATCGGTATTGGTATCGTTTTTTATTTATTTCGGTATCGGTATCGATTACGGTATTTGAGTTGAACCGGTACGCACCGGTATTATCAAAAAAATTCTAAAAGTATAAAAAAAACGTATAAAAACTTTAAAAAAAATTGTAAAAACAAGTAGAAAAGTTAAATTCGACTTGGACGAATCCATCAATACCCTCCACAATGCCCTTCTAAAGTGATAGTTAATTTTCTAACGTGAAACAAATTAACAATTTTCATTAGAAATATTTTATTTTGAGTAAAAAACTTTTTTTAGTCATTTTTGAAAAAAAAAATTACTTTTTTTTTGAGTGTAAATTATTTTTCGAGTGTAAGTTTTTTTTGTTTTATTATAAAAATTTTTGTGAGTGACAAGAATACTTTGTGAAATATTTTCGTGACCCATCAATTTTTTTAAAGCTGGTTTAACGTTTTTTTCAACAAGTGAATTTAAGATAAAACCAATCTAAAATTCACGGTTTTCTTAATAACTTTTGAACCACTGGACAGATTTGGCGGAACGGAAAATTTATATGCCAATCTTCAGCATCCTCAGGATGCCTTTCGAAAGTTGGCGTGTTATTTTTATCTCGAAAATTTACGAAAACTAACCTAACTTTTGAAGCACTGGGCCGGTTTTGCTGGACATTTTCATATATCTTTAGTACATAAATATAACACGGTGCCCTGGAGAGGATTTAAATAAAATGTTGGTGTTACTCCAATTTTTAAGCGGATTATGTTTTTAGACTATAAAAGAAAGAAAATGAGCCAAAAAAGAAAAAAAAGTACTAGGCGCTTTTTTTTTGGCGGGCAAAAAGATGAATTTTAAAAAAACAAAAAAGAATTTATTCTTTCAAATGCATTAAAAATTTTTTATACAGATGTAAATTCATCACATATTCACTTGTCTGTGAGATTTAAATATATATGTGACATATTTTTTCAGATATGAGACTTAAAAGAATAATTTCACTATTTAGTGAGACTAAATCAAATTTCATCTTTAATTTAATGAAAATTTTAACTCTAGCAGTTACTTCACATTTAATATTGATCCTGTTTCTAGATTTTGAAGGGGGGAAGTTACCCCAACAATACAAACAAAATTTACAAAGGATTTTTGGCGAAATAAACAAAATTAAAAAAGGATATTAAGTCCATCCATAAGTTTCGCAATAAACAAATAGTCCAAACCACTTTCTGTATCTCTTTTTAAACTATTTACTTTATTTTACTCTTCCTTAGGCATTGCAAACACATTTTTAATGATTTTTACTATCGTTTTCTGATTTTTCTTAGTTTTGAAAAAACATTTTTAACAAAAAAGTATTAATTCTTTTAAAATTATATGACTCACTAAGGTCTAAACTGAGGCAACTTTGTGTTCTGCTGTCCGTCTGAGTAGTACACTGAAAACTTTTAAGAACTTACATTTATAAATAATTTACAAGGACATATTTCATTTAGTTCAAATTAATAGTGAAATTATTCTTTTAAGTCTCATATCTGGAAAAATATGTTACATATATATCTAAATCTCACTTATAAGTAAATATGTGATGAATTTACATCCGCATATACAAATTTTAATGCATTTGAAAGAATAAATTCTTTTTTGTTTTTTTGAAATTCATCTTTTTGACCGCCAAAAAAAAAAGCGCCTAGTACTTTTTTTTCTTTTTTGGCTCATTCTCTTTCTTTTATCGTCCAAAAACATAATCCGCTTAAAAATTTGAGTAACACCAACATTTTATTTAAATCCTATCCAGGGCACCGTGATAAGGCCGTATCGGTTTTTATATTTATTTTTTGTTTTAAAGTAAAAACCCCAACAAAAAAATTATACTTTGGTTGAAAACTTCCTGCTAGTATTCCAAATGCCTTCCCCGAAGTCCTGTATATATCAAAAAAATCCTTGGACACCCACATCACGGATTAAATAAAAATCGCCAAAAAAATTATACTATACAAAAGGGGTCCAGAAAGTTTCTATTGGGAGTCAAAATGTATGCATAAAAATTTCGTGAAAATCAATAATTTTCTTTTACTCTCGCATCGCGATTGAAATGGCTTTTTTTTAATTTTTTTTAATTCACGATGGGGGTGCCAAAAGATTTTTTTGATTTTTATGACACTTCGGTGAGGCATTTGGAGTACGATTTTTCATTTTCAAAAACCAAAAAATTTTCCTTCGATACCGAAGGAAAAGGTTTTTGGATACCGGTATCCGATACCAAAACTAAGTTTCGGTATTGGTATTGGTACCGTTATTAAACTTAAATGGTTTTGAAACGGATAACGGTATTGAAAAGGTATCGATTGCCAACATTGTAAAATACACTAATAAAATTACTGACAAAACATGTCGCCATTTAAAGTTCAGCGAAATTTTAATTTTTTTTTTGCTTTTTTCGGGACGAAATATTATATTAAGCCGTATTTTACAATTTTTTGTTGCTTTTTTTTGTACAAAAGATAATAAGAAGAGAAAATAAATCACGCAAAAAAAACGACTCACGCACACTCACTCACGCAATTTTTCGCGCCACTCACAATCACGTGAGTAAAAATGAAATCAGTCACACTCACGCGTGATCATGCAAGAATCACGTGAATTACGCTCTAATCTGCTCATGTGCCCATCTCTATTTAAAATCCTAATGATGGTAACACTAACTGGAGTGTTTAAAATCGGTATGAAAATACCAGAAATGTCTTTAATTTTTGAAAATTCAATTTTTCTTCTACATTTTTTCAACTTGAACCCTTATAAAAAAAAAAAAAAATGATAAAAAAAAAATTTGATGTTAAAAAAGATTTTGAAAACAAAAAATTGTGAAAAAAATTATAAAAAAAATTTGATAAAAAAAAATTTATGAAAAAAAATTTTTTTTTGATAAATAAAAAATTTGATGAAAAAAAAAATTGATGAAAAAAATACAATTGAGGAAAAAAATTAAGTTTTGTTTTTTCACCATCTGGTGAACAACGCCTTTATTCAACAGCAGTTGGGTTATTATTCAAGTTACAAATCGAAGTTGCAAGCCTTTTGGGTTTTATTAAAAATAAAACAGTATTTCTTTTTCTCTTTTTTGTTAGTCGTTAGCTTATACAGTCAAACTGAGTTGGTGTGCCGAATCATTTTTAAAATTAGACACCAGCCTAAAAATATTATCATATTAAAACCTTTTTATATCATGTTAAAACCTTTTACAACATGTCTGTCTGTGGAAATGGTGATTACGTCTAAAGTGAATAACTAAAACCTAAGATGTTTGTTGGAAGTTCTCCCGAGCAGTTCGGTATTGTATTTGAGCGATATCGGTTCAGCGGTTCAAAAGTTATGAGCGAAAATGTAAGGACACCTCAAACATTTTGGTACATTCAACATAACCTAAAAATACAAAATGCTTTAATTCGGCTGCTGGTTGACATATGTGAACATAATTGAACACCGAATGGTATTTAAACAAGTACAAATATATTTTTTGACAAAAAAAATAAAAAAATCGGGGTTTTTTTTACCAAATTTTTTTTTCGCGGAAATTTTTTTTTTCAAAAGTAATTTAATTTTTAATGAAGTTTTTTACAATAATCTTTTAGAAATTGTGGAGGGTATCAATAAATTGGGCAAGGCCGAATTTAACTTTTTTACTTGTTTGTTTTAAGGAGCTGAATATTAGAAACAAAATAAATACACATTCCAAACTTTGTTTCACAACACTCAAAGTAATAATCCTGTAAAATACTTTGTAAAATTTCCTTAATCTCAATTCAACAGATAATTGGCAGAGTATTCTGTTAAAATACAGATTTAAAGAAAATACTTTGAATACAGAGTTTCATCTGTTATATTACTTTTAACTTTATAATCTTAATTTTACAGATAATTAACAGAGTTTTCTGTTAAAATACAGATTAAAGCGAATTAATCTGTATTTTTTATAACCAAAAAAACTAAGTTTTATCAGTATTTTTACTTATTTCTATGTCATCTTAATTTCATAGTTAAAAACTAAGTTTTCTGTGAAAACACCAAAATTTTATCTGTCCTTTTTTTTAAAAAAAAGTTAAAAAAGTACCAAAAAAATTCTTTTTAAAAATCTTATAAATATTTTACAAAATAACATGAATTTTACAAAATTCTGTAAACATACAGAGTTTTTTTCTGTAAAATTTTGGTTACATCACATGCATTTTACAAATGTATGTAAATTTACAAAGATTTTCTTTGCTAAATGGTGGTTTATTTAACCAATAATTTACTAGAAACTCTGTAAATTAACAGTTATTTTTTTGTCAAAATCATTTTACAGAGTTTCCAAAAAATGTTGCTAGCTGGGAAAGTGATGTGTACTCTGTTAAATTAGTGGAGTTTTTCTGTAATTTAACAGAGTTATTATTTTGAGTGTATAAAACCTAAATTAGTCAAAGGATTGAACAATTTAAAATCAAATATTTTTAAGTGTTAGCTCTTATTTGGCATCAATTAACAAAATTTTACCTCCATGAATTAGGTTTTTTGACTTTGCCGAAAATTTTATTTAAAATGATTCTTGTCATTAGTAGTCACCCTCTTGTTGCATAAGGAACGCTTTCAAAATTTACATCCTTGTAATTGTTTGCTTAACAAAAAACACGATATTCTCTGGATGATTATAATATTATTTTCTTAAAAAAAATTTGTTTAAAGAATTCTTTTCATAATATTAAGATTTTAATTTTGCATAAGTAATATTTTGTATTAACATAACAAAAGAGAAACAAATCAAATTTAATTTACAACTCAACAAATATTTGTCAAATATTTACAAGTTGTTCTACTTGCCTTTTTTAAATAAACAGAACAAAAAAAAATAAATAATTGTGTAACAAAACTCCCTTGTTTGTATATTTATTTTTAACAATTCCCTTTGAAAGTTTGAACAGAATAAACACGGTTTGGCATCTTTGAAACAAATTTGACAGTTATTAAATGTGTTATTAATGGATTTTTTAATTTTCAAGACGGTTGTTTTAGATTCTCTCTTTCTGCCTCAAGCGCTATCATATTTTTATAAAAATGTCGACTTGATTTTTTTGGAAGTTATGCCGTCGCAGTGTTGCTTTGAACCAAGCTGTTCAATGCCGTCGCCTTGCCGTGCTTGTTCTGTTTAGGCTCTAAAATATTATTTTTTTGTGTTTTCAAATGGAAAACAGTAAAACTTATTTATAAAGCAAAAGTTTAGTTTTGTTTTCTTCCTTTAAATATAACTTTTTCTCAAAGTTTTATTTTGAATTTTTTTTTTGCTAATTTTTTGCTTATTTTTTTATAATTTTATATATTTTTATTCAGTTATTTAGTTTTCTTTATAACGTTCTACTTTTTTTTCGTCAGCTCCTTCTTGTATTTTTTTTTTTTTTATTAAAAAAAATATGTATTCAAATGTTATTAATTCATATTTACTTATAGCATCAAGCTTAAGAAAACATCAGAATATCAAAACAAAATCTGTAAAAAATGTAAAATATATTATGTGAAAAAGAAAAAAATTGAAATCCTGAAATCAAAAGGATGCTTCTTGTCTTGTTATAAATATAAAAGTCGACGAGTATCAGGGTATTATAAAAAACACATACTAACGAACATAAAAAACTGTAAAATTTTTTTTAAAAAAATATTGTAAGCAAAAGATTTACTACAATGTCAACGATGCTTGTAAAAAATTCTATTTACTTTTAAGTACATACTTTGTGTTGTATACATACTTATGTATACACGAATATATAAAAGCATTTGATATAATAATATTAATATTTAATCTACATGTAGATTTGATATTTTATTTAAATAAAAAATATGTTTTATTTAAAAAAATTTTTAAATATAATATTTTGAGTAAGTTTATTCTAGCTCGAGGTCATTATTTTCTTTACTAATTAAACTATAACATATTTTGAGGATGTTTATTCTGGCTCGAGGTCATTTTTTTCTTTACTAATTAAAACCATGATATTCTCATAGCATAATTTTCAAGAAAATTATTTTTTTGTTTTAAATTTATTTATGTTGGTCATTTTTGCAAGACTTAATCGACACGTGTTTCGGAATTTGTCAAGATTCCATTGTCAAGATTATTTAGCAAAAATAGAAACGATTTACTACAAAGTAGCAAACGAGTCTAATGACAAATCGTTTGTGCACAAACTAGAATATTAATACATATTCGCCTCTAATCACAATGAGAATTAGAAAAGCGAAGAAATTGTACCATACTAATAAGGCAACAATTGTCAATAACCAACAAAAATATTTAAAACAGTTTTACATACGATAGTCCATTGGACTACAACAATATGTTTTTTTGTGTTTTTGTTGTGAGAAATACTCCATATTAGGGTTATTCATCACATGGCGTGCCAACAATTATGTTCAAATTCTGATTAATTTTTATTCAAAAATAAAAATTGTTTTATTCGACCTTTAAAATATTATATTTTGAAGACCCGTGTAAAAATGATTAGATATAATTGGATCTAATAAGATGTGATTATATCTCGTTATATATGAAGTTAGATGCAATTATATCTAACAAGATATGATATATCTATCACTATATATAACGATATCTTGCATTATATATGGTTACATTATGAGTAATATTCCATTATATCTGTCAGATCTGAATCTAATTTTATTACAACTTTTTACGAACATTATTTTGTTCGCTCGTGTAATGAACATCCCTAATATAATAAAAATTGCTTATTATTTAAAATTTTTGCAATTATCAAAATTTTCCGTTTTGTTTACTTTTATTATTTTTTCTGTTTTCAACCAGTTTTGTTTCAAAACAAAATTTAATTTGTTTGAATTTGAAATTTATTTCAAAATAAAAAAACAGAAAAAATATTGCCCTAAAATCATTTATTGTCGTTAAAACAAAAAACCTTTATATTTCTTCATAAAGATGTTCAAATTTTCAAATAATCAGGAGATAGGATACAATAAAGATGGAGATAAATTTTATCACTATTAGAGGCAAGTTAAAATTATTAAAAGTAAACAAGATATTGGTTTGTTTTCTGATCTTACTATTGCTTTCTTTTTTCAAGCTCTTTTCTGCAAAAGAAACAATCAAAGGCATGGCACAATAATACCAGGTAGTATTATTAGAATTTGCTGTCAATAGCGTCCACCTCTTAAATTCAAAATTTTAAAAATATAAATTTAAATAAATAAAAAAATCAAAACAGTAAAAATTATAAACAATAGCAAACAACAAAATAAACAAGAAATCCCATCAGACAATTTGAAAATATCTTCCAAAAAGTGGTTATGTTTAAGCACGTAGACAAAACTTTAAGCCACGGTTTTAGACAAATGGGTTAGTATCTACAATAGGAACGCAGTTTTTGCAATAATAACCATTTTCGTCAATGAAAATCGATTGAAAATCTTCCTTTTATTTATTTGTTTGTTGGGTTGGTTTATTATTTCAGGTTGTTGAAGCCAAGGGGTTTTATGTTTGTTTACATATTTTTGATTACTTTTTCTAATGATAGTACCGTTATAGTTTTACAATGAATCAAAGGATGTTTTCATTCGTAATTTAATATTGCCTCGTGCAATTGTGAAAAACGCAACTTTGGATTACATGGATTTTATTCGAAGCATCAAACAAATTTCCAGAGAGGGAATGAAAACCCTGATGTCTCACGTTTGTAAGACTTGCGTGTATAATTTTCATTGCTTTCAAGATAGCCGCATTTTTACTGCGTCATGCATTATCAAATCGGACTGCATAAATATGGAATATTTTTGGAAGCGTGCTAAATTTTTTAAAAGTGGACTAGAATATAATATAAGGCATTGGATTTGCCTTAAAAAAGCTTATTTCATTCAACGAGAGCAGATAGATGTAAAAAGTGCGGAAAAGTTTATAATCTAAATCGTAATTTCCAGTTATTTAAATTCATTTATTTATTAATATTTTTCAGTTCTTTTTAATGAATATAAATAAAAGTTTCAAACTAAGTTGAAATTTATTAAAATTTTTTAATGTTTTGAATTTGTTAGTAAAACTTTAGCAAGATAAATAATTTTAAAGACACGAGCCGTGTTAACGTACACGCAAAAAACACTTACACTTATTAGCCAAGTTTTTGTGTAAAATACAACCCAACAAGTTCTTTTGCGTAACTTATCCAATTTTTTAGAACAAAAAATTGGTTAACATACGCAAAAGCACTTGGTGGGTTGTGTTTTACACAAAAACTTGGATAATAAATGCAAGTGTTTTTTGCGTGTAATATATAAATTTTTTAGATTGGATCAAATTACAGTCTATCTAATTGTATTAGTTCTGATCTGATAAGATATGTTTAGATCCGAGATTTGTCCCCATTTCTCGGATCTAGCATATCAAATTATATCTGGTATTAGATATAGTATACCATCTGATTATATATGGTGCAATATCAAATTTTTTTACACGGGGATGTTTATTCTGGCTCGAGGTCATTATTTTCTTTACTAATTAAAACCATGATATTCTCATAGCATAATTTTCAAGAAAATTATTTTTTTTTTTTTTAAATTAATAAAAATTCTGATTAATTTTTATTAAAAAATAAAAATTGTTTTATACGACCTTTAAAATACTATATTTTGAGGATGTTTATTCTGGCTCGAGGTCATTATTTTCTTTACTAATTAAAACCATGATATTCTCATAGCATAATTTTCAAGAAAATTATTTAATTAATAAAAACATTTAATAAAAAAGGTCGAATAATAACAAAACTAAATAAATTATTTTTTTGTTTAAAAAAAAAATAATTTTCTTGAAAATTATGCTATGAATAAACATCCTCAAAATATAATATTTTAAAGGTCGTATAAAACAATTTTTATTTTTTAATAAAAATTAATCAGAAATTAAACTATAATATTACACTCTTCGACAAAATGAAAAAAAGTCGTTGAACACGATCTGGATAATATACCTTTGAAACTAGAGACGAAATGTGGTACAACTGCATTTACAGTTTTTCATTTCGTGCTCCTATTTCCTTTTAAAAGGTCTTTAAAATGTGTGTTCTAATTTTTATTAAATAAAAATTAGTTATTTATTCGACCTTTTAATTGTGCAATGAATAATTCATAATGGGGAACATGAAAAGGCCTCGAATCAGAATAAACTCTTTTTCATCGGTCTTTAAAATTTTAGAGGATTAAATTTTACAAAATATTTTTTTTTAATATTTGTACTTTTCCTAGGATGCAATTATTGATATCAAATGAAAGAGGAGGATCTCCCCTAATTTTCCTATTTTATTATTTTTACATATCTGGAAAAAGGAGATAAGTTAAGTCTATTCAAAAATGTTTCCTTTAATATCATTCAAAATTTTAAACAAAATATTTTGATTATGTTTTCACATGACTTTATTCTCATCCTTTTATTCTGATATGGCAAAATATAAAAATGTAAAAATTAGGTAAGATCCTCCTCTATCATCTGCCGTCACCAGTGTCATCCTAGGACAATTATAAATATTTCAAAATTTTACAAAATGTATCCTTTAAAACTTTGAAGTCCTTTTAAAAGGAAACAAGATCACGAAATGAAAAACTGTAAAAGCAATTTTACTCCATTTTCACTATACTTTCAGACATATATCATCCGGTTCATTTTTAATATTGGCTGTCAGACGGTGTTATCATAGATTTTCAAGGTTTTATTATATTTATTTATGTTGGTCATTTTTGCAAGTCCTAGCCGACACTTGTTTCGAAATTTGTCAGATTCCATTGTCAAGACTATTTAGCATATACGAAATCTAATAATATAAGTATCATAGGTAATTTAAATGACAAATCGCTAATGTCCAATAACGATGATATTAATTCAACTCTACCCTCATTGAGAACTAAAAGATAGAAATTGTATAATCTCTTAGTTGGATCACGAGAGTCAAACGACTAACAAAACTATTAAAACAGATTTACATATGATTTACCCATTGGATAATTCCATATTCTAGCAGAAAAGGAGGTTTATTTTGTATTTTGTTTATATCTCTCAAACTAAGCGAGATAGAGAAATTGTGTCAAAATTTTTCAAAAATAGTGTCTAAAGTTTCATTAATTTTTCTCTACCTCGCTTAGTTTTTGAGATATAACCAAAATACAAATTAAACATAATTTTGCTTGTATCTTGCGTATTTAAGATGTTAGTCGCAAATTAAAAATCTAACAAAAACCTATTGATCTTTAAGGATATGGAGGGATAATAATGACAAAAATTTCATAAATTTTGCTATATCTCGCTTAGTTTGTTAGATACAACTAAAATACTAAATTAACGCAATTTTTGTGATAGCATATGGTATTATCCAATGGGTAAATCATATGGTAATCTGTTTTAATAATTTTGCTGGTCGAGATAATACAATTTTCTTCTTTTAATTCTCAGCGAGGTTAGAGTTTAATATATATTAATATTATTGTTTGGACATTAGCGATTTGTCACTTAAATTCCCTATGCTACTTGTAGCATAAGATTGTTATATTTGCTTAATAGTTTTATAAATGGAATCTGACAAATTTCAAAACAAGAGTAAGTCTTGATAAAAAATTTTAAACCGAAAAATAATTTTCTTGAAAATTATTTTATGAGAATATCAAAGTTTTAATTAGTCAAAGAAAAATGACCTCGAGCTTAAATAAACCAACTAAAAAATATTTAAAAAAAAAAAATGTTTGAAAAAAAAGTAAAAAATAAAATACAATGAAAGAAAATGTTGGTGACAAATATGTTTGGAATTTTTTTTTTTGTGAAAAATGTGTATAAATATTTAAAAAACCATCTGAAATGTGTCATGTGCTCATAGTAATTTTTTTTTTTTTTTTAAATTACAAAAAATAATTTTTTGATGAAAAAAAAAAAAAAAAATTATGAAAAAAAGTACTTTCATAGGGCGTCAACCGATTCTTCTGAAACTTGCATATGGGAAAGAGGGTAGCAAAATAAGAGTTACATGTTTTTTGATTTTTTCTATAAGTACAGATCAAGCACGGGCTCTAATTATATTTGTTACAAGTTGAAAAAAATACAGAAGAAAACTTAAATTTCTAAAAATTATAGACATTTCTGGTATTCCCATACCAGTTTCAAACACTCCAGTTAGTGTTATCATCAGTAGGATTTTAAATGTCGGTTTGTCGTGTTAATGGAAATTGTTTTTTTATTTATGTGAATATTTATAGTTTCTACAGAATAAATTTTAACAGTTTCCAACAATACAATTCTATTTCTAACAATCTTAACCTCACTTCATACTTTCTTTCAACTTTTTTGTCTCTTACATTATTTCGCCAGGGTGTCTGGAATTGCAGACACAATTGAAGGAATTTGCATTTTCTCTTGCGGAGACGTGCCTAATGGCGGCATATTTTGTCATTAATTTTATTTAATTATTTCTGTCAGTACAAATCGAGCACGGGCTCTAATTATATTTGTTATAAGTAGAGATGAAATTTTCATGCCCTAAAAAATTGAAAATATGCGCTTAAAATATGCACTAAAAAATTAAAAATATGCACTAAAAAACCATGAAATATGGACTAAAAAATAAAATGTGTACAATAAAAATCTTGTTTTCATAGGAAAAACTTCTTGAAAAGCATAAAATAAGGCCGGGTTTAAAAAAGTTACATTTAAAACTTTATATAAGCAAGATTTTTTTTTAAATTGAGAAAATCTATAAAAAAAATTTAAAATTTTTTTTTTTTAATTAAGAAAATCTATAAAAAACATTAAAAAAAAAAATTCTTATTTTCAAAATAAATTTTTAAAATTTAAAATAGTTTTTGAAAAAAATAAATTTCAATTTGCATTTTTTGCTAATTTATGGCAAAATATGCAAAAATATGCACTTAAAAGTTGGAAATATGCACAAAATATGCATTTAAAGTCAAAATATGCAAAAATATGCATTTAAGGTCAAAATATGCATTTTCACCAAACTATGCAAAAATATGCATTTTCACCAAAATATGCAAAAACAAATCGTTGCTATTTTAACGCAAATTTCTTGATTCGGGAAGATAATTGGTTCACATCGTTGTTAGACTTCGACAAAAAACATGCATTTGCATGGAAATCTCATCCCTAGTTATAAGGGTTGAAGTTGAAAAAATGCAGAAGAAAAATTGAATTTCTAATTTTTTTTAGACACCCAATCTCACATTAAGCGGGGCAAAGGGGATTGGGAAAATGGGTTTTTTTTTAGTTTTTTGAGGTTTTTTCACATTTCTTTAAAAGAAGCTACACGAAAATTTTATACGGGTCGAAAGGTTTTTGAAGGCACTGTTGCGCTAGAAACCGCCAAAAAATAATTTAGTGGTAAAAATTTAAAATTTTGCTACTAAATTACGAAAAAAAATTCGCTGAAAACTGACAAATTTGGCGTTTTTGATTGAAAAAATGAAAAATTAAAAAAAAACCTACAAATTATTTTCTTCCACGCAAATTGACGTTTCACTAAAAAAGCGGAAAAAATTTTAAATTCTCAAGCTAAATTTAAAAAAGCGCTGAAAATCGACAAACTTGGACACTCAAAAAATTATGTCATTAACTGTTTGTAGTTTATTTTAAAAGTTTTACGTTTAGTCGTTTTTAAAAGAAAAAACATTTGTTTGATGTTAATTTTTTATTAATGACTACTTCTGTCCTTTGTTTCAAAAATAACACACTAAAATATAAAGACTTACATTAACATTTAATTTTTAAAGTCATTTATTTTTGTTTTGTAAACTTCTGATTATTCTTTAAATTTTTAATGAATTGTGTAAGTATTTTTTTTTTTTTTAATTGTTGGTATTTTTTAATGAGATATCATTAGTTTTTACCCACACAAGTAGGTTATTTTTTTTTAGAAAAAAAATTCAAAAAAATTATTTATACAAATATTAAAACATGTTTGTATCAAGTGACTTTGGCACGATGGGTAGAGTGTCTGGCCAGAATGTATTTGATTGCGGGATCGATTCCCCAAAATTTTATTAAAAATTTTTAAGAAAATATATCAATAGAAAATTGTAAAAAATAACCTACGAAATCATTAATTTTTAATGTTTTCGTAGGTTACTTTTTTGGAATTTGTTGGTAAAAATAACAGTACTATCATTAATTTTTAATGTTTTCGTAGGTTATTTTTTTCGAATTTGTTGGTAAAAATGAATGAAAAAACGTAATTTTTTAATGTTATTTATTTTAGAAAATTTTGTCAACAGTAAAAAATAAATGTTGGTGTTTGTTAAAATAAATGAATAATTACTGGGATGGTTTTCAATTGTTTATTCACTGGTTTTAAATGTTTTTTTAATTTGTTTTTGCCTACAAAATATTTTGAGTGGAGTTTTTTTATTGAAAAACAAATGAAAAATTAGAACAAAAAACTCCAAATTATTTTTTCCACAAAAATTTACTGTTTGTGGAATTCACACTTAGGGATTTTGAGTTTTTTAGGAATACTTGTTCTCCCGCTAAATCCAAACAAAAAGTTGCCAACCTCCAAGTTGGCAACAGTGTTTGAAGGCCTATACATTGGTTTACCGGTCGGGTCCATATTCGGCTTTTTTAAGTACTTTTTTTTTAAAAATATAAAAACTTTGGGGTAGTTTATTTGCGTACGACCGCCAAAATCATATTTAATAGTCTTTATTAAAATTAAGCTAACTCGTATTTTTGCATTTGGCGAAATTTCTGCTAGTTCGGGTTTTATTCGGGTTTTCCCGCAAGACTTAATTTTTTCATAAGGTGGCAACCCTGTTTAAATTTGAAATTGTTCAGCTAAAAAACAGGTAACTCTTATTTTTCTCCCAGGTGCAAGTTCAGGACAATCGGTGGGTGCCCTTTTGAAAGACCTCTCTTGTAAGTGAAAAAAAAGTTATAAAAAAAATTTTTTATGAAAAATTTTTTTTTTTTTTAGAAAAAAAAACTTTTTTTTTAGAAAAAAAAACTTTTTTTTTTTAAAAAAAAAATTTTTGATGAAAAAACAATAATTTTATCGGAAAAAATTATGAAAAATATTTGTTTTTTTATGAAAAAATTAGATTTTTATCGAAAAACATAAATTAATGGAAAAAAAATTTGATGAAAAAAAAAGAAAATAAAGTTTTGTGAAAAAAAACTAAACCTACCCTTGAAAAACGCCAACATGTAACCAGGCCCCTTTTGTGGGCCTGGATAGAAAATTATAAAACTGTATAAATTGAGAGGAAAAAAGTATTTTTGCTTTCTGAAGAGGAAAAATGATTTGGCACAAACACATTTTACACAACGGAACATTTTCATGTCAGAAGAAGTTCAGACCTGGCAAAGAAAAAAAAAATTTGTATACCCTCCACTCTAGTGATAGAGGGTATATATAAGTTTGTCATTCCGTTAGTAACACCTCGAAATATTTGTCTAGAACCCCATTAAGTATTTATATTCATATTCGTGATCCTCGATAGATTTTAAGACGATCTAGCGAGGTCCGTCCGTCTGTTCGTCTGTCTGTCTGTTGAAAACACGCTTACTTTCCAAAGACTTCACGGAGGCTCCTGAAGTTTGGCACATATGTTGGGCATTTACCTGGTCAGATTTGTATTACAATCCAGCGAAATCGGTCCAGTGGTTAAATTTATGACATTGTGTTATGAGCCAAAGACTGAATTTCGGTAAGGGTTTTTCGTGAATTTATGAGATAAAAACACTCTAACTTTCGAAAGGCAATCCTGAGGATGCTGTAGCTTGGCATATATATTTATCGTTCCCCTGACCTGGTCCGTATTGAATTGCAGACAAATCGGTCCAGTGGTTTAAATGTTATTAGCAAAACGGTGAATTTCAGATTAGTTTCACCTTAAATTCACGTGAAGAAAACCCATTAAACATGTTTTAAAAACATGTGTAAGTCACAAAAATGTTTTACAACGTATTTTTTTAACTCAAAAATATTTTTACACTAAAAAAAAGTACGCTCGAAAAAAAATTTACACTCCAAAAAAAATTGTACACTCAAAAAAAATTTTACGCTCAAAAAAAAATTTTGAAAATTATTTTTTTTTTTAATAATTACTTTCAAAAAAAAATTTTTTACACAAAATAAAATATTTCTAATCATAAATGTTATTTTTTTCACGTTAGAAAATTTACTATTACTTAAAAAGGGCATTGTGGAGGGTTTTCTTAGATTCGGCCAAATCGAATTTAACCTTTCTACTTGTTTTTTCTTAGCCCGTGTAAAAAAATAATTATATCAAAACATATCTCCTTTGATAAAAACATATATGGATCATATATAAATGGATCTAATCAGATCTACACCATATATATTCATATCTGCTTCAGATATGTTTTGATCCGTAAATTGAGTCTAACTGACAATTTTACATATATGAACATATCTGATCATATATGCCATATATGCCAGATAGACTCAATTTACAGATCAAAAAATATCTGAAGCAGATATGATTACATATGGAGTAGATTTGATTATATCCATTTAGATATTACCCATATATGTTTTTATCAAAGGAGATATGTTTTGATATAATTATTTTTTTACACGGGAAATAATTTTTTGATTCAAAAAAAATTTTTAGAAAAAAAAAAAAATGGTAATAAAAAAAAATTTTTAATCAAAAATGTTTTTTGATGAAAAAAAAAAATTTTTTTTGATAAAAAATACTTGGAAAATATTTATAGAAAAAAATTGGAATACCTTCTTAACTGGACATCCCTTTTTCAAATACACCAGTCCCTTCCGACTTTTTACCAGAAAATACACAGGGAGTGGTTAAAATATTTTTTTTTTTTGCATTAATGGCCGCTCTACTGCACACATAAACAAACGTGCAGAAATAAATAAAAAAACAAACCAGTTAAACATGTGTCACATTTTATTTAAACACATACAGTTACATGACAATTCTTTAAAACATTCCCACGTGTATGAGTTTATTCATTTACTTATGTATGAAGTAGTAGTTACCTACTCAACACATCCGGTTGTGTTGATAGAGCTAGTCACAGTCGAAGAAAATAAAATGAAATAAAAAAAAAAAACAGTTGGAATGCTTTTATTCAGCTGTGGCCAATCTTAAATACCCTTCACATTCTTAAAAAACTTCTTGTTTCTACAATTTTTCTAAAATTTTCACAATTTTATATCCTCCACTCTATTGAAAAAAAGCAAATATAAAATTGTCGTTTAAAATACCTCCTAATAATGGTGTAGGATCCCATAAATTCTGTATGTATTCATGAACCTCCATAGATTTAAAGTCAATCTAGCGATGAAGGTACGTCCGTCTGTCTGTTGAAAACACGCTAACTACGGAAAGACAACTCTGAGATTTCTAAAGCTTGGCATATATATTTGTGATTCTCCTGGTCAGGTTGTTATTAAATTTCAGTAAAATCGGTCAAGGGGTTCAAAAGTTCTGAGCAAAACTGTGAAATTACCATTAGATTTTTCGCAAATTCACGTATTGAAAAACACACTAAACACACTTAGAATGAAATTGTTATGCCACAAAAATATTTAAAAAATAAAGTTTGTCACTCAAAATAAAATTTACACCCGAAAAAAATTTACTCTCAAAAATTTTTTTACACTCAAAAAAAAATTTTTTGTACAAAAATAAAAAAACTACTTTTTTTAAATGTTACAAACAGAATAACAATTTTTTACATAACCTCTATTACATGAAGATTATCAAAAGCACCATCCAAAAAGACTATAGTCGGTATTTAAACACATGTTACAGATAGTTAGCCAAGAGAGTTGTTCTTGTAACATATTGGCAAACAAACCTGAACAAAACTAAATATGTATTGTGTCGATAGTATTGGCATGCATGCAAGTGACTACATGTGTGTTTTTGTATTTCGATTGAAATGAAATTGAAAAAAGGCACGTAAATAAAATATACAATTTGTGTAAATGATAACGACTTTTACTTTTTTTTTTCTTATTTTATATTTTCTTTTGCTTTAGCTTAAGGATTTCCGGAGCATGCTTCCGTTTTATTTTCTCTTGTTTTATAAATGGAAACATATATTCTCTAACAAATTTTAAAGATAAAAAAGGTAACTTAAAGATTTTCATGTTATTTTTTATATTACATTAAGAGTTAAGTGAAAGAATATTAAAGAATCATTTGTTAACAAGCACACAAAAAATAAAATAACTGAAGTTCCTTAATGTATTTCATTTGTCAAAAACAGATGTTGTTTATACATTTTTTTATGAAAGATTTAACAAAAATATCACCTTTTAGGATATATTTTTTCAACAACAAACAGCTGTTAAAAATTTGGTGACAAAAGGGTCTTTAATCGTGTTCAAATGAAAAAAAAAATATTTTACAAATTAGAAAAACATTAACATCCTTAAACATTTGTTAAAACTAGAAAATATTAAAAAAAAAATTTACAGAATTAAAAAAAAAAGTAGAAAAGTTAAATTCGACTAGGCCGAATCTGTGAATACTAGTATTGTCAACCGATTAAGATTAATTCGATTAATCGATCAAACAAAACCAAACTCTTCTTCGATTAATTTAAAAATGACGATTTTCGAATAACAAATAAATCGATTAATTTGTGCCAATTAATCGAACAATTATTTTTTTTATAACCTCCAACTACAGTACCGAAATATCGGTCTAGGACCCCATAGAGTATACATGTATATTATTGATCAGTGATCGATTTTAAGACTTCTAGCGACGTCAGTCTATGGAAGGCATGATGCAGTCCAAAATAAAAGAGCTTTACTCCGATTTGGCACGATTATGTATCATTGTCATATGCTGGTTAAGTTAGGTGGCAAAACCGGACGAGCGGAAAAATGTTACCCATTAAAGAACTAAAACACCAATTTTTTTACAAGTGAAATATTTTTATGAAATATATATGAAGTTTATTCACCTCCATTTGAACCAAGATGATTAGGAAATGCTACTTTTTATGCCGGCCTCCTTTTAAGGGCGTGGTTATAGAAAATAATACAAACTATTGGTAAACGGGTTTTTTAGGCGTAAATATCGTAAAACTGAATTTGTAAACATTTATGAAGAGGGAAAATGTGTCCTTCAACGTCCCCCAACGACTCGCACCAACTTTAAACTTAAAAGTATTCAAAATGTAAGTTTTTTAATGGATTTTTTATATAAGAAAGTAAATTCAGTTATTTTTTTGTTACTAAAAATATTTTTTAATAACACTTTTTTATTCGTTATTCTCATCGATTAATCGAATAATTTTTTAGATTTATTCGTTTGATCGAACGAACAAAAACAATTATTTGAATTATTCGAACAAAGTTGAAAGGCGAATAATTGACAACTCTAGTGAATACCCTTCACAATGACCTTTTAAAGTGATAGAAAAATTTTGTTCATGAAAAAAATAACAATTTTGATTAGAATAACTTTACTTTTTGAGTGCAAAAATATTTTTTGAGTGTATTTTTACCCTACACCACTCTGTGGTACAGAGTAGGTATAACGAGTTTGTGCTGATGTTTGTAACTATCCGAAATATTGATCCTAGACCCACCTTAAGGTATGCCGATCGACTCAGAATTAATTTCTGAGACGATTTACCGAAGTCTGTCTGTCCGTCCATCTTTCCATGTAAACGTTGTGAGCACGATACATGTGGAAATAATCAATCGATTTGTATGAAATTTGAATGAGTTTGTGCTGATGTTTGAAACTATTCGAAATATTAGTCCTAGCTCACCTTCAAGTATACCGATCGACTCAGAATCAATTTTTGAGACAACTCGGAATCAATTTCTGATCGATCTCAGAATCATTCCGATCGACTCAGAATCAATTTCTGAGACGATTTATCGATGTCTGTCCATCTGTCTGTCCGTCCATCTTTCTATGTAAACGTTTTGAGCACGATACATGTGGAAATAATCAATCGATTTGTATGAAATTTAAATGAGTTTGTGTAAATTTTTTTTTTTTGGTGTAAAAATATTTTTGAGTGTATTTATACCCTACACCACTCTGTGGTACAGAGCAAGAACAATATATATAAGAGGATATTCAATGTTCTAACGCCAAAATAAGTTTGGCGTCTTGGCGTCTTGGCGTTTCTTACATAGGCCAAAATGAAAGGGTGTCAGGTGTTTTTTGCGTTTTGGCGTCTCGGCATCACTTACTTAGGCACAAAATAAACTGATGTCTCTGTTTGGCGTCATGGCATTTTTGGTGATTAGGGGAGATTTAGGGGAGATTTATTGTTCTTGATCACCACTATCACCCAAGAACAATAAATCTCCCCTAAATCTCCCCTCAATCTCCCCTAATCTCCAAAAATGCCATGACGCCAAACAGAGACATCAGTTTATTTTGTGCCTAAGTAAGTGATGCCGAGACGCCAAAACGCAAAAAACACCTGACACCCTTTCATTTTGGCCTATGTAAGAAACGCCAAGACGCCAAGACGCCAAACTTATTTTGGCGTTAGAACATTGAATATCCTCTTATATATATTGTTCTTGGTACAGAGTAGGTATAACAAGTTTGTGCTGATGTTTGTAACTTTTCGAAATATTGATCCTAGGTCCACCTTAAAGTATACCGATCGACTCCGAATAAATTTCTGAGACGATTTACCGATGTCTGTCCATCTGTCTGTCTGTCCGTCCATCTTTCTATGTAAACGTTGTGAGCACGATACATGTGGAAATAATCAATCGATTTGTATGAAATTTGAATGAGTTTGTGCTGATGTTTGAAACTATTCGAAATATTAGTCCTAGCCCACCTTCAAGTATACCGATCAACTCAGAATCAATTTTTGAGACGACTCAGAATCAATTTCTGAGACGATAAAGCTATGTCCGTCCGTCGGAATGTCTGACCGTCTGTCCATGTAAACGTTGTGAGCACGATACATGTCGCAATTATCAATCGATTTGTATGAAATGTGAATGAGTTTGTGCTGATGTTTGTAACTATCCGAAATATTAGTCCTAGGCCCACCTTCAAGTATACCGATCGACTCAGAATCAATTTCTGAGACGATCAATCGATGTCCATCCGTCTGTCCATGTTAACGTTGTGGGCACGACATAGTAGGTCTCAGTTATCAACTGATTTGTATGAAATTTGATACTTAAGATTATAGGTCTCAATTATCAACTGTTTTGTATGAAATTTGATACTTGAGATTACTTTGGCCCAAGGACAAAGCCTATTGAAATTGAAAAAAATCTGTCAATATTTAGACCTAGAACCCATACAAACGTCCCTTTATAATTTGGTTCAAATGACTCTAATAACCATATTAGAACAGGTATCCTTTCGAAACTTGGCAGGTAAATATATTTCGCATTCGCAAATCACAATTTTGCATTTTAAAGGGATCGGACCAGTTCTTCTTGTAGTCCCCATACAAACCCCCCTCCATATATTTACATAAATATCTTAAAATTAATGAAATAGGAAATATTTGATCAACATTTTGTTTGTATGTGTTTAACGTGTACTTTGGTGACCTTTTTAATTCTAAATATAATTGGATCATTTGTGGACTTACAAGGGAAGCCTCCCTGGTGTCACCCTCCGATCTTTATGAAATTTGGATATGTTGTTAAGAACGAAAATTAATTCGACACGTATTTTTTTTTAGCGGCCCAAACTCATTTTTAGGGGGGGTCAATTTGTATGGGGGGAAATTGACCTTTATCAGTTTTTTACGATTTACGCCTATTTAAACAAAATTGATATAGGCATGTGTGGTATCAGATTAAAGGTATTAAAAATACCTATTTCGTGGTGCTAACAACGGGCCAAAGAAGCTAGTATTTTTCGACTTATTAACAAAAATGTCCTAAAATTTTGGTATTTTACTCAATATGACGTAAAGTTGTGCATGTTTGTACACGTTCTTAGCATACGTAGATACACAGACAAAAATAAATTTCCAACTGAATTTTTCAGTTGTATCAACTCAAAATTCGGTTGCTGCTACTAAATTTCGTTGTGGCATACGAATTTTTTTGTTGTTTCAATTAAAAGACAGTTGTATTAATATAATTTAGTTATAACTACCGATATTTAGTTGTTTTAACCTTAATACAAATGCATCAACCGAATTTTTGTTGCAACCACTGAATTTCAGTTGGAAATTAGCAAATTTGTTTTCTGTGTGTAGATTCCAAAGACCTTTCATTTGGTATGTAACATGACTAGGTTTTTTTGCATAATAAAGGAGATAAACGAAAAAAACTGAAAAATGGCCTTGTCTTCCCCCTCCTTTTTACTCCCTAAATATGAATTTGGGCCGCTATAAAATAAACGTGTCCCTTTATTTTTCTGCTCTACAAAATAAAACCAATTCCATAAAGATCCGCGGATGACACAAGGGAGACTTCCACCTTGTTAGACCCATATATTAAATTTTCTCCCGATATTAGTAAAATCGGCCTATCGGCAACACCAATCAGCCAATTTCACTCAAATTTTTCTACACAAATAAAATATCTAACGAAAGATAGATCCAATCGGTCCATGTTTGGACTTGGGACCCATTTTCCGGAAAACACTGGTGTAGGGTATCATA
This sequence comes from Pegoplata infirma, assembly GCA_963921195.1. NCBI lineage: Eukaryota > Metazoa > Arthropoda > Insecta > Diptera > Anthomyiidae > Pegoplata > Pegoplata infirma. Next base: position 39,710,346 of record OY992536.1, read on the forward strand.
TGGACGGTCTTGACCGACCATAATTTTCTTACTTGTGTCTATATAAAAAAATGGTCTCAGATTCTACGAAATGTTTTCTATAAAAATAGTCTCAGATTCTGAAACAAAAATCAAAGATTCTGGGAATAATGTCTCACATTTTTTCTATATAAAAAATTCTCAGAATTAGACTTTTTTATATTGAAAAAATGTTTCAGAATCTGAGATCTGGGACTTTTTTTATATAAAAAAAATGCCTCAGAATCTGAGACTTTTTTTATGTAGAAAAAATGTCACAGAATCTGACCATTTTTTTATATAAAAAATATGTCACTGAATCTGTGACTTTTTTATATAGAAAAAATATCACAGAATCCAAGCCTTATGTTAATGCTAATGTTAATGTTAATGTTAATGTTAATGTTAATGTTAATGTTAATGTTAATGTTAATGTTAATGTTAATGTTAATGTTAATGTTAATGTTAATGTTAATGTTAATGTTAATGTTAATGTTAATGTTAATGTTAATGTTAATGTTAATGTTAATGTTAATGTTAATGTTAATGTTAATGTTAATGTTAATGTTAATGTTAATGTTAATGTTAATGTTAATGTTAATGTTAATGTTAATGTTAATGTTAATGTTAATGTTAATGTTAATGTTAATGTTAATGTTAATGTTAATGTTAATGTTAATGTTAATGTTAATGTTAATGTTAATGTTAATGTTAATGTTAATGTTAATGTTAATGTTAATGTTAATGTTAATGTTAATGTTAATGTCTGAGAATCTGTCTCAGTGTCTGAGAATTTGTCGCAGATTATATAGAAAAAATGTCACAGAATGTCACAGAATCTGAGACTTTTTTTATATAGAAAAAATGTCTCAGAATCTGAAACTTTTTTTATATAGAAAAAATGTCACAGAATCTGAGACTTTTTTTATATAGAAAAAATGTCTCAGAATCTGAGACTTTTTTTATATAGAAAAAATGTCTCAGAATCTGAGACTTTTTTTATATAGAAAAAATGTCTCAGAATCTGAGACTTTTTTTATATAAAAAAAATGTCTCAGAATCTGAGACTTTTTTTATATAGAAAAAATGTCTCAGAATCTGAGACTTTTTTTATATAGAAAAAATGTCTCAGAATCTGAGACTTTTTTTATATAGAAAAAATGTCTCAGAATCTGAGACTTTTTTTATATAGAAAAAATGTCTCAGAATCTGAGACTTTTTTTATATAGAAAAAATGTCTCAGAATCTGAGACTTTTTTTATATAGAAAAAATGTCTCAGAATCTGAGACTTTTTTTATATAGAAAAAATGTCTCAGAATCTGAGACTTTTTTTATATAGAAAAAATGTCTCAGAATCTGAGACTTTTTTTATATAGAAAAAATGTCTCAGAATCTGAGACTTTTTTTATATAGAAAAAATGTCTCAGAATCTGAGACTTTTTTTATATAGAAAAAATGTCTCAGAATCTGAGACTTTTTTTATATAGAAAAAATGTCTCAGAATCTGAGACTTTTTTTATATAGAAAAAATGTCTCAGAATCTGAAACTTTTTTATATTAAAAAAAATGTCTCTGAATCTGAGAATCTGTCTAAGACAATGTCTTAGAATCTGAGACAGATTCTCAGACTCTGAGACAGATTCTCAGACTCTGAGACAGACTCTCAGACTCATATATAGAAAATGTCTCAAAATCTGAGACTTTTTTTATTTCATATAAAAAAAGTCTCAGATTCTGAGACATTTTTTTTATATATGTAAAAAAAGTCTCAGATTCTGAGACGTTTTTTCTATATAAAAAATGTCTCAGAATCTGAGACGTTTTTTCTATATAAAAAAAGTCTAAGATTCTGAGACATTTTTTCTATATGAGACATTTTTTCTATAAAAAAGTCTCTGATTCTGAGACATTTTCTATATATGAGTCTGAGAATTTGTCTCAGAGTCTGAGAATCTGTCTCAGAGTCTGAGAATCTCTCTGAGATTCTGAGACATTGTCTTAGACATTTTTTGTATATAAAAAAGTCTTAGATTTTTTTTCCATTTAAAATTTTAAAAGTTATGTTTGTTGACTTAATACGTACACTCAAAATAATTACTCTGTTAAATACTCTGTAAAATGACTGTAATCTCAATTCGACAAATATTTTACAAAGTTATCTGTCGAAATACAGATTTTAAGAAAATACTTTGTATTTTCTTGTGACAGAAAAACAAAATTTTATCTGTAATTTTACTTTTTACTTTGTAATCTCTATTTTACAGATAATAAACAGTTTTTTTGTTAAAATACGAATTTTAGAAAAATACTTTGTTTTTTTCTCGTAACCAAAATACTAAATTTCATTTGTAATTTTACTTATTGCTCTGTAAAAACAAAAATCACTTCAAAAAAACTAAACCCCCCTTTAAAAAGTGTCTTAAATTACAATAACAACTGGTTATTTTACGAGGATGACGTGTAAAATTGGAGTTACTTGTTAAAAACTCATAATATTCACAAAAATAAAAAATTAAATTTGCAATTTGGAAGCATTAAAGCGGTAAAATTTAACAAAATTTTAATGCTTTTGAAGCAGAGAAGTTTTACTCATAAAATCGATTTAACTAAAACTTTGTAAATTTACAGAGTTTTTTTTGTAAAATTTTAAACTTATAAAATGCATTTAACTCAAACTTTGTAAATTTACAGAGCTTTTTTGGTAAAATTCTTTTCCGTTCTATCAATATTTTACAGATAATTCTATAAATTTACAGTTTTTTTTTATCGAAATCATTTTACAGAGTTTTCTTCGTAAAATAACAAAAAATCTTGCTGGTTGGAAATCTATGGTATTTTCTGCTGGCTCAGCACAGTATCTCTGTAATTTAACAGAGTGATTATTTTGAGTGTATGATTAACCATTTTTATAATATTACTCATACGCTCCATTCACATTTTAAAATGGGCAAATTATCAAAAAAAATGGGCAAATTAAAAAAAATTATTGTGTAAATTGAGGAATAGATGTTTTATTCGAAAATTGTTAATATTTAATTTTCCAATTTAATTTGTATTTAATGTCATGGCTTTCTTTTGCCTTTGTGTTTTATGGTTTTTAATTATTTTCTATTCATTATCGTCGTATTTTAAATTGTGGCCAAAAATAATTTAATATTTTTATTTCCAATTTATATGAATTTCGCAGAAAATTTGTGTGTGTATAATTTTGCATTTAAGTTTAATAATACTCTGCATTTAATTGCCTGCATAAAATTGTTGAAGCCTTTAGGGTAAGTGCAAAAATTAATGAGTTGCAATATAGTCTCTCATTATTATCAGATAAATTTCCATTTTAATGGCAAACCAAAAAAACAAATTTTCGGGGTTTTTTTTAAATTTTATTAAAATTTTTGAAAAGCATTCAAATGAATTTTATGTTAATTATATTAAATGATAAAATTTTAGTTAAACACCAAAATATTTTTATATTTAAAATTTATAAAAATTTTAATTTATCTTTATGCATTTAATTAAAAATGTTGGATCTTTAAAATTAAATTATCGAAAATTGTTTTAAAGTGCTTATAACATTGTATGCAACAGAATCATGCAAATTTATCTTTTTGTTTTTGCTTTTTCTTTATATCTCTTGAACAGCAATTCAATGGTCTTATTGTGTTGTTTTACTAACAAGGAAGGTCTTATTTGTTGCACACATTTACCTTTAAGATTTTTATATGCTCCTCTTATAAGGGAGTTATTTTATTATTTACCCAGCGATTTTATGAAATTCGGATGTGATGTTAAGGAAAAAAAATTCATGAATATCATGATATATTACAGCAAAAACCTTCCTTGTACGTTTTAAATCATCACTGTTATCAACATCTTCACATGCTTTAACAATAAAACAATACATCTGCGACTACTGCTGAGTTTCTGTTTTATTCATTATATTCATGCTGTGCGTAAATGTTAGACTAAACTGAAAAAAATTATAATAATTCGAACTCAATTTAAGAAAACTACATAAAAAAGGTCTTGTATTGGCACAATATCAGAATGCTAAGATTTTTCTCAAAATGTCGCAGAATATTACTTTAAAAAGTTTAAAATCGATCAACAAGTAAAATTTTTCCGATGACTCTAGTATCTATATTTATTTGAATGATATGATTGTCATTTATATGCACTTGTATGGGATTTATGTATTGTAGAATGTATGAATTTTAATACCTCCAAATGCACTTCACTGGTGATGGTGTTTATTGAATACACATTTTTTACACTAAGGTGTCCCTTTTATAATAAATATTTTGAAAAATTACACGATTTAAAAATAAAGGATCCAATATGACTTTTAATAACTTTTTATGAAATTAAGGCTCTAAATTGTTAGACAAACACCCCATAAAGTTGATATCTTTATGAGCCTTGGTCGGTTTTAAACCGATTTACCGCTTAACGCCTCTATGTCTGTGCAAATCAGTTTTTAAACTAAGCTAATAGATTCTTCAACCTGATTTGAATGACAAAAGTTTGTATGTCATTCCCGTCAAATGAAGTGTAGATTTAAGCAAAATTTGTTAAGTCGTTCCAAAGATATAAGTGAAAATGTAAATTTTTTGTGAAGAACTTGTAGATTTTCTCTTCATTCTGTTTATGAGAACATGTTATGAACTTTCAAAGGAACACTCTAATTTACACAAAATTCAGACATAAATAATTTTTATTGTATTTTGTTTTATACATTTGTTATAGTGGTAGTTCACATATGAATGAATATATGAATGCAAATGTAAGTGATTGCGTGCATTAAGAGATGTCATTCATTGTTGTTTATTGTCACGGTTTTGCATTATTGATTGTTTTTGTTATTGTTAATTTAAAAATATATTTTGTTCACTAAAAAATAGACGTAATACATTTTCTAACAATTTAGCAAAATTTAACAAAAAGTTTGGAATTTTCTAAGCTGTAAGGAAAAAACGTTAGATTATGTGCTGCTGATTAGTTCTTAGTTTCTTACTGCCAAAGAAATTTTCCCAAAATATATGAAAAAAAAATAAATTTAGTTCAGTAAATATAGTTCTAGGACATAATTTAATAGCATATAGCTCACCATACTCATTATTTCAGATTTGAGAAGTTTTAACATGATAATGTTTTTAGGCTGGTGTCTAATTTTAAAAATGATGCAGGACGCTACCTCAGTTTGACTTTAAAAGCTACCGACTAACAAAAAAGAAAACAAGTAGAAAAGTTAAATTCGACTTGGCCGAATCAATGAATACCCTCCACAATGCCCTTTTTAAGATATAGTAAATTTTCTAACGTGAAAAAAAATAACATTTTTGATTAGAAATATTTTATTTTGTGTAAAAAAACATTTTTTTACTAATTTTTGATAAAAAAAAAAGTAATTTACTAAATTATTTTTTTTTTGAGTGTAAAATTTTTTTTGAGTGTAAAATTTTTTTCGAGTGTATTTTTTTTTTTTTTTTAGTGTAAAAATATTTCTGAGTGACAAAAATACGTTGTAAAATATTTTTATGACTAACCAATGTTTTTAAAACATGTTTAACGGGTTTTCCACACGTGGATTTAAGGTGAAGCGAATCTGAAATTTACGGTTTTGCTAATAACTTTTGAACCACTGGACCGATTTGGCTGAAATTCAATAAGCACCAGTTCAGAGGAACGACAAATGCATATCGTCGCTGCGCCTAAAAATGGAGTCATGTGTTTTGGGGCAAGTGTTCAGGAGAGCAAAAAAACTGTTTATTTTCGTCCCTTCGCGATTTTTTTTTTAAGTTTGTTCTATAAAAAATTCTTGTACCGATATGCTATCCACATACTACAAAAAAAGTATGAAACATGTAACGGTTTTCCAGTGGTGCAGAAATTTTTAAAAATCATACACATAACTCCTTTTTTAAGTACTTTTTGGAACAAAATTTAAATAAAATGGAAATATTTTTTACACATAACTCCTTTTGTTTATGAAACGATTTTTATTGATAATTTCTTTTCGAGAGGGACAAAGACTAAATAAAGTTTGTTGGTGGTTTAAAGCGACATAAGTTAGACAAGGTCTTTGAAATTTTAATATTATAAAGCTCTTCATTAAACAGCGAACAACAGATTTTTCGCAAAACTGGTCATATTTTTTGTTTTATTCAAGAGCTTCGACATAAATTGACATCTGTGAAAGATTCTGTACTTTAGATACTAAAATTTTCCGCCGTCAAATGATTTAATTGCTTTCACAAGTCTTGATTACCTGCCATTTAGGATTTAGATAACAGCATGAAAATATGCAAGTATTTTCCAGAAATCTTGACAAATTCATTCAAAATACTTAGATGCTATGTGTGAACCTCATATACTAAAATAGTGGTCCATTTTGTCACGTTCTGTTACTTTTTTTATCAAAAAAAGTTATGTGTAGCTTAACACATAACTCCTTTACAGACCTTTTTTTAGTATGACGAACACATAGCTCCTTTTACTAACTTTTTAACCAATCAAGATATCAAAAAACGGTTTAGTGAGTAAACGTATGACCAATATGGGATCATAAAGATGTAATAAAAAAAAAATTAAAAAACTACACATGACTCCATTTTTAGGCGCAGCGACGATATGCTAAGCTTCAGCATCCTGAGAATTACCTTTAGAAATTTATCGTCTTTTTTATCTCGTAAATTCACATAAAACCCTTGCCGAAATTCACTTATTTGCTCATAACTTTTGAACCAATATACCGATTTCACTGGATTGCAATACCAACCTGACCAGGTAAATGCCCAACATATATGCCAAACTTCAGGAGCATTCGTAAAGTGTTTCAAAAGTTAGCGTGTTTTCAACAGACAGACGAAAATACTTTTTAGAAAGTTTTAATTTATAAATTTTTTTTTTTATACCCTCCACTCTAGTGATAGAGGGTATATATAAGTTTGTCATTCCGTTTGTAACACCTCGAAACATTGGTCTAGGACCCCATAAAGTATATATATTCATGATCCTCGATCGATTTTAAGACGATCTAGCGATGTCCGTCCGTCCGTCCGTCCGTCCGTCCGTCCGTCCGTCCGTCCGTCCGTCCGTCTGTCCGTCTGTCTGCCTGTTTGTCTGTCTGTTGAAAACACGCTAACTTTTGAAAGACTTTACGGAGGCTCCTGAAGTTTGGCATATATGTTGGACATTTACCTGGTCAGGTTGGTATTGCAATCCAGCGAAATCGGTTCAGTGGTTCAAAAGTTATAAGCAAATGAGTGAATTTCGGCAAGGGTTTTTCTGGAATTTACGAGATAAAACACACGGTACCTTTCGAACGGCAATTCTGAGGGTACTGAAGTGTGGCATATATATTTACCGTTCCTCTGGTCCGGTTCGTTTTAAAATTTCAGCCAAATCGGTCCAGTGGTTCAAAAGTTATTAGCAAAACCGTAAATTTCAGATTAGTTTCACCTTAAATTCACGTGTTGAAAACCCGTTAAACATGTTTTAAAAACATTTGTAAGTCAGAAAAATATTTTAAAAGGTATTTTTTTCACACAAAAATATTTTTACACTAAAACAAAAAAAAATACACTCAAAAAAAAGTTTACACTCAAAAAAAATTTTACACTCAAAAAAAAATTGGTAAAAAATTTTTTTTTTTTTTTTCAAAAATTAATAAAAAAAAGTTTTTTTACACTAAAACAAAAAAAAAAATACACTCAAAAAAATTTTACACTCAAAAAAAAAATTAGTAATTTTTTTTTTTTTTTTTTCAAAAATTAATAAAAAAAAAGCTTTTTTACAGAAAATAAAATATTTCTAACCAAAAATGTTATTTTTTTCACGTTAGAAAATTTACTATCACTTAAATAGGGCATTGTGGAGGGTATTCATAGATTCGGCCAAGTCGAATTTAACTTTTCTACTTGTTAATTTTTAAATAATAAATTTTACTTTTATAGTTTTTCGATTTACTAAAAAAAATATCACCCCGAGTCTAACATCTTTCAGCAAAAAAAAAAAAATAAAAATTTTTTAAAGAATATGAAAATCCTGACTTTCATGGTACAAAAAGGGGGCAAAGGGAAAAACTTTGTACTTTTTACAACATTTGAAAATTTGAACTTTGGTACTTTTTCTATATCCTGAAATAATGGTTTTAGGAGCTTAAAATTAAAAATGTAGAATCATCCAGTGAAAAATAAATTCTGACAAAAAGTACCTTTCCAGAGGGTCAAACATTGTACTTTTGTACTTTTTTAATTTACATAAAAATTTTAATTTGAACTTGTAATTACGAGTCTAAGATACTTTAAAAAACAACATATTTAAACAAAATATGAAAATTTCAATTTTGAAGAGCCATTAAGCAGGGTTAAAATTTAGAATTGGTACTAAAGAATCTACCGATTCTAAAATCTCAGTAGTTTCCTTAAAATCCACAATTTTTTTTTTTCACCGACTTGTTTTTAAAACTTTCTTAATACTAACTAAATTTCTTAATTTTTTTTGCAAAACTTTTAATAAATGTTTACTTTACTAAACATTTTTAATACCATTAAAATTTTTTTATTGGTATTTAAATTTTTTCTTTTTAAATCATTTACTTTTTTTATTGGTTTATTTATGTGTCTTTATTGGCTGATATTGAATATTGGCAAAAGAGAAGCAAAAAAGAAACATTCAATAAAGTTTAAAAAAAAAATCTCATTTTACAACAATTTTATAAAATTACTAAATTTTTTTTTTATATTTATAGTCTTAAACACATAGTATCAAATAACGATGAAAGCATCATACACCTGAGTTTTGTTTAACAGCACTAATTTTAAAATATTAAAAGTTTTATAAATTGTACTAGTCGAATAGCCTGTCCCTGCCAGGCGGAACACCAAATCACTTTTCTCAATAGTTCTAATATTTTACCAAACTTTATAAAAAATTATGTTTGTGCTTCAAAAATTTAATATTGCTAGATTGAGTTGGAAAAAAATTTAATGAGTATAAAAGGTTTTATTGATAAAATTTTAGAACTAAATTTAGCACGCTCATTTTGTCTCTCCGTCCATAAACCGGATATCAAAAATCCATCGTGTGGATCTGTCCCATAGATGGGAATTTTTCATTACCATTGAAATTTAATTACCATTGGTTGATGTCAATGGTAATGAAAAAATTTTCATTACCATTTAATGGTAATTAAATTTTTTTAATTGAAAAAATAATTACTAATTGTAATGAAATGCACCAATTGTTGAAAAACACCAATTATAATTGGTTTCAAAACCATTGGTTTGCACATTTTAGTTTTTTTTTTTAAGTTAAAAATTTAAACATCAAAGTATGTTTTTACAAAAAAAAATATGAAAATGTTAAAGACAAAAAACAAAACTAAAATAAAAACTTCAAATATTGTGTTATAGAAAGGCAATCAACGTGTGTTTAGTTTATAAAATGTGAAAAACTAAAACACCATATAACAAAAAACAACAGATTTTTCCAAATATTAACGATTTTGACAATATTGTGACGACTTTTACTAATGGTAATTATTTTTTTAAGTGATGCCATACCAATGGTAATTATTTTTTTTTAATTATCATTAGTAATTAAATTGATAAGTAATTTAATTGGTACAATTGATACAACCAATGGTAATGAAAAAAATTTCATTACCATTGACATCAATTAAATGGTAATTAAACCATCAATTAATTGGTCCCTTTAATTAATTAGTCCCATCTATGATCTGTCCCATGGTCACTCCTATATACATGGCAGTATTTATCTTTCTTCATATCATGAAGGGTTTTAAAATTAGTTAAAATTTAAAAAAACACAAACATTTTTCCACTTAAATTTTTCCTTATAATTCTCCGTACACATTTTAAATATTAAATCTGACTTCATAAGGATATGATCCATTGTCAATACTTTATGCTTTACAATTTTCAGCTTCCTTAGTGATTAGGGGTTTCAGAAATAGTTTAAATATTTAAAAACTAAATTTCGCCGTCTTTCGCCACTCCCCCTGACTTAAAGGCCGAAAATCCGGCTACGTTACAGATTATATATACAAACTGAACAAAATTCACAACGGATTTTTTGTATTTCCGCCCTTTCACTGGATATCCAGGTCAGAGTTGATCTTTGCCATAGTCCGCACCATATGTATTCTAATTTTCATCTTTCAAGGTCATAAGGTGTCTTCAAAATTAGGTAAGATGTAAAAACATAATTTTTCCACGCCCATTTCTTCTCTTAATTCTCCGTCCCTACACAGAGAGAACAGTTTAGTTGAACCAGCCGAATTTAGAGCCAACTGCATAGTTTAATAACAATAACCGAAATTTTCGGTTGTCATAACCAAAATTTGTTTTGAAAATTTAACTTCCAAATAAATTTCGGTAATCGCAACCGAAAATTTCAGTTGTTGTAATTAAACCATGCAGTTGGCTCTTAATTCGGCTGGCACAATTAAACTGTTTTTTCTGTGTATTCCAAAATTTTTAAATCTGACTACTTTATGATAAGCTCCATCGTTAGTACTATACTCGTATCCACCCCCCTTTTCCCTCTCAATTCTCCGTCCACAGTCCAAAAATTTTAAGTCTGACTACTTAAGGATATGCTCCAGTGTCAGGACAATATGATTGCAATATTCGGCTGCGTAGGTCATTAGGGCTTTAAAGTTAGTCAAATAAAAAAAATAAAACACAATATTGCCTTGCCCCTTTTTCCTCTCAACTCTCCATCTACATTCCAAAAATATTAAATCGGACTACTTTAGAATATACTTCATAGTTAGGATTACATGTTAGGGATTTTCAGCTTCCGTATTCATTGGGGCGGAGCTTAAAAATACTCTAAAATGTTAAAAAAAATAATTTTGCCAAGTCCCCTTTTTCTCGTAATTCGCCGCCCACAGGTAAAAAATCCGAATTCGTTAGAATCTGTCCCTGGTGTTTTATTATATACATGCCAATTTTAAGCTTTTAAGTCCATTAATGAGATTCAAAAGGCGCTGGATACACAAAAAATAAGAGAAACACAAAAAAATAAAATATATATTCAGAAAATAGATGGAAATAAATTTACCACGCCCTTTGCCTTTCTTATTCTCCACCCATACACTGGATATCAAAAATCCAGGCTCGTGTTGATCTTTCACATGAAACCTTCTATATACATGCCAATTCTGTGCATTTTCCGCTTCCTTTGGGGGCTTCAAAAGAAGTTAAAATGTTAAAAATCTCAATTTTGTCACTCCCCATTTTCCTTTCAATTCACCGCCCACAGTCCAAAAATTTTAAATTTGACTACTTCAGGATATGCTTCATCGATTGGACTATACGCTAGAAAATTTTTAGCTTCATAAGTCATTAGAGGACTTTAAAATAAGCAAAAATTACAATTTTCATCTTCATAGATAATTGGGGGTCTTCAAATTAAATAATAAAAAACACAATTTTGCCACGCCATCATTTTTCTCTTAATTCTCCTTCCACAGTTTAAAAAATTTGAATCCGATTACTTCAGGATATGCTTCATTGTTAGAACTAAATGCTATGCAATTTTCCGCTTCCTAAGTCATTTGGGGGCTTCAAAAGAAGTAAAAATTTAAAAAAATCCCAATTTTGCCACGCCACTTTTCCCTCAATTCTCCGCCCACATTGCGAAAATTTTGAATCCGACTACTTGGGGATATGCGCCATCGTTAGGACTATATTCTAGGAAATTTTCAGCTTCCTAAGTCATTTGGGGGCTTCAAAAGAAGTAAAAATGTTAAAAAAATCTAAATTTTGCCACGTCACTTTTCCCCTCAATTCTCCGCCCACATTGCGAAAATTTTAAATCCGACTACTTGGGAATATGCGGCATCGTTAGCACTATGTTCTAGGAAATTTTCAGATTCCTAAGTCATTTGGGGGCTTTAAATTAAGCAAAAACGTAAAAAAATTGCATTTTGCCACGCCCACTTTCCCGCTTATTTCTCCGCCCACAGGCAAAAAATCGAAAATCCGGCTACGTTAGGATCTGCCCCAGGTGTTTTACTATAAGCATGCCAATTTTCAGCTTTGTAGCTCATCAGTGGGCTTCATAAAGCTCTGGATAGACAAAAAAAGAGGAACACACAAATAGGGAAATTATATATATAGATACTTATTTTTCGATTGCCAGAAATTTTTACTATCTATTATTTAAGTCAATTTTGCTTTCGTCATATTTAATTCAGCCGTTGAAAGAGGTTAGGGTGTTGTAAAATTATTCTTACAAATATGTACAAAGAAAGGAAACTGAATAAAAAAAAAACTCGCGCAACGGCAAAAACAAACTAAAAATTCATTATTTGCTTCAAGCCTTTCAATGCCTTCGTTTTTATTCACCCATCCATATCTGCGGAATGAACGGAAAAAATTGATTACTATTGATTGTTAACAATTTGCGAAATAAAATGCAGAAAAGTCATATAAAATGTGTACTTACTTGGGGTAGACGAAAGGAAGTGCAATAATAAGGGAAAGGAATTTGTTAAAGCAAAACAGCATAAAATAAAATTCCAGCAAAAACTAGTAAGAAAGTTAAATTTGACCTTTCCGAATGTATTGATAACCTTCACAATGTAAAAAAGATTACTGAAAAAAATTAAAAAAAAAAAATTGAAAAAAAATTATAAAAAAAAAAACAATTTGACAAGAAATTTTATTAAAAAAGTCCAATTCTTTTCACATGTTTCAACCAGCAGCGGAATTAAAGCATTTCGTGTTTTAAGGTTATGTAGATTGTACTAGGGCTTCCAATCGGAATTGTTTTTTCTGAATTCCGGGATTCGGGATTGAACAAAAATTTTCGGCATCCCGATTTCGGGATTCTGGGATTTTCGGGACATTTTGATTCCCGGGATTCGCGGGATTTTTTGAAAATTTTTGGGATTTTTAAAAATTTGTAGTATTTTTTGTCACTTTGGTAAATCCACGTGTTGGTAAAGTTCTGATGAAGTTGTGAAACTCAAAATAGGTAGAGATTCGTCCTGTGAAGAACATCAGTATTCGGTTATCTTTCTTACTTTTCGTCGTGGCTTATCATTATGAACTTTTAGCTGATTTTCCTCATGAACTAGAGATGTGGGTCACGTAATTTGCGTGATTCTCGTGAATCACTAGTGAGTGTAAGTGATTTTCGTGTCAATAACGTAGTAAAAATAAGTGAGTGATTAGTAGAGAGTCCAATTTCTGCATCAGTGGATAATTTTTTTTTGCGGGAGCTTGAGTGATTTGATTCTTTTTTTTTATTAAAAAAATTTTTTTTTTTATTCTTGCAATTTTTGGTAAAAACAATTTTGTAGCGTAAGAAGAGTTTGCGTAACTCAGGCGTGATAGAATCCGGCGTGAGGGTGATCAGTTATTTTGAACTGTTTTGTTTTTTCTTGTACGCCAAAAGTGAGTGAGCGTGAGTAAAAAAAATATGCGTAAGAGAGAGTCAAAAATCACTCACGTGTTTAAAAAATGTTGTTTTAGAAAAACACAAAATAAAAACAGTTTCCAACTTAAGGAGTAAAGATGTGTCAAAACACTTTCGTCGAACCACCATTAATTTTTAGAATTTTTTGCAAGCTTTTTTTTTGCCATCACAAAAAAAATGTACCAGATGGAACTTTTGTCGTTTTTTTCATTTTGTATCACAAAATTCATATTTTATATAAATTATTGAAAAAAAATATACAAATCCAGGGATTGAAAATCAGAAATCCTGAGATTCGGGCCAAGCCGATAACACTCACTCCTAAACGGGTGCAATAAATAGTTTTTACTAATAGAAATCTTTAAAAAAAAATTAAGATTTGATGTATTAGATCTCCCAGTTTCCAATTTCCTTCCCAAAATTTCCAAAATATGATTTTTTTTTCAATTTTTGCTGCCACGAATACAATAAAGTCGGTGTTAAAAAGTCCATGCCGAATTGAACTATTTATAGTGTTAACAAATCTTCGTAAAATTCCTAACCCTGGTAATAATGACTGCTTACAGTGATAATAAGATGTAATGAAATGAAATCAGCATCGAAATCATTGAATGAATAACTAAAGATTTATAGGATTTATAATTGTAGCTGAAAAAAGTTTTCGTTTTTTTTTTGTATAGAAGAAAATAAGGTTTGACTAGCGTATGAGTGACATTCCATTTAATTAACTTGATTTTTTTTTTAATTAACTTTACTATTTGTTATTCACAAATATTGATGGAAAACAAAAGTCTGAGGATTTTGGATATGAAGGGTATTAAGAAAAATGGATAATGGATTGAAATTGTATAAATTTTTGGGAAAGTAAAGGGATTATTACAAAAAAATCCAATTCATTTATAACACTGTGAAACGAAAATTAATTTTTTTTGAAGACTCAGGGAAATACCAAAGATTTTAGGTATATTTCTTAATTTCATAGGCTCATTTAAATATTTTTTTAATAATTAAATCATTAATTAAAATAATTGAATCAATTACAAAAAAAAAATGAATCGCATTCGCAAGTAATTAAATCAATTACTTTAATATTTAAATCAATTACTCTTGTAATTGAACCAATTACTGGAGTAATCAATTTTGCAAATTTTGTGCACGGAGATACTAAAGTGCAAAAATTTAAAAAAAAAATTGACTAAAGTATTTGTAGAACTCAAGTAATTATAATTGCAATTATTATTTTAGTAGTTGAAACAATTACTTAAATAACAAAGTGACACAAAATCGAACTTTCCGAGTCGGAATGGGATGAAGCCAAAATCTAAGGTTTTTTAGTTTAATGCTAAATTTTTTATAACACGCAATTGAAGTTGGTGATTTTAAAGCATTTAAAATTTTTCTATACTAAATATGTCCTAATTTAGGAGCCCCTGGTGATGTCCTTATTGGACATTTGGGATCATATTTCCAATCATAAGCTGTAAATTACGTAGGCTATAACCGGTATGAATTTCGCTGCAATCGGGTCAGTACCTTCTTACTGAATTGCCACTGTCCACCGTTGCGAATAATTGTTATTTTAAGACAATTACAAAATTAAGTATACGCCACTTATACTGTTTTCAAGTAATTATTATTATTATTGTAATAAAAGTTTAAAAAAATCTAGGAATGAACTCAAAAAAATGTTTGCGGAGTTTGTACTCTTACCCAAACCATTGAATCATGATAATGTTTTACTAAATAAATAGGTATTCTTTCCAAAGAAACATTTTTATAGAAAAAATAACTCTATATTAATTTGTCATTTCATGTAAAACGCATTGAAATATCGGTCAAGGACCCCTTTATATTTATATATTATTGATCCTTAACATTCTAGTGTTTGTCGATAAATAATGTTTTTGATGAAAAAAAGTTTTTAATGAAAAAGATATTGATAAAAAAATATTTAATGAAAAAATATGTTCATAAGAAAATTTTTGATGAAAACAAAACAAATTATGAACAAAATTATTTTAAAGAAAAAATATTGATCAAAAAAATACTGATGAAAAAAAAATGTTGATCAAAAAAAATATTGATAAAAAAAAATAGTGATGAAAAAAAAATATTGATGAAAAAAAATATTTATGAAAAAAAAATAAGTACTTAGATCAGAGTTGATGAAGGAGAGAAGGACGAATGATGATTACTGAAAAATTGAATTTATTCACCATAATGCAATTTCACCTTCTTCTGTACGAAAAAACAATAGCAACAACCACACAAGAATTGAAAAACCATGATTAAGTTGATACTTGAGTATCAACTAGAGTGATCGTACCTAAGAGGCAGTTAATAGCAAAAACATTACAGATCATGGGTTCAATCCCTGGCGGCTGCGGTCTGTTAATAATTTTCACATATAGAATAAAATTGACTATTAACTGAATAAATTTGACATTAAAAGTTTTTCTGATGATTATAATAACTGGATTATATGAAACTAGTAAAAAACGAACCAGGATGTCTTAAATTTTTAGAAAAATACATTTTTCTTTCACACCTTTCTCAATTCAAACCATATATAACATGATTAAAAAATTATAATACATAATTATAATTAGAGCCTGAGCTCAACTGTCTTTACAGAAAAACAAAAAAATTTGAAAAAAAATGATGAAAAAAAAATATTGACGAAAAAATATTGTTGAAAAAAATATTAATGAAAAAAAAAATTGATGAAAAATAATTATTTTACGTTTTATTCCCAGCGAGGTGAATTATGAAAAAAAATTATTGTTTCTGTAAAGACAGTCGAGCTCAGGCTCTAATTATAATTATGTATTATAATTTTTCGATTTGTTATATATGGTTTTTGAATTGAGAAAAGTGTGAAAGAAAAATTTAATTTTTCTAAAAATTTAAGACATCCTGGTTTGTTTCTTACTAGTTTCATATTATCCAGTTATAATAATCTTCAGAAAAACTTTTAATGTCAAATTTATTTAGTTAATAGTCAATAGAACTCTATATGTGAAAATTATTTACAGATCGCAGCCGCCGAGGATTGAACTCATCATCATCTGTAATACTTTGCTATTAACTGCTTGTAACGTACAATCACTCTAGACCGATACGCCACGAAGGCTGTTAAGCAAGTATCAACTAAATCTGATTTTTTCAATTCGAGTGGTGTTGTTGCTGTAGTTTTTTTCTTACAGAAGTGTTGTTATTGCTATTTAATGTAAATAGATTTTTTTTTTTTTTTTATTTTTAGTAATCATTATTCTTCTTCCTCTCCTTCATCAATTCTGATCTAAGTACTTATTTTTGCAAACGTTGCCAGACATGGTCTATATTTTAGACACAAATGTTAGGTGTTGCACATTTTCCAAAGATACTGATATTGCCACTTAGGGCGACTTAAAGTCGTTATTTTTAAATATAAAAAATAAAAAAATGTTGATGAAAAAAAGATATTGATTAAAAAAAAAAAAAAATTGGTGAAATAAAAATATTGATGAAAAAAATAATATTGATGAAAAAAAATTAATGAAAAAAAATTGTTGAAAAAAGAATTGATGAAAAAAAAATATTGCTTAAAAAAAAAATATTGGTGAAAAAAAATTTTGATAAAAAAAATATTGATGAAAAAAATATTGATGAAAAAATATTGACGAAAAAAAATATTGTTGAAAAAAAATATTGTTGAAAAAAAAAATTGATGAAAAATAATTATGTTACGTTTTATTCACCAGCTGGTGAATATTTATACCCTACACCACTCTGTGGTATAATGAGTTTGTGCTGATGTTTGTAACTACCCGAAATATTGGTCCTAGACCTACCGTCAAGTATACCTACAGAATTAATTTTTGAGTCGATTTAGCGATGTCCGTCCGTCTGTCCATCTATCGGTTTAAGCACGATGCAGCAATTTTCAATCAATTGACTTGAAATTTAAAACTTTAGCATCTTTTGGCCCAAGGACGAAGCTTATTGAAATTGGAGAAAATCGGTCCATGTTAAGACCTAGCCCCCATACAAACGCCCCATTTGGATTCGGCTTAAATGACTTTAATAACCGTATTATAATAGATATCGCTTTGAAATTCAGCAGGTAATCAAATTTTGTATGCACATATCACCATTCCAAATTTCAAAGGAAAATTTCAGTCCTTCTGGTAGTCCCCATACAAACCACCTTCCCAATATTCACATAATTCCCTCAAAATTCATAAAAAATGGAAATATTTGATAAAAATTATATTTTTAGGTGTCAAACGTGTATTTAAGTAACCTAATCAGGTCGGAATATAATTGGACCATTTTTGGACTTAGTCCCCCACATAAAAATTTCGACCGATATTCAGTAAAATTGGTCTATTGATAAAAAAATAAACAAATTCCACTAAAATTTTATCTGTGTGTGTTTTCTACACCAAATAAAGATCTAAAAAAAGACAGATACAATCGGTCCATGTTTGGACTTGGGACCCATTTTCCGGCAAACACTGGTGTAGGGTATCAAATGGTCGGTCATGACCGACTATAACTTTCTTACTTGTTTTTTATTCACTGCGAGGTGAATTATTATACAATTTACCAACCCAATTAAACGTAGGTTTTAAGAAAAAAAAACCGTAATTTTTATTTTTTTTTTGTTAATCGTTAGCTTATTTAGTAAAACTGAGGAGTCGTCCTGCAACTTTTTTAAAATTCGACACCAGTCCAAAAACATTATCATGTGAAAAAAAAATCCTTGAGGGTTTTTTGTGAAAAATGTCAACTTTCATGTGCTTTTGGTTTCATCCCGTTCAGATTTTGGTTGTTGCATTGTGTAATCAATACTACAAATTTCAAACTTGAAGGTATTTTAAATACAAAAGTAATTGATTCTGTATTATTAGTACTTCAGTTTTATTCGTTAAGTTTTTTTAAATTGTTTTAATTTATTTTAAAAATAATCTCTGTTATCTAACTTTCATTCCCAAAAATTGAATACACTTTAAAATCTTCACCACAAATGTACATAAACATTTTAGCAACTTTTTTTTTACAAATACCAAAAATTGTATTCTTTTAATAAAAATGTTGCTGAATGCATAAATCTGAATTTTTAACATTAAACCTAAAAACCAACATTTATCATATTCTCCACAAATCTACATTTTACCAAAGAAATCTTCAATAAATCCTTTTAAATACAAAAAAAAACACAAGACAACACTTGTTATCAAAAATTATTTACTACAGCAAAACCATTGAACTCCAAACTGCACCTAAACTCAAACTGCACTAAATTTATACACAATCTTTATGGCCTGGAACATTCATTTTTATGAGTCTATCTTTTCAATAGCAAAAACTCAAAACTCATTGTCTGCAACTGCATAGAAACTAAAATTCTCAAAAAAAATATAGTTTTCTATACTTCCACACAAAAGAATTTCTACAGATTTTTGGTGAAAAGTTATATACTTCACTAGACATTACGAGTGAAATTACAATGTGTATAGAAAAGCAAGAGTTTTTCAAAAATGCATTTTTGCATAATGGATTTACAAACACCAAAGGAAATTTAAAGAAAAGCAAGTGAACATTTTGGGCGATTTACTGTATAATTTAGCTAAAGGAAATTTAAAGTTATCAACACTTAAAAATTTTCTATAAAAAATTTTAAGTTATCGACACATCGATATCTCTATAAATTTTCTATAGAAAATTTTAAATTATTTATATTTACATCGTTAACTCTATAAAGTATTAAGTTATCGAAAACATAGAAAATTCTAAAAATTTTCTAGAGAAATTTTCTAAATTTTCTTATTGAGTAAATCATCTAAAATGTTTTATTAAATTTCAAATTTTAAGCTTTCACACATCGATAACACTAAAAATTATCTATTGAAAATTATAAGTTATCGAAACATCAAATTTTTATAAAACTCCATTTATTTTCTATAGTTATCGAATTATCGATAACTTTATATTTTCTATGGAAAATTTATAAAGTTATCGATGTATTGTTACCTAAAAATTTTCTTTAGAAAATTTTAAGTAATCGATATATCGATATCTCCTCTATTAATTTTCTATAGAAACTTGACAGAGTTATAGATGTGTAGTTAACTCAAAATATTCTATAGAAAATTTATAAAGGAGATATCGATATGTCGATAACTCAAAATTTTCTATAGAAAATTTAT
This sequence comes from Pegoplata infirma, assembly GCA_963921195.1. NCBI lineage: Eukaryota > Metazoa > Arthropoda > Insecta > Diptera > Anthomyiidae > Pegoplata > Pegoplata infirma. The sequence goes on from OY992536.1 coordinate 39,729,990, forward strand.
AGAGGGGATATCGATACATCGATAACTCAATGAATTTTCTATAGAAAATTTAAAATTATTGATACAGCTACAACTCTAAACATTTTAAGTTATCGATACATCGATAACTCTTTACATTCTAATTAGAAAATTATAAGTTATAGATACATTAAAACATCTACAAATTTTCTATAGAAAATTTATAAAATTATCGATACCTAAAAATTTTCTTCAGAAATCTTATAGAGTAATCGATGTATAAACAACTTTTTATATAATCGATGCATCGATATATCGATGACTCTGTAAATTTTTTATAAAAAATTTTAAGTTATCGATAACTCCATGAATTTTCTATAGAAAATTTAAAATTATCGATACATTGATAAATCTATAAATTTTATATTGAAAATCTAAAGTTATAGAGTTAGCGATAACTTAAAAATTTCAATAGAAAATTTTCTATAGAATCGATACATCGATAACTCTTTAAATTTTCTACAGCAAATTTAAAGTTATCAATACATTGATAAAGTTATAGAGTTATCAATAACTTAAAAATTTCAATAGAAAATTTTTTATAGAATCGATACATCGATAACTCTATAAATTTTCTACAGCAAATTCAAAGTTATCAATACATTGATAACTCTATTAATTTCTATTGAAATGTTAAGGATACATTTTAAACAACTCAATAAATTTTCATTTACAACTTAAATAGTTATCGATGTATCGATAACATTACATTACTCTATTGAAAATTTGTAATGTTATTGATGTATCGATAACTTAAAATTTTCTATGGAAAATTTATAGAGAAAATTTATTTTCATTGAAAATTTATAATGTTATCGATGTATCGACACATCGGAAACTTAAAAATTTCTAAAGAAAATTTATCGAAATATCGATAACTTAAAAATTTCAATAAAACATCAATAGCGTCACCGTTGTATCGATATAGAAAATTTATAGAGTTATCGATGTACCGATAACTGAAAATTTTCTAGAGATATTTTATAGAGTTTCGATGCATCGATAACTTAAACAGTTATCGATGTATCGATAACAAAACATTACTCTCTATAGAAAATTTGTAATGTAATCGATGTATCGATAACTTAAAATTTTCTATGGAAAATTTATAGAGAAAATTTAGAAAATAGAGAAAATTTATCGATACATGTTATCGATACATCGATAACATGTATCGACACATCGGTAACTTAAAAATTTCTAAAGAAAATTTATCGAAATATCGATAACTTAAAAATTTCTATAAAACATCAATAGCGTTACCGTTGTATCGATATAGAAAATTTAAAGAGTTATCGATGCATCGATAACTGAAAATTTTCTATAAATATTTTATAGAGTTTCGATGCACCAATAACTTAAAACTTCACATTGAAAATTTATATAGTTATCGATAACTTAATAGTGTCTATTAAAACTTATACAGTTATCTATGTAACGATAACTTGAAATTTTCTGCTTCTTAAAAGTTTCTAGCTTCTTAAAATGTTCTACAGAAAAGATACAGAGTTATCGATGTATCGATAACTTAAAATTTTCTATAGAAAGTTTCAAGTTATTAATACATCGATAACACTTTGAATTTTCTATAGAAAATTTTAAGTTATCGATACATCGATAACTCTATAAATTTTCTATAGAAAATTTTATGATTTCGATACATCCATAAATCTATAATTTTTCTATTAAAAATGTAAAGTTATCGATACTATAATTCTATAGAGTTTTCTATCTATAGCTCTATAAAACTTTTAAGGAAATTCTTGTGTTATCAATACTTTGATAATTCCAAAAGTTTTCTATCACAAAATTTTGTGTTACCGATAACTTTATCAAAGATTTTTTAAACAAAATTTTATATAAACTTTTTATTACAAGTTAGTGCCTTTATTTAAATTTAAACGAATGTAAATAATTTAAATTTACTTGTAGAATATAAATTTTCTTCTATTGTTGTTCGAAAAGTAAAAAAACATGTTATTGAACTTGATATTTTTTTTTTGGAAAATATATTCTGTAAAATCCTTTTAGACAGACATATAAAATTGTATATCTCTTAAATTGTATGTAAGTCGACTATGAACAAAAATTAAATTCAGTTTTCATTATTATTTTTATTGCAAATCTTTAGTACATTTTTTTTTTATTCGAATCTTGTTAGACATTAAACATTCAATAACCATAATAACCCACAATCAGTATTGAGTTTTGATGAGTTTGTAAAATTTAATTTACGGTATTTTAAATCACATTGAATTTCTTTTTTATATACAATTTTGTTATGGTTGGGGTTAAGGAAATCTTTGGAAAATTCTTTTACTAATCACATCATCTGCTTTTGGGTTATTTGTTCAATAGGAAAGTTTTTTTTTATTTTTTGTAAAGCTAACATAATGAGATTCAATTCAATTTAGGAACAATTTAAAATCTCAACAATGAGGCAGATATCTAGGAAGGAATACAAGAACAGATGAGACTATATGGGGGATTCTATGATCAAAATTATTTATATATCGATAACTTAAAATTGTTCTTTTAAAAATATTATAAAATTATCGATGTACTGATAACTTAAAATTTTTTTTAAAAGAAAATTTATAGAATTATGTTTAAAACGAAAAAAAGAATTTCTCCAAAAATTTTATAGAGTTATCGAGGTATCGAGAACTTAAAATTTTCTTATAGAAAATTTAAAGCGTTATCGATGTATCGATAACTTAAAACTTTCTATAGAAAATTTATAGAATTCTCGATGTATCCATATCTTAAAATTTTCTATAAAAAACTTAAAGAGTTTTGATGTATCGATAACTTCAACTTGTCCATAGAAAATTTATTCAGTTATCTACAAAAAATCCATAACATAAAATTTTTTATAGAAAATTTATACAACTATCGAATAAATTTATTTTCAAATTTTCTATAGAAAATTTATAGAGTTATCGATATACCGATATTTTGAAATTTTCAATAAAAAAATTTTTATACAGTTATCGATTACTTAAACTTGTCTATAGAAAATTTATACTTACAATTTTTAATAGAAAATTTATACAAAAAATGTATTTATATTTTGAAATTTTCAATAGAAAAATTTTTATACAGTTATCGATTACTTAATATTGTCTGTATAAAATTTACATAGTTATCGATGTATCGATAACTTCAATTTTTAATAGAAAATTTATACAGTTATCGATGCATCGATAACTGTATAAATTTATACAGTTATCGTTGTATCAATAATTATTTTCTATACAAAATTTATAAAGTTATCGATGTATCGATAACTTAAAATTGTCCATAGAAAATGTTTGCAGTTTTCGATATATCAATAACTTCAAATTTTCTATAGAAAATTTATAAAATTATCATTGTATCTATAATTTACAATTTTCTATAGAAAATTTATGCAATTATCGATGTATCGATAACATAAAGTTTTCTATATCGATTTATCGGTAGCTTAAAATTTTCTATAGAAAATTTTTGCAGTTATCTACTAATTACATATATTTTCATATCGATATCGATATACTGATATTTTGCAATTTTCAATAGAAAAATGTTTATACAGTTATCGATTACTTAAAATTGTTAATAGAAAATGTATACAGTTATCGATAACTTACAATTTTTAGTAGAAAATTTATACAAAAAATTTATTTATATTTGAAATTTTCAATAGAAAAATTTTTATACATTTATCGCTTACTTAAAATTGTCTATAGAAAATTTACATAGTTATCAATGTATCGATAACTTACAATTTTTAATAGAAAACTTATACAGTTATCGATGCATCGATAACTTAAAATTTTCTAGAGAACATTTATACAGTTATCGTTGTGTCGATAATTATTTTCTATACAAAATTTATTAAGTTATCGATGTATCGATATCTTAAAATTGTCCATAGAAAATGTTTGCAGTTTTCGATGTATCATGTATAACAACATTTTCTATAGAAAATTTATAAAATTATCATTGTATCTATATTTTACAATTTTCTATAGAAAATTTATGCAGTTATCGATGTATCGATAGCATGAAATTTTCTATAGAAAATTAATGCTGTTATCGATTCATCGATAACTTAAAATTTTCCATAGAAAATTTATACAGTTATCGATGTATCGATAACATAAAACTGTCTATAGAAAATTTATACAGTTATCGCTGCATCGACAAATTTATACTAACAAAAACAAGTAGAAAAGTTAAATTCGACTTGGCCGAATCTATGAATACCCTCCACAATGGCCTTTTTAAGTGATAGTAAATTTTCTAACGTGAAAAAATAACATTTTTGTTTAGAAATATTTTATTTCGTGTAAAAAAAACTTTTTTTTAGTAATTTTTGAAAAAAAAATAATTTACTAATTTTTTTTGAGTATAAAATTTTTTTTGAGTGTAAAATTTTTTTTGAGTGTATTTTTTTTTTGTTTTAGTGTAAAAATATTTTTGAGTGACAAAAATACCTTGAAAAATATTTTTGTGACTTACCAATGTTTTTAAAGCATGTTTAACGGGTTTTCAACACGTGATTTTAAGGTGAAACTAATCTGAAATTCACGGTTTTGCCAATAACTTTTGAACGACTAGACCTATTTGGCTGAAATTTAAAATGAGCCGGACCAGAGAAACGGCAAATATATATCTCACACTTCAGCACCCTCAGAATTGTTGTTCGAAAGTTACCGTGTGTTTTAACTCGTAAATTCCAGGAAAACCCTTGCCGAAATTCACTCATTTGCTCATAACTTTTGAACCACTGGACCGATTTCGCTTGATTGCAGTACCAACCTGACCAGGTAAATGCCCAACATATATGCCAAACTTCTGAAGCCTCCGTAGAGTCTTTCAAAAGTTAGCGTGTTTTCAACAGACAGACGGACAGACGGACAGACGGACGGACGGACGGACATCGCTAGATCGTCTTAAAATCGATCGATTATCATGAATATATATACTTTATGGGGTCCTAGACCAATATTTCGAGGTGTTACAAACGGAAAGGCAAACTTATCACTAGAGTGGAGGGTATAAAAACCTTGTCAAATTACTAGAAAAAGTCTCGTAATCCCATTTTACCAATATTTAACAGTTTTCCTTGTTTTTAAACAAACTAATTTGGATCGAAATTTATTTTTTTTTTTTGTTATTTTACAATTTATTTTGTAATTTTACAAATTTCCAAGATCTTGGAAATTATATCTATCTATATATCTTATCTATAAGTGTACAAAAAAAAAAATCTAGTAAATTCACGAGAATTACTTGTAATTTTTATTGCGCCAAAAAACTGTAAATTTACAATTTTATTGGTAAAACCTTGTAAAATTTTAAAATTATTGGTAAAAAGTTTGTAAAATTGCTAGGAATTCTCGTAAAATAGGAGGTAACAAAAAATCTAGTAAAGTTACGAAACTTCCTTGTAAATTTTATCGTGTCAAAAAATTTGTAAATTTACTATTTTATTGGTAAAAACCTTGTAAAATTAAAAAAATATTGGTGAAAAGCTTCACTCAAAAAATTATGTTAGTAAAATCAACTGAAAATGTCAGTTAAAATAACTACTTTGTAAGTTGTTTTGGGGTCAACTACTTTTTCAGTTAAATTAACTAACAATGTTAGTTATTTTAACTGACAAAAAACAACTGACTTATGTAGTAAAAGCTACTTACTTTTGTAGTCAAAACAACTAACATGTAGTAAAAATATAATAATCAATAAATAATTTTTTTTTTTTTTTTTCAAAAAAAATTTTCTGAAAAATACCAAAAAAGACCAAATTTTTTCCAAGTTATTTTTTTTTTGTTTTAAAAAAAAGTTGTGAAAAATAAAAAACAAAAACTTATTTTTATTTTTTTTTGGAAAAAAAACTTTAAAAATTTTTCAGAGATAAGAAAATAAAATTAACTACTTTAAATAACTGTTACTACATTACAGTACTTTTTTGTTAGTTATTCAAAAAAACGACTTAAAATAACTAACAGAAATAGTTATTTGATATTTTTCATACAAAAACAACTGACTTTGTAGTTGAAAACAACTAACTACTGTAAAATATACAAACAACTAACATGTAGTAACTTACATAATTTTCTGAGTGTTGTAAAATTACTAAGAATTTTTGTCAAATAGGAGGTAGCATACAAAAAAAGTTACAACTTTTTCTTGTAATTTTACAAGGTTTTTTTTTTTTTGAGTAAACATTTATTTATAGAAAATTTATGCAGTTATCAATATATCGATAACTTAAACTTTTCTACAGAAATTTTCTACAGTAATCGATGTATAAATCATTTTGAATTTCCCATATTCTAGTTTTTAAACTTCAACATAATTCTTCCAATTTAGATCAATTTTTTTTTCTAAATTTTTTTTTTTTTCATTTAAAAAAACATAACAACTACAAAGGTCAAAGTTAGTTACAATGAAAAACAAAAAAATCCCTTCATATATGTAATTTAAAAACCATTGTTGTTGTATAAGTCTAGTAGAGATTTAAACCTCTATGTCTCTGTTGGTGGGGTAACACACAACTGGTATTGTGTCATGTTTAATCAAACCCAATGGATTTTAAATTTGACACACACACACACATAGACAGACAGACAGATACACACACAGACACACATTTGAAAAATCCATCAATAACTTTTTCTTCTAACTTGATGCCGTTGTCATAGTTGTAGTTGTTTTGTTAAGCCAAATCCTTTTTAACTGTTCACTTTTAACAAGTTTTTGTTTTCCCACAACAAAAATCTTCTATGTTTGTGTGTGTTATTGAATAACAAAAATGCCTAGAAAATAAAATAGAAAACAGTATTATTGATTACAAAATAACTGTCAAATTGAAAATATGTAACAATGGCTGGGCAGACACTAGGCGAAATTTTTTTCAAAATCTGGATGTATAAATTTTATTCAATTAAGAATTTAGATGTACCATAACAATTTTTTTTTCAAAATTCTCAAAAATTTTCTGGATTTGGTTTGTAATATTTTTCTTGTGTTAATCTGAGTTTTTGTATTTTTTTATTTTATTAACATTTTTTAGTATTTTTCTAATATTTTCCGAAATTTTAAATTTTTTTCTACGTTTTCTAGGGTTTTTATGAAAACTTTAGATTTTTTTTTCGGATTATTCAGATTTCTTTCTTATTTTCTTAATTTTCCAAATTAATTGAGTTTTCCAGATTTTTCTGAATTTTTTTTAATATATTTTTTTTTTGGTGTCAACATATAAAAGTGCTGCCAAATTTTTATACTAAAGTATGACCGGGTGCAAAAAATACAGATTATGTCAAAAATCTGAAACTCACTGAGTATCCATGCAGACCTTCCTCGTAACTGGAGGCTTTAAAATATATAATTTAGCTGATTTAATATTAATATACGAAAAATCGTATCGTGTTTGGAAACTTTAACAATACAAATTGTATAAGCCACATCCCAACAAATCCCATAAGTACCTTTTCATACCCTCCACTCTAGTGATAGAGGGTATATATAAGTTTATCATTCCGTTTGTAACACATCGAAATATTGGTCTAGGACCCCATATCCCCGTCCGTCTGTCGATCAGTATAAAAGCTGCTAACTTTTGAAAGACTTTACAGAGGCTACTGAAGTTTGACATATATGTTGGTCATTTACCTGGTCAGGTTGGTATTGTAATCCAGCCAAATCGGTCCAGTGATTCAAAAGTTATGAGCAAAAGAGTAAATTTCGGCAAGGGTTTTTCGCGAATTTACGAGATAAAAACACGATAACTTTCGAAAGACAATAATGAGACTGCTAAAACGTGGCATGTATGTTTGCCGTTCCCCAGGTCTGTTTGGTATTGAATTTCAGCTCAATCCGTCCAGTAGTTCAAAAGTTATAAGCAAAACCCCGAATTTCAGATTGGGTTTATTTTAAATGCCACGTGGTAAACAAGTTTTAAGAGCATTGGTGGTAACTTAGCAATGTTTTTCAAACTTGTTTAGTTTTAAAAGCATTGGAAACTTAAAAATTACAATCGAAAAAAATTTTACACTCAAATAAAATTTTACACTCAAAAAAAATTTTACACTCAAAAAAAAATTTAGTTCTTCTATACAAAAATGTCAATATTTTGTGTACATACGTATGTACATGCATTCACTCAGAAATATTTTTAAAGTAAAAAAACATTACACTCGAAAAAAGTTTTACACTCAAAAAAAAAATAGTTTTTTTTTTTTTTTTTTTTTAATGACAAAAAAAAGTGTTTTTTACTCAAAATAAAATATTTCTAATCAAAATTGTTAATTTTTTCACGTTAAAAATGTACTATCCTTTAAAAAAGACATTGTGGAGGATATTCATAGATTCGGCTTTAATTTACCTTTTCTACTTGTTTGTTTTCAATCTGCTTTAGAGTAGAGGGAGTTTTTTTAAGAGACTCCGGGTTTACCATAGTGATAATTAACAAACTAGGTTAACATCTTATTCAATATCAGTGTTTTTGTCACTCCAAAAAATTTTTTGAACCAAAAAAATTTTTAGAGTCAAAAAATTTTATATTCCAAAAAATTCACATTCAAAAAAAATGCGCTCAAAAGTTTTTTTACAATTATTAAAATTATTTAAATAACTTTAAAATACAAAAAAGTTTGTTGCACCCAAAAAAATTATGCACCAAAGAAAAATGTACTCTAAATTTTTTTTTTTTTGTATTACAATTTTTAAATCATAAAGAATTTTCTTCAAAAAATATCCATTTACATTTATTTTCCTGCATACTCTCAAAAAATCACCCTTTATTTCCAAGAGATTTCAAACTGCTTATGAAACATCACAACGTATGATTAATGTTAATACGCAATGATTTTGTTATATGTATTTGCAAATGTACATTTACCGATAAGTAAGATATTTGGTACTTCTACAGATTGAAATATATGAATAGGAAATGATGATTGAATTGACTATTGTGAATTTAATTACTTAACAAAAGGTATTAATATCCGTTTATTATTATGGAATTATGTAGAACACTGATTGAAAAATTTCCTAATGATATTAAAAAATAACAAATTAATATGGAATTTTGTTTTAACGAACACTTAATTGTTGATAGAGGGAAGTGAAGGAAGTAAAATCGGTTTATGGAAAAAATTTTAACTATAAAATCTAAAACATTTTTTTTTTTTATTGAAAATTTTCGCTTTCTGAGACAGATTTTAACAATTCATAAATATTTGAACTACAGAGCCATCTGTATCATTGATAATATCAATAATTTTAACAGAAAAAAAAAGTGTGAGAGAATTTACATTTTTATGAATCTTGTTTTAAGCAAAAATTTAAAAAGAAACAGGTTAAAATGTTAATACGATAGCACAATTTTCGTCTTCTAATTCCCAATGGGAGTAGAGTAGAATTTGTATTAATATTTCAGTTTGAACATTATGTCATTTAAATCCCCTTTGCTACTTGTAGTATAGGGTTTTTATATTTGCTAAATTGTCTTAAAAATGAAATCTGGCAAATTCCGAAACACATGTCAATTAAGCCTTGCAAAAAAATTACCAACATAAGTAAAATTTTAAACAGAAAAATAATTTTCTTGAAAATTATTCTATGAGAATATCATGGTTTTAATAAGTAAAGGAAAAAATTACCTCGAGCTTGAATAAACCTACTTGAAATATAATATTTTAAAGGTCAAATAAAACAATTTTTTTATTTTGTAATAAAATTTATCCAGGGGGACCATTATGTAACTTCATAGTCGTCAATCGTATCGTTTCCATCGTTATTCCATTACCATATAGTGCCATTTTAGGGTAATAGAATAATAAGCTAACGATGACGATTGGCGATTATCAAGTTACATAATAAGCCCCCAGAATTTGAAAAAAAAATTTTGATAAAAAAGTTGATGAAAAAACATTTTTGAAAAATAAATTTGATAAAAAATAGTTCATGAAAAAAAATTTTGATGAAAAATAAAAACCTCTAATTTTTCTAAAACTATACCCTAAACCAGCGGTTACCAACCTTTTTGGCTCCCGTACCACTAATTTTAAATTTTGTCAGCCACGTACCCCCTAACGAGTTTTTTTGTTTTCGTTAAAAAACTTCTCATATAAATATTTGAGTTAATTTTGAAACTTTTGATCTGCGTGTATTATCATTTTTTTTTTGAAGGATTTAGGGGAGATCAAATCAATGTTGGTATTTTTTTGGAAAAATTGTCGCTCTTAGGGTGGTTCAATGCATCTGAAAACGCGGATTTTGAGCTGATTTTTCTGCAGAGCAAAAACAGCTGAAAATATTGCAAATCTGATTTCACCAGTCATTTCTACACCAAAAATTTAAACAACGGATTTTTTTTAACTCTTAAAAAAAGTTCCAAAAACACATCACAGAGGGCGAAAATATAATGTTTTTTTAATTTTTTTAGATGTTTTTTTAATACAAGGGCAGATCCACAATTCCGTGACTTTTCGAATGAAATACCCTCGTATATACAATGAAAGGGCATTTTGAGCTTAACAAAATGGTACCAAAATTTCCACTCTATCACAACCCGTCTCAAAAATGCCCAAAAACACGTTTTTTTGAGAACTTTGACATACATTTCTCAAAAACCTGACATCATAGAAAACCCATATTCGGAATCAGCATCGAAACGTTAATCGAAAATAAGTGGTCAGATTTTAAAATATCGCAAATAATTGCTCTCTAAATTGCACAAAAATACGTTTTTTGTGAACTTTGACCTCAACTGTCTTAAAAACCTGACGTTATGGAAAACTTTGGAAGCCAGGTTAATCTAAAACGAATTTCCAAATTACTAAAATTATGCGTACCCCCGCGGACAGTTTCGCGTACCCCCTAGTGGTACACGTGCCATAGGTTTGTAACCGCTGCCCTAAACAACTAAAATTTTTTAGTTGTTTAAAAATTTTTTAATTTTGATATTTTTTTAAGGATATTGACTCCTATCACTCACATGGTGCCTCCTATAGGGGTAATGGCAATTAAACTCAGTATGTTTCGTATATTTGCTGATGGGAAAATGTTGTATGTACGTTTAGAACTGGCAGATGGCGCTGTAGTTCGAATATTAATAAATTGTTATAAAATATTGAGTCACGACAGAAATTCTGGTATTAAATCTGTCTCTGTGTTTTAGAATTTAGAGCTTAAACACTTTTTTTAATATTTCTTATAATTTAATAAATTTATGTTGAAATTTACTTAATTAAACAATTATGGATTTGGGCTAATAAAAATGGTTTTTACGTAAATCCGCGGAAAACTGAGATGGTATTGTTTACACGAAAGTATAAGATCGAAAATTTTAGAAAATTCAAGGTTAACGGGGTTGAAATCCCACTTTCAAATCATGCGAAATTTTTAGGAATTATTCTAGATAGCAAATTATCATGGAACCAAAGTACCGATGAACGACTGAGAAAGTCGAATAATGCATATTATGCGTGCAAAAAAATGTTCGGCAAGACATGGGGACTTGAGCCAAGGATCACGTACTGGATCTGTACTTCCTAGACCTATTATACTTTACGGAGTTATGGTTTGGCACGGAGCGCTAGAGAGGGAGGTGACTCGTAGTAAGTTCCAAAAAGCCCAATGGCTTATGGGTCAGAGTATCACTGGTGCCCTAAGAACAACATCAGCTGCATCCATCGACACAATATTGCATCTGCTGCCAATTGATGTCTTTGCTAAGGGTGAGGCAAATAGGCATGCCTCAGACTTAAGGAGTTAAATTGGCTCAGACGCCGAAATTTTTGACATAGTAGCGTGGACAATTTGGATAACGTTGTCGTTGACTACAGGGTGCCTAAACTACTTTTCGATCGGAAATTTAAAGTTGAGTTTCGGACTCGAGAATTTTGGTCAAACTGGCGTTGCGTTCCAAATGACGCTTTGAATATTTTCACAGACGCCTCTAAACAATCAACAGGAGTGGAATTTACTACGGACGTCTCTGATATAATCTACCTTTGAGCTAAAGCATATTCCAGGCTGAAATAGGTGATATTAATAAGGCAGCCTTTCAGTGTCTAGGAGAATCGGAGTGAATAATAAACTTTTACGTCGACAGCCAAGCTGCACTAAAAGCTCTAGGAGGCTTTTGTGTTAAATCAAAAGTCGTCTCTGAGTGCTACGAGAATCTTCATAAACTATCCAGCAATAACCTCATCTCTCTAATATGGGTTCCAGGACATAAGGGAGCAGACGGGAACGAGATGGCTGATGAGCTTGTAATACTGGATGCAGATGGGGTAGGGGACTTTGTTCATATCGAACTCCCAATGCAGTACTACAGATCGAGAAGTGATTGTCAGTGTATTTCCATGGCGAACAGGAAATGGAGAGAGTTAAGTACAAGCAGAATTATCAAAATAATGTGGCCGCATTACGACCTCAAAATAACTCGCTACCTACTTTCTCTTAACAGAAGAAAATGTCGTTTACTAACGGGAGTGGTCACAGGACACTGCCTAATTGCTTTTCACGCAAGTTCAATTGGACTCATCTCTAATTCCAATTGTAAAAGATATGATGAACCGAATACGGATGAAACAGTTAAACATATCCTGTGCAAATGCCCCGTATTGGCCAGGCATCGCAAACAAATTTTAGGCAAAGCAGAACTCGAGAATCTGTAAGAAATCGCAGTTATGGACCTTATGTCCGTTAAATTATTTGCAACATGGACTAACGCGTTTTATCCTCGTCGCTGAAGGAACATGTGGTATTGCTGTTAACCAGCCGGCCTATGCGAGTTCAAAATTTTGAGCTCCGCCACCCATAATCTAACCTATTTAATTAATTACAACTAAACCATTTCTATGGAAAAAATGTTTCAGAATCTGAGATTTTTTCTTCATAAAAAATGTGTCGGAATTTGCGATATATTCTCTAGCAAAAATATCTCAGAATCTCATAATTTTTCTTATAGGGAAAATCTGGCAGAATCTGCGTTCTTTTCTATAAGAAAAAACATCTCAGAACCTGAGATATTTTTAAGGAAAAATGTCTGAGAATCTCTGATTTTTTTCTAAAGAAAAATGTTTCATAATCTGATACTATTTGAGACTTTTTCTTAATGAAAAAATTCTGAGAATCTTTTACTTTTTCTGTAAAAAAAGATATCGAAATCTGGTACCATTTCCTTATGAAAAATGTCTCAGAATCAGTGACTTTTCCTAAAGAAAAAATGTCTGAGAATCAGAGACTTTTTCTATAGGAAAAATGTCTGGGAACTTAAGAAATTTTTCAGATTCTGAAAAAGTCTCAAATTGTAAGTCAGTTTTCCTCCAGAAAAGTTCTCTGACTCTGAGACATTTTTTTTGTAGAAAAAGTTCAAGAAAAATGTCTTAAAATTTGTAACTTTTCCTAAAGAAAAAATGTGTGAGAATCAGAGACTTTTTCTATAGAAAAAATGTCTGGAAATCTTAAACATTTTTAAGATTCTTAAAAAGTCTCAGATTCTAAGCCAGAAAAGTTCGCAGACTCAAAGACACTTTTTTCTGAAAAAAAAGTTCCAGACTCAGAAATATTTTTTCTATAGAAAAGGTTTAAGATTCTGAGATAGTTTTTCTATAGAAAAAGTATCAGATTTTAGGGCATTATTCCTGTTGGAAAAGTATCTGATTCCGAGACATTTTTCCAATAGAAAAAGTTTCAGATTCAAAGACGTTTTTACTGTAGAAAAAGTTACAGATTCTGAGAAATTTTTTCTATAGAAAAAAATTTATTTTCTGAGACACTTTTTTCATAGAAAAATTCTCAGATTCTGAAACATTTTGTACACAAATTGTTTTTTTAAATAATTAATTTCCAAATATTTATACCCTACACCACAATGCGGTACAGGGTATAATGAGTTAGTGCTGATGTTTGTAACTACCCGAAATATTGGTCCTAGATCCACTTTTAAGTATACCGATCTAATCAGAATCATTTTTTGAGTCGGTTTGTACAGGTCGCAATTTGTATTCAATTGACTTGAAATTTGAAACTTAAGCCTCTCTTGGCCCAAGGATGAAGCCTATTTAAAGTAAAAATCGGTTCATATTTAGACCTAGCCCCTATACATAGGTCCTCTTTAGTTTTGGCTCAAATGACTCTAATAACCGTAATATAATAGGTATATCGTTTCGTTTTCAGGTAAACGTATTTTGTCTACACAAATCACTATTCCAAATTTTAAAGGAATCGGAATAGTTTACTTGTAGCCCTCAAATAACACTGTGCTACAGTGAAAAAATATTTCTGATGTGACATAGTATAGGTTGTTGGTCTTGTCGAGTAGATCACAAAAATGACCATTAAACTTGCCAGACACCCTCAAATTTTAGAGTTATGGTCAAAAAACGTTTTTTTGGGACTTTTCTCACCAAACCTTTTGTAATTCAGAAAATTTTAAATCGATTTTAAAGTTTTTAACAGTTTTTGATAGAAGAAGGATGGGGCTTTCCATGTGTGTGAATTGGTATATACATATAAGAAAGATATTTATTGATTTTTTCTATAAAATCGAATTTTTTTGTTATTTTTTGAAAATTTTTCGAGTTTATCGATTTTATTCTGCTATAGTTCGTTTAACAAGGTTTATATTTATAAAAGTATTTTTAAAGAAAATTTGATTCTGAATACGACTAGTTTCATCCTGAAGAAATACTGAATACGACTAGTTTCATCCAATTGACAGAGTTGTGATAATTTTTCTAAAAAAGAAAATAAAAAAAAAGGATTTTGCTGGAAATCGCCATTCAGATATCCAAGGCAAAAAAATAAAAAATTTATCATAAGAGGTCATGTACAATATTTTTAAAGGTTTTTGACGCTCTGAATCCAAATCTGGCCTTTAAATTTCTCTATCTCGTCAGGTTTTTGAGATATTTAACATAAATTGATATATCAAAAACTTAATAAGATAGCGCAGTTTCAAGGTCAAATTCGAATTCCGATTTTTTCGGCATAAAACTCATCGTATTCACAATTAAATTTTCTTTAAGAATACGTAAATATAAATGTTGTTGAAAGAACTATAACAGAAAAAAAATCGACAAACTCCACAAATTTTTAAAAAAGTAACAAAAAATTAGATATTGTTGAAAAAATCAATACATATATTTTTTATATGTATAAAAAATATATGTATGAAAAGCCCTATCCTTCTTCTATCCAAAACAGTTGAAAAATTGAAAATCGGTTGAAAAATTTTTAAGTTACACGTGGTTTAGTGTAAAAAGTCCCAAAAAATCGTTTTTTGACAATAACTTTAAAATTTGAGGGTGTCTGGCAAGTTTGATGGGCATTTTTTGTTATTTCTTTGGCGAGACCTATAATCTTAACTACCTCATTTTAAAAGTAAATTTGATTTTGTGTTTTTTGTAGCACAGTGTAATCCAACAATACGAAAAAATATTTTATTTGTGAGAATTGTTTTTAGACTTAGAGTCTGACAAAGAAATGATTTGGTAGAATTATTCTGTTAAAAAATTTATAAGATTTTTTTTTTTTTTGCTGCAAAAAAAAATAAGAGTTTCTAGTTACAGAAAAAAATTATCTTAAATCTAAAATTTTTTGCTGAAAGGAAAAAAGAATAATGAATCCTTGTTACTTACACTTTTTTCGCCTTATTTATTGTAAACATTAAACTTTAACGTTTCTAGGAATGATGTAATTACTTACCTTGTTCACTTTTCCCTATTTTAAAAACATATTTTTCCTTTAAATTTGTTTATCACTGTCATTTTTTTTTTGCTTTTATCTATTTCTAGGAATCTAGTAATTTTCTGCCATCATATGAAGCAATTTCCTTTGCTGTTAAAAGTATAGCAACAAAACTTAATTGGACACAAGTTGACATCTTCGTTGGTGGTAAGTTTATTTTGATTTCTCTTACTATTTCGACAATAAAAACTAGAGAAAGGGAAAACACAAAATAAAGGAAAATTGCAAAATTTTCAAAATTGTATTCTTAGTAAACAGTTACGTGTGGCGGTATCAACCAAAAAAGTGTCGTTGTTGTTGTTTTTGAGGCAATTCCTTTTACGCTTTCGTGCCTTTTTTTATTTTCATGGTAATTGCGTTATTTTGTTAGAAATAAGTGGTTTAAGGAAGTTTAGAGGAAGTTTAGGCAAGAAAATAAATTTACATTTAAATTTAACGTTAATGTTATAAGAAACGTTCTGTAAAAACATGCACAGCAAATTGTTGGCTAAAGGTGTTAAATGTTAGAAAAATAATAATGTTCTTTTCTTGGTGGAAAAAGAAGGGTAAGTGAAAAAGGTAGTTTAAAAATTATAATTTCTGAAGGTGGCTTTTAAAACAGGGACATACTTAAAAAATGCTTGCCAATTTTGTACTTTTTCCCAAAACTTTTGATCATGATAATGTTTAGCTGATGATATCGGTCCTTGACCCCTTTAAGTTTTTATATTTTTGATCAATGATAGTTTCTAAGACAGCTCAGTGATACCCATCCGTCGGTCTTTCTGTGGAAACCAGGATGCAGTCTAATTCAAAAGAGCTGTAAACTTTGCAAAAGAACAGTAAATTTGGTATAAGAGCAAAATCGAATCAAGCCATTCTAGCAATGTTCGATCTGTTGGTCTGTCTGTGGAAAGCACACTACAGTCCAAAAAAATAGATTTTTCGTCTGTCGGTCTGTCAGAGGAAAGCACACTGCAGTCCAAATTAAAAGAGAAATTTAGCGCAAATATGTCTTGTGTTAATAGGCTGATAAAGTTTTTAAATGGACGAAGTTGGAAAAACTTCCCCTTGAAAAACTAAATCAACCTTCGAAAAAAACTTGAACCCAAAAGACTTAAAAATTTTACTTCTTCGGTCCGCCAATTTTGTACTAAAAAAAAAGCTTCGTGATATAAATGAAACGGAATTATTATTTTTTATACCCTGCACCACACTGTAGTACAGGGTATAATGAGTTTGTGCTGATCTTTGTATCTACCCGAAATATTGGTCCTAGACCCACTTTTAAGTATACCGATCGACTCAGAATCACTTTTTGAGTCGACTTAGTCCGTCGTTGTCCGTCCGTCCCACAGTGAGGCGAGATGTACTATTTTATTTTTTTTTTGAGAATTACTCTACAGCACTTAATTCCTAACCGATTTTATTTTTTTTTTTGCTGCATAAGTCTTTGCAAAATTTAATAAGCTACAAGTAGCCAGAAAAATAATTCAGATCGGTTAAGAATTAAAGGCTGAAGAGAAATTCTGAAAAATAAAGTATATCTCGCCTCACTGTGCGTCCATGTGTCTGTTCATGTAAACGGTGTAAACACGATACAGGTTGCAATTTTTACTCAATTTACTAGAAATTATAAAACTTAAGACTCTCTTAGCCCTAGGACGAAGTCTATTGAAATTGGAAAAATTCGTCCTATATTTAGACCCAAAGGTCCTCTTTAGTTTTGGCTCAAATGACTCTAATAAGAGTATTATAATATGAATCGACATTTAGCAGGTAAATTTGTTTTGCCTTCAAAAAACACCATTTCGAATTTTAAAGGAATCGGACTAGTTCTTCTTGTAGCCCACATACAAACCACCTTCCCGATTTTCACATAAACCTATCAAAGTTCATGAAAATGTAAAATATTTAATTAAAATATTGTTCGAGTATGCTTAACGCGTAATTTAATAACCTTATCAATTCCCCATGTAAAATTTTCGCCCCATATTCAGCTAAATCAGTTTATTAGCAACAAATGGATGCCGTTTTCACTCAAATTAGATTTTTTTATACTTATTAAAAATTTGACAAAAAATAGATCCAATCGGTCCATGTTTCAACTTGGGACCCATTTTCCGGGAAATTCTGGTGTAGGGTATTATATAGTCGCTCTTGACCGACTATAATATTCTTACTTGTTATACCCTACACCACTCTGTGGTACAGGGTATAATGAGTTTGTGCTGATGTTTGTAAATACACGAAATTTTTGTCCTAGACCTACCTTCAAGCATACCGATCGACTCAGAATTACTTTTTGAGTCGATTTAGCGATGTCCGTCCGTCCGTCTGTCCATCTATCGGTTTAAGCACGATACAGGTCGCAATTTTCAATCAATTGACATGAAATTTGAAACTTAAGCTTCTTTTGGCCCAAAGACGAAGCTTATTGAAATTGGAAAAAATCGGTCCATGTAAGACCTAGCCTCCATCCCCCCTTTGAATTTCGCTTAAATGACACTAATAGTCGTATTAAAGAAGATATCGTTTTGAAATTTAATAATAAAATTTTAAAATTTAATAATAAAATTTTATGCGTAATAAAATTTTATGCGCACAAACCACGATACCAAATTTCAAAGAAATCGGCTCAGTCCTTCTGGTAGTCCCCATACAAACCACCCTCCCGATATTCACATATGTAATTTCCTCAAAATTCATAAAAATTAAAATACTTGATAAAAATTTTATTTGTAGGTGTTAAACGTGTACTTTGGTAACCAAATCAAATCGGAATACATTTGGACCATTTTTGGACTTAGTCCCCCATATACAAATTTCGACCGATATTCAGTTAATTCGGTCTATTGGCAAAAAAAATAAACCAATTCCACTAAAATTTGGTCTGTGTGTGTTTACTACACTAAATAAAGATCTAACAAAAGATAGGTTCAATCGGTCCATGTTTGAACTTGGGACCCATTTTCCGGAAAACTCTGATATATGGTATTGTATGCTCGGTCTTGACCGACTAATTACAATTTTCTTACTTGTTTTTTATTTAACCAATAAAGAAATTCATATTTTGGTATTAAAATTTTAGCATGTGATATATATTTTGTGTGCGAAAACTGAATGAAACCTATAAATGGCAAAAATGTAAAAGTGTATTTTTCTAACTAGTTTTTGTGACTTTTTCAGACTTTTTATACGAAATTTTAAATGAAAAGGGAGTTATTAATTTTATATTCACCCGAGTAAAAATTTTTATATGATGATACCCAAGCAGAAATTGACGACGGTTCTAAAAAAAGGGTTCTGAAAGCACTGCAACAAAAAAAAAAGCATTTTCAAACGCTTTGCGAGCGTTTTTAAAAGTGTTCTGAATTCACTATAACAAAAAAAATGAATCTCAAAACTTTTTTTGGAACGCTTTGCGAGCGTATTCGAAAAGCGTTTTAAGAATTCTTTAGATTTTTTTTAAGAAATTTCTGAAACTATTTTTGAATAACAAATTTTTGTCAAATTTTTGTTTTGTTTTTTAAGTAAAAAAAAATTTCAAAAATGTTTTTAAAATTTTTTTTTTTAATTTTCTAAGTTTCGAACATTTTTTTGAAAAATTTTTTTTTGGAGCACAAAATTTTTTTTTTGGATTTCACTTTGTATCAAACAAATTATTATACCCGAACTAAAACAGAAATCCTATACTTTGGGGTTTTGAAGCGCTTTGATGACTTTAAAAAAACGTTCTCAAAGCACTTTTTTACATCGCTTTTAAAACGCTTTAAACCTAGCGTAGATCGATGTTATCATTCGGATAATCTGATGACGCTTTGAAGTTGGTATACAGAACACTCGTACAACCGTACACAACGCTTTCACAACGCTTTTGCGATTGTATATTTCTGACTGGGTAATGATAAGTAACTCAATATATATTAACACGCAATTTAATGCGAATAATGTTGGATGTTTTTGCATTAAATAATATCAACTAGTACAAAATATGATTCGATTTCATCCGAGTTTTGACCAGACATTGCCATATATCAATGGATCCAATTAGATCGAATTGCATAAAAAATATAAAATCTTGTTGCTTTTCGGTTTGGGTTTGATACACCACAGGTCAACGATACATTCACCAAACATGATTTTTTAAACAAAAAAATTCTTGAATACGAAAATGGGATTACGAGACTTTTTCTAGTAAATTTTTATTTTTTTTTTGTGTACCAAAATTTCCGAGATGTCCGTTTTTTGTTCATTAATTTAAGTACACCTAAGTGTATAATAATGAGATATCAAAATAATAAAAAGTTTTCTTTGGTTACAAAAATTTGGTGATCCAAAGAATTGGAGGTTAAAAAAATGCATACTTTTTTGGGGTTTTTTTTATTTGAGTTTTTAGACAAATGGGCTAATAACTGCATTTAAACTATTTTACTATTTTTAAAATTATTAATATTTAAAATTGAAAAAAAAATAAACTTACAATTATATATATTTTTTAAAATTTTTTTAACAAGAGTCTACAAATAATTATGTTTTCCATCGCGACTTTAGTAACTCATTTAATATTTGCTCAATTTGGACGCTATCAAGCTTAAATTAAAGCTTGGGAAATTTCCTATATAAGTAGGCATGTTTTTTAATAATAGTCGATTGATAATAATAAGAGTTTTTATTGTCAACTTTGTCGTTATCGCATAACATCTACTTTAGACATGTACACTTTCTTTTGACGTTATAAAGGTCAAAAATCTAAGATTTACCTACACAAAAAGTCCGCTGCAAATTTTTTCTATAATTCTTTAAGAAAAGGCACCTACTCTATTTCAAAAACAAATTCTTTTCTTGTTTTTTGTTTGTCATCTGTTTTTCGACACCCTTCTTTTCATTATTACCATCTTCCCTTTTTTATTTTTCAAATGACTCATTCAGCACCAGACCATGAACAGTTTTAATAATATTTCTTTTTACTATTAGAGCGGGAAATTGAAAATTTATTTTAACAATAAATACAATTTTAGACAGAGAGATAAATGTACAAAATGTACCATAAAAAAGTTATTTACACTTTTTTTTTTTTTATTTACTTTAACAGTTATCTATAAATATTTTAAAAACAAGTGTTTATCAAGTGGTCAGTTTTATTTATACACTATGTTTTAAAATAATCGGGAAATTTATAAAAAAATTAGGCAGAAAATGTTACAGAATTAAGAATTTCGGCACTATCTTTTTTTGGGAAAAGATTTTTAAGGACTGAAGATAAAAATAATAGAAGTCATTTAAAAAAAAAAAAAAAAATCTTTTTCAACAAAGTGTTATCAATTTATATATTTTTTCCTGTTTAATTGATTTATTTATTCAAAAAGTTTTTTTAAATAACTTTACTTCCTTTAGTAAATTAAACCGTATTGTACTGTAAATATATGCCAGTTTTTATTTATTATATTTTTGTTTATTTGTTTATTTTTATTTACTTTATATAACTGTCTTTAATTTAGTTTTTTTTTAATGTTAATATTGTTCTATTTCCAAGAATCTTTCAAAGCATATTAATAAAAATGTTAGTAATTCTAACACATGTCAAATCATTTTCAAATATTACCCCATAAAAGTAAAAATGTTTCTCAAATTTTTGATATATGAATGGATTTGATTACGTTTTTGTGTATGCGTATTTAACTGTCAAATAAAAGTTACAGTGTGAAATGTTGCTAAATTTTTAATGCATTCTAAACAAGATGTATTTATTTGTATGTTAACAACAGCAACAAATAAAGATTTATTTATATGAAAAATTTGTGCTGCTTGGGATGATAAATAATATGTACAAGAAAATGACAGCATTGCAATAGCGTGTCCCGAAAATGTCCTCTTTTAAGAATTTCACTTGGTAATAGCAAAAATACGATAGTTGTTCTTAAATAGTACCATTTTATAATTTTATAATAATAACGACCACAAAATAATTCTATGATTTTTTTCTATGAATCTAACAAAATCTATGAATAAAATTCTATGAAATATTTCACAATTTTAATGAATATTCATTCACCCAATGAAATTTTTCATAGATTCTATGAATTTGGTTTTATGAAATTTGTTCATAGATATTATGAACAATAATTCCTTCAGTGCATGCAAAAATTGCTTAATTTTACTCAGGCACGTACGCAGGAATTTATTTTAGGGGGGGTGGGCCAACATTTTTTTTTTTAAATTCCCTTTTTTTAATTTTTAGAAAACAAAACATTTGTTTTAAATTTAAGATAAAAAGGAGTCGAATTAGTTTTCTAAAAAAAGAATTTGAAAATTAATGCAACTTTTGTTTAAGAATTCAAAGCTATGAGACAACTTTTTGAATGGTTCATAAATCTTTTCAAAGTTTTTGGATTATAAACCATATTTATGCAGACAACTTCTAAGACCATTTTTCTTATAGAAAATACTTCGATTCTAAAATACACATTATCGTAATAAAATCAAATATTTTAAGACATTTTTAGAACGAAGGACTCCTTAAATTGCGGGATTTTTTTTTAGTTTTACAGTTTTTTGAACATAAATTTGAATTCCAAGACATTTTAACTATAGAAAGTTTTTTACTATACATACGATTTTAAACATTTTTCGCAAAGAAAATTCTGAAATTTTGAGACATTTTTTGTACAGAAAAACTCTATAACTCTGAGAAATTTTTCGTGAGACATTTTTCGTAAAGAAAAATTCTTAGATTCTGACAAGGAAAGTCTCCCTAGTGTCACCCGCGGATCTTTATGGAATTGGTTTTATTTTGAAGAGCAGAAAAAATAAAGGGACACGTATTTTTTTAGCGGCCCAAATTCATATTTAGGGGGTAAAAAGGAGGGGGGAAGACAAGGCCATTTTTCAGTTTTTTTCGTTTATCTCCTATATTATGCAAAGAAACCTAGTCATTAGGGTGGGTCGATGAAATGCATATTTGCGAATCTCGTTAACTAATAGCAAAAACTCGACGTGCATTTTCGAGCTGATAACGGGAAAAATCATGAAAAAATTTTAGGAGGGTACTTTTAGGCCTCTACAAGCGGTTTTAGTTCGCGGTTTTTGGAAAAAATATATTTATTTTAATTTTTTAAAAATATTTTAAAAATTAAGTAAAATAATGCTTATTACGAAACAAGTTCCAAAAAAAATTTATCTCGCCAATTTTAGCCCGTGGATGCATTTTTATACCCAGGAAAGTTCGATTTATATTTATATAAACAAATATTTTTTATTTCATAATAGCACTCAAATGGTGCATTAGGCCGATTTAAGAACATGAATGATAAAAATAAAAAAAAATGCGGGTATTTATAGCACTCCACAAGTGCAAAAAATTCGCAAATTACAAAAAAATTAAAAATGGGTATCAAAATTTTGGTAAAATAAAGCGTTTTAAGAAAATGATAAAAAAACAAAACAAATTGGCGGCTATTTATAACAATCCGCAAGTGCAAAAAATTCGCAAGTACCAAAAAAAATTAAAAAATGGAAAAATGGGTATCAAAGTATTGGTAAAATATACTTACAAGTTGTTTTGAAACATAAAATTTGATACCCATCTTTCCATTTTTTTTAATTTTTTTTGGTACTTGCGAATTTTTTGCACTTGCGGATTGTTATAAATAGCCGCCAATTTGTTTTGTTTTTTATCATTTTTTTAAAACGCTTTATTTTACCAAAATTTTGATACCCATTTTAATTTTTTTTGTAATTTGCGAATTTTTTGCACTTGTGGATTTTTTTTTTATCATTCATGTTCTTAAATCGGCCTTATGCACCTTATGCACCATTTGAGTGCTATTATGAAATAAAAAATATTTTTTTTTTATATATATAAATCGAACTTTCCTGGGTATAAAAATGCATCCACGGGCTAAAATTGGCGAGATAAATTTTTTTTTGGAACTTGTTTCGTAATAAGCATTATTTTACTTAATTTTTAAAATATTTTTAAAAAATTTAAAAAAATATTTTTTTTCCAAAAACCGCGAACTAAAACCGCTTGTAGAGGCCTAAAAGTACTCTCCTACAATTTTTTCATGATTTTTCCCGTTATCAGCTCGAAAATGCACGTCGAGTTTTTGCTATTAGTTAACGAGATTCGCAAATATGCATTTCATCGACCCACCCTACTAGTCATGTTACATACCAAATGAAAAGTCTTTGGAAAACCTATCTACGTATGCTAAGAACATGTCCAAACATGCACAACTTTTCGTCATATTGAGTAAAATACCAAAATTTTAGAACATTTTTGTTAATAAGTCGAAAAAAATTAACTTCTATGGCCCGTTGTTATCACCACGAGAAAGGTATTTTTAATACCTTTAATCTGATATCACACATGCCTATATTAATTTTGGTTAAATAGGCGTAAATCGTAAAAAACTGAAAAAGGTCAATTTCCCCCCATACAAATCTACCTCCCCTAAAAATGAGTTTGGGCCGCTAAAAAAAAATACGTGTCCAATAAATTTTCGTTCTTAACAACATATCCAAATTTCATGAAGATCGGAGGGTGACACCAGGGAGACTTCCCTTGTTAGATGTGTTTATTTGAATGCAAAAATACGTCTCATGAAATTTCAGGATAATCGAACATGTCTATGGTGTGCCGCATCGGTCATGAAGTTTGCAAACGAATTAAACGGAGAAAATATGTATTTTTATTCATTTTCTAAATTTTTTCGAATTTACAGAATTATGATTTGGAGTAAAATGCCTCACTAATAAGGTACTAAAAATTAAAATCGGTTTAAAATCAGCCAATTTATTACAACTTCCTCAGGCATCTAACGTGTGTCATACCACATAATTAATGAATACGAGTCAAATTTTTGAAATTTATTTTATCTACCGTAGTAAATTTTTTTTATTCTTCATGTTCCAGTGTAATATATTTTTGGTTTTTCCATTTTTTTTTTTTAAATAAGAATTTAAAAATGGAGATTTCAAACTAGTGTTAAAAAATGCAGGCATTTTAAGCATTAATTTAAAAAATATTAGCAAAACACAATATGAAAAATACTTGTCATCTTATTACATTTAAAAAAAACGTATATAAACATTGGAATTT
Source organism: Pegoplata infirma (assembly GCA_963921195.1). Lineage (NCBI taxonomy): Eukaryota > Metazoa > Arthropoda > Insecta > Diptera > Anthomyiidae > Pegoplata > Pegoplata infirma. The sequence goes on from OY992536.1 coordinate 39,754,846, forward strand.
TGGCACTTGTGACTTTCTTTCTTAGGACGGAAGTATATCTGTGGCAAAAACCCATAACAACATAAGTCGAGTTATGTCCAAAATGTGTTTTTGCATTTTCGGAATCTCCATGTCCATTTTCGTATTGTATCAAATTTTTATGAAAATCGGACCATTACTTTCTGAGATATTGATTTCAGAACTCCACAACTCATTTTTTTTTTAAAGGAAAAATAAAAATCGTAACAGCATATCTGAGTTATGTTTTTATTCTTTATTTTAAAATCAGCATTCGTTGAAGACGCTAAAATGTATTTTATAGGGATACATAACTGCATATCTCGACATATGCTTGGATTAAAATGTAATTTTGCAAAACGCAATAACAACATCAATGGTTTTCACCCGATATCTCCGTTGTCCTGATATATATCAACTTTTAAAGTAGCGAAGATTGTGTCGATAATAATGCTTGAGATATTTACACGCCCAAAATGTTCAAATTTTTAAACCCAGATTTGGTATTTAAAATTAAAACTTAAAAATGCTCTCCTGAAAAGTAGTATAAAAACACTTATGCACTTATTCCTTTTTGCCACAGATATGTATCCTAGCATATCCCGAAATCAGGAAGTTTGGGAGTTTCTTTAGGGCATAACCACAGAACGACGCTTATTGAAGAGCTGATTACGGTGGAAAAAATAAAAATAAATTTTGGATGTCATCTTCAGGGTGCAACTAGCGCTTAAAGTTTGCATCCGTAGTGCATTTGGTAAAAAAATATTTTTTTTATTTATAAAATTGGTACCAAAAGTTTCGTAAGGTAGAATTCATTGAAGAAAAAATATTTATAAAGTTTTCATGGATCAATGTTGGTCCAGCGCAACGTTTGGAAACTTCGAAGATGCATAATTTATTATATGTTTTTTTAAGTTTTTGTAAAAAACTGCTTTTTATAAACAAAACTTGAACATAAACTCACAAGGGAAGTATCTCAACCCTTATGAACCGATTTACATGAAACGTAAAATATATATTAAGGAGACAATTCTAAGGTTGGGGTGCCTCGGCTTATCGGCCATATCGGGGATTTAGGGGTTTAAAACATGGGTCAAAAATTGGCGAAAAAATCGTTTTTTGGATTTTTCAGCCATTTCTTTCTAAGAAACTATATGATGTTTACATATGAGAAGAAAGGTTTTTTTAATGCCTATCCAACGGTGACATGACATAACCTTGTAAAAGTTTGGCTTCGTTAAATACTTTTTTCACAAAAATGTGTAAATTTTGTGTGGTATTTATATGAAGACATATACCTACGATGTCCATATGAATACAAAATAATCTTTATTAAATTTAAGTTGACTAGTGTTTTCGCTCTAGAAGATATTCCTATTAGTTCAGGAGTTATCGAAATTTTCCCGGAGGTCCATATTGTTTCATAAGGGGACAACGAAATTTTGAAACACTGATATGGCCGATAAGCCGAGACACCCCAACCTTAAAATCGTCTCTTTTATATATATTTTAAGTTTCAGGCAAATCGGTTCATAATGGTTGAGATACTTCCCTTGTCAGTTTTTTACAAAATCTTAAAAGAATTCAAACAAACTCCAGTTTATACAAAAACTTAAAAAAATATGTAATAAATTACACCTTTTCAAAATTTCAAAGCGTTTTGCTGGACCAAAATTGCTCCATTAAAACTTTATAAATAATTTTTTTTTTTCACCAAATGCACTACGGATGCAAACTTTAAGCGCTGTTTGTGCCCTGAAGATGACCTCCAAAAATTTTTTTAAATTTTCCCCGTAATCTGCTCGTTAATTAGCGTCGTTCTAGGGGTACGCCCTAAAATTTTTCATTTTCGGGACACGCCAATGTATCCGTATATACACAAATATGAATCTGATTATTTTTCGCCGGAAATACAAAACTTTAAAAGTTTCTGCAAAATCGTATTTTTCGTGTAATAACAATCTTATATGCTATTTACATATACCCCGAAATCCGTATAAATTTGGATTTCAAATCCAATTTAAATCTATACCGTTTACATATGCTTTTTTGACATTTAGCGGGATTTTGTTTGTACTAACTCTGTATTTTCTTTTGATTTGTGTACAGGGTTGTTAAAGAGAAAATAACCCAATTTTATAAATATTTCTAAAAACAATGATTTTTCTTTGCCGGAGCCAATATTTTCAATCCCACTAGTATATGTTGGGACCACAATATCAAAAAATGTGTTTTTATGTAGAGCTGCTTCTTTAAATGCAAGAAAATCAAAATTTTTGCCAAGTTTGGGCCGCCACCATTGAGTGTTTTTCTTTGTTAGGAAGACCAATTTGGTCAACTAAATTGTGCGTTTACCATTTGCAATGGTAAATTTTAAATTAAACATTGTTAAACATTGTTTTTATTAATCTTTTAATAGTTTTTAAAAAATAAATTTTAATTGTTTTTTTACTTTATAAAGAACAACAACAGCTGATAAAAAAAAAATCGTGTGCAGCGTTGCAAAAAGGCATTAGGGATGATTATTTTGTGAAAAACCATAGTTGTACAATTAAGTAGTAGAAATTTTTTGGGATTTTGAATTGCGATTTTACGATTTTCCCAAAATCCAAGTTTTTTTTTATATGGGATTTGACATTTGAAATCCAAAAAAGTAATGGGATTTACTTGGATTTTCATTGAAATCCCATTTTTTCTGGATTTCGAGGTATATGTAAATGGCATATTACAGTAATTGAGCAAGATTTACTAAATTAGAAAGGCGTATACGCGATATTAAATTTATATATGAAATTAAATATCACTCATACGCCTTGGAACCATTATTAAATTTAAAAAAGAAAAAAAATTTCATAATCAATAAATTTAATAAAAAATCTAAAAACTATCACTTTTCATCGAAAACTACTTCCGTTCATTGACCTCTTTAGTGAAATCAAACTACCGAAAATTTAACAAAAAATCATACCTAATTCAAGTATTTTTTAAACAAAAAAGAATTCAAAACAAAGAAAATTGTTAAACAGTAAAAAAAAGAACAAGTTGTTAAACAATGATGCTAATAAATGATTTCAACTGTTTTAAGTTTCGATGACAAACCAAATGATGACTGTAAATGGTCAATTTACAGACTCCAATAGGGGATTTTTATATGTTTTTGTCTAGCATTTTGGCAAACATACAAAAAAAAGTATAAAGAAATTGAAAGGAAAAAAATTCTTAAAAGTATTTTGTGTTGACACTTAAATAATTTTTCTGTACATATATTTTTTCTTTTTTTTTGCTTGTTAAAATAAAAGAAACAACATAAAACTTAATAATGCTTAAACAAAGCTGATATTTTTTTTCATGTGGTATTTTCATAAGAAATTTCTCGTTAATTTTTAACTTTATTTCCAACTATTTCCTTCCGTTTCTTTTATTATTTATTTTATAAAACCTCTACTGACAATGAAAGGATAATGCGAAATATAAGTCTATCATTTCGAATGTAACACAATGAAATAAACAAATTCGATGAATGCACAGTGCAATAACAATTTCAAATATCATCAGATCTTCCTAAACCAGAGGTGGAAAAATACGCATACATTTTGGAGACACCCGAAAATCAACTTTTTGCCATAATATAAAAAAAAATATATTAAAATTTAAAAATATGATTTGTTTCTGCCCGACTTGGAAAAAAACTTCAAAAGGATTTCAAAACTGTACAAGTCAAAAAATCGTGTGGACCGATCTAAATTCTCGGTAATTTAAAAAAAAAAATTTAAGAATTTCATATTTTTTTGCATTAATTGTTTTAGAATCCCAGAATTTTTCTTCCTGACTTGGGTATGAAAAGGGTATGCCAAGTCAGGAAGAAAAATTTTATATTTTGCAATTTTAATGTAATTTTTTTATACTTGTTATGGAAGATATCAACTTTCATTTGCTTTTGGTTTCATCTCAGTCCGATTTTGGTTGTTGCACTGTGTAATTTGACCATTTTTAGACTTAATCCATATTTAGAAGTTTGCCCGATATTCAGTAAAATAGGTCTATTGGCAACAAATAGAAGCCTATTTCACTTAAATTTGGTTTGTATTTTCTACACCAATTAAAGATGTAATAAAAGATATTTCCAATCGGTACACGTTTGGACTCAGAACCCATTTTCCGGGCACATTGTTTTAGAAAATATGAAAACTACCAAATGTACAATTTTTTCCCTATAACGGCCCTTAGACGGAATTTCCAAAAAGTACTTTTTTCAGAATAATTTGTTCACTAAATGATCCTGCATTCAAATTTTAAGTGCCAGGATTCAGTATTTCAGGAAATATAAAAATGGCCATGTGCACACTTTTTTGCCCCTTTTACCCCCCACCGAATGATCCTAAATTCCAAATTTTGAGCTTATAGGACAATTATTTCGGATCAAAATAAAATGTACCAAAAGCACAATTTTTACACCCCTTAGATACAAAATTTTCAAAAAGTACTTTCCTTACTGTTTTTTGAAAGATCATGCATTTAAAATTTCAAGTTTTTATGAACATTATTTCATTTAATATAAAAAGTACCAAAAGTACTATTTGTATCCTTTTAGAAACGGAATTTCTAAAAAGTACTTTTCTTATTATGTTTTTTTACCCAAGGATCCCACATTCATAATTTCAACTGACTATGATCACTATTTCTTGAAACATAAAAAGTACCAAAAGTACACTTTTGTACCGCTTTCACCACCCTTAGAAAGGGAATTTTCGAAGGATCCTAACTCTACATTTCATGCCTCTGGAAACATTAAAGACATAACAAAAGATATTTCCAATCAGTCCAAGTTTGGACTCAGAACCCGAATAAGTAACAAAAGTGCAATTTAAACACCCCTAGAAACGAAATTGCCTAAAATTAAATTTTCTATAATGTTTTTTTTTTAAGATCATGTATTTAAAATCTCATTATTTCATTTAATATAAAAAGTACCAAAAGTACTCTTTTTACCCTTTTAGAAACGAAATTTCCAAAAAGTACACTTCTCATATTTTTTTTTTACCGAAGGAACCAACATTCCAATTTTCAAATGTGTAGGATCATTGTTTCAGGAAATATAATAAAAAACAAAAGTCCACTTTTGTACCCCTATCACCCCCCTTAGAAACGGAATTTTCCAAAAGTTTTTTTTATCCTTTTAGAAACGAAATTTCCAAAAAGTACTTTTCTCTAATTTTTTTTTTACCGATGGAATATATACAAGTACCAAAAGTTTACTCTTTTACCCCATTCATCAGCCTTAGAAACAAAATTTTCTAAAAGTACTTTTCCAGAATGTTTTTTTCGCCGAAGGATCCTACATTCCATATTTCATGTCTCTGGAAACATTAAAGATGTAACAAAAGATATTTTTCAATCGGTTAAATTTTGGACTCACAATCAGAACACATTTTCCGGGACCATTATTTTATTAAATATTAAAAGTACAAAATGAAACAAAAGTACCAAAAGTACAATTTTTAAACCACTTAGACAAGAAATTTCCAAAAAGTACTTTTTCCACAATGTTTTTTTTTTTTTTTGAAGATCATATTCAAAATTTTAAGATTCTATAAACATTATTTCATTTAATATAAAAAGTACCAAAAGTACTTTTTTATTCTTTTAGAAACTGAATTTCCAAAAAGAACTTTTCTCATAATGTTTTTTTACTGAAGGATCCAACATAAATTTAAAGTGTTTAGGATCATTATTTCAAAAAATATAATAAAAAACCAAATAAGACTTTTTAAACCCTTTCACCCAAAGGGAATTTTTCAAAAGTACTTTTCGAGAATTTTTTTTAGCATATTCCAAATTTCAAATCTCTTGAAACATTATTTTAGGATATATAAAAAGTACCAAAAGTAAAATTTTTTACCCCTTTTAGTTGGAATTTCCGAAAAGTACTATATCCAGTTTTTTTTTTACCGAAGGGTCCTTCATTACGAATTGTAAGGATCATTACTTCAGAAAATATACCAAGTAAGAAAATTATGGTCAGTCAAGACTGACCTTAAAATACCAGTGTTTCTAGGAAAATGTGTCCCAAGTTCAAACATGGACTGATTGGATCTATCTTTTGTCAAATCTTTATTAAGTGTAAAAAAATCTAACAATATTTTTGCAAATAATTCGCTTTAACTGAATATCTGTCGAAATTTTCATATGGGGCATAAGTCCAAAAATGGTCCAATTACACTGTGCAACAAATTTGGGGTAATCGAGTGTTTCTTAAATGGACAGGGTTTTGAAAATTAAGATCGAGTTCTTTTTTATGGCCCCCTGTAGTTTTTTATTTTTTTTCAAAGGCGTTTGAAATGAGTCCAAAAAAAGTATTAAATCTAATTCTGAGGTAAGTAATGTTAAAATATGTCTTCAGTGAAATTTGTTGGTGTTTCTTTTCAAAGTGGACCTTTGTATGTGAGCTAAACATGGACCGATTTTTTCCAATTTTAAAAGGCTTTCAAATTCTATCTAAATCAATTAATAATTGCGACCTGTATCGTGTTTACAACCGTAAGATGGAATGACGGACAGACGGATGGACCTCGCAAGGATAGTCCAAAAAGTTATTCTGAGTCCTTCGGTGTATTTAAAAGTGGGTCCAGGACCAATATTTCGGGTAGTTACAAACATCAGCACAAAGTCACAGAGTGGTTTACCACAGAGTGGTGTAGGGAATAAAAAAGTACTAAAAGTACACTTTTTACCCCTTTGGCGACCCTCAGAAACGAAATTTTCATAAACTACTTTTGCCCGAATGATTTTTTGACTGACTGAAAATATATAAAGTACCATATGTACACTTTTACCTCTTTTTTAAGTACTTTTTCAGAATGTTCTTTTTCACCGAAGGATCCTGTAAAAAGGATATAAGTAAAAAGTACCAAAAGTACACTTATTTCTGCAACTTTTACGACTCTAAGAACAAATAAACGAAAAAAATTTATTTTTTTTAAGTTTTTAAGGTGGAAATAATAAAAAATATTGACAATAAACGAAATAAAAAATATGTGTCAAATCGTGGATGTAGGGCATTTATTATTCAGCACAGCCAAATTGAGCATTCTTTCTTATTTGCTTTTCTTTTACAAAAAAAAAAATAAATAAAGCTTATTATCATTTTCTTTCTCTATTTCCTTTCCTTTGTATAAATATAGTAATTCTACTTATTTATTTGTGTGTACTTAAATTTTAAGTTTTTATTAAATTTAATACTTACTTCATAAAAAAAGAGGATATTTCTTCCTATCAGCGTATGGTTAGGTTAGGTTGTAAGTGGCTGCTGACGTTTTACGTCAACACACGTAGACTCTGAGGTCCATTGTGATACCACGGGATCGTAATAGGTTTCCCTACTAGTCCCTGTCGTTAAACCAGTTTGAGCTTCTTATGAAACTCCTTAGATGTTGAATTTTGACATCCGACAAATCAGAAAGATCGTACAGCTCCCTAGATCCCAGTGAAGCAAGTCGTTGACCAGAAAGTGCCGGGCAATGGCAAATAAAGTGTTCGATAGTTTCCAACTCCTCTTCATCCATGCAACTTCGGCAAAAGTCATTCGACGGCACATTTAACCGCTCTGCGTGCTTCCCTATAAGACAGTGTCCGGTAATTATAGAAACCACCGTCGAAATCTCTCCTCTTGGAAGCGATATCAGCTCACTTGTGCGCCCCTGATTAAGAGAAGGCCAAATCAGTCGTGTTGTCTCACACGTCCATCCATTTGCCCATCTTTGATTAGTCTCCGTCGCTGAACAAAGCCGTAGGTTTTGCTTGCAAGTTTCTAGAGGCATACCAACACATTCCAATTCTGTTGGAACCTGTAAGGTAGTTCCTAGTCTTGCAAGCTCATCGGCTTTGCAATTCCCTGGAATGTCTCTGTGCCCTGGGACCCATATGAGTCGTATGTTAAACTGCTTGGCCATCTCATTTAAAGACGTGCGGCAGTTAAGGGCAGATCTTGTTTTCAGAAACATTGAATCCAGGGACTTGACCGCGGCTTGACTGTCAGTATAGATGTTGACTGCGGTTGTAGACAAGACATTGCAGCTCAACCAGTCAGCCACTTCCTTTATTGCCAGCATCTCTGCCTGGTAAACACTGCAATGATCTGGCAATCTACGAGCCAGGCTCAATCCAAGCTCTTCCGAATAGACCCCAAAGCCCACTTGTTCGTGCAGCCTCGATCCATCTGTGTAAAAATTTATGGTAGCTCCTCTTCCCGGAGTATCCCCCATCCAAGACTCCCTGGATGGTATCATAGTGGTAAAGTGGCGCTCAAAAAGGCTCAAAGAGGGAGCACAATCCACATTTTGTGGTATTGTTATCTTTTTCAAGATCGCGCTATGGCCACAATCGCTGCTCCTCCATTGCAGCGTGCTATTAAGTCGAATTGCCGACGCAGCTGCATACTGCCTACCCAATATGTCCAAGGGTATCAGATGAAGGAGGATTTCTAATGCAGCCGTAGGTGTAGTACGAAGAGCACCAGTGATGCACATTGACGCCATTCTCTGTACCTTCGTGATAAAGACACAGTTCGCTTTTGTTTCTAAAGCAGGCCACCAGACAATGATTCCATACAGCAAAATTGGACGCACCACTGCTGTATAGATCCAATGAACGACTTGAGGGCTAAAACCCCATCGTTTTCCAATGGCCCTTTTACAGGAATACAAAGCAATCGTTGCTTTTCTCACCCGTTCCTCAATATTACGCCTGAAATTCAGCTTCCTATCTAGAAATACTTCAAGATACTTGGCTCCATCTGAGAAGGCGATCTCAGTACCGTCCAGAGAAATAGGATCGAAAGCAGGAATCTTAATTTTCCTTGTAAATAAAACAAGCTCTGTTTTACTAGGATTAACTCCTAGACCACAGTCTCTTGCCCATTTAGACAGATCTTTCAGAGAACCCTGAAGAATGTCCCGCAATGTTGGCAGATGCTTCCCCTTTACCGCTATCGCGACATCGTCAGCATATGCGACAACATGACAACCACGTGCTTCTAGAGATAGTAGCATTGAATTCAGTGCCAGGTTCCAAAGAAGCGGCGAAAGAACACCTCCTTGTGGTGTGCCCCTATTGACAAATCGAGATATGACGGACGCTCCCAATTCAGACGTTATACGTCTGTTGGCAAGTAGGTTTTCCACCATTAAAACGATTTCACGCTTTACTCCCAGACCAGACAATGCCAATATTATCGATTCTGGGATGACATTATTAAAAGCCCCCTCAATATCAAGAAAGGCCACCATAGTGACTCCTTTACCGAAAGCGATCTCTCGATGGTACCAACGAGCTCATGAAGAGCTGTTTCCGTTGATCGTCCCTTGCTGTATGCATGTTGCTTTGTCGAAAGCAACCTCGGGTCAATCACTCTACGCAAATATGAGTCTATCATTCGTTCCATTGTCTTTAACAAAAAAGAAGACAGACTAATTGGTCTGAAATCCTTCGGAGCTGTGTGGGAACTTTTCCCAGCCTTCGGGATAAATACGACTCTGGTATCCCTCCATTTCAAAGGAATATACGACCAGTTGATGCATGCTGTGTATAGATTATACAGCAACGGGGCTATATAGTCCGACACTTGCTGCAACTCAGCCGGGATTATACCATCAGGTCCCGGGGATTTATAGGGCCTGACGCTTTTTATCGCCCAGATTAATGTTGGCATATTTATTATTTCCGAAGCAATTTCAGATGCTTGGGCGTCAGAACGTTCCAAAGCTTGAAACGGCGTCATGGAATTGCCCGGAAAATGCGTGTTTAAAAGGAGATCCAGCGACTCTCCACTGGAGGAAGACCACACCCCATTAGGATCTTTCAGGTATCCCAGGGTGCAAGGAGAAGAAGCCAGAACCTTGCGCAGCCTGGATGCCTCAGAAACGTCTTCTATGTTTCCACAGAAGTTTTTCCAAGAATCACATTTTGCATTTCTGATCATCTTTTTATAACTCTTAAGTTGCAGCCTGTATGCAGACCAGTCCTCGTCCGCTCTTGAAAATTTAGCCTTATTAAAGAGCTTTCTGCTGGAATCTCTGCTCGTCTGCAACTCATTTGACCACCAAGGTGGCTTTTTTTTCCCTCTAGGCTTTGCAGAAGGGCAAGACGCATCCAGGCACCTATTACAAACATTTGTTATATGGTCAACCAGACAGTCAATTTCCGCCAAACTATGCGGTTCAGATAAGGGTACTTCATCCAAAAGCAAAGAAAAAGTCTCCCTATATTTCACCCAGTTTGTTCTCCTCAGATTTCTAGAGACTGTATCAACCGGGGCACGCTCCCTGAGTAAAAACTCAATGTAGCGATGATCTGAGAAAGAATGCTCTTCCAAAACTCTCCAGTCATCAATTCTATCAGACAATGTATCTGATACAAGTGTTACGTCAAGAACCTCTTGCCGCATACTTGTAACGAAAGTTGGTTCACCACCCTTGTTACAAATATACAGGTTAGTGCTTAACAAAAACTCCAAAAGTGATTCGCCTCTATCATTTGTGTCTGTACTACCCCATATCGAATGATGTGCATTAGCATCACAACACACTACTAACTGGTGTCCCCTAGATTCAGACTCCCGAATTAGACCGACAACCTTCTCCGGGGGTATTGACCCCGGATTAGGAAAATACGCAGAGGCGAGCCAAATAGACTTCCCATGAAGCTCTAAGCTAGCCGCTGTAACGTCCATATCACTAAAAGTTGATAAAAAGAATATATTTAAGCCATTTTTTGCCAAGATGCAGGCTCTTGGTGAGCCCTCACCTTTGGCAACCACCAACTTAAACCCAGGGGTCTTCAATCCGCAAACCCTGCCACCCCGCACCCAGGGCTCTTGGATAAAAACCAAGTCAACTGCTCCTGTCGTCAGGCGCAGCAAGAGTGCAACTGAGGCTGCCTTACAGTGATGGAGGTTTATTTGTAGGAACCGCAACATCTTGTTTTATTTCCACCATCCTTTCCACCACCGTGTATATCAGCGTATACCTACAGTAAGTTTTTTTTTGGAACGCACAAAAGAAGCACACATACACAAAAATGCTTCTCCACTTACACACATATCCGGTGATTTATGTAATGACGATCGTAATTCATTTACATACATAAACCCTTTGGCCACTCATACAATTTTTACAAAGAAAAAAAGTACCTACTCTCAAAATGAAATTTTAAATAAATTTTAATGTGGTTATTCATAAAACCTAAAATATATTTAAAGTAGGTTTATTTGACAGATATTGCAGGAACAATTGTCAAATAAACCTACAATAAGTCTGTTATAAGTATTATGAATAAGAGCCTAAATATTTTTTTTTTAATTTTTGTAAATTAACTGAGTTTTTCGTATTAAAAGGTTGTTGTTTGCATGTTACAATTTGTTTACTAAAAATCTGTAAATTTACAGTAGTTTTTTGTTGAGACCATTTTTTATGGATTTTTTTGTGAAATCTTCATGTTTTTGAGCTTGCGGAAAATCTATTTGACAAATTGCCTAACAAAACTTTTAATATGAATACCCTACGTAACGCATTACCATGTAATTATTTTGAGTCTTATCCCATTTGAGTCATATCCCATCCTTGAAAATGGTAATGGCTATGTAATACATTACCATGTAATGCATAAAGAAAAAATTGTGAAAATATGCATTATTTTTCAAAACATTATGAATTACTTTTTTATATTTTCCTAGCATTACGTAATACGCACCCATTATGTGACTTATGTGACTCAAAATAATGGGTGTGGATTACGAAATGCTTGAAAAATACCAAAAAGTCATGCATGTGGTAAGCGGTAGAGAAAACAAATACAAGGTTTTGTATTTTTTTGTCCTATACATTACATGGCAATGCATTACAAAGGACGTTACCATATTAAAGGTTTTGCTGAATGTACTCAATAAACCGATTTTTTTTTATTTAACAGAATTATTCTTGTGAGTGTATGTATTGTGTTGGTATGTTACAACTTCCAGTCATATCAATAAAATTGGCGACACACGGATGTTTTTGAATGTTGTTAATATGTACGAATATGTATGAGTTTAATGTAAATGTGACAGCGAAAAAAAAATATTACAAAATTACATAAAAAATAAATATAAAATTATATACAATTATTATATTTTTATATCAGAGTGAACTGACAAAAAAGGATGAACTCAAATCAAAAGAAAATGTTTGCGAAAAACATGTAAGAGAACAGAAAGTTAAAACTAGTTTGGAAAGAATTGAAGTTACTAAAAATAGAATTGTATTTGTTGAAATTGCTTAATTTTTTATGTAGAAATTGTTAATATGTAACATAGAGCGGCATTTTCTTCTTCCGATTTTGAATGTCTGAACAATTTTTTATTCTAATAGGTCTAAAACTTATGAGGAAAAAATTTAAGGCCAAGCGGATTAAATAAACATGTGAAGCCTGGCTATCAAACTTTTGGATTTTTGAAAGTTTAAAAAAAAAATTCTCGCCATAAATCATTAATAGCACTGTGCTAGTCTCAAAAATGATTAAGCTGCGCACCCTGCTGGTAAAGCTAATTCGGGTACGCTGAATTCAATGGTGCTATTCGTTTTTCGAAGTTTGCGCTCGTATTCGCGATATTCGCGATTTAAAATTGTAAAGCCTAGGTACTACTAAAATGATATATTTATGCTTTTGGGATAGTTTTTAAATATAAATTTAGAAAAAAAAAATGTTTTTTTCGCGAAAAATATTTTACAGCGAAAAACAACAAAAAAATACGCGAAAAAAAAGATTTTTTTGGAAAAATTTTTGTCTGTAATGTATCGTATTACTAATTTGCATAAATTAATAGCAAAATAAAAAAAATTTGGAAAAAAAAATTTCGCGAAAAAAAAAATTCCGCGAAGAAGTTTTTTTTTTGTATATTCAATAGACTTTAGATGATAAAAATTCAGTTATTGTCTAAATAATATAAAAAATTGTATTTTTTACTTAAAAACAAAAAATAATAATCGCGAATATCGCTAATACATACGTTAACTTTGAAAAAAACTGATATTACACTGGGATTAAGTGTACACGAACTAGCTTTACTAAATGGCTGTCAAATTTAAATCAAACAAAAAATATTTGTATTGAACCCATTTTTTCACGAAAATAAGGATTTTTCGCGAACAAAAAATGTTTTTCGCAAAAAAAAAAATTCACGGTATTATTGTTTAACAGACTTGAATGGTTCTAAATTCAAAAATTATCGCAAAAGTTTACAAATATCGTTTTTATTGTACTTGAGCATCAAAATTTTAAATCGGGAATATTGCGAGTACGAGCGCTAGCACCATTGAATTCAGCGTACTCGAATTAACTTTACCAGTAGGGTGCCCAGCTTGTTAAAAAAAAGTGTCAAATTCGAATATTATTGCTACACATCATTGATATGAATATCGAAAAACTTTAAAAATCGTTCGAATGTTTTTCGAGAAATTGCTGGTTGAAATTTTCAAAAATGGTGGTTTTTTCCTACTTTCATGAATAGGGATGTGATTTCCATGCAAATGCATGTTTTTTGTCGATAGTGTAAAAACGATATCGACTAATTACACTGTGCTACAGTGAAAAAATACTTCTGATGTGACATAGTATAGGTTGTTGGTCTTGTCGAGTAGATCAGAAAAATGCCCATCAAACTTGCCAGACACCCTCAAATTTTAGAGTTATTGTCAAAAAACGTTTTTTTTTTGACTTTTCTCACTAAAACTTTTGTAATTCAGAAAATTTTCAACCGATTTTAAATTTTTTAACTTTTTTTGATAGAAGAAGGATGGGGCTTTCCATGTGTGTGAATTGGTCTATCCATATAAGAAAGATATTTATTGATTTTTTCTATAAAATCAAATTTTTTTGTTATTTTTTGAAAATTTTTCGAGTTTATCGATTTTTTTCTGCTATAGTTCGTTTAACAATCTTTATATTTATAAACGCAGTTCTAAAGAAAATTTGATTCTGAATACGACAAGCTTTATCCTGAAGAAATCGAATAACAATTGACAGAGTTGTGATAATTTTTCTAAAAAAGAAAATTAAGATTTTGCAGGAAATCGCCGTTCAGATATCCCAGGCAAAAAAAATAATTTTATCATAAGAAGTCATGTACAATATTTTTAAAGGTTTTTGGCGCTCTGAATCCGAATCTGGCCTTTAAATTGCTCTATCTTGCCAGGTTTTTGAGATATTTAACATAAACTGATATATCAAAAACTTAATAAGATAGCGCAATTTCAAGGTCAAATTCGAATTCAGAAGGCCAAAAACCTTTAAAATAATGATACGCGACCTCTTAGTATGTTCGTTTATTTTTATTTTTTTTTGCCTGGGTTATCCGAACGCCAATTTCAAGCAAAATCTTAATTTTCTTTTTTAGAAAAATTATCACAACTCTGTCAATTGTTATCTGATTTTTTCGACACAAAACTCATCGTATTCACAATTAATTTTTTTTTAAGAATACGTTTAAAAATATAAATGTTGTTGAACGAACTATAACAGAAAAAAAATCGATAAACTCAAAAAATTTTCAAAAAATAACAAAAAATTAGATATTGTTGAAAAAATCAATACATATCTTTTTTATATGTATAGACCAATTAACACACATTAAAAGCCCTATCCTTCTTCTATCCAAAACAGTTGAAAAATTGAAAATCGGTTGAAAAATGTTTAAGTTACACGTGGTTTAGTGAGAAAAGTCCCAAAAAATCGTTTTTTGACAATTACTTTAAAAATTGAGGGTGTCTGACAAGTTTGATGGTCATTTTTGTGATCTTTTCGACGAGACCTACAACCTTAACAACCTCATTTTAAAAGTATATTTGATTTTGTGTTTTTGTAGCACAGTGTTATCTTTACGAATCAAGAAATTTGCGTTAAAATTTGATTTCGCATATTTTGGTAAAAATTCTAATTTTTGCATATTTTGGGTTTAAATGCATATTTTGTGCATATTTCCAAATTTTAAGTGCATATTTTTGCATATTTTGGCATAAATTTACAAAAACACAAAATGAAATTTAAATGCTTTAAAAACTATTTGAAATTTTAAAAATTTGTTTGAAAAATATGAAAAATTATTTTTTTTCTTTTTAATTTTTTTATAGGTTGTCTTAATTTCTAAAAAAATCTGGCTTACATAAATTTTTAAATGCTAGTACATAGTACTATTTAAAACCGTTGTTATTTTTTGCCTTTAAAGAAGTTTTTTGTGTGAAAAAAGATTTTTATTGCATATTTTCAGGTTTTTAGTGCATATTTTGAATTTTTTAGCGCATATTTTCGATGTTTTAGTGCATGAGAATCTAATCCCTATTCATGATTTAAAAAATAAATCCAAAACTTCTTTCCCTTCGCCCTTTCACAAACAGAAAAAAATAAAAAATAAATTTGAGTAAATTTTTAATACTATTGAATAAAAAATTACTCAATTTTGCACCAGTAAACGATTTAATAGTATTGAGTAAATTTTTAATAAAAAATTATTAAATGCTTAGTAAAAAATTTTTAATGGATACTATTAAAAATTTAATTAAAAATGTTTCAATTTTTAAGTAACTTTTTAATTGTGTCAAGTAAAAATTTACTCAAAATTTATAAATTTTTTAAAGTTTAAAAAAGTTTCACATTTTTTTTTTAAAAAATGTTTTTTTCAAACTTTACCAAATATATTTATGTCTTGAAGACATTGGAAAATTTCATAAAGATGATTTCAAACTTTCATATACATACACAAAAAACTATAAACTAAACGAGAATTCAAAACACGAAAAGAGTTCTTCGTTTGTTCTTTAGTTTTTGAGTAAATTTTTAATTGCGTCAATTAAATAATTACTCAAATCTTATTTAAAAATTTAAACAAGTGATTACTCAAATTGTTTTTCTCAATATTTTTTTCAGTGCAGAGATTGAGACAATTTTTCACTAAATGTTAATTTTATCCAAATCCGCTCATTAAAACCATTCGTTTAAAATTTTTAATTTATGGAAAATTTACACAAAAATTTGGAATTTTTGAAAAATTATTTGCTTAGTTTTGACATGCTAAATATAAAAATCAAATAAGTTCTAAAATCGGTCGAGCATTTTTCGAGATATTTCCCTTTGAAATTTGTCAACAAATTTCTAAAACTGAAGGCTTTTTTACAACGTTTAAGAAATATTGTAAGAAAAATTTTAAAATTTTTTAAACTGAATACTTCATAGAGCTTGAGATAACCTTTCATTTAAAACTAATTTTAGCAAAATCAGAACATTTGAATCCATGACGCCCTTCGATCAATGTTTAGAGTTTTTGTTGAAAATTTTCTAAAAAAAACTAAAACTTGGTCGAAGAGCGCTACGGGCTAAAATGATCAGATTTGGCTCAAATTGATTTTAAATAAAAGTTTGTCTCAAGCTCTATAAAAGGTTCAAGGGAAAGAAATTTTGAGTGTTTTTTTTCAGCCCACTCTACCAGATTTCATATTTATGTTGTAATCACTTTGTCTTACACAAATATCGCTCATTTACTTGTAAAGTGTCATAACTCAAAAAACGTGATTCTTGAGTTAATTAGGCAGAACTATTCGTTATATCCTGGTTTATATTGTGTCAAAAATTCGTATTAATATCTTTTAAACTTACCGTTTGAAAAGAGAACACGCAATTATTACATTTTCTATGTACTGGCCTTTTTGAATGGAAAACCAGTATCAATTTTCAACTTTAAACGCATTTTCTGCAAAATCAAATATTTTGAGTTATGCCACCATACAAGTAAATGAGCGATATGTCAATACACACACACATTTTTTATCTGGTTGCCTGAATTAATTTATTGATGCCTATCTTTTCTTTTTTTGATTTTTTTTTTTTCAATAAGTTTTTCAGTAGAAAAAATTATAACAACGAACACTTAAATGTCAAATAATCAATAATATTAAATATTTTATGTAACAAGTTAAATCTAACTTTCATTCAACTATTTGGTAATAAATAAAAATTTGGTCAATAAAACAGTATTGCTGTCAAAATCAGACTGGCTGTCAAATAAAGGTATTACATAAACTTTACTCAACGGGGAATGAATAAGAAAAAGCAACATATTTTTTCTAAAGAAAAAAATAGTTTGATTTAAAGAAAAAATATTAAATTTTGAACAAAATTAAAGAAAAATCTTAGAATTTAAATATTTTTTTAACTTTTGAATATTTTGTAAACCCTACCACCACAGTATGGTATACTCACTTTGTCGTTCCGTGTGTAACGAATCGATATATAAGTCTAATTCGCCATAAACCATATTGGCACGAATATGTCTTATTATTATAGCGCGTTAAGTTCCGAAATGGTTCCTAAATGTGCAAAACCAGGGAAAAAATGTTTCCTCTTGAAGAACTAGAATTATATCTATAAAAAGTTTTTTTTTTATTTTTTTTTACTTTTTTTAAACAAATGAAAAATTTTTTTAGTCGGGTTAAGTTCGGACCAGGAGGAAAAAACGTTCCCCTTAAAGAATTTAACCAACCTCTGGAAAAATACAAATTTTAGCATGTTTTTATACCCTCCACTCTAGTGATAGAGGGTATATATAAGTTTGTCATTCCGTTTGTAACACCTCGAAATATTGGTCTAGGACCCCATAAAGTATATATATTCATGATCCTCGATCGATTTTAAGACGATCTAGCGATGTCCGTCCGTCCGTCCGTCCGTCCGTCCGTCCGTCCGTCTGTCCGTCTGTCTGTCTGTCTGTCTGTCTGTTGAAAACACGCTAACTTTTGAAAGACTTTACGGAGGCTCCTGAAGTTTGGCATATATGTTGGGCATTTACCTGGTCAGGTTGGTATTGCAATCCAGCGAAATCGGTCCAGTGGTTCAAAAGTTATAAGCAAATGAGTGAATTTCGGCAAGGGTTTTTCTGGAATTTACGAGATAAAACACACGGTAACTTTCGAACGGCAATTCTGAGGGTGCTGAAGTGTGACATGTATATTTGCCGTTCCTCTGGTCCGGTTCGCTTTAAATTTCAGCCAAATCGGTCCAGTGGTTCAAAAGTTATTAGCAAAACCGTAAATTTCAGATTCGCCTCACCTTAAATTCACGTGTTGAAACCCCGTTAAACAGGTTTTAAAAACATTGGTAAGTCACAAAAATATTTTACAACGCATTTTTGTCACTCAAACATGTTTTTACACTAAAAGAAAAAAAAATACACTCGAAAAAAATTTTACACTCAAAAAAAATTTTACACCCAAAAAAAAATTTAGTAAAAATTTAGTAAATTTTTTTTTTTTTTTTTTTCAAAAATTAGTTAAAAAAAAGTTTTTTTTTAAAAAAATAAAATATTTCTAATCAAAAATGTTATTTTTTCACTCTAGAAAATTTACTATAACTTAAAAAGGGCATTGTGGAGGGTATTCATAGATTCGGCCAAGTCGAATTTAACTTTTCTACTTGTTTTTTTGTACTTTTGTAAAGCAAATGAAACATTTCTTATTCGTAAAAAATGTCAGAGCTCTGCTGTTGCTTCGAAAAGATTGCTATGACATTTGACTGATATCGGTTCAGCGGTTCAAAAGTTATGAACGAAAATGTACATTCTACATAACCTAAAAATTAACCATATTGAAAACTCTTTCCTGAACTAAATATAAACCTCAAACCATTAAAAAAATAAAACTATCAATTCATTGTTTGTTAATCTGCAATTGTTATTTAATCTATTTAAAAATTCAGATTTTGTTTTACATTTACCTACAAATAAATCAATTTTGTTTACATAAATTTAAATAACTCATGCAAATAAAACATAAACAAAAACATTTTAACACTTTAATATTAAAACACAAGTATAAATGAACTATATTGATATTGATTAAATTAACTTTTTTTGAAACCAAATAAAAACAAGTAAGAAATTATAGTCGGTCAAGACCGACCATATAATACCCTACACCTGTGTTTCCCGGAAAATGGGTACAAGTTCAAACATGGACCGATTTGATCTATCTTTTGCCAAATCTTCTGTTTGCCACTTTAACTGAATAACAGGCGAAATTTTCATATGGGGACTAAGTCCAAAAATGGTCCGATTATAATTAGATTTGATTAGGTTATTAAAGTACGCGTTAAACACACACAAACAAAATTAAAAAAAAATATTTTCTGTTTTCATGAAATTTCAGAGATTTATGTAAATATCAGGAAAGTGGTTTGTATGGGGGCTATAATAAGAACTTGTGCGATTCCTTTAAAATTCAGAATTATTATTACTGAATACAAATTGCATTTACATTCTTAAATTTCGAAATGATATCTATTATAATACGGTTATTAGAGCCTTTTGCGCCAAAATAAAGCGAAATTTTGTATGGCGGCTAGGTGTAAACATGGACAAAGTCATATACCCTGTACCACAGAGTTGTGAAGGGTATAATTTATATATTTAGACCTATATATATTTAGAACTAGCCCCCATACAAAGGTTCTCTTTAATTTTGGTTCAAATGACTGTAATAACCGCATTATAATAGGTATCTATTTGATAAGCTCGATCGCATCTAAATTGATAACACTGTGCTAGTCGCAAAAATGGACAAGTTGGGCACCCTGCTGGTAAAGCTAATTCGGGTACGCTGAATTCAATGGTGCTAGCCGTTTTTCGAAGTTAGCGCTCGTATTCGCGATTTAAAATTGTAAAGCCAAAAAATAATTTTTATGCTTTTGGGATAGTTTTTAAATAAAAATTTACAAAATCCATTGCTTTTTTTTGCGAAAAAAAAATTTTACGCAAAAAAAAAAATCCGCGGGAAAAAAAATCCGCGAATTTTTTTTTTTTTAATTTTGTGTCTGTAATGTATTGTATTCTACTCATTTTCATAAATTAATAGCAAAAAAAAAAAAAAATGGAAAAAAAATTTCGCGAAAAAAAATTTCCGCGAATAATTTTTTTTTTTTTGTATATTTAATAGAGTTTAGATGATAAAAATTCAGCAATTGTCTAAATAATATAAAAAAAAATATTTTTTTTTACCCAAAAATAAAAAAAAACAAGTAAGAAAACTATAGTCGGTCAAGACCGACCATATAATACCCTACACCGGAGTTTCGCGGAAAATGGGTCCCAAGTTTAAAGATGGACTGATTAGATCTATATTTTGTCAAATCTTTAATAAGTGTAAAAAGCACTCACTAATCAAATTTGAGTGGAATAGGCTTCTTTTTGTTGACAATAAATCGTTTCAACTGAATATCGGGCGAAATTTCCGCATGGGTCCTAAGTCCAAAAATGGTCCAATGATATTAAAGTACGCGTTTAACATACTTTAGTGTACACTAACTAGGTTTACCAGATGGCTGTCATAATTTCAAATCAAACTAAAAATATTTGTATTGAACCAATTTTTTCACGAATATAAAGAAAAATTTTTTCGCGAAAAAATTCTCGGTATTATGGTTTGTTGTGTTACATTAACATTCTTGAATGGTCTTATATTTAAAGATTATCGCAAAAGTTTAAAAATATCGTTTTCATTCTACTAAAGCATCAACATTTTCAATCGCGAATACGAGCGCTAACTTCGAAAAACGGCCAGCACCACTGAATTCAGCGTACCCGAATTAACTTTACCAGTAGGTGCCCAGCTTGTTAAAAAAAGTGTCAAATTCGAGCACAGTGTAATTATTATAAAAATCCGGTCATTTATGCATTTTTTATTTTGTTTTTACAAACAGACTTCAAGCTCACATTTTGTCCAATATTTTTATACCCTCCAACCACAGAATGGGGGTATACTCACTTTGTCTTTCCGTTTGTAACGCATCGAAATGTTGGTCGGGGACCCCATTAAGTATATATTTTATTGATCCATGATCGATTCTAAGACATTCTGTGAATATCCGTCCGTCCGTCTGTAGATGGCACGATGCAATCCAAAATAAAAGAGATAGCCTCCTGCAATTTGGCATGAATATGTCTTATGGTCCTAGGCAGGTTAAGTTCGTAAATGGGCAAAATCGGCCCAAGGGGAAAAAAGTTCCTCCTTGAAGAACTAAACCAACATCTGAAAAAATACACTTTTTTACAGGTTTTTTTGTATTTTTGTTAAATAAATGAAACATTTGGTACATTTATTGGGATGGGAAGATGCTCTCAACGTCTCCCACTGACCCCCATCACACCCCCCCCCCCCCAAAACAAAAGCCCCTGAAATTTTTTTTTTTTTTATTTTGTTTACATTTTGGAGAAGATTGGAAGATTCGACACAGCCGAATTTAACATTCTCACTTGTTTATCCTAACCTTACACAAAACTGGTCTCCAATTTCTGAAAACCGACCAGAAAAAAAGGTCCACCTTTATGACCATAAATGGTTATATATCAGTATATATGTATCCATATATTCACAAATATGTATCCATATATGCTTATTTTTCAACGGGTTACTAAAATATACAAACAAAAATAAATGTAAATAATAAAATAATAAAAGTTTAAAGTGTTTAAACTAATTAAAATGATAATTTAATACAAAATTAGTTAGTTAACAAGCATCTTTGCATAAAACCAACACCAGATACTCATACTTGTGCACAACAGCAATAATGAACACTACATAAAAAAGTGCATGCTCCGGATTTTCTGTGCATGTATGTATGTGTTAGGGGAAACGGAAATGAAAAACGTAAAGAATGATTTACAATACCTTGGTGACACATTTATGATGGTAATGACTACACAACCATAACTTTATTTTATTATGATTTGTATTCTGTTATATCTGTTGTATATTGTAAATAAAACAATGTCTTGGTATTAGTAACACAGAAAAAAAAATTGTATTACTTGTGTTTTTGATTGAAGAAGAAAATTGTGTTTTATAAAAATTAAATTAAATGTGGTTTTACACTAGACCATGGTTTCTGTAGCCACTTCTACGTCATCAGTAGGTAATTACTTTAAATTGATTATTTGATACTTGCTAGAAAAATCGTTACATGTTTTTTTATTAGCAGACTAGCTTGCTGTGAGAATCGAACCTATGTCGAAAACACTCATGATTTGTAAACCGCCGCCTTACTACTTAGGCTACTGTCGGTGTACAAACATCAGTGGCGAAACGAAGTTTGTTTGATTCACAGAAGGTTTTTGTGTTTGTGACGTGTATGCAATAAAGCTTTTTCCTAACTAAAGCAATGCATTCAATCTTTAGACCAACAACAATTTCTTAATCTTTCATTTACTTATTTTATGCAAATTTACTATAGTGAATTTCTTGTTCATCACACCACAGCAACGCATAAATAAAGTGAATGCTCACAAGAGCGACATTTGTCAGTATTTAAATTGTTTATTGTTGGCTCGTTTTCAATTAAATCGTTGTTGCATTAATAACAAATTTAGTTGTATTGACAAATTGTGTTGTTGAATAATATATAAACAATTTTCTTAGTCAATACAATTAAATTATTTGTTAATATAACAAATGAGCCTGCAATACCATTTTTTTTTTCTGGGTAAACTACATGCATGTTAACAGTGAGGGAGGAGAGAATATATATAAAGTGTATACATGTAACTTAAATCATAAGAAATTATATATACAACATTTAAGTAGTATATAAAGAATTTTATTATATACTCACACACACACTGATTCTCAGTATAAGTATAGAAATGAAAATGTAAAAGTTCTAGTGTGAGGTGTGAAAATGATAAGGAAATGTGTGAACACTTAAGTTGTAAATATTTAATGAACTACAACAAAAATTCCACGAAACGAAATATACTTAAAACATTCATCTAAACATATAAAGGTGTGATAATCTTTATGATTTACATCAAACATAAAATGTATACACAACAACATTTATTGTAATTATTTGTTATTATTGTTGTTATTATCTCGTATCATTAGCACAAGTTTTCCGTATAAATAATAAACAAAAAATTTCTACTTATATTTTATATACAGAGAAATAAGCATAAAATATCTAATAAACAACAATTAATCAAAATGTAGGCCATTTTATAAGTAATTATAATAAGCTTAACTATTAAATATACAAGAAAATCATGATATACTGAATGATAAGGAACAAGAAAAATTAAACTTGGTCGAATTTATGAATACCCTTTACAATGACTAATATATTTTTAATACAAATGAGTTTGATTAAAATAAACAATTTTTAAACGATTGTTACTTTTCTTACTTAAAAAAATCACAAATATTTTGACTAGAAACAGTTTATTTTTAGTAAAACCCAATTTTTAATATTTTTTGTAAAAATAAAAAAAAAATTAGTGGAAATTTATTTTTTATTTTATTTTACATTGTGAAAAAAAAGTTCTTGAGTGCAAATTTTTTTTAGGGGAAAAAAACAGCCCATAAATTATTTTTGTCATTTAGTGCGTGTTTTGCGTTTTTTCTCGAATTTTATAGTTTTATGAACAAATTAAAAAAAAATTATAACCTCCATTTTAATATATTCGATTATAGTATTATTCTAGCTCGAGGCCCAAAAATATTTCTATTTATGATATTCTCATAATAGATTATTTTTTAATTTATTGCTTTAAAAAAGTTACTTATCTCATAGAATATCTGTAAAGATCAGTTTCAACCCCACTAACGGAGTGTCAGCAGATTTAAGAGAATCATTGTTGGTCAATCAAACATCAAACCAGACATACAAGTTCATATATTTCACAAGTTTGATGACAAATACTATTATTAAGGTCCAAAATCTGTTTCACAGCAAAAAAAAACTCTTTTAAAACCAAAAATTGTATATATTAATCCACCACCGATGCATAATAACCCAGGCAGAAAAATACGAACGGGAGAGCGCTGGCACAGTACCTTTTATGGTCACTTGTGTGCTGGGAAAGCATCAGAGTTTAGTACTCTCCCAGAGTCCAAAATTATAGCCACGGTAAACGGTATGCCGCTTTAAAAACAAACAAGTAAAAAAGTTAAATTCGGCCGTGCCGAATTTTAAATACCCTCCATCTGTATCCCAGTATTTATAAATTAATACGATTTTCTAATGCACGTTCTTTAAAAATTTAATATCAATGGCACAGATTAATACAGACTCGACAATTATAACAAGTGTCAAAAAAGTAGTCTTTAACCATATGGTTATTTTTTTAAAATTATTCTACTAATTAGGTTAGAGAGAGAAAACCAATATAAGATAATAATCACAATTGGAGCGGGAAGCGTTTTTCCGCAACTGTTCACATACGTTTTATATGACAACAAAATTCAGCCGAGTTTTTCCGCCAAACTAGATTCAATTCTATTTTTATGAGGACAATTGCGTTTTTCCGCTTCCCGCTCCAATTGTGATTATTCTCTAACACGCCATACGAAAAAAAAGGTAGAACGGCTTTTATTGTTTTACTCACTTCTAACTAGTAGAAAGTGTTGCCATGCTTTAAACCAGCTAAAAACCGATCTGTATCTTCTAAAATCGCTAAGTTTTTACCCATTTTTGTTTTACAACTCTACTGTCTAGTCTGTATATAGTCTGTGTCTATGGTGTTTAGAAAATATTTTTTTTGCCCATTTCCAGGGCTGGAAAATCTCTAAACACCGTTTCTGTTAAAATAGCGTGTTTTTTTTTAAATTTATATGAATATGTATATCAAAGTTGCTACACTCAAAAAATTATAACGGTAGATTCCACTACAAAAGACAGTTAAAACAACTACATTTGTTGTTGTTTAGACGTCTACGTTGTTGTTTTTAACTATTAATTAAAACGTCTCCCTATTGTCCAGAGCTTCGAAGGATTTCATTCCTTAATTCGATTTGTCATTCTGAGTGAAAATTTAGTGATTGCATTCCCCAATCACTTTTTAGCGAATTGAATGAATTCACTTTAGACTCATTCGATTTATAAATATCGAATGCATTCGTTTTATTTTTCATTCGACTTTCAAAAATCGAATGCATTCGATTTTTTTTTCATTCGACTTATAAAAATCGAATGCATTCACTTGCGAATGCAATCGATTTTCTTTTCATTCAATTTGAAAAATCGAATGGCTTATTCATTCATTACATAAAAAACTTAAAAAAACTAACCAAGATAGAGCAAAACGGAGCCAATTTTTTGTCCATAGTATCGCTAACACTCTTCACATTTTTTTTGTCGTATAGGCAGTTAATATGTGCATTTTAAAATTTTCGGGTACACCAATTTTTTGGATTCAAAATTAGAACCCATTAGGGTCATCGTATGTAAAGAGAGTAGGCGATACTATGGACCAAAATTTGGTTCCGTTTTGGTCTATATATTTAAAAAATCGATTGCATTCGCAGTGGAATGATAAAAAATCGAATGCATTCGATTTTTCTAAATCGAATGAACAAGAAATCGAATGCATTCATTTTTGTTCATTCAATCGAATGATTTCCAAGGACTGCATTCAATGTTGATTTATGAAATCGAATGCATTCACTGACTATGAAAATTGAATGGATTTTTTTGAGAATTCATTCGAAAAGGATTTCATTCTTCGAAGCTCTGCTATTGTCACCCGCGGATCTTTATGGAATTGGTTTTATTTTGTAGATCAGAAAAAATGAAGGGACACATATTTTTTTTAGCGGCCCAAATTCATATTTAGGGGGTAAAAAGGAGGGGGAAGACAAGGCATTTTTTAAGTTTTTAATTCAATTCCATTTTTATGAGGACAATTGCGGAAAAACGCTTTCCGCTCCAATTTGTTAACATTCATCAAAACAAAAAAAAAAAAAAAAAAACGAAACGAAACGAAATGTTAACTTCCATTAATTTCTCAATTTAATTTAGCATCGTTTGGAATAGTTTTGTAAAATATTACACATTTTCGATGAAATATTGATAAAATTAGCTTATTAAGGTACCTACAGACGACGCAATATTATGCACAATATTTTTGACGTTTTCCCACAATTGGCATACATAAAAATACTGAAATCGATTTGATTTGTAAAAATAATATTTATAAAATTTATTCTTAATGAATAAAATTTATTTAAAAAAAAAAAATTAATTAACTTATTTTATTTCAAATTTTTAAATTAAAAAAATCAATTAACTCAAAATAAAAACTTATTAATGGTAAAATTAAAAAAAAAGCAACAAATGAAAAAAAAAAAAAAAAATTATACTCTCGGCCAAACCGGGAGACGAACCTGGTGCCCCCAAATTAATATCCGACGACACTACCATTAGACCACCGGCAGCATTAAAAATGCATGTCAAATTCGCAATTTTGTTTGATTATAACACAGCAATGCTTAAAATAACTTACCTAGTGGTAGGTATACCCAGTGGTAAGTATACCCAGTGGTAGGTATACCCAGTGGTAGGTTTAAAAATATATTCCTAGTTTTTTATAGGGATCATACTACATATACTATAAGCTAACAAAATTAACCGTTACTAACAGTGTTGCCAGAAATCGTCAATAGGCAAAAATCGTCTGTCCGTTTGTAAGAATTGGACGCAAAATATAAATATATTGAATGTGTTTGATATTGATCTTTTCCAAGAAATTATCAAAAAAAAAAAAAACAATCAAAACACAAATAAAGAGTGGATGGTATAAAAAAAAAAAAATGTAGAAAATATAAATTTTTTTTCAAAAATTATTTCATTAGCAATTTAACGACTATCTTAAAAGAGATAAACAAAACCGGGCAAATTACAACAAACCCTCTACTGTTGTGTATAAAAGAAGTTTTGTTGAATATACCATATTTTTTCCACCAAAATTCAATTTCGCTTTTAAAGAAAAACAAAACGACATTTAATTAATAATTAATTACAGCACATTTATATATTTGCAAAAACTGAGAAAAATCAATGACTCGATAAATATAATGAAGGGTATAGATTTAGGTGATTTAAATAAAATTATAATAATAAACAATATTAACAAAAAAAAAAAAATCTTGAGTCCTAACATGATTCGAACCCGGGACTCCATGTATGAAAAGCCAACACTCTAGCCATCATACCACAGACTGGTTAAAAGTTTTACAATTTTGCGGGTATGTTAAAAGAACGAGAACCAAAACAGATAAATTAGTGTTGCCAGAAATCGTCAATGAAATCGTCTGTCCGTTTGTAAGAATTGGACGCAAAATATAAATATATTGAATGTGTTTGATATTGAACTTATCCAAGAAATTATAAAAAAAAGAACAATCAAAACACAAATAAAGAGTGGATGGTATAAAAAAAAAATGTAGAAAATAAATTTTTTTTCCAAAAATTATTTCATTTACCCAATGACAAAGAATACAAAAGATTGTTAGGCCGAATATAAATTATTAAGGGGATTTTAATAAATTGTAATTTTATAAACAATTAGGGAATTCACATGGGTATCGTATTTGTTGTATATGTTGTATGTCCTATCCAAAAACAGGGTTGGTAAAAATTATTTATCGCTCATTTGATAATTTTCTCTTAGATTCTCTTCTTGTTAGCATACTTGAAAATAGCACACAAAACATAGGTATAAATGTTGTATCGTCATATCGTGTAAGTGTCGTATTATTAATTTAAAGTTTAACCAACCCTGTTTTTAGATAGGACATACAACACCAAATACGATACCCATGTGAATTCCCTAAATATTGAAGCTAAAAAATAAATTAAAAAAAAAAAAAAACTTCATCCCGACCGTGACTCAAACCTGCGACCATATGAATGAAAAGCCAACACTCTAGCCATCATACCACAGACTGATTAAAAGTTTTACAATTTAGCGGGTATGTTAAAAGAACGAGAACCAAAACAGATAAATTAAAAAAAAGCATTCAAGTAAACTGGAGTTATAACTCTTAAAAAATAAAATATTAACAACATTTTTCAAATGTATTTAAATATGTTTATTAAAGGCCAAGATAAATCATCTTCTAAATGTGCCAATTTTGCTCCAAATTTGCTCATATTTTCTATATAGGCCACAAAGACCATATTTACACTCCATGTTAAAATTTGTTTACATACGTTAATCAGAATTTGAGTTATAGTATTTTACATGCTAGGTTTGTATGGGAGGTGTTACACCCCTTTTTTCTATTCCGCCCAAATTTTACATAGAGATCAGACATGCTAAAATATCATTCTATACCAAATTTCATTCGAATCTGTTAAACAGAAGCCGAGTTATTGCATTTTGCATGCTAAGCTAATGTGGGAGGTGCCACTCCCCTTTGTCCAATTCTTCTAAAATTTTAAACAGACATTGTACATGGTATAATATTATTCTGTACCAAATTTTATTTTAATCTGTAAAGTAGAAGCTGTGTAAACGCATTTTGTATTTTCAAAATTTAAGAGGTGTCATTAAACTTTCACTCATAACTTTTGATCGGCTGGGCCGATTTCGCTCAAATGCAATACCAAACTTCTCGGGAGAACTTCCAACAAATATGTTAAGTTTCAGTCATCTCTGTGTAATATTTTGTCCGCTACAGCATTTTCAACAGACAGACGGACAGACGGACAGACGGACAGACGGACAGACGGACAGACGGACATCGCTAGAATGTCTTAAAATCGATCGGGCATCATGAATATATATACTTTATGGGGTCCCAGACCGATATTTCGATGAGTTACAAACGGAATGACAAACTTATATATACCCTCTATCACTAAGTGGAGGGTATAAAAATATGGTACTATTATAGTACTTTTAGAACAAAAAAATGGGACGTATCTAAATTGTATACATAAGTCCATAAGACACAACTTTTTTAGTGTTTATTTGAATAAAGAAATTTATTAAATTAGGATAAAAAATTTATTGACTCTTTTATTAGGATAAAAAAATTTTGAACAAACTTTGAACAATTTTCTAAGTCCCGAAAAAAATTTGTTTGCAGTTTTCTTTGCGTTTTGGAATTAAAAAATTTATTAAAAATGCTTTTAGGAAAAAATTTGGAAAAGTCACGAAAAAAAGTGGTGTATTGAACCGAAACGGGTATGTATCCGGAGTTTAAGGGTGATGTATCCGGAGTTTAAGACACTTCCTCACGAAAGAAACAGGTGTTTTTATATAAAAGGTGTCAAGTTTGTAATATGTAGGTCCAGAGACTCTATGTAGGTCATTGTGTATAAGTGACATATCATGAGAACTATCAAGGACCGGCCACAAATAAAAAATATTCCAATTGTTATGAAAATTAATAAATTTTAATAAAAAATTTATACTTTGAACGGATTTAAATAGAAAAACATTGGCAAAGCGCTTGGAAAGCACCTTTTCGAATTCATACTACCTTCTACACAAAAAATAAAGTGCTTTGCCGAGACTTTTTCTTTGGAACGGTTGGCAGTTTCTGCCTGGGAATATACATATGTGTTGTTGTTATTTTACAATAATAACAGTACCTAACCAAACAAGAGTGTTGGTTGGATAAGTCGTACTAGTCGGCTTTTATATAAATATATTCGATTTGAGTATTATTCTAGTTCGAGGCCCAAAAATATTTATATTTTACAAGTTAAATGAGTATTACTATTATTAAGGTCCAAAATCTTTTTCACAACAAAAATACCTCTTTTAAAGCAAAAACTGTATATACTAATCCACCACCGATGCATAATAATATATGTGTTGTTGTTATTTTACAATAATAACAGTACCTAACCAAACAAGAGTGTTGGTTGGATAAGTCGTACTAGTCGGCCTTTATATAAATATATTCGATTAGAGAATTATTCTAGCTCGAGGCCCAAAAATATTTCTATTTATGATATTCTCAGAAAAGATACTTTTTTAATATATTGCTTGAAAAAAGTTACTCATCTCATAGTATATCTGTACTGATCGGTTTCACAATGACAATATCGCAAATAGAAATGTTTTTAGGCCTCGAGCTAGAATAAAAATCTAACCGAACATATTTATATAAAGTCCGAATAAATACATTTTAACATGACAGTGTTTTAAGATGGTGTCTTATTTTAAAAATGATGCAAGAGTCCACCTGAGTTTAAAAATATAAGCTACCGACTTAAAACCAAAATGGTTTGTAACTTTGACTTATAACTTGGATAATAACACCGCTCAACAGTCATTTTCCTGTTTGAATTCTGGTGATCAATTTTAGTAGACTCTGTACTCCAAACTTTTCCATCACGTCCAGATTTTTAGTTATTCACGGTTAAAAATGCTAAAAATTACGATTTTTGCATTATTTGAAAGCCTGCACAGCAGCCATTGAGTGGAATACAAATCTGGTATAAAGCGCAAAAGTATTATTTGTCTTTGGTCTCCAACATAGACAACAATTTTTTTCTAATTGTTGCGTTTTGTTGGGTTACAATTGCGTTTTAAAATGACTCTGTTAAAATTATCATTTTTGTAAAAAAGATAAGGTAAGATATTTTTTTGATATTTTTCAAAGAAAAACTAAAAAAAAAAAAAATATTTTACAAACTTAAGTTTTCTGTGTTATTTTTCGTATAAACCGGAAGATATTTTTAATGGGTTTAAATGTCTATAAGAAAGAATGAACTTTTGCCTAAATTTTGTGCTCATCACAGTAAAGATTGATCATCTGGTTTTTGTTTTAGAGCCTTTATAAAAATGGTGCTTTTTCTAACTTTTGCACAGTGTTTTTTTTAAATACATGTTTGGCCAATAATAGTGCAACAACTTCAAATTTTTTTGATCATATATTTGAGATCATAGTTCAATTCTACTCTAACGCTTTACACCTGATTTTTATTTCACCCAGTGGCTGCTGTGCAGGCTTCCAAAAAAGACAAAAATCGCGTTTTTCGCATTTTCAACCGCGAATAATTAAAATTCTAGACGTGATGGAAAAATTTGGAGCAAAGATTTGGAATCAGCGAGACAACATCTTTAAAAAATTCGATTTGTTGAACGGTGTTATTTAAAAAAAAAAATTTCATAAAATTTTTTTTTCATAAATTTTTTTTTTTTTTATGAATTTTTTTTACCAATTTTTTTTTTAATATTTTTTTTTTTAATAATTTTTTTTATTTTTTAATTTTTTATATTTTTCATAAACCCTTTTTTCATAATTTTTTTTCATGTGTCTAAGAATCGATCAGTGATCGATTCTAAGACATTTTAGCGATGTCCGTCCGTCTGTAGTTAACACGACGCAGTCCAAAATAAAAGAGCTAGACTCCCGACATTTGGCACGAATATGTCTTATGTTCCTAGGCAAGTTAAGTTCATAAAGGAGCAAAATCGGACAAGGGAAAAAGTTCTCCTTTGAAGAACTAAACCAACCTCTAAAAAATACCATATTTTTCCATGATTTTTTGTGTTTTTGTTTAACAAATGCATTATTTTTTTGCTACAGGAAGTTCAAAGTCCTGTATTTGGACCCACAAGATTAGAAAATTTCGTTTTTTCGGTCCGACCCCTTTTATGGGCGTGGAATATTTTTTTTTTTAAAATTGATAAATTTGTATTTCTTTAGCGCAAAATGCATAAGAATTAATTTTTAAGCACACATTCGAGAAGAAATTTGCCCCCCCCCCCAAATTACCACTACCACTACCGCAAAACCCCCCCCCCCCCCAAAAAAAATTAAACCGCCCCTGCAATTTTTTATTTTTTTGGATTGGCAAAAATGTTGGAGGGTATAAAAGATTCGGCACAGCTGAATTTAACACTCTTACTTGTTTATTTTCATAATTTTTTTTTCACCAATTTTTTTTATAATTTTTTTTATAAATTTTTTTTTTTGTTCTTCATATATTTTATTTTTTATTTTTATTTTTCATATTTTTTTTCATAATTTTTTTTTTTTTCATCAATTTGTTTTTATCAAAAAATATTTTTTTTCAACAAAAAAAAAATTTTTATCAAAAAAAAATTCATGAAAAAAAAATACTTCTTTCCCTATTTTACCCAAACTACTTTTTCTCTAAGTCAAAACTTGTGAATTGTAAACAGCGGACCACCAAAATTGCGAAATGATTGATTTTTTACTTTTTAACAGCAAATATCTCAAAAACAGTACATGCCAGAAAAAATTGGATAGGAGATTGAGATTCAGGGAAGCAAAATCTATTAGAATCTGTTGGACATTTCACTGGGAGGTTTTTGTTGTCGAACAGTGTAATTATTTACCAATAACTCGAAAACAGGATCAGCTAGTATTTTTGTGTTAACAATTTTTAAAGTTCAAAATAAAGAGGAGTGAAATACCATTACCCGATTTTGTCACCATTTTAACACAACCTAAACTTGCTTGAAGAGGGGTGTTGCCAGGCTTCATGAGCCTCAGAGTAGTCTTTCGAAAGTTAGCGTGTTTTCAACAGACAGGCAGACGGATGGATCGCTAAAATAGTCTGATAATTTCAAAACATTTGTCCAATTGAAAAATTCTCCGATTCTATAACATATTTTGTTTTGTAAAATTCAAAGATTTTAAAAAAAAAATCTCGCGCAGAAAAAATTTTTTACTCTAAGAATTTTATTTTATTGAAAAACTCACAGATTCTGCGAAATTTTTCATACAAAAAATTATGAAACATTTTTCTTATAGAAAAATTATCAGATTCTAAGACATTTTTTGTAAAAAAAATTCTCAGATTCTGAGACATTTTTCGTATAGAAACATTCTTAGATTCTGAAATATTTTTTATAAAGAAACATTCTATGATTTTGAAGCATTTGTCATTTAGAAAAATTGTGATATTCTGAGACATTTTTCGAAAAGAAAATTTCTTGGATTTTTCGTATAGAAAAATTTTCAAATACTGATTTATAGAAAAATTATCAGCTTCTAAGACATTTGTTGTATGGAATAAGTTTTAGATTCTGAGAAAAATTTTCGTATAGAAAAATTTTAGATCCCAAGACATTTTTCGTTTTGAAAAAATCTCAGATTCCGAGACATTTTTCGTACAGAAAAACTCTTAGACTTTGAGACATTTTTCGTATAAAAAATTCTCAGATTTTTAGTAATTTTTTGTAAAGAAAAATTCTCAAATTCTGTGACATTTTTTGTGTAGAAAAATTCTTAGAATTTTTTCGTGTAGAAAAATTCTCCCATTCTGAGAATTTTTCTGTACGAAAAATGTCTTAGAATCTGAAAATTTTTCTTAACGATAAATGTCTCAGAATCTGTAAATTTTTCAAAGCCATTTCAAAAGTATTTTCAAATTTATATATTTTTTGTTACACAGTGTTATGTAACACTAAATACCATGACATTCAATTCATGTTCATGTTTACC
Source organism: Pegoplata infirma (assembly GCA_963921195.1). NCBI lineage: Eukaryota > Metazoa > Arthropoda > Insecta > Diptera > Anthomyiidae > Pegoplata > Pegoplata infirma. Next base: position 39,788,124 of record OY992536.1, read on the forward strand.
AACAAATTCATGCAACACATACCGAAGATATTTTTAGTATTGGTATGTTTAAATTGTTGGTATTTTATGAATATAAATATATTGTTATCATCATCATCATAATGATGGCTAATTATAATTATAGTCCGTATAAATTTCAAATAGATAGACACACTTTTCTGACTATTAGTGTAGCATTTATTTCGAATTTCAATTTTGTATGTGAAGAATTTATTTAATTTTTTATTTTAATGTTTTTTGAATGCAACCAATTTTTAATAAATTTTATAATGCTGGCAATACAAATTTGAAAATGAAAAATTGTTTAGAATTTAAAAAAATCCTATGCCCGGGTAAAAACGATCCGTAAATTGGCAATTTTCGGATTAGATCATATATAAACATATATGGAGGCATATATGATAATATATGGTTATATAAATCCATATATGATCCATATATCTTCATATATGATCATATATATTTCATTTTTACCTGGGTGGATAAAAAAAAAATTGATTTTAAATCATAATAAAAAAGTCATATCTTGAAAACTGTTTTAAATAAAATTGTTTTTTTATGAATTAAGAAAATGTCAATCATAAAAATTTTTAAAAAAGCTAAGAAAAGGAAGATAAAATTGTGCCTCATCAAAAAAAAATGTCATTCTAATGACAATATACATGTATATGAGGAGCCGCAGAACAAAACGTACTTTTTCGCATATTGAAATTTTTTGGGAAATTGAGGTTTATTTATTTCACCCCTTTGAAAAACTGCATGAACCTGAATATGGTAACAAGTTTTTTGCTTATCAAGAGATGTATCAAACTGCCATAAGTCACCACATTATATATTAAGGATGTTTAATATAAAACCACTTTTACTTTGGAAAAAGTACGTTTTGTTAAAAAAATAATGAAAAAAGTACGTTTTGTTTAAAAATAATTGAAAAACGACGTTTTGATGTGCGTATTTTTTTAGCCGATACTATTTTGATCGAGTGTTTTAATAATGTTCTTATTTATTAAAAACTGCAAAAGAGTCTTATTGGCCCATATTTAGATACTTTACACACGTATTGGCAAAGTTAATGTACCCCCATACTGTGGTTGTGAGGTGTAAATAGTCCAATAACAAGAATAAGGGGGAAATCCTTCACTGGCCTGCAAGAATGCTTAAAAAAATCTTGGGGGGCATTTATATGTATATATTGAATATGGAATATAAGAGTAAAATGGCATATTATAAAATTATGAAATGTCTCGCATATGAAATACAATGAAAAAAGTACGTTTTGATAAAAAAATAATCAAAAAGGTACGTTTTGTTACACACCAATTTTTAAGGAATCCATTTTCTTGATGAAAAACAAAAATAATTCACGCTATGAACATTTTTTCTGATAGATTTCGAACCAAATAATACAAAAAGAACAAAAAATCAATTTGTCAAAAAATGCGAAAAAGTACGTTTTGTTCTGCGACTCCTCATATATGGTTATATTATATTGTACTTTATATAGTTGTATGTATTTAAGTAATATGCCTTTATACACATATAAAAGCCCTTTTAATCATGTGAGTGTGTTTTACGATGCAAACATTTCAATATGTACTCAGGCTCACACATAAACTCAAAGCATGTCATACAATTTGTGATATTTTATACAGTAAACACAATACTAACCAACTGTGGATTGCCAAATTATTATAGACATAAATGTATTTTGATTAATAAAGATTGTATATGGCGTTTTAACAACAATGGCTTTCAGCAGAAAGAGCTATTTACAAGTAACAAGAGACTTAATATCAATTCGGTTATGCCGAAAATGTCAAACATGTAAGAAAATTATATTCACTTAATACCGACCATATAATATCCTACACTAGTGTTACCAGAAAATTAGTCCCCAGGCCACACATAGACTGTAGAGTGTAAAATTTTGTATGGCAACAAAGTTATAAAAAAAATAAATATTGATGAAAAAATATTTATGACAAAAAAATATTGATGAAATAAAAATATTGATGAAAAAAAATATTGATTAAAAAAAAAATATTGATGAAAAAAATATTGATGAAAAAAATATTGATAAAAAAATATTGATGAAAAAAAAATATTGATAAAAAAAAATATTGATAAAAAAACTGATGAAAGAGATATTGATAAAAAAAGTATTGATGAAAAAAAAATTTTTCGAAAAAAAATTTAAAAAAAAAAAATAGAATTGAATAAAAAAAAATTGATAAAAAAAAATTTGATGAAAAAAAACTTCTGATAAAAAAATGTTGATAAAAAAAAAATTATTTTTATTTTATTTTATTAAGAATTACCATATAATTACAAATTATATATTAATTTTACCTAACCGAGAACTGGTAACAATGACCTTCGTCTCGTTGTAGCGAATCCGACCAAGGCCTCTGGTGGGAATCGAACCCACGACCCCCAGACTCATAGAAAAAAAATTATAAAATATTAATATTAATATTAAAATTATAAAATTATAAAATATTTTTTTTTGATGAAAAAAAAATGATAAAAAAAAAATTATGAAAAAAAATGTTTGTTAAAAAAATAATTATGTTACGTTTTATTCACCAGCAGGTGAGTTATTATCCAAGTTACAAATCGAAGTTTCAAACCTTTTTGGTTTTAAGAAAGTGTAAACAGTTATTCTTTTTTGTTAGTCGTTAACTTATATATAGGTTGACCATTCGTACTGATTTGATCAGTACATGTACTGATTTTTCACCACGTGTACTGATAAAAAAACGTTGTACTGAGTTGTACTGATTTTTTGAAATATGTACTGGTTGTACTGATTTTTGAACATTTCAACATAAAAAAATTGTTTTATTCGAAAATTCTAACAAAAATTTGAATTTCCATAATGTATGAAAGTCGTCAGAATTGTTTCTTATAACTTAAGTCTGACATTGGGATAATTTATAATAAATTTATTCTAAGGGATTAGAGTTCGTGAATCAAGAGGTCCCTCAATGCAAAATTATATCTGAGCATGATGTTATTTTGATCTTCCTAAATTTTTATGAAAATGGGCAGAGAATAACGAACGGCCCATTGAACGAAAAGTTCAATGGGCCGATGGATTTTTTATATTTTTAGAAAGTTGATGTAAATTGCATGAATCCAAATGATTCTGAGTTCTTAGATGAGATAATGTCATCAGAGCTTATTCGGAAAAGCGCTCAGAAAATCAGGGCCATTAAAAAAAAAAACACGTGCTTATTAGCTGTGAAGTTTTCTTACAGGAAAAGTTGCCAAAACTTACGGAAAAAAGTCTTTAAAATTTGAGGGATTTTCTTACTCTAAAAACCTGTGGAATTTTGTTACATTTTCTGCGCTGAAACGATCAAAACATTCAATTTTAAAGCCAAGTAAATTTTCTGCAAAATTGTTTTTTTTTTGAAGTTGTTTTTTGCGGCCGTTTTTTAAGAGTTGCTTTTATTCAAAATACATGGGGTCAAGTTAGTTTAACCAACATTTTTTGAGTGTTGAAAACATCAAAAACATAAAAACTTGGGCGTACTGATTTAAGCTCAGAAAAAAATGGTCACCCTACTTATATAGTCAAACTGAAGTGGCGTCCTGCATCATTTTTAAAATTCAACACCAGCCTTGAAACATTATCATGTTAAAAATATCAGAAATCCCCAGAAAAAAAAGAAAAAAAAAAACAGAAAAATTAAAAAAAATCCAATACAATTGAGAAAAATCAGAAAAATTTAAGAGATTGCAAAAGAAAACTTTGAAAAAGCTTTTTACCCGGCACAGACAAATATACTTGCTTTGAGTTTCTATTTTCTCCATCATCAGTGCTTTTTTACTTGTCCACACAAAGAAAATTTTTGATGTAGAATAAATAATTCTGGCACTTAGGGCATTTTCAAAAGATATGTTAAAAACACGATATTAAATTGTATTTAAAAACAAGTAAGAAAGTTAAATTCGACTTTGCCGAATCTATGAATACCCTCCACAATGCCTTTTTAAAGAATAGTACATTTTTTAAAGTGAAAAAAATTAACAATTTTGATTAGAAATATTTTATTTTGAGTAAGAAATTTTGTCATTTAAAAAAAAAAAAAAGATAACAATTTTTTTTTTTGAGTGTAATGTTTTTTTCATGAATGGGGGGCCCCCGTAGGCTAGTTGGTAGCGTGCTAGCCTTTGAACGTGGGGGTCGTGGGTTCGATTTCCATCAGAGCTCTTGGTTTTTTTCGCTACCACGAGACGACGGTCATTGTTACCAGTTCTCGGTTAGGTGGAATTTATTAAAAATGAGATGTAAATAAATAGAAAAAATAAATAAAAATAAATTGATCAAAAAAAAATGATCAATGATCGAGTCCAGAATGCACGTACGTATGTTCACAAAATATTGTAATTTTTGTAAAAAAAAAAATTTTTTTTTGAGTGTAAAATTTTTTTTGAGTGTAAAATTTTTTTCGAGTGTAACATTTTTTTCGAGTGTAAAATTTTTTTCGAGTGTAATTTTTAAATTACCAATGCTTTTAAAACTAAACAAGTTTAAAAAGAATTGCTTCAAAACTAAACAAGTTTGAAAAGCATTGTTAAGTTAGCACCAATGCTTTTAAAACGTGCTTAACATGTGGCATTTAAGACGAAACAAATCAGAAATTCAGGGTTTTGCTTACAACTTTTGAACCACTAGACCGATTGAGCTGAAATTCAATACCAAACAGACCTGGGGAACGGAAAAGGTACATGTCAGGTTTCAGTAGTCTCATTATTGTCTTTCGAAAGTTATCGTGTTTTTTATCTCGTAAACTCGCGAAACCCCTTGCCGAAATTTACTCTTTTGCTCATAACTTTTGAACCACTGGACCGATTTGGCTGGATTGCAATACCAACCTGACCAGGTAAATGACCAACATATGTGCCAAACTTCATTGGCCTCTGTAAAGTCTTTCAAAAGTTAGCGTGTTTTCTACGGACGAACAGACAGACGGACGGACGGACATCGCTAGATCGGCTTAAAATCGATCGAGGATCATGAATGTATATACTTTATGGGGTCATAGACCAATATTTCGATGTGTTTCAAACGGAATGACAAACTTATATATACCCTATATCACTAGAGTGGAGGGTATAAAAAATGTCCTCATTCAACTAAATTTCACTTTTAAAGACTTTATGTTTAAAAAACTTTCCATTTTAAATCCACAAAAAAATCTATTACTTAAATTTTTAAATTCATGTGTGTAAAAAATAAAAACACTAATCTCTCCTCGTACAAAATTATTTTTCCATTTTGTTGGTTATTTGCTACCACATTAAATATGCACGAGGCATATATGCATTTAAACATTTTAGAAAATGTTTGCAAAACTCATTTAGGTGTGTGTAAGTGGGAGAAAAAATAAAATGAAAATAAAAAAACAAAAACTTTGCCACACAAGTTTTAATATACCCTACAACAATTTAGTTTCAAGATTTGATTAAACTTAAGAATCTTTAGAAAATCATTAAATCGAAAAATTTTAACTTTAGGGGAAAAGTATCTCTGCTTAAAAAAAAACTTCACCTGTTAATTGTGTTTCAGAATTTATCAATTGTTAATTGTGTTTCAGAATTTATCAATTGTATTTCCGAATTTATTATATTTTTTTCAGAAATTATCAATTGTATTTGAAAAATTGTTAATTTGTATTTCAATTGTATTTCAGAAATTGTCATTTAAATTTTAAAAATTATATATTTTATTTCAGAAACTACCCTTAGTAAAACAATTGAAAATTTCTGAAACACAATTGATAACTTCTGAAATACAATTGATATCATCTGAAATACAATTGATAATTTCGGAAATACAATTGATAATATCTGAAATACAAATGATAAATTCTGAAATACTGTTTATAATTTCTAAAATACAATTGACAATTTCTAAAATACAATTGATAGTTTCTGAAACACAATTCATATTTTCTGAAAAACAATTGATATTTTCTGAAAAACAATTGATATATAATTGATCATTTTTGAAATACATTTGCTTAGTTCTAAAATCCATTTGATAATTTCTGAAATACTATTGGAAATGGTGTAGGGTGACCAAGGGCAAAAACTGTATTCATGAGGGCACACGGGGCACGTGCCCAGGGCCCCAAACTCGCGGGCCCCAAAGGGCACTAAATTTACTTACACGAAAAATTTAGATTAATTTTTCATTTCATATTTCGCATAGAAAACGTCTCAGATTCTAAGATATTTTTCTTATAGAAACAATTTTTTATATAGAAAAAAGTTTCAGAATCGGAGACATTTTTCTTATAGCAAAAAGTCTCAGATTCTGGTACAGTTTTTTTATGGAAAAAAGTCTGCGATTCTGATACATTTTTCTTATAGAAAAAAGTCTCAGATTCTGAGACACATTTCTTATAGAAAAATGTCTCAGATTCTGAGACATTTTTCTCAGATTCTGAGACATTTTTCTTATAGAAAAAAGTCTCAGATTCTGAGACATTTTTCTTATAGAAAAAAGTCTCAGATTCTGAGACATTTTTCTTATAGAAAAAAGTCTCAGATTCTGAGACATTTTTCTTATAGAAAAAAGTCTCAGATTCTGAGACATTTTTCTTATAGAAAAAAGTCTCAGATTCTGAGACATTTTTCTTATAGAAAAAAGTCTCAGATTCTGAGACATTTTTCTTATAGAAAAAAGTCTCAGATTCTGAGACATTTTTCTTATAGAAAAAAGTCTCAGATTCTGAGACATTTTTCTTATAGAAAAAAGTCTCAGATTCTGAGACATTTTTCTTATAGAAAAAAGTCTCAGATTCTGAGACATTTTTCTTATAGAAAAAGTCTCAGATTCTGAGACATTTTTCTTATAGAAAAAAGTCTCAGATTCTGAGACATTTTTCTTATAGAAAAAAGTCTCAGATTCTGAGACATTTTTCTTATAGAAAAAAGTCTCAGATTCTGAGACATTTTTCTTATAGAAAAAAGTCTCAGATTCTGAGACATTTTTCTTATAGAAAAAAGTCTCAGATTCTGAGACATTTTTCTTATAGAAAAAAGTCTCAGATTCTGAGACATTTTTCTTATAGAAAAAGTCTCAGATTCTGAGACATTTTTCTTATAGAAAAAAGTCTCAGATTCTGAGACATTTTTCTTATAGAAAAAAGTCTCAGATTCTGAGACATTTTTCTTATAGAAAAAAGTCTCAGATTCTGAGACATTTTTCTTATAGAAAAAAGTCTCAGATTCTGAGACATTTTTCTTATAGAAAAAAGTCTCAGATTCTGAGACATTTTTCTTATAGAAAAAAGTCTCAGATTCTGAGACATTTTTCTTATAGAAAAAAGTCTCAGATTCTGAGACATTTTTCTTATAGAAAAAAGTCTCAGATTCTGAGACATTTTTCTTATAGAAAAAAGTCTCAGATTCTGAGACATTTTTCTTATAGAAAAAAGTCTCAGATTCTGAGACATTTTTCTTATAGAAAAAAGTCTCAGATTCTGAGACATTTTTCTTATAGAAAAAAGTCTCAGATTCTGAGACATTTTTCTTATAGAAAAAAGTCTCAGATTCTGAGACATTTTTCTTATAGAAAAAAGTCTCAGATTCTGAGACATTTTTCTTATAGAAAAAAGTCTCAGATTCTGAGACATTTTTCTTATAGAAAAAAGTCTCAGATTCTGAGACATTTTTCTTATAGAAAAAAGTCTCAGATTCTGAGACATTTTTCTTATAGAAAAAAGTCTCAGATTCTGAGACATTTTTCTTATAGAAAAAAGGCTCAGATTCTGAGACATTTTTCTTATAGAAAAAAGTCTCAGATTCTGAGACATTTTTCTTATAGAAAAAAGTCTCAGATTCTGAGACATTTTTCTTATAGAAAAAAGTCTCAGATTCTGAGACATTTTTCTTATAGAAAAAAGTCTCAGATTCTGAGACATTTTTCTTATAGAAAAAAGTCTCAGATTCTGAGACATTTTTCTTATAGAAAAAAGTCTCAGATTCTGAGACATTTTTCTTATAGAAAAAAGTCTCAGATTCTGAGACATTTTTCTTATAGAAAAAAGTCTCAGATTCTGAGACATTTTTCTTATAGAAAAAAGTCTCAGATTCTGAGACATTTTTCTTATAGAAAAAAGTCTCAGATTCTGAGACATTTTTCTTATAGAAAAAAGTCTCAGATTCTGAGACATTTTTCTTATAGAAAAAAGTCTCAGATTCTGAGACATTTTTCTTATAGAAAAAAGTCTCAGATTCTGAGACATTTTTCTTATAGAAAAAAGTCTCAGATTCTGAGACATTTTTCTTATAGAAAAAAGTCTCAGATTCTGAGACATTTTTCTTATAGAAAAAAGTCTCAGATTCTGAGACATTTTTCTCAGATTCTGAGACATTTTTCTTATAGAAAAAAGTCTCAGATTCTGAGACATTTTTCTTATAGAAAAAAGTCTCAGATTCTGAGACATTTTTCTTATAGAAAAAAGTCTCAGATTCTGAGACATTTTTCTTATAGAAAAAAGTCTCAGATTCTGAGACATTTTTCTTATAGAAAAAAGTCTCAGATTCTGAGACATTTTTCTTATAGAAAAAAGTCTCAGATTCTGAGACATTTTTCTTATAGAAAAAAGTCTCAGATTCTGAGACATTTTTCTTAGAGAAAAAAGTCTCAGATTCTGAGACATTTTTCGTATAGAAAAAAGTCTCAGATTCTGAGACATTTTTCTTATAGAAAAAAGTCTCAGATTCTGAGACATTTTTCTTATAGAAAAAAGTCTCAGATTCTGAGACATTTTTCTTATAGAAAAAAGTCTCAGATTCTGAGACATTTTTCTTATAGAAAAAAGTTTCAGATTCTGAGACTTTTTCTTATAGAAAAAAGTCTCAGATTCTGAAACATTTTTCTTATAGAAAAAAGTCTCAGATTCTGAAACATTTTTCTTATAGAAAAAAGTCTCAGATTCTGAAACATTTTTCTTATAGAAAAAAGTCTCAGATTCTGAAACATTTTTCTTATAGAAAAAAGTCTCAGATTCTGAAACATTTTTCTTATAGAAAAAAGTCTCAGATTCTGAGACATTTTTCTTATAGAAAAAAGTCTCAGATTCTGAGACATTTTTCTTATAGAAAAAAGTCTCAGATTCTGAGACATTTTTCTTATAGAAAAAAGTCTCAGATTCTGAGACATTTTTCTTATAGAAAAAAGTCTCAGATTCTGAGACATTTTTCTTATAGAAAAAAGTCTCAGATTCTGAGACATTTTTCTTATAGAAAAAAGTCTCAGATTCTGAGACATTTTTCTTATAGAAAAAAGTCTCAGATTCTGAGACATTTTTCTTATAGAAAAAAGTCTCAGATTCTGAGACATTTTTCTTATAGAAAAAAGTCTCAGATTCTGAGACATTTTTCTTATAGAAAAAAGTCTCAAATTCTGAGACATTTTTCTTATAGAAAAAAGTCTTAGATTCTGAGACATTTTTCTTATAGAAAAAAGTCTCAGATTCTGAGACATTTTTCTTATAGAAAAAAGTCTCAGATTCTGAGACATTTTTCTTATAGAAAAAAGTCTCAGATTCTGAGACATTTTTCTTATAGAAAAAAGTCTCAGATTCTGAGACATTTTTCTTATAGAAAAAAGTCTCAGATTCTGAGACATTTTTCTTATAGAAAAAAGTCTCAGATTCTGAGACATTTTTCTTATAGAAAAAAGTCTCAGATTCTGAGACATTTTTCTTATAGAAAAAAGTCTCAGATTCTGAGACATTTTTCTTATAGAAAAAAGTCTCAGATTCTGAGACATTTTTCTTATAGAAAAAAGTCTCAGATTCTGAGACATTTTTCTTATAGAAAAAAGTCTCAGATTCTGAGACATTTTTCTTATAGAAAAAAGTCTCAGATTCTGAGACATTTTTCTTATAGAAAAAAGTCTCAGATTCTGAGACATTTTTCTTATAGAAAAAAAGTCTCAGATTCTGAGACATTTTTCTTATAGAAAAAAAGTCTCAGATTCTGAGTCATTTTTCTTATAGAAAAAAGTCTCAGATTCTGAGACATTTTTCTTATAGAAAAAAGTCTCAGATTCTGAGACATTTTTCTTATAGAAAAAAGTCTCAGATTCTGAGACATTTTTCTTATAGAAAAAAGTCTCAGATTCTGAGACATTTTTCTTATAGAAAAAAGTCTCAGATTCTGAGACATTTTTCTTATAGAAAAAAGTCTCAGATTCTGAGACATTTTTCTTATAGAAAAAAGTCTCAGATTCTGAGACATTTTTCTTATAGAAAAAAGTCTCAGATTCTGAGACATTTTTCTTATAGAAAAAAGTCTCAGATTCTGAGACATTTTTCTTATAGAAAAAAGTCTCAGATTCTGAGACATTTTTCTTATAGAAAAAAGTCTCAGATTCTGAGACATTTTTCTTATAGAAAAAAGTCTCAGATTCTGAGACATTTTTCTTATAGAAAAAAGTCTCAGATTCTGAGACATTTTTCTTATAGAAAAAAGTCTCAGATTCTGAGACATTTTTCTTATAGAAAAAAGTCTCAGATTCTGAGACATTTTTCTTATAGAAAAAAGTCTCAGATTCTGAGACATTTTTCTTATAGAAAAAAGTCTTAGATTCTGAGACATTTTTCTTATAGAAAAAAGTCTCAGATTCTGAGACATTTTTCTTATAGAAAAAAGTCTCAGATTCTGAGACATTTTTCTTATAGAAAAAAGTCTCAGATTCTGAGACATTTTTCTTATAGAAAAATTCTCTGATTCTGAGACATTTTTCTTATAGAAAAAAGTCTTAAATTCTGAGACATTTTTTTTATAGAAAAAAGTCTCTGATTTTGAGACATTTTTTTATAGAAAAAAGTTTCAGATTCTAAGACATTTTTTTGTAGAAAAAAAGTCTAAGATTCTGAGACATTTTTTATATAGAAAAAAGTCTCAGATTCTGAAACATTTTTCACGTAGAAAAAATTATTAGATTCTGAGACATTTTTCTCGTAGAAAAAGTTTCAGATTCAGAGACATTTTTCTTATAGCAAAAAGTCTCAGATTCCGAGACATTTTTCTTAAGGAAAAAAGTCTCAAATTTTTAGACATTTTTCTTAAGGAAAAAGGTTTCAGATTCTGAGACATTTTTCTTATAGAAAAAAGTCTCTGATTCTAAGACAGTTTTCTTATAGAAAAAATTCTCAGATTCTGAGACATTTTTCTATATAAACAAAGTGTCAGATTCTGAGACATTTTTCGCGTAGAAAAAATTCTCAGATTCAGAGACTTTTTTCGCGTAGAAAAAATTCTCAGATTCTGAGACATTTTTACACTCAAAAAAATCTTTACACTCAAAATTTTTTTTAACCGAATTTCGTTTACCACCCTAATATATAGGGTATCTTATGAACATTACTAACTGCCCTTAGGTTTTTTAAACTTGTTCCAATTACAACTGGGTTTCTGCAGTAGTTCTACTTACTTACTAGTAAAATCATCAGTAGGGAACAAAAAAACAAAAACGAGAAAAATGTTTTCATTAGCAAAGTGTAAATGCTTGTAACTAAACGCAAAATTGGTTAGTTTTATATATGAAACTCTAAGGGGTATAAATTGCATTTTACCTTAAAAACATGATAAAAACAAGCTAACTGACACTCACACAAAGGTAAAAATACACACATTTTTACACTTAAACACACTCATGCACTCATGCACTTATAAACTTTGCAAAGCACACACACAAAGACACTAGATAATATGTAAATTTACCTAAAAACCTTAAGGCAAATATATAATGAGAAATGGGAAGTTACTGAAATATAATTTTTAATGCATTTAGGTACAAATATTAACAACTAAATTAGAAATTGAAGATTAACAAGTTTTAGGCATAAAATTTATGATTGGAAAAATTAACAAATTTTTTTTATGACCCAACTTCCATGACAATATATGGCATAAAGTTTTTATTGACCTTTGGTACTCTTTCCCCCAATTAACATGAGTAGTTAGTAAATTTAATTCAGGAGAAACTTTATATATATGTGGGGGTGTGTTTATGTGTGGTTTATAACACTGAAGAAACTCAATTAGTAATATGTAATATTTATATATGGGGCATTCCAAGCCAAATCACTCACTTTTAGACCCGACCCCTTTCGATTTATTTTATTTTTATATATGTTTTAGTACTTATTAAATGCAACTTGGACACAAATTTTCAGCCTTTTATTTCAAGATGGTGTTGAGTAATCAATTTTTCAAAATGGCGATTTTCTCCAAAAAATTAAAAAATTTAAATTTTTAATTAATTTTGACCATTAAAAAATATAGATATTTTAAAAAAGTTGGACAACGTTTTGTTGGTATTTAAATGTAGTTTTAGAAAAAAAATATGAAAAAATTATTCGAAGTAATTATCACTTATTTTTTGACGTTTAAAAATTAAAATCGACTTTTTGAAAAAGTCGGAAACCTTCGATTTTTTTGTAAAAAACTATAAAAATTCTACTCTAAATTACGCAACTTTTAAGCCATAACTCGAGATGTGATCACAATTCTTTCTATTTTTTTTTTTTAATTTTTAAAATTGCACCTTTTATGTTTTGGCTCTGATTTATTTTATATGGAGCTCCAAAAAAAAAAAAATTGGTAGATACTGACCCTAACTTACCCTAAATATATTCACTTGGAGGTAAATATACGTCTCACAAAAATTTAGGACGATCGGACATGGGTAAGGCGTTTAGCATGGTCCTTGAAGTTTAAAAAACGGATTACAAGGAAAAATATGAATTTTTTTCTGTTTTCGCAATTTTTTGGTATTTTAAGTTAAGTTTTAATTCAAGTGATTACAGAATAATGATCTTGAGTAAAATGCCTTTCTAATAAGGTACTAAAAACAAAAATCGGTTGAAAATCAGCCAAGTTATTACAACTTCCCCAGGCATCTCGCGTGTGCCATACCACTTGATTAAAAAATACGAGTCCCTTTTTTAAATTTATTGAAATTTTCTACTGTAATAACATTTTTTAATTATTCATGTTTCAGTGTAATATTTTTTTGGTTTTTCCAAATTTTAAAACAAAAAAAAAAGATTTTTTTTTTTTTAAAATAGAGATTTCAAAAGTGTGTTGAAAATGCAGGCATTTTTAGCACTAATTTAAATAATGTTAGCAAAACACAATATGAAAAATACTTGTCATCTAATTACATTTGAACTTGAAGAATAAAAAAATTTTATTACAGTAGAAAATTTCAATGAATTTCCAAAATCGTATTATATTGCTTAATCAAGTGTTTTGCCATACGTTAGATGCCTGGGGAAGTTGTAATAACTTGGCTGATTTTCAACCGATTTCAGTCTTTGGTACCTTATTAGAGAGGCATTTTACTCCGTATTATAATTCTGTAACCACTTGAATTAAAACTTAACTTAAAATACCAAAAAAATTGAGAAAACAGAAAAAAAATTCATATTTTTCCTTGTAATCCGTTTTCTAAACTTCAAGGCCCATGCGGAACACCTTATCCATGTCCGATCGTTCTTAATTTTTGTAAGGCGTATTTTTACCTCGAAATGAATATATCTAGGTTAAGTTAGGGTCAGTATCTACCAATGTAATTTTTTTGGAGCACCATATAAAATAAATCAGAGTCAAAAAATAAAAGGTGCAATTTTCAAAATTTGAAAAAAAATAGAACAAATTGCGATCACATCTCGAATTATGGCTTAAAAGTTGCGTAATTAAGAGTATAACTTTCAGACGTTTGTAAAAAAAAAATCGAAGGTTTCGGACTTTTTCAAAAAGTAGATTTTAATTTTTAAACGTTAAAAAATAAGTGATAATTACTTCGAATAATTTTTTAAATATTTTTTTCTAAAACTACATTTAAATACCAACAAAACGCTGTCCAACTTTTTTTAAGATCAAAATTAATTGAAAATTTTAATTTTTCAATTTTTTTGAAAAAACCGCCATTTTGAAAAATTGATTACTCAACACCATCTTGAAATAAAAGGCTGAAAATTTGTGTCCAAGTTGCATTTAATAAGTACTAAAACATATCCAAAAATGAAATAAATCGAAAGGGGTCGGGTCTAAAAGTGAGTGATTTGGCCTGGAATGCCCCATATATACATTCAGTATAAATAGTTAGACATTAAATTAGTAAGAATGATGTGGTCGGCTTGGCCGAATTAAAACTACCCTGAACAATTCTACAGAATTTTCTAATTTTTTTTATAATGGTGCATTTTCTTTAATTTTTTTTTTTTAACAAAATCATATAAAAGCAACCACGTGTATATATAAGTATTTTCTACCCTTATTAATACAACCAACAACAATTAGCATATGTCTGACATTGCACAAAAAACTACACAAATACAAAATACACGCATGTACACAAAATCAACCACGCAATTTTCTGTGCATGCGTATATTTTAATGAAAAAAAATTTTGATAAGAAAATTTTTGATGAAAACAAAAAACACTTAGATGAACAAAAATATTGATGAAAAAAATATTTATGAAACAAATATTGATGACAAAAAAAAATTTATAAAACAAAATTTGATAAAATATAAATGAAAAAAAAAACATTGATAAAAAAAAATATTCACGGAAAAATAATATTGATGAATAAATATGTCAATGAAACAAAATATTGACGATGAAAATAATTATAAATGAAAAAAATATTGATGAAAAATGATATTGATGAAAAAAAATATTGATAAAAAAAATATTGATAAAAAAATATATCGAAAAAAAAGTATTTATGAAAAAATATGAAAAAAAAAAATATTGAAGAAAAAAAATATTGATGTAAAATAAATATTGACAAAAAAAAAAATATTAATCCAAAAAAAAATATATTGATCAAAAAAAAATATTGATAAAAAAAATATTAATGAAAAAGAAAATACTGATGAAAAAAAAATTAAAAAAAAAAATATTGAAGAAAAAAAATATTGATGTAAAAGAAATATTGACGAAAATAAATATTAATGAAAAAAAATATTGATGAAAAAAATACGGATGAAAAATAATATTGATGAAAAAAAAAATATTGATGAAAAAAATATATTGATGAAAAAAAGATTTAATGAAAAAAAAATATTGATGAAAAAAAAATATTGTTGAAAAAAAAAATATTGATGAAAAAAATATTGATGGAACAAAATTTTGATGAAAAAAAATATTTAAGAAAAAAAATATTGAGGAAAAAAATATTAATAAAAAAAAAATGTTGCCCCGGCTAAAAATAATGTATACAAGCTCATGTACGATCATATATGATAATTTATGTTAAGGGTGGGCCAATATATGAACGCATATAATCATATGTTTTACCATATATGGTCATATATTGAATAAGCGCCAATTTTAATATATGTTCATATCTGATCATATATGTTTTCGAATTAATGATGTATGGTCAGATGTGTTCATATATGCTTATATTCAATTCATTTTTAGCCGGGTGTTGAAAAATAATTATGTTACGTTTTATTCACCAGCTGGTAAACATTTTTTATTATCCAAGATCCAAACCCAAGTTGCTAAAATTTTAGGTTTTAAGAAAATGAAAACAGTAATTCTTATTTTCTTTTTTGTTAACCATTAGTATATAGAGTCAAACTGAGGTTGCGTCCTGCAACTTTTTTAAGATTAGACCCCAGCCTTAAAACATTATCATGTTAAAAAATGTAAAATCGATCGAATTGTTTTTGAGATATCGCTATTTGAGATTTACAAAAAATGTTTTATTTTTCATACTTCTAAGAAATTAAAAAAAAATTTGTTCTCTTTATCCATATAAAGGAGCTTCAAACAAACTTTCATTTAAACTTATTTTAAGTCAAATCCAATAATTTTAACCCGTGGCGCCCATTGATCAAAATTTTGGATTTTTGGTAAATTTTAAAAACTCAAAATAAATATATTTTTTTTTAATTTTATGCCAAATGAAAGCTACCACTGCAAAACATGTTTTTTTTTGTTTATAGCTAATTGTAAGTTGAGTATTTATATTTATTTTTTTATAAAAGTTGTGATTTGCAAACATAAAATCAAAGAAGTCTATAAAATTTAAAAAAAACAAGTAGAAAAGTTAAATTCGACTTTGCCGAATCTATGAATACCCTCCACAATGCATTTTTTTAAAGGGTAGTACATTTTTTAACGTGAAAAAATTAACAATTTTGATTTAAAAAAAAAAAAAAAAATTACTAATTTTTTTTTAGTGTAAAATTTTTTTCGAGTGTAATGTTTTTTTTACTGTAAAAATATTTCTGAGTGAATGCAAGTAAGTATGTACACAAAATATTGTCATTTTTGTAAAAAAAAACTAATTTTTTTTTGTATAAATTTTTTTTTGAGTGTAAAATTTTTTTTGAGTGTAAAAATTTTTTTGAGTGTAAAATTTTGTTCGAGAGTAATTTTTAAGTTACCAATGCTTTTAAAACTAAACAATTTTAAAAAGCATTGCTTTAAAATTTAACAAGTTTGAAAAGCATTGTTTAGTTACCACCAGTGCTTTTAAAACTTGTTAAAACACGTGGCATTTTAGGTGAAACTAATCTGAAATTCAGGGTTTCGCTTATAACTTTTGAACCACTGGACCGATTGAGCTGAAATTTAAAACCAAACAGACCCAGGGAACGGCAAAGATACATGCCAAGCTTCAGTAGTCTCATTATTGTCTTTCGAAAGTTATCGTGTTTTTTATCTCGTAAATTCGTAAAACACCCTTACCGAAATTTACTCTTTTGCTCATAACTTTTGAACCACTGGACCGATTTGGCTGGATTGCAATACCAACCTGACCAGGTAAATGACAAACATATATGCCAAACTTCAGTAGCCTCTGTTAAGTCTTTCAAAAGTTAGCGTGTTTTCTACGGACAGACAGACAGACGGACGGACGGACATCGCTAGATCGACTTAAAATCGATCGAGGATCATAAATATATATACTTTATGGGGTCCTAGACCAATATTTCGATGTGTTACAAACGGAATGACAAACTTATATATACCCTCTATCACTAGAGTGGAGGGTATAAAAAAACTGGTATTTCACCATGCTTTTAAAACTTGTTTAACGAGTTTAAGGTGAAAAAAATCTGAAATTCAGAGCCTTGCTTATAACTTTTGAACCACTGAACCGATTTTACTGAAATTCAAAACCAAATAGACTTGGGGAACGACAAAGATATGGAACACGTTTCAGCACCCTCAGAATTGTCTTTAGAAAGTTAGAGTGGTTTTAATCTCTTAAGTTCGCAAAATTCCCTTGCCGAAATTTACTATTTTGCTCATAACTTTTGAACCACTGGACCGATTTGGCTGGATTGCAATACCAACCTGACCCGGTAAATACCCAACATATATGTCAAACTTCAGGAGCCTCCATAAAGTCTTTCAAAAGTTAGCGTGTTTTCAACGGACAGACAGACAGACAGACGGACGGACGGACGGACGGACGGACGGACGGACGGACATCGCTAGATCGACTTAAAATCGATCAAGGATCATGAATATATATACTTTATGGGGTCCTAGAACAATATTTCGATGTGTTACAAACGGAATGACAAACTTATATATACCCTCTATCACTAGAGTGGAGGGTATAAAAAATGTTAGTCAAATTTTTTCATCGGTATTTTTTTTTATCAATATCTTGTTTTCATCAATATTTTTTTTTGTATCAATATCTTATTTTTTCATCAATATTTTTTTTTCCATCAATATTTTTTTGTTTCATCAGTATTTTTTTTCATAAATATTTTTTTTCATCAATATTTATTTCTTCATCAATATTTTTTTTTGCATCAACATTTTTTCTTAACAATATTATTTTTTCAATAATTTTTTTTTTATCAATATTTTTTATTTTCATCAAAATTTTGTTTTCATCAATACTTTTTTCATCAGCATTTTTTTCATCAATAATTTTTTTTTTTCATTAATATTTTTTTTCATTAATATTTTTTTTCATCAATATTATTTTTCGTTAATATTTTTTTTTATTTTTTTTCATCAATATTTTTTTTCAACAAATTTTTTTTTTCAAAAATATTTTTTTTCATCAATATATTTTTTTTTTTTTGGTCAATATTTTTTTTTCATCAATATTTTTTTCCATCAATATTATTTTTTTGCATCAATATTTTCTTTTTTCATCAATATTTTTTTTTTATCAATATTTCTTTTTTTATCAATATATTTTTTTTATGAATTTTTTTCATCAATATTTTTTTTCCATCGATATTTTTTTTTCATGATTTCAGTAGTTTTTTAGCAATGCCTTTATTGTGAAATGATACATATGGGGCATTCCATGTGAAATCGGACACTTTGAAAAACTTTTTTTTTAGATTTTCACAATTTGCTTACAGTTTTTAATACCCTTCGAAAACTACTTCGTGGTAAATTTTCAGATTTTTTTGATGACCCGTTCAAAAGATATCGAATTTTTAAAAATTGGTAGTTTGTTCCTTTACTCAAACTTCTTTTAATCATAACTTCTTCAATATTGGTGCAAATTTCAATTTTTTTTTTTCCAAATTTTTGTTTTTTTACGTACTTTCTAAAAAAAAATCCCAAAAAATTCTTAAAAGCGCTCTAGTATGCGATTTTTAAGTTTTAAAATTTAAATCTCATTTTTGAAAATGTTTGTACTCTTCGATTTTTTTGAAATTTTTTTGTGTAAAACTTCTATCAATTCTACAAATTTTTTGCCCAGGAAGATCGTGGGATAACGATTATTACTATTTTTTTAAATTTTTTGAAAAAATTTTATTGTAATTTTCCAATCTTAAAATCATTTCTACTGCTCCAATGGTGCGTCATAAAGGGGTCCTTTATAAGACCGACCCACATTAATTTTTACGTCTTAACATTTCTTTGGAACAAACTAATACCCTATCTCCAATTTCTAAGGGGGCTCCCACACAAAACGACATTTTTTAAAATTTGTTCCAACCGCTCTAACTGCCCTAATAGTGCCCTTAGAGCAACAAAATGTATGACCAACCCACAATATTTTTTTAGTCCAAACATTTTCTCTGAATACACCTACCCTCTATCTTTAACTGTTAAGGCGGTCCCCGTACAATTTTTTTTATTTTTTGTAAATTTGTTTTATTTAATCAGCTTCTACCGGTCCAATGGTGCGTCCGAGAGTGGTCATTACTGAGACCGACCCCCATTTATTTTTACCCTACAACATTTTTTCAAAACATACCTACGCCCTATCTCCACTCCCTAAGTAGGCTCCCATACAAATAACCGTTGGAGCAAGTTTTATAAAAATGTAATTTTGTATGGGAGCCTACTTAAGGAGTGGAGATAGGGCGTAGTTATGTTTTGAAAAAATGTTGTGGGGTAAAAATAAATGGGGGTCGGTCTCGGTAATGACCCCTCTCGGACGCACCATTGGACCGGTAGAAGCTGATTAAATAAAACAAATTTACAAAAAATAAAAAAAAATGTATGGGGACCGCCTTAACAGTTAAAGATAGAGGGTAGGTGTGTTCAGAGAAAATGTTTGGACTAAAAAAATATTGTGGGTCGGTCATACATTTTGTTGTTCTAAGGGCACTATTAGGGCAGTTAGAGCGGTTGGAACAAATTTTAAAAAATGTCGTTTTGTGTGGGAGCCCCCTTAGAAATTGGAGATAGGGTATTAGTTTGTTCCAAAGAAATGTTAAGACGTAAAAATTAATGGGGGTCGGTCTTACAAAGGACCCCTCTATGACGCACCATTGGAGCAGTAGAAATGATTTTAAGATTGGAAAATTACAATAAAATTTTTTCAAAAAATTTTAAAAAATAGTAATAATCAATATCCCACGATCTTCCTGGGCAAAAAATTTGTAGAATTGATAGAAGTTTTACACAAAAAAATTTCAAAAAAATCGAAGAGTACAAACATTTTCAAAAATGAGATTTAAATTTTAAAACTTAAAAATCGCATACTAGAGCGCTTTTAAGAATTTTTTGGGATTTTTTTTTAGAAAGTACGTAAAAAAACAAAAATTTTGAAAAAAAAAAATTTGAAGTTTGGACCATTATTAAAGAAGTTATGATTAAAAGAATTTTGAGTAAAGGAACAAACTACCAATTTTTAAAAATTCGATATCTTTTGAACGGGTCATCAAAAAAATCTGAAAATTTACCACGAAGGAGTTTTCGAAGGGTACTAAAAACTGTAAGCAAATTGGGAAAATTTAAAAAAAAAGTTTTTCAAAGTGTCCGATTTCACATGGAATGCCCCATATATTTCCTAACGTATTTTGTTAAATAAGAGTAAAGAAAAAAATATATAATTTTATTAATGGAATTAAAAGTTAGAAAATTATAAAAGTTTTTCACATACATGAAGTAGCAAAATGAACCCACAATTTTTTGTTACCAAAGAAAAATATCTAGTTACCCGAGTAAAAAAAAATTGTATGGTAAAACATGTTATCTTATAAAATTATATATAATTTATTGGATCTGATTTTGCTAAATTTCATCCGAAAATTGGCCGCGCCAAAGTTATCTCATAACATCTTATAATATATGAAGTTACAGTTTAATATTTGATTGTATGTGATTTCATCCGGAAATTGGCCGCGCCAAAGTTATCCCAAATTATCTATTATCATGATTTTGTATTAAATATGATATAATATGATGTAATTTCATCCGGAAATTGGCCGCGCCAAAGTTATCTTAAAATATCCAATATCATGATTTTATATTAAATTGGATATTATATAATGTAATTTCATCCGAAATTTGGCCGCGCCAAAGTTATCTTATAATATCTGATATCTTGATTTTATAAAAAAATTATTGGATACATTTTTATCCAAAAAATGTTTCTGTTTTTAGATTTATTTTTAGATATAATAATGTCAAACTGAAAATAAATAAAAAAAAAAAAAACTTCGAACGGACGGGGATTAGAACCACAAGTCTTCCGTTTTGTAATCGCAATCTCTACCCTCTAGACCAGCGGACGTTGTTAGCAAATAACAACTTTAAAAGACTTAGTTTTAAATAAATTGATCGTATCTAATTATATCAAATTGATCTAACATATAGTAATATATGATTATATCCAATTAAATATGTTATTCACTTTTACACAATTTTCAAAAAGACTTAGAAAATTTTTGATAAAATTTGCAAAAAAAAAAAAATTGGAATGACGTACAGCGCTATTAGGGGCTTTCATGGTAAGCTTAAACAATAATTTTAATGTAGCGGTATGCCTTATTTCCAAGGCATAGGCTTCCAAAGTGAAATAAGACTTTGGCTTATAAATTTGAAATTTTTCATGGAATCAGGAAATCAGAATTAGATTTGAGATCGGGTTCCAAAAATCATTGATAATTTGATAATTTAAACCAAATATATCTATTATTAACTATATAAATGCAATATAAATTTTTAAAAATGATTGCAAAAATTCAAAAAGTACAATTTTTTAAGTTCTAAAAAAACAAATGCAAAAAAAAGTGTTTTCTAATTAAAAAAAACAATAAAAAAATATATTTTTTTCTGGAATCGAACTCGGGTTCCCAATAATGATAGATAATTTTATAATAAATTAAATATAGTTATATATAACTATATAACAGCAATATATTTTTTTAAAAATGATTGCAAAAATTTAAAAAAAAAAAATATTTAGTTCTAAAAAAAATAAATGCAATAAAAAAGTGTTTTCTATTTAAAAAAAAATAAAAAAAATATATTTTTTTTCTGGAATCGAACTCGGGTTGCTAAAAATTATAGATAATTTTATAATAAATCAAATATAGTTATATATAACTGTATAAAAGAAAAATAATTTTTTAAAAATGATTGCAAAAATTCCAAAAATTAAAATTTTTTAGTTCTAAAAAAATTAAACGCAATAAAAAAGTGTTTTCTATTTAAAAAAAATAAAAAAAAAACTTTTTTTTCTCGACTGGGCCGGGAATCGAACTCGGGTTCCCAAAAAATCATATGTAATCTTATATGATACAATAAAAAGTTTTGTATAACCATATATGTTGACACACAAAAAAAATTTTTGAAATACTGGCATATATAATTATATATGGCTAGTTGTTTGGTCAAAAAAATATTTTTTTTATACATGATTATATCAAAATATATATTCCATTACATATGCGAGCATTTATAAATATATATTGAGTTTAGACGAAATTTGCGTATATATAGTACCATACAAACAAAGATATGTTATCGTTTAAGACACATATAATTATATCTATTATTTTTGTTGGAAATTTTTTTAGTATGGAACCATATATAGTTTTAAATGGTATTATATTAGTCATATATAATTATACATAAATTGATACTGGATTTTTTGTTTAGTAAAGTCCTATACATAATTAGATATAAAGTCACGTATAATAATGTATGAAATCGGATTAAGTTTTATGTGCAACGTATGATTACATCTACCATTTATATTAATATATTATGAACAATATAATTAGATATGATTTTATATGACATCATTTAAAAAAATTGGAAAATTTCAAAGTGAGATATAATTTTATACTTTGACTCATATAGTTGTATATGATTTTATGAAAACGTATAAAATAATATACATTTATATGAATTCCTTTTTACTCGGGTAGGAATTTTTTAGCTTTAAGGGATAATTTCATAAGTCTTTTACAAACAACAAATATGTAATACATAGTTATGTAAGCAACATCTGTCCCAAAGCGACTTATTTTTTAGGAACTAGAACAAGGACGACTAGGAAGAACTCTAAAATTTTTATAAATTTCTCATAGTTTTTTTGAAAAATTTATGAAAAAAAAATTTAAAAATGACTGCGAATTTTGTACTCTTTCCCAAAACATTAAATCATGATAATGTTTTGGGGAAGATTTTGGTGTACTTGCCAAAGCAAAGTTTTTTTAGAAAAAATAATGTTATATTACTTTGCTATTCCATGCAAAACAAATTGAAATATCTGTCGAGGACCCCATTAAAAAACCAAAAGAGCTGTATATTTCGTAAATGAGTGTAAAAATAAGTGCAAAAAAGTGTTTTTACATTTTGCAGAGTATAAAAGATTCGGCACCAAAGAATATAACACTCTCACTTGTTTTATGTACATTTAATAAACAAGTGGAAATTTTTTATGCGAAAAGCTGAGACTTGGTAAAAAAGTAGTTTTGGTAAAACAAAATAAATTTTTTTTTCTCACGAAAAACAAAATTATGTTAAAAAAAAAAAGTTTTAGATGAATTTTTTTGATGAAAAGAAAAATTTTTTGATGTAAAAAAATTTTTACGAAAAAATTTTTTTTTTTTTTGGTGAGAAAAAAATTGATAATAAAAAATTGGTGAAAAAAATATGATAAAAAAAAATATGAAAACAAAATTTTGAAGAAAAAAAATTTGATGAAACAAAAAATTATTAAAAAAATATTGATGAAAAAAAAAAATTGATGAAAAAAAAAATTTATGAAAGAAAAATTTGATGAAAAAAAATTGATGAAAAAAAAAATTGATGTAAAAAAAAATTTGATGGAAAAAAAATTGATGAAAAAAAATTTTGATGAAAAAAAAGTTGAAAAAAAAATTTGATAAAAAAAAAAAAATATGAAAAAAAAAGTTTGATAAAAAAAAAAATGATGAAAAAAAAGTTTGATAACAAAAAAAAAATTATGAAAAAAAAAAATTAATAGAAAAAAAAAAAATTATGAAAAAAAAAATTTTATGAAAAAAAAAAATTAAGAAAACAAAAATTGATGAAAAAAAAAAATTTTTTTTGTTGAAAAATAATTATGTTACTTTTTATTCAACAGCTGGTGAAAAACGGTTTTATTCACCACGAGGTGAATTATTATCCAAGTTACAAACCCAAGTTATTAAAATTTTTGGTTTTAAGAAAATGAAAATAGTAATTCTTGTTTTCTTTTTCGTTAATTGTTAGCTTATATAGTCAAACTGAGGTGGCGTCCTGCAACTTTTTTAAAATTAGACACCAGCCTAAAAACATTATCATGTTAAAAAAGAAAATTAAAGAAAAAAAAAATTGATAAGAAAATAAAAAAATTTATGAAAAAAAATTGATGAAAAAAAAATTGATGAAAAATTTTTTTTAGAAAACAAAAAAATTGTAAAAAAAATGTTTGTTCAAAAATAATTATGTTGCGTTTTAATCACCAGCAGGTGAATTATTATCCAAGTTACAAACTATTTGGTTTAAAAAAAATGAAAACAGTAATTCTTATTGCGTCCTGCATCATTTTTTAAAATTAGACAGCAGCCCAAAACATTATCGTGTTTCGAAGATTATAATCCTACGAGATAGTCTGATTTGCAGCTTTGGGAAAGATGAAATATGCGAGTGTTGATTTATACACACTCACTTTCATAAGACTTTAGTCATACTTTTATGAACTTATGTATACACAAAGTCATAGGTTAAAAGTTAATAGAGATTTATACGTAAATATATGTCAAAACATAGGTAGATAAATTGTTAAGTTGTCAAAAGTTATATGAAATGAGAGCAAAATTTGACCATAGAAAAAGTTAAAAAAAAATTAAAAAATTATCACACAAATTTATTTTTTGAGCGCCTTTAAATTTTTGCAGAAAGAACTAAAAAGTGATTTCACTGATGAAAACTGGTCATTTAATTACATAAATCTTTAAAATTTCTCCGAGACCAAAAGTAATTAAAGCAATCGAAAAAAAAACAAGTAGAAAAGTTAAATTCGACTTGGCCGAATCTATGAATACCCTCCACATTGCCCTTTTTAAGTGATAGTAAATTTTCTAACGTGAAAAAAATAACATTTTTGGTTAGAAATATTTTATTTTCTGTAAAAAAACTTTTTTTTATTAATTTTTGAAAAAAAAATTTACTAATTTTTTTTTTTGAGTGTAAATTTTTTTTTGAGTGTATTTTTTTTTTTTTGTTTTAGTGTAAAAAAACTTTTTTTTATTAAGTTTTGAAAAAAAATAATTTACCAATTTTTTTTTGAGTGTAAAATTTTTTTTGAGTGTAAACTTTTTTTTGAGTGTATTTTTTTTTTTGTTTTAGTGTAAAAATTTTTTTGTGTGACAAAAATACCTTTTAAAATATTTTTCGGACTTAGAAATGTTTTTAAAACATGTTTAACGGGTTTCCAACGCGTGAATTTAAGGTGAAACTAATCTGAAATTTACGGTTTTGCTAATAACTTTTGAACCACTCGACCGATTTGGCTGAAATTTAAAACGAACCGGACTAGAGGAACGGTAAATATATATGCCACACTTCAGCACCCTCAGAATTGCCGTTCGAAAGTTACCGTGTGTTTTATCACGTAAATTCCAGAAAAACCCTTGCAGAAATTCACTCATTTGCTTATAACTTTTGAACCATTGGACCGATTTCGCTGGATTGCAATACCAACCTGACCAGGTAAATGTCCAACATATATGCCAAACTTCAGGAGCCTCCGTAAAGTCTTTCAAAAGTTAGCGTGTTTTCAACAGACAGTCAGACAGACAGACAGACGGACAGACGGACGGACGGACGGACGGACATCGCTAGATCGTCTTAAAATCGATCGAGCATCATGAATATATATACTTTATGGAGTCCTAGACCAATATTTCGAGGTGTTACAAACGGAATGACAAACTTATATATACCCTCTATCACTAGAGTGGAGGGTATAAAAAACATTAAATACACCGTCCGACAAAAACCAAAAAATCGTTGAACACGAACTGGATAGTATACGCTTGGAACTAAAGACTAACTGGGTTATTCATAATGAGTAAATTAAATCTAAAGTAGGTTTATTTGACTGATATTTCATGAATAATTGTCAAATAAACCTACTTTAAGTATTATGAATAACCCTCTAAATGTAGTAAAACTGCATTTATAGTTTTTCTTTTCAAGATCCTGTTTTCATTTAAAAGGACTTCAAAGTTTTAGAGCATTAAATTTTATAAAATATTTTTTTAATATTTGTACATATCCCGGCATGCCACTAGTGATAGCAAGGGGAAGAGGAGGATCTCCCATAATTTTTCTATTTTATAAATTTTACATATCAGGACAAAGGAGGTAAGTTACGTCCTTTCAAAAATGTATCCTTCAATATCATTCAACATTTTAAACAAAATATTTTGATAACGTTTTCAAATGACTTTATTCACATACTTTTATCGCGATATGGCAAAATAACAAAATTGAAAAATTAGGGGAGATCCTGCTCTTTTATTTGCCATCACCAATGTCATCCTAGGACAAGTACAAATATTTTAAAAATATTTTACAAAATGTGTAATTAAAAACGTTGAAGTTCTTTTAAAAAGAAACAGGATTACGAAATGAAAAAAAGGATTACGAAATGAAAAAAAAAATTATTTCATCAACATTTTTGTTTTTCATAAAAATTTTTTTTTTCATAAATTTTTTTTTTTATCATTTTTAACATGATAATGTTCTCGATTCGGGAGTACTCTTTCACCATTCACCTAATCTTTAAAAATTTGATATTCTTTCGATGTTTAAGATTTTAAAATTTTTTTCTTGTTAAAATTAAAGAACTAGATAATATCTTCATAAAATTACAAGAAAAAAATTTTAAAATCTTAAAATTCTAAAGGATATCAAATTTGTAAAAAGTAGATGAATGGTGAAAAAGTACTCCCGAATCGAGCACATTGTTTTTAGGCTGGTGTCTAATTTTAAAAAAGTTGCAGGACGCCACCTCAGTTTGACTATATAAGCTAACAATTAACGAAAAAGAAAATAAGAATTACTATTTTCATTTTCTTAAAACCAAAAATTTTAATAACCTGAGTTTGTAACTTGGATAATAATTCACCTCGAGTTGAATAAACCTGTTTTTCACCAGCTGGTGAATAAAAAGTATTATTTTTCAACAAAAAAAAATTTTTTCCACATTTTTTTTTTTTTTCATCAAATTTTTTTTTTCATCAATTTTTTTTTTCCATAAATTTTTTTTTTCATAAATTTTTTTTTTACATCAAACTTTTTTTTATCACTTTTTTATCATTTTTTTTTTTTATCAAATTTTATTTTCATCAATTTTTTTTTTCCAATTTTTTTTTTTTCATCAATTTTTTTTCATCAATTTTTTTTTTCATCAAATTTTTTTTTCATCAAATTTTGTTTTTGCATTAATTTTTTTCATCAATTTTTTTTCCATCAAATTTTTTTTCATCAAATTTTTTTTTTATCAATTTTTTTTTCCATAATTTTTTTTTTTTTTTTCATCAAACTTTT
Source organism: Pegoplata infirma (assembly GCA_963921195.1). NCBI lineage: Eukaryota > Metazoa > Arthropoda > Insecta > Diptera > Anthomyiidae > Pegoplata > Pegoplata infirma. The sequence continues at coordinate 39,815,419 of OY992536.1, forward strand.
TTTTCATATTTTTTTCTTTAATTTTTTTTTCTTTATCAATTTTTTTTTTCATCAATTTTTTTTCATCAAATTTTTTTGTCATCAAATTTTTTTTTCATCAATTTTTTTTTATATTTTTTTTTTCAATTTTTTTTTTTTTCTTTATCAAATTTTTTTTTCATCAAATTTTTTGTCATCAAATTTTTTTTTTCATCAAATTTTTTTTTTCATCAAATTTTTTTTCATAAATTTTTTATACCCTCCACTCTAGTGATAGAGGGTATATATAAGTTTGTCATTCCGTTTGTAACACATCGAAATATTGGTCTAGGACCCCATAAAGTATATATATTCATGATCATTGATCGACTTTAAGTCGATCTAGCGATGTCCATCCGTCCGTCCGTCCGTCCGTCCGTCTGTCTGTCTGTCTGTCTGTCTGTCTGTCTGTCTGTCTGTCTGTCTGTCTGTCTGTCTGTCTGTCTGTCTGTCTGTCTGTCTGTCTGTCTGTCTGTCTGTCTGTCTGTCTGTCTGTCTGTCTGTCTGTCTGTCTGTCTGTCTGTCTGTCTGTCTGTCTGTCTGTCTGTCTGTCTGTCTGTCTGTCTGTCTGTCTGTCTGTCTGTCTGTCTGTCTGTCTGTCTGTCTGTCTGTCTGTCTGTCTGTCTGTCTGTCTGTCTGTCTGTCTGTCTGTCTGTCTGTCTGTCTGTCTGTCTGTCTGTCTGTCTGTCTGTCTGTCTGTCTGTCTGTCTGTCTGTCTGTCTGTCTGTCTGTCTGTCTGTCTGTCTGTCTGTCTGTCTGTCTGTCTGTCTGTCTGTCTGTCTGTCTGTCTGTCTGTCTGTCTGTCTGTCTGTCTGTCTGTCTGTCTGTCTGTCTGTCTGTCTGTCTGTCTGTCTGTCTGTCTGTCTGTCTGTCTGTCTGTCTGTCTGTCTGTCTGTCTGTCTGTCTGTCTGTCTGTCTGTCTGTCTGTCTGTCTGTCTGTCTGTCTGTCTGTCTGTCTGTCTGTCTGTCTGTCTGTCTGTCTGTCTGTCTGTCTGTCTGTCTGTCTGTCTGTCTGTCTGTCTGTCTGTCTGTCTGTCTGTCTGTCTGTCTGTCTGTCTGTCTGTCTGTCTGTCTGTCTGTCTGTCTGTCTGTCTGTCTGTCTGTCTGTCTGTCTGTCTGTCTGTCTGTCTGTCTGTCTGTCTGTCTGTCTGTCTGTCTGTCTGTCTGTCTGTCTGTCTGTCTGTCTGTCTGTCTGTCTGTCTGTCTGTCTGTCTGTCTGTCTGTCTGTCTGTCTGTCTGTCTGTCTGTCTGTCTGTCTGTCTGTCTGTCTGTCTGTCTGTCTGTCTGTCTGTCTGTCTGTCTGTCTGTCTGTCTGTCTGTCTGTCTGTCTGTCTGTCTGTCTGTCTGTCTGTCTGTCTGTCTGTCTGTCTGTCTGTCTGTCTGTCTGTCTGTCTGTCTGTCTGTCTGTCTGTCTGTCTGTCTGTCTGTCTGTCTGTCTGTCTGTCTGTCTGTCTGTCTGTCTGTCTGTCTGTCTGTCTGTCTGTCTGTCTGTCTGTCTGTCTGTCTGTCTGTCTGTCTGTCTGTCTGTCTGTCTGTCTGTCTGTCTGTCTGTCTGTCTGTCTGTCTGTCTGTCTGTCTGTCTGTCTGTCTGTCTGTCTGTCTGTCTGTCTGTCTGTCTGTCTGTCTGTCTGTCTGTCTGTCTGTCTGTCTGTCTGTCTGTCTGTCTGTCTGTCTGTCTGTCTGTCTGTCTGTCTGTCTGTCTGTCTGTCTGTCTGTCTGTCTGTCTGTCTGTCTGTCTGTCCGTTGAAAACACGCTAACTTTTGAAAGACTTTACGGAGGCTCCTGAAGTTTGACATATATGTTCTCCATTTACCGGGTCAGGTTGGTATTGCAATCCAGCGAAATCGGTCCAGTGGTTCAAAAGTTATGAGCAAAAGAGTAAATTTCGGCAAGGGTATTTTTCGAATTTACAAGAGTAAAACCATTATAACTTTCGAAAGACAATTCTGAGGGGGCTGAAGCTTAGCATATATATTTATCGTTCCCCAAGGCTGTTTGGTTTTGAATTTCAGCAAAATCGGTTCAGTGGTTCAAAAGTTATAAGCAAAGCACTGAATTTCAGATTTGTTTCACCTTAAACTGTTGAAAACTCGTTAAACAAGTTTTAAAAGCATGGTGAAATACCAGTTTTGTAAAACTTGTTGTTGTTTGTTTTCTTGTCGTGGGGTGCAGTTTAGTTGTTAGACAAGTAAATATTTGTTATTGTTTTGTTATTGTCATTGTAAAGCCCATATGACACTACATTTTTTTGTATTTTATTTTTTATTAATTGATAGAATGAAACAGCAAAAGAAGAAATGAAAAAGAAACATAAAATAAACAAACAAATAGTGATGATTACTTTCATTTAAATAAAAACCCGCTGAATAAATACCAAAAACCGTCAAAAAAGCAAAAAAGTCGCTTCATTTAATGAAAAACAGGAAAGTTGGCAACACTTAATATCATTAATGCGTAAATGTCAAAAAAATATGTAAAATTTTTACATTTTTTTTTACATTCAATCATTTGATAACCAAATTAATCGATAACACAAGAATAAAATTTGACGTTTACTGTTTTTTTTAGTTTGCTTTTACTCTTCACACTTGTTCAGGTTTCCTATGGTGATATATTTGCACTGTTCATATAAATTTCATCAATACAAAAAAAATGTAGTGTCATAGGGGCTTAACTGTATGTAACGGGAAAAAATCAAATAAAGTATGTGTATGATTGAATGTTAGTTTGTTTTTGGTTTTTAAAGAAGAGGATGGTAATATAAAAAGAGGAATATATGTGAAATAGTTTTTATTTGTATTACATATACAGTGACGAGCAAAAGTGTAACAGGGTTCACATTGCTTAGATAATCTGCTCTATATTTTAAACTACACAAGATAAAGTATTGAAGTTTTTTGATAATTTTATTAGTTAATTGATCAGAATTTATAAACATTATCGAAATATGCTGTAAAATTTTTTATAAAAAAAATATAGTAAAAATTCCATAAAAAGGCAAGTGTTACATTATTGCACTCATGATTTTTCTACATTAATCTTTAGGACAACTTTTATATTTCGCGCATATAGACCCGGATTTTGCAATTTTTTTATAAAACTTAATAAATAACATAAAAATAATTCATTTGTTGAAAAGAAATTTTGGGTAAAAATTATTTTTAACTCAAAAGTCCGTCCTTTTTACGTTTTTTGGGGAACCACGCATATTTATCAAGCTAAGAATTTGCAGAAATTATTTTTTTTGAATGGTGTTTACATCAGGCGATAATAGAGACCATTTATAAAAAATTTCGTAAATGGATTGTTGCTTTTGCAATTAGTAAAAAAAAAGTTATTGTGTACTGGGGTTGGGTTTCTGGAGGAATTTCAAATATTTTTGCCGAAATTCGACATTTTTCGGCTGAATAAAGGCCAATTTTGCCTCAAGAAGTGTTTTCTTAATTCAGCCGTAATTAAATCAACAAGTTATATCACCAGTTGATCATAAATTTTGTTAAGAATGGGTTTATGCCATTTAAAACCACTATCACATTTCGTGGTTTTGGACATTATCCTCGGGGTAGTGCCATAGTGTCAAATTATCGAATCAGAACGCAATCTTTGGAGTTAATTTTTTCAGAAAGAACAAAAATAAATAATTTTTAATAAATAAAAGTCTTTTGCTGCTCTTGTTATTTGACGAAATTCACTAATTCAATTTAGGTACCCCAAACAATAATTTTAAATTTGGATTTAATAATAACTACATTCTTTATAACAATATTGTCAATCTACTGATGATTTTAATTGACGATATATTTAAGACCGAATATAGAAAAAACATCATCGGCCAGAATTGGCTCGTATTCATCCGAAAAATGTTGAATATCTTCAAAAATATTTGAAATTCCGCCAAAAACCCAAATTGTGTACCCAATAAAAAAATTGTATTAATTGCAAAATAAACAAACCACTTATGAATTTGATTATAAATGGGCTCTACTATCGTCGGATATAAACGCCATTCCAAAAAAATAATATCTGTATATTCTAAGCTTGAGTAATACGTGTGGCTCTCCTAAAATCGTTAAAAGGACGGACTTTTGAGATAAAAATGTTTAGCCAAAATTTCTTTTCAACAAATGAATTATATTTATGTTATTTATTAAGATTTATAAAGAAATTGCAAAATCCGGGTCTATATGCGCGAAATATAAAAGTTGTCCTAAAGATTTATGTAGAAAAATCATGAGTGCAATAATGTAACACTTGCCTTTTTATGGAATTTTTACTATATTTTTTTATAAAAAATTTTACAGCATATTTCGATAATGTTTATAAATTCTGATCACCCAGCAAAACTTTGGTAATGGGTAGTGATTATATAACACATTACTAGGTAATGTATATACCTTATTTGTAGCATTATTTTAGGATGTCTTACCAAACATTTGTTCCACAACGCATTATTTTAAAGTGAAAAATAATGCTTTACTAATAATTTGTTACGTAATGCATGATTATTGGAAAAAATGTATTTCATATTTATTATTTCTAAACATTAAATCATGGATGACTTATATTTGGTTACATTATGTATTATTTCAAAATTTGAAATAATGCATTATTTATAATTGGATGCATAATGCATTACAGTAACAAAAAAAATAAATATTTTATAAAAAAATGCATAAGTTTAAACTAGAGATGGGCCCACGACAGCAATTTTCTAATGACACACACTCACTCACGAGCATATTTTATCTACTTACACTCACTTACAATCACGTGAGTAAATTTAATACAAAATTACTTTTTCACTACTCGTAACACCTTATATATTACGTTCTGGTATGCTATATTATATACCTTACTCGTATACATTACTTTGAGTCTCATCCCCTGTTAAAATCATCAATGCTGCAATGTATAAAATAAGAGATCTTATACCTTATTTTATACCTTATTTGGTAATCTAAGTTTTGCTGGGCAATTAACTAATAAAATTATCAAAAAACTTCAATACTTTATCTTGTGTAGTTTAAAATATAGAGCAGATTATCTAAGCAATGTGAACCCTGTTACACTTTTGCTCGTCACTGTAGGTATAAAACAACAAAAACATTTTACAAAGTAATTTGTTACTCAAAGAAATTGTACACTAAAAAAATATTTACACTCAAAAAAAATGTTATACTCAAAAAAAAAATGTACACATAATTATTTTTTTTTTTTTGAATGAAATGGCAGACTCAAAAAAATGTTGACAGTCAAAAAAATTTTACACTCAAAAAAATTTGATTGATTAAAAGAAAGTTTGACTCAAAATAATATACATATTTCTAATAAAAAATTTGTAATGCAATTTTTTGAAATTTTTTTTAGAAAATTACTATCAGATAACATTGTGGAGGGTATTCATAGATTCGACCAAGTCGAATTTAATTTTTCTACTTGTTTTTTCATACATTTTTTTTTTCATCAAATTTTTTTTTTTTTTTATCAAAATTTTTATTTTTTTTTATCAAAACTTTTTTTTATAATTTTTTTTTATCAAATTTTTTTCATAAAATTTTTTATTATCAATTTTTTTCTCACCAAAAAATTTATTTTTTCATATTTTATTTTCATCAATTTTTTTTTACATCGAAAAATTTTTTTTTTCATCAAAAAAATTCATCAAAATCTTTTTTTCATAAAAATTTTTTTTTACCAAAAATTTTGGGTTCATTAGATTCTTTTTAACATAATTTTGTTTTTCGTGAAAAAAAAATAATTTTTTTTTACCAAGGCCACTGTTACAAAAAAAGAAATTTGCATAAAAAATGTGAAAATGAAAACTTCCGAATTTATTTGGTGTTCTACATTTCACATCCAAATTTCTTTTTCATTTTGTTTCACATAAATAAAATTTGGTGAAAGTAAAACGAATGCACTTTTTCCCTTATAATTTTTTATATTTTAATTATTCGATTTCAACTTCGAATGAAAACGTGATCAATAAAACACTAAACGTGATTTCATGTGATTCGAAAATTTTCATGTGAATTAAAAAGTTGTGAAAGACAGAACAGAGGCCCAAAACTACTTTTTCATCAAGTCTAAGCTTTTCACATAAAAATTTTCCATTTGTTTAGCAAGTGTACATAAAACAAGTGAGAGTGTTATATTCTTTGGTACCGAATCTTTTATACTCTCCAAAATGTAAAAACACTTGTTTGCGCTTATTCTTGCACTCACTTACGAAATGTACAGCTCTTTTGGTTTTTTAATGGGGTCCTTGACTGATATTTCAATTCGTTTTGCATGCAATAGCAAAGTTATATAACATTATTTTTTCTAAAAAAAACTTTGCTTTGGCAGTACGCCCAAATCTTCCGCAAAACATTATCATGATTTAATGTTTTGGAAAAAAGTACAAAACTCGTAGGCATTTCTGCTTAATTTTTTTCTTTTTTTATTAAACTTTTTTACATAAAAAAAATTTTCATCAACATTTTTTTTTTTTATATTTTTTTATAATTTTTTTTTTGTTTTTTTCATCAACATTTTTTTTTATCTAATTTTTTACTTTTCATCAATTTATTTTTTTTTTCATAAATTTTTTTTCATAAATATTTTTTTTGTTCATCATTATACCCTCCAACCACAGTATGGGGGTATACTCACTTTGTCATTCCGTGTGTAACGCATCGAAATATCGGTCTAAGACCCTATAATGTATATATTTTATTGATCAGTGATCGATTCTAAGACATTCTAGCGATGTCCGTCCGTCCGTCCGTCTGTCCGTCTGTAGAGGACACGATACAGTCCAAAATAAAAGAGCTAGACTCCCGAAGTTTGGCACGAATATGTCTTATATTTCTAGGCAGGTTAAGTTCGGAAATGGGCAAAATCGGACCAAGGGGGAAAAAGTTCCCCCTTAGAGAACTAAACTAACCTAAGAAAAACCGCATTTTTTGCAGTGTTTTTTGTACTTTTCTTCAGCAAATTCAACATTTTTATGTCAGAATAAGGTGCCCCCAACGTCTCCCACCAAACTCCCACCTACCCCAAACCCCCCCCCCCAAAAAAAAAAAAAGACGCCCCTGGAAATTTTTTTATATTTTTTTTTAAATATTGGAGGGTATAAAAGATTCGGCACAGCCGAATGTAACGCTCTCACTTGTTTTTTTTTCAAATTTTTTTTCAGACATTTTTTTCAACAAAAATTTTTTTCCATCAAATTTTATGACCCGATTTGCATGAAACTTAAAATATATAAAAAAGTTACAATTATAAGGTTGAGGGGTCTCGGCTTATCGGCCATATCGGGAATTTAGGGGTTCAAAAAATGTGTCAAAAAGTGGCGAAAAAATTGATTTTTCAGCCAATACTTTCCAAGAAACTATATGATGTAATATGAAATTTGTCAAAAAAAAAAATTTTGGAGAAAAAATTTTTTTGTCGAAAAAAAAATCGATACAAGAAAAAAGTGTTGAGAAAAAAAACACATATTTTTGATTCACCTTTCATCAATCCTTTATTCACTTTCATTCAGACCTCGTATATACATAAATTACATAATTTCATGTGCATACAAAAAGTCCTAGTTTGTTTGTAATTGCTGAAGGCATTTTGTTTTCCTCCAACAAATTCCAAAAATATTTACTTTACTGATTGAGAGTCATTGCTCAAAAAAAATTCTCAAATCTACTAAAAGCATAATTTAAACACTTATGTCAGTAAAAAGTTACTAATCGACACCCTACAATACAGCCGCTTCAAATGACTGACGATTATGTGCATACTTGGACTTAAAAAATCGTTGTTGCAGCCAGACACAGAAATCTATACTGCCAGTAGGCAAAAAAAATCACCTCTGACATACTGCTGACCCTCCCTTTATGAGATTGCTGACATCTTCATAAAAATTTTCTAAATATCCCCAAGGACAAGTCAGCATTAGAAAATGACAATTTTTTTATCATCATAGTATGATAAAAAAAATTGTCATTTTATAATTGTTGATGATCATTGAATGATTGATTACTTTATTATAACATGATTGTAGCGATCGTATTATGATCTTTGATAATTATTGTATGATAAAAAAAAAATTTAAGTTTTTAATTGTTGATGATCATTGTATGATTGTCACAATCAAATATATGATCAAATGGGTCAACCATACTATGTTGCCCTTCATAATAGGTGATTTGGTGTGATGCAATCATGCTCCAAACATGTTTTTTCTTTGTGTGTGAAAGCACTCTTGGTGGCCACCGATGAAAATATAGTGTGAAAATGTTAGAAATTTCATAAAGGGAGGGTCAGCTGTATTTCAGTGGTGATTTTTTTTTCTTAAGACTGGATTAAAAAATTTATAATAAGGTTAACTGTAATAAAAAAAATGTCTAGGTCATGCATTTGTGCTTATTACAAACATCCTTACCAACCATTAACATCAGAGTGCTGTAGATTAAAAACACATTTTTAAAGAGAATTTTACTTTTGAAAAAGCTTAGTTAAAGTTAATTAAAAAATACTTTTCATTTAAATTGTTCAGCTAAAAGAAAATTCATAAAAAATATTTATTCATACATAAATTGTACCTGTTTTTTTTTTTTCATTTTCTCATTATATGAAAAAAATGTGTATTTAAACATTACCCGAGTAAAAAAAAAAAAATTTAATATCTAATTTGATCTCAAAATTGGCTGTATCAATTTGGATCAGATAATGATCTAATTGTATTATTTTAGATACACAAATATAAAAAATTATACAATTAGATCCGAATTTTGGTCACATCCAATTAAATCCACTTGATCTTATTTTATATAAATTAATACAGATTTATAGAATTACATAAAGTCCGATATATTTATTTATTATATTATTTATAACCTCAGATAAGAAAATGTAGCCGCAATGAATTTGAGATCAAATTAGATCTGAACATATAAAAAGTCATATATAATTTAATATGATTGTATCAAATTATATATCATTATATCAAAACTTTTTTACTAGGCCCGAGTAAAAAAGATCTGATATAATTATATATGCTAATATATGATTATTTATATTTATATATTGTTTTGCATGAACTTTGATATGGACATATAAGTTTACATATAGCATTGTATTTTTCCTCATTTTCAAGTATGATAACATACATATTCATATCTATTTATATACCGATCTATATGAAATTAGATATGACATATAAGGTCGGGAATTTTAGGATATGGCAGATAAAAAGATATATGATCTTATTTATAATTGTATTCCGAAAAAAAATTTCAAAACTTTCTAAGTCCCGGACAATTAAAAAAAAATTAAAAAATTTTATGAAAATTTTCCAAAGTCCCGGACACAAAATTTTATTGGCAATTTTTTTTTGGAGTAAAAAAATCATTGAAAGTGTTTTTAAGAGAAATTTTATGTTTTTGAAAAATTTTTAAGTTCCGAAAAAATGTTTTTAAATTTTCTAAGACACAAACAAACATTTTTTGAATTTTCAAATCCCGTAAAAATGATTTTAGAAAACGAAATTGACAAATTTTAAGCAAAACAAGTAAGAGTGTTAAATTCGGCAGTGCCGAATCTTTTATACCCTCCAACATGCAAATAAATAAATAAAAATAAAAAATTGCAGGGGCGTCGTCTTCTTTGTTTTGGGGGGGGGTCGGTTGTGGTAATTGGCGGGGCACATTTCCTCTCGAATAAGTGTTAAAAAAAATAAATTCTTATGCTTTTGCACTAAAAACATACAAATTTATCATTATTTAAAAAAAAAATAAAAATAACGGACCGAAAAATGATATTTTCTAATTCTGTGGGTCCAAATGCAGGACTTTGAACTTCTTGTAGCATAAAAATGTTGGATTTGTTAAAAAAAAACACAAAAAATCATGTAAAAATGTGGGATTTTTCAGAAGATGGTTTAGTTCTTCAAGGGGGAACTTTTTTCCCCCTGGTACGATTTTGCTCATTTACGAACTTAACCTGCCTAGGAACATAAGACATATTCGTGCCAAATGTCGGGAGCCTAGCTCTATTATTTTGGACTGCATCGTGTTAACTACAGACGGACGGATAGACGAACGGACGGACATCGCTAGAATGTCTTAGAATCGATCACTGATGATAAATATATATACTTTATGGGGTCCTAGATCGATATTTTGATGCGTTTCACACGGAATGACAAAGTGAGTATACCCCCATACTGTAGTTGGAGGGTATACAAATTCAGAAGAATGCAATAAAAATTTATCTAATTTTAACAGATAAGATATGATTTAATACAATTAGATAGACCCATTTTTGGGATCAAACTGAATCAAATTTGATATTATTTTATCAAAAATAATAGAATTTGATATAATCGTATAATATTCGATCCTCCAATTTTCGGATCAAAATTAATATGGATTTACATAAAAGCATATCTGTTCATATATAATTAAATATTGCGTCATATAACTTTTTTTTACTCGGGGGGTTATAAAAAAATGCTCTTGTTTAAATTGGTCAGTGGTACTTAAACAATACAACATTTGAGTGGGGTAAATACAACTAAAAACTTTTCAATTTTTAAAAACGAAAATTATACGAAATTGTGACATGAAAAATTTCATTGAACTTTTAAAACTGATGTAAATTAAGATGGCAGTTGTTAAGGAAAATTGTCTCAGAATGTGAGACTTTTTATATAGGAAAAATGTCTCAGAATTTGACACTTTTTCTATAGAAAAATGTCTCATACGGCAAATGTGTTAGAATGCAAAATTTTCTTTACAAACAAATTAAACAAAATTTATCTAAACGGTAATATGATCATGAAAAGCAAAGCTTTTTTTAAAAAAAAATCGACATCTCCACTTAGCCTGTGTTGTCAATTAATTTTTCAGATTTTCTCATTGTACAACAAAAATAATTATTTCTCAGAAATAATTAATATGGACTCAAACCAAAATAAATAAAAACTTCAGTTATAAAATATAAAGTCCAACAATAAATAAGACAGAATTAAAAAAAAAAAAAACAAGTAGAAAAGTTAAATTCGACTTTGCCGAATCTATGAATACCCTCCACAATTTTTTTTTTTGAAAAAAAATAACAATTTTGATTAGAAATATTTGATTTTGAGTAAAAAACTCTTTTTTTGTCATTTAAAAAAAAACTATTTTTTTTTTTTTTTGGGTGTGAAACTTTTTTCGAGTGTAATGTTTTTTTACTGTAAAAATGTTTCTGAGTGCATGCACGTACGTATGTACACAAAATATTGTAATTTTTCTAAAAAAAAAACTAAATTTTTTTTTAGTGTAAAATTTTTTTTGAGTGTAAAATTTTTTTGAGTGTAAAATTTTTTTCGAGTGTAATTTTTAAGTTACCAATGCTTTTAAAACTAAACAAGTTTAAAAATCATTGCTTTAAAATTAAACAAGTTTGAAAAGAATTGTTAAGTCATCCAATGCTTTTAAAACTTGTTTAACACGTGGCATTTAAGATGAACCCAATCTGAAATTCAGGGTTTTGCTTATAACTTTTGAACCACTGGGCCGATTGAGCTGAAATTCAATACTAAACAGACCTGGGGAACGTCAAAGATACATGCCAGGTTTCCGCAGTCTCATTTTTGTCTTTCGAAAGTTATCGGGGTTTTTATCTCGTAAATTCGCCAAAACCCCTTGCCGAAATTTACTCTTATGCTCATAACCGATTGTGCTGGATTGCAATACCAACCTGACCAGGTAAATTACCAACATATATGCCAAACTTCAGTAGCCTCTGTAAAGTCTTTCAAAAGTTAGCGTGTTTTCTACGGACAGACAGACAGACGGACGGACATCGCTAGATCGTCTTAAAATCGATCGAGTATCATTAATATATATACTTTATGGGGTCCTAGACCAATATTTCGATGTGTTTCAAACGGAATGACGAACTTATATATACCCTCTATCACTAAAGTGGAGGGTATAAAAACAAAAAAAAAACAATGCTTTTTTAAGGATGACTCTGATTTTTTGATTGAGTGCAGTGCTTTGGCAAAATCTACTAAATTTTGCGATTTTATACTTTCACATCACTTTTTTTGCAAAAAAAATTCCCCTTTTTTTGCTTGTCCGACAACGGTGATTGGATGATTTTTTTTTATTCGACATAAAAAAAACATTTCAAACATTTCCCCCCAGGCACAAAAGCTGTACCCGCCACTGATTACCATAAAATGTTGGTATATTTACACACCGTGTGTAAAATATTTGACTTGACGCATAATATTTATAATTTGCTGTGTTTAATTGGTTTAAAACTTGTTTACGCATTTTGTACTTATATTAACACAAAATGCGTGTTATTCAACAAAAATTTACCCAATTTTTAATAGTAAGTTTACATGCATTTTTTAGAGTGTACCATAGAAAAATTTATTATATTTAAATGCAATTTAAAAGCATTAAAATTATTTAATTATAATCCTTAAAAATAGTTTAAGATAAATCTAATCTTATCATATTTAATTGTTTTTTTTTTTTTTTTGTTATATAAATAAAAATTAAAAACACAATCCTACAGAAAGTGAACAAAAAAAAGTTGCAGGGGTATGGATTTTTGAATTTTTTTTTTTTTTAATTGTGATAAAAAGTTTTTTACCTATTTAACGATGGCATTACCTCGTAAAAAGTAATCTGCGGTAATGGGGGTTGGAACTAAAAACAGCTTTTATAACAATTTTTAAACAGCTATTAAAAAATAAATACGCAATATTTTAAAATTCTGTTTTTTTTTTATTTACTTTAACTTTCGAAAGGCAACTCTAAGGCTGCAAAAGCTTTGGCGATCCCCTAATCTCGTTAGTGTCGAATTTTAGCAAAATGTGTATGTGTACTTTCGTAATTTATGAACTTCTTCAAAACCGAATTATTTATATGTATATGAGCCCCTGCATTTTTTTGTGTAGCTCAGTGTAGTTTATTTTAAATTTTATTATATTTATTTTTGACAATAAAATTTAAAATATTAAAGTAATTCATGTATTTTAAATCAAAATAATCCTTTTTTTATTCTTTATTACTTTTTTAATTTATTATAAACTTTCTTATTAAATTCTTAGTATAATTTAATGATTCTGACAATGAGTAAAATCTATTTTGCTATGACATTTCTACTTATTAATTAAAAGGAATGTATCCCAAGTAAAAATTCTTGGTTTCTTTGAAATGCACGCACAAAATAGAGAAAATTAGGAAAAGTGTTATACTCTGCCTGTGACAAAAAGTATAAAAAGAGAATTAAAAAATTATAAAAAAAAAAAATTTAAAAAATAATTTTTTTTAGAGGGTGTAGTTTTCAAATAAGAAATATGACTAAGTTAAGGGGCCTATTCACAAAAAAAGTCATAACTCAATCAAATCTCAATTTTTTCCATGTGGTTGTTCTAAACAATCATAAAAAATTTAAATTTTGTTTGAAAATTTCAAAAAATAAAGACCTGCTCAAAGTTGCCAAACAATTTTAAATGTTGAGACTTTTTATGATTGTGTTTACAACAAACACAGGGAATATGAAGTTTGAAAATAATAAAATTAGTCATAAGCAGTCATAACTGTGAATAGGCCTGTAAATTTCTTTCCCAACTGATGTTTGTAAAATATGAAAAAAAAAAATTTGTGCCTCCAATAAAACTACGGTCACTGTACTAAACCTTGGTCTATTCAACTTAAATTAGTATTCACAGAATTCTTAAGCTTTGTGTGAAAAAATATAAATGAAATGAATGATAATAATATTAATATTTATAAGACAATAGGGAATAAAAAGAAACTTTAAATAAACAGATTCCAAAGAAAATAAAAAAACTAATGTAAAATGAGGTTGGAAATAAAAAATCTTTATGAAACTTAGAAATTATTACTGCAGAAAAAGTAAAAATAATATGAAATAACTCAAAGAAGAAATTGAAACAAGTAAAAACAAGTAAAAAATTTAAATTCGACCTTGCCGAATGTATTGATAACCTCCACAATGTAAAAAAAAAATTTACAAAAAAAACATAAAAAAAAAATTAAAAAAAAAATCCGCGAAAAAAAATTTTTTGGTGAAAAAAAATTGGACTTTTTTTTTGGAAAAAAATATGTTTTTACTTGTTTAAATACCATTCGGTCGTCAATTTTGTTCACATGTGTCAACCAACAGCCGAATTAAAGCATTTTGTATTTTTAGGTTATGTTGAATGTACAAAAATTTTCGAGGTGTCCTTACATTTTCTTTCATAACTTTTGAACCGCTGAACCGCTTTCGCTCAAATTCAATACTAAACTGCTTAGGGCAACAATTAGTAAATATGCTAACAAGGGAAGTATCTCAACCCTTATGAACCGATTTGCCTGAAACTTAAAATATATATAAATGAGACGATTTTAAGGTTGGGGTGTCTCGGCTTTTCGGCCATATCAGTGTTTCAAAATTTCGTTGTCCCCTTATGAAACCTCCGAAACCTTATGACCTCCGGGAAAATTTCGATAACTCACGAACTAACAGGAATATCCTCTAGAGCAAAAATACGTGTCCACTTAAATTTAATAAAGATTATTTCGTATTCATATGGACATCGTAGCTCTATGTCTTCATATAAATACCCCCCAAAATTTTCACATTTTCATGAAAAAAGTATTTAACGAAGCCAAACTCTTACAAGGTTATGCCACCGTTGGATGGGCATTAAAAAAACCTTTCTTCTCATATGTAAACATCATATAGTTTCTTAGAAAGAAATGGCTGAAAATCCAAAAAACGATTTTTTCGCCATTTTTTGACCCATGTTTTGAACCCCTAAATTCCCGATATGGCCGATAAGCCGGGACACCCCAACCATAGAATTGTCTCTTTAATATATATTTTACGTTTCATGCAAATCGGTTCATAAGGGTTGAGATGCTTCCCTTGTAAGTGTTAGTCATATTTGTTTAATACTTTGGCCGTAATCACCATTTCCACAGACGGATAGACAGACGCACATCACTAGAATGTCTTAAAATCGATCACACTATTGGGTCCTAGACCGATGAGTCACAAACGGAATGACAATCTTATATATACCCTCTAACACTAAGTGGTGGGTATAAAAATAAATTCGACTGGCTCTCCACAGTCTCAGATCCTGAAAAAAAGTTGCAGAAGTTTTACAAGGTTTTTGCAATTAAAATTGTAAATTTACAAATTTTTTGACACGATAAAATTTACAAAGTGGTTTCGCAATTTTACTAGATTTTTTGCTACCTCCTATTTTACGAGAATTCCTAGTAATTTTACAAGCTTTTTACCAATAATTTTGTGGTTTTACAAGCTTTTTACTAATAAAATTGTAAATTTAAAATTGTAAAATTACAAGGAATTCTCGTGAATTTACTAGATATTGTTTGTAAAATTATCTTGAAAATTTGTAAAATTACAAAAAACAAGTAAAAAAGTTAAATTCGGCCTTGCCGAATGTAGTGATACCCTCCACAATTTCAAAAAGATTATTACCAAAAACTTTATTTAAAAAGAAATTACTTTTGAAAAAAAAGAAAATTTTGAAAAAAAAAATTTCCGCGAAAAAAAATTTTGGTAAAAAAAATCCGCGATTTTTTCCTTTTTTTGTCAAAAAATATGTTCGTACTTGTTTAAATACCATTTGGTGTTCAATTATGTTCACATATGTCAACCAGAAGCCGAATTAAAGCATTTTGTATTTTTAGGTTATGTTGAATGTACTGAAATTTTTAAGGTGTGCTTACATTTTCGCTCATAACTTTTGAACCGCTGAACCGATATCGCTCAAATGCAATACCAAACTTCTCGGGAGAACTTCCAATAAATATGTTAAGTTTCAGTTATCTCTGTGCAATATTTTGTCCGTGATAGCAAAAAATTTCAGACTCTGTGACATTTGTCATATGGAAAATTTCTTAGATTCGTATAGAAAAAGTGTTAAATTCATATAAACTTTTTCTTCATAAAAAATCTGAGATTCTGAAAATTTTTTTCGAAAGAGTTTAACCTTTTGAGAGATTTTTCGTATAGAAAAAGTGTCTAATTTTAAGAGAAATTTTTGCTATAGAAAAAGATAAGAAAAACTCTTAGATTCTGAGACATTTTTCGTTTAGAAAAACTCTTAGATTTTGAGACATTTTTCTAATAGAACAATTCTCAGATTCTGAGACATTTTTCGCATAGAACATGTCTCAAATTCTGAGACATATTTCGTATAGAAAAAGATTCAGATTCTGAGACATTTTTCGTATAGAAAAAGTCTTAGATTCTGAGACATTTTTTCGTCTCAGATTCTGAGACATTTTTCGTATAGAAAAAGTCTCAGATTCTGAGACATTTTTCTTATAGAAAAAGTTTCAGATTCTGAGACAATTTTCGTATAGAAAATGTTTCAGATTCTGAGACATTTTTCGGATAGAAAGAGTCTCAGATTCTAAGACATTTTTCACGTCTCAAAGTCTGAGACATTTTTCATATGCAAAAAGGCTCAAAATCTAATACATTTTTAATATAGAAAAAGTCTCAGAATCTGAGACAATTTTCATAAAGACAACCCACAATAACCTAAGATATGTTTCTTAAAGAAAAAAATTCAAATTCTGTAATATTTTTCATTTAGAAAAAGTCTTAGGTTCTGACACATCTTTTGAATAGAAAAATTTTCGGATTTTGAATATTATTTACAAAAATATTATTATACCCTACACCACTCTGTGGTATAATGAGTTTGTGCTGATGTTTGTAACTACCCGAAATATTGGTCCTATACCTACCTTCAAGTATACCGATCGACTCAAAATTACGTTTTGAGTTGATTTAGCGATGTCCGTCAGTCTGTCCATCTATCGGTTTAAGCACGATACAGGATTTTCAATCAATTGACTTGAAATTTAAAATTTAAGCTTTTTTTGGCCCAAGGACGAAGCCTGTTGAAATTGGAAAAAATCGGTCAATGTTAAGACCAAGCCCCCATACAAACGCCCCCTTTGAATTTCGCTTAAGTACCTCTAATAACCGTATTAAAGCAGATATCGTTTTGAAATTTACCAAGTAATGCAATTTTATATGCACAAACCACCATACCAAATTTCAAAGGAATCGGTTCAGTCCTTCTGGTAGTCCCCATACAAACCACCCTCCCGATATTCACATAATTTCCTCAAAATTCATAAAAATTAAAATATTTGATTAAAATTTTATTTGTAGGTGTACTTTAGTAACCAAATCAAATCGGAATACATTTGGATTATTTTTAAACTTAGTACCCCATATAAAAATTTCGACCGATATTCAGTTAATTCGGTCTATTGGCAAAAAAAACCAATTCCACTAAAATTTGGTCTGTGTGTGTTTTCTACACTAAATAAAGATCTAACAAAAGATAGGTCCAATCGGTCCTTGTTTGGTCATGTGGCCCATTTTCCGGAAAACACTGGTGTAGGGTATC
The DNA here is from genome assembly GCA_963921195.1 of Pegoplata infirma. Taxonomy (NCBI): domain Eukaryota; kingdom Metazoa; phylum Arthropoda; class Insecta; order Diptera; family Anthomyiidae; genus Pegoplata; species Pegoplata infirma. The sequence goes on from OY992536.1 coordinate 39,832,899, forward strand.
ATATGGTCGGTCTTAACTTTCTTACTTGTTTTAAAAAAAAAAAAATTATATTTTTATGCATTTTGCGGAACTCGCACGTACTTTCAACCTTCGTGAACTAATACTGAAATTTTATGAAAAAAATGTTTTTAGAACATTTAACCCTTAAAATGCACATTTTATAAGACTTCTGTGTTTAATTTTTGAAAGATTACTACACTCAAAAAAAAAAACTGTAATGTTAGCAAAAAAAGCTTGTAAACCTACAAGAAAATTTGCTGATTTTGAACCCACAATTTTTTTGCTAAAGTTAGCAAAAATGTTTTGCCAATAATTAGTTAACTGATTTTTTTTTTTTTTTTAACTCATTTCATACACATTTGAGGACCCCATTGGGTTCGGACCCAATAGGTCCAGACCCCGATGGGCCTAGACCTACTTGGGTTCCTTAAAAATCGTCATAGTTTTTGATCCAAAATTTGTGTCCGTTTCGCTCTACCTTGCTTAGTTTTTGAGATACGTGATTTTAGGGGATCACTGGGGTCTTGAGAATTAAAAAACTCGATAACTTCAAAACTATTGCTCGGAGAGTTTTTGAATATTTTGCGGTCTTGTTCTACGTGTTGAGAGCTACAAAAATTCTTTCTTTCCGAGATAGCGCCATTTTAAGTTTTCTGAAAATAAAAAAAAAATTACCATTTATTTTTGCTAATGTTAGCAAAAAATCTTGTAAAAATGTTGTCAACTCAATTTCAAATTTAGCAACAGAAATTAGTTCAAAGTTTGTTTAAAATTGCTAATGTGCTAAAAGAAGTTTACAAGAATTTTTTGCTAACATGCTAATCTCAACTAAAAATTTGCTAAAAGTTAGCTAACTAGCATTAGCAAAAAAAAATTAGTAAATCTACTAACGTATTTTTTTGAGTGTAAAATGATCCTTTAAAATGGCAGTTAGAGGGTTAATATGTTCTAAGAAAAGGACGCCCATACAATTTCACTGCAGACATCCAACCTTATTTTTATTGTTTTTTTATGACATTTTCCCAACGCCTTTGATAAAAAATTTAAAAACTTTAGGGGGCTATAAAAAAGAAATTTTAAGCAAACTTGCAAACCACTTGGCTGATTTTGACTTTTTGATGGGCTACTCAAGTCAATGATCCAAAATTTGTTGCTCAGTGTAATCATATTATTCCAATATTCCAACAAGAAATCGTTACAAATTTCGAATTCATACAACTCTTTGCCTAAAAATCAATTACATCTTTATTAATTTCCAATTTAAATTCCCTATCGCACATTTCTACTTAGTCAATTTCAAATCCTTTAAACCAAAAAGAAATTTTTATTAAAAATAAAATCGTCAACTCTTTAGCAGCTTTATTGTAATTTTCTTCTGCTGTTGTTTGTTCAAGGACATCCAAAGTATGTATGTTGACAAACTTAAGATTGCTTCGACTTCCAAAGGGATTTTTGTTTCAACAACTTTTGTGTAAAGGCAATTTCATTGTTTCTTCTCGTTCTTCTTTTAACGTTGAACAAAATCCCAAAATACCTTTTATTTTCTTTTATTATTTTTATTTGATGGCACACATATGACAATAATCAATGTAACCAAAACAACGATGACTAGAATTTTACCACAATACACTTGAATGGAAATTTATTTTTCTTTTTTCATTTAACCCTTAAGTGAACATGGAAATAAAATATTTTATAGCAGTTGTCATAAAAAAAATTTGAAAAAAATATTCGGTTATGTTTACGGACAGTTATTGAAAAATTCTATGACAAAAAATTTAATTGTATAGAAAAATTAGATCTATTAAAAAATTTGTTAATATTACAACTTTAACAAGTAAAAAAGTTAAATTCGACCTTGCCGAATGTAGTGATACCCTCCACAATTTCAAAAAGATTATTGCCAAAAACTTTATTTAAAAGGAAATTACTTTTGAAAAAAAAAAAAAATTGAAAAAAAAATTTTGTTTAGGTTATGTTGAATGTACTGAAATTTTTGAGGTGTGCTTACATTTTCGCTCATAACTTTTGAAACGCTGAACCGATATCGCTCAAATGCAATACCAAACTTTTCGGGAGAACTTCCAATAAATACGTTAAGTTTCAGGCATCTCTGTGCAATATTTTGTCCGTGATAGCATTTTCCACAGACAGACAGACAGACGGACAGACAGACATCGCTAGATTGTCTTAAAATCGATAGGGCATCATGAATATATATTCTTTATGGGGTCCCAGACCGATATTTCGATGAGTTACAAACGGAATGACAAACTTATATATACCCTCTATCACTAAGTGGAGGGTATGAAAAGAAGAAAGTTAAAAGTTTTAATATTGATAAATTTTTAAGTTGAAATAAATTAAAAAAAAAAAATACCAATAATAATACTACAATAATGCAGCATTCAACATTAAATGAAGTGTTGTTTTCAATATTTTAATATTAAACAAATATTTAATTGAATCAATTACAAAAGTAGTTGATTGCGATGTTTGTATTCAATTAGTATGGTCATCAAAGCATAACATAACAATAGGAGAACATTAAAAAGCTTTTTTTAAGCTCTTGCTTGAAAGAGGTCGATAACGCTTCACATCAGCATACAAAAACTCAGAGGTCCGATGTACCCAGATAAGGATCCTTAGGGGGGGGGGGCGGTAAGGAATTTCCTATTTCAGAATTTGACACTTTTTCTGTTAAAAAAATATCTCAGAAATCGTTAATTCAGAATCTGAGACTTTTTCTACAGTAAATATGTCTTTGAGTCTGGGACATTTTATAGGAAAAATGTTTTGGAATCTTTTTTTCTGTAGGAAAAATGTCTCAGAATCTGAGACCACTCTATATGAAAAATGTCTCAGAATCTGAGACCTTTTCTTAGTATCTGATACTTTTTCCTTAGGAAAAATATCTCAAAATAAAACACTTTTTCTATAGGCAAAATGTCTCAGAATCTGAGACTTTTTCTATAGGAAAAATGTCTCAGAATCTGAGACTTTTTCTATAAGAAAAATGTCTCAGAATCTGAGACTTTTTCTATAGGAAAAATGTCTCAGAATCTGAAACTTTTTCTATAGGAAAAATGTCTCAGAATCTGAGACTTTTTCTATAGGAAAAATGTCTCAGAATCTGAAACTTTTTCTATAGGAAAAATGTCTCAGAATCTGAGACTTTTTCTATAGGAAAAATGTCTCAGAATCTGAGACTTTTTCTATAGGAAAAATGTCTCAGAATCTGAGACTTTTTCTATAGGAAAAATGTCTCAGAATCTGAGACTTTTTCTATAGGAAAAATGTCTCAGAATCTGAGACTTTTTCTATAGGAAAAATGTCTCAGAATCTGAGACTTTTTCTATAGGAAAAATGTCTCAGAATCTGAGACTTTTTCTATAGGAAAAATGTCTCAGAATCTGAGACTTTTTCTATAGGAAAAATGTCTCAGAATCTGAGACTTTTTCTATAGGAAAAATGTCTCAGAATCTGAGACTTTTTCTATAGGAAAAATGTCTCAGAATCTGAGACTTTTTCTATAGGAAAAATGTCTCAGAATCTGAGACTTTTTCTATAGGAAAAATGTCTCAGAATCTGAGACTTTTTCTATAGGAAAAATGTCTCAGAATCTGAGACTTTTTCTATAGGAAAAATGTCTCAGAATCTGAGACTTTTTCTATAGGAAAAATGTCTCAGAATCTGAGACTTTTTCTATAGGAAAAATGTCTCAGAATCTGAGACTTTTTCTATAGGAAAAATGTCTTAGAATCTGAGACTTTTTCTATAGGAAAAATGTCTCAGAATCTGAGACTTTTTCTATAGGAAAAATGTCTCAGAATCTGAGACTTTTTCTATAGGAAAAATGTCTCAGAATCTGAGACTTTTTCTATAGGAAAAATGTCTCAGAATCTGAGACTTTTTCTATAGGAAAAATGTCTCAGAATCTGAGACTTTTTTTATAGGAAAAATGTCTCAGAATCTGAGACTTTTTCTATAGGAAAAATGTCTCAGAATCTGAGACTTTTTCTATAGGAAAAATGTCTCAGAATCTGAGACTTTTTCTATAGGAAAAATGTCTCAGAATCTGAGACTTTTTCTATAGGAAAAATGTCTCAGAATCTGAGACTTTTTCTATAGGAAAAATGTCTCAGAATCTGAGACTTTTTCTATAGGAAAAATGTCTCAGAATCTGAGACTTTTTCTATAGGAGAAATGTCTCAGAATCTGCGATTTTATCTATAGGAATAATGTGCATTCAGGCATAGATTCAGCGCCTTTAACACATTTCAAAACACCTTTTGTCGCGACTTCCATTAAAATTGAATTTCATAGGCAGACATGGGTTAACCTTTTTTTTATTGATAAGACCATAAGAAACTAGAAATTTTCTGATTGTTTTTTTGTGGATACCACAAAATACAAACACATATGGAAATTAAATAACTTTTCTTATCTAATTTTTTTTTTCTATCTTTCTTATTCTTATAGATGAAAATTGGGCATTACCAATGGCCATAGCTGCTAACATGCATATTCCATATAAAATTGAAATTGGAGAAGATGACATACGTGATCTGAATGCCGAAGATAAAATTGGTAAAGGTAAGTGGTAAAATGATGTGAGGTAAATATAAATAGATTTACATACAAACAAATATACATGTTAGGGTGGAGAAAATTTCATTTTTTTTTTTCGAATTTTATAATCTTCCGTATCTTCTATTAGGGACAATCGGAACCGAAAAGAGTGAAAAAAAAAATTAGTTCTATTTCATTTTTAGCTTTTGATATTAGTTTATATTCGGACATTACTGGAAAAGTGGTCTTAAATTTTTTTGTATTATTTTTCCCTCATAATGCAATTCGAAGATAATTAAAAAAAAATTAGATCTTGTAAGGACCAAAATGTTGTTTCATTAACATATTTTGAGCTAAGAAAAAATGTTCTTTTTGTTTGGAAATTTCCGATTTTCAAGTCAAAAAATGAACCCAAAGGCAGTGCCCCACAGATTCAATAAATTTTTGTGTTAATATATTGACCATAAAAGGCAACTATTTCGACCCCAGCGATTTTGAAATTTAAAAATAAATAAAATCAGCTCCACCCTAATACACGTGTGTTTTTAAGCATTAATAGATATTGAAGACAGTTGTGAGAGGGAAGAGTTATTTTATTCAAGTATTTTTATAAAATCTTTAAGGGAATTTATTTAAAAAAAAAATAATATAAACGAGAACGCTTTATTTGCTAACCGTGTCAAAAGGGTCCTGCACATTTTATTTTATAAATTTCACTATTTTAATTTTTCTTAAATGTACTGACAAGGGCAGTATTCTAACCGTTATGAACCGATTTGCCTGTAGCTTAAAAAAATATATAAAAGAGACGATTTTAAGGTTGGGGTGTCTCGGCTTATCGGCAATAGGTTGTAAGTGGCTGCTGTCGTTTTACGTCAGCACACAAAGACTCTGACATCCATTTCGGTCTTTAAAATTTTTGTTACAACAATGAGGACCTTCGGTAAAATTCCAATAACTCCCAAACTAACAGGAATATCGTCTAGGGAAAAATTACGTGTCGACTTAAATTTAATAAAAATTATTTCATAATCATATGGATATCGTAGGTCTATATCTTCACATAAATCATCCCAAAATTTACACATTTTAGTGAAAAAAGATATTTCACGAAGATGAACTTTATCAAGGTTATGCCACCGTTAGATAGGTATTAAAAAACCTTTCTTGTCATATGTAAACATCATATATTTAATTAAGAAGAAATGGCTGAAAAATCAAAAAAATTTTTTACCCATTTTTTGAACCCGAGACACCCCAACCTTCAAATTGTGTCTTTTATATATATTTGAAGTTTCAGGCAATTCGGTTCATAAGAGTTGGAATACTTCCCTTATGATTTTGTTTAAGTTTTTAAAATTTTTCTAAGCTTTTTGAATATTTTTATATCCTCCAATCACGTTATGGGGGTATAGGTACTCACTTTGTCATTCCGTTTGTAATGAATCGAAATATCGGTCTAGGAGCCTATAAAGTATGTATATTATTGACCAGTGATCGATTCTAAGGCATTCTATCGATGTCCGTCTGTCCGTCTGTCCGTCCATTTTTGTGTCCGTCTGTCCGATCGTCTGTGTATCCGTCCGTCTGTGGAAGACACGATACAGTCCAAAGTAAAAGAGCTAGACTTCTGAAATTTGACACGAATATGTATTATTGGGCTGGTTAAGTTCGAAAATTGGCAAAATCGGATCAGGGGAAAAAAGTTCCCCTCTTCAACTAAACTAACCTTTAAAAAAACACAAAGTTCTGTAGTTGCATTCAGGGGACTAGAAAATGTTATTTATTTTGGTCCGGCTCCTTTTGTGGGCGTGAATAAATAAAATAATGATAAAATTGTATAAATGAAGGGCTTACTGCAAGAACTCGATAAAGTATATATATTCACGATCCTCTATCGATTCTAAGTCGATCTAACGATGTCCGTCCGTCTGTAGAAAACAAGCTTACTTTTAAAAGACTTTACAGAGACTTCTGAAGTTTGGCATATAAATATGTTGGGCATTTACCTGGTCAGGTTGGTATTGCAATCCAGCGAAATCAATCCAGTGGTTAAAAGTTATGGGCAAAAGACTGAATTTCGTCAAGGGTTTTTCGTGAATTTTCGAGATAAAAAACACGCTAACTTTCGAAAGGCAAATCTGAGGATTCTGACTCTTGGTTCGTATTGAATTTCCGCCATATCGGTTCAGTGTTTCAAAAGTTATAAGCAAATCCGTTAATTTCAGATTAGTTTCACCCTAAATTCACGTGTTGAAAAGCCGTTAAACATGTTTTAAAAACATTGGTAAGTCACAAAAATATTTTACAACGTATTTTTGTCTCTCAAAAATATTTTTACACCAACAAAAAAAATACACTCGAAAAAAATTGTGCACTCAAAAAAAATTTTACACTCGAAAAAAAATTTACACTAAAAAAATTTAGTAAATTATTTTTCTTTTCTTAAATTACTAAAAAAAAGTTTTTTTACACAAAATAAAATATTTCTAATCAAAAATCTTATTTTTCACGTTAGAAAATTTACTATCACTTAAAAAGGGCATTGTGGAGGGTATTCATAGATTCGGCCAAATCGAATTTAACTTTTCTACTTGTTTTTTTTTTTAATTCTTTTAACATGTTAGCGGGTATACAAAATTTGGCACTGCCGAACTTAATAGTCTTCCTTGATTTTTTTCATTTTCTTTTTCTTTCTATTTCTTAATTATACCCTACACCACTCTGTGGTATAGGGTCTAATAAGTTTGTGCTGATGTTTGTAACTACCTGAAATATTGGTCCTGGACCTACCTTCAAGCATACCGATCGACTCAGAATAACTCAGAATTCTGTCCGTCTGTCTGTCCATCTAACTGTTTATTAAACTGAGTTTAAGCACGATACAGGTCATAATTTTTTATCAATTGATTGAAAATTTGAAACTTGATCATTTTTTTGGCCCAACAACGAAGCCAATTGAAATTGGAAAAAAATCGGTCCTTTCCAAGACCTAGCCCCCACACAAACGCCCACTTCGAATGTGTCTTAAATGACTCTAACAACCGCATTATAAAAGATATCGTTTTAAAATTTAACAGGTAATCAATGCACGAATCATCATTCCAAATTTCGAAGGAATCGGGTCAGTCCTTCTTGTAGGCACCATACAAACCATTCTCCCGATATTCACACAATTCCCTCAAAATTCTAAAAATGAAAATATTTGATAAAAATTTTATGTTTATGTGTTAAACGTGAACTTTAGTAATCTAATCAATTCGGAATATAATTGGACCGTTTTTGGACTTAGTCCCCCCATAAAAAAATTTCGACCGATATTCAGTTAAATCGGCCTATTGGCAATATCAATTCCACTTAAATTTGATCTGTGTGTGTTTTATACACTTAATAAAGATCTAACAAAATAGAGATCCTATCGGTCCATGTTTGGACTTGGGACCCATTTTCCGGAAAACACTGGTGTAGGGTATTATATGGTTGGTCTTGACCGACTATAACTTTCTTACTTGTTTTTTTCCAAATGTTCCAAAATTAATTTTCTGATAAATTTTGATTTTGTCTAAATTCTTCAATCATGTTAAGTAGTCTTGGTGAAGCCCAAAGACGGCACCAAAATTTGTTCCACATTTACAAAACTTAAAAAAAAAACGGTTAATCAAAAAATTCTGAATTTTTACTAGGAATGTGTTTTTAAAAAGTACTTATAATACTTAAAACTTGGAAAAATCTAAAAAGAAAGGTTTTTTAATCTGTCCGATTTGTCATAGAATTCCCCATATCTACAACACGTATCAATGTATATTTATTGATTTATATATGTATGTGTGAACTTTCCTTTTTCTCTTTTTTCCTAGCAATTATCATCACTGCTGCCATGAATGATATTACAACATTACGGCTTCTTGGCTTATTGGAAAAACTAATGCACACCAAGGTGTTGCTTATTGACATTGTGGCAACATCTTTCAATGCGGAAAATCGTTTTTATAAATATCTGACACGTATAAATCCAGAATCGCAACTAATGTCAAATCTTTTGCTGCTAACAATATTGAGTGACAACTATAGACATTTTCTTAATGTGGCCTTTGATAATAATGGCATTGAAAAGGTACAAAATTTTCGACAACAAAAGCAACTGAAAGAGAAGGGTTCAAAAGAAGAAGAAAATCTTCAACAAAATTGGCCTAAACATTTAGATAAATCAGTTACTGAAGTATTGCAAGTAAGGGAGGAGGAACGAAAGGAAGATTTAATTACTGTCAATATGAAAAAAGGATTTTTGAATGACACAAACACTTTAGAAATATGGAAAAAACAATGTCCTTACTTAGATTTGGCGAATGGAAGTTTAAAGGACATTTGTTTGAATAATAAACTTCTCAAAGATCAATGCCACGAATTGGAAGTTATAAAATCTATAGAAAATTTTTGCCTCGAGCAATTTTTTAATAAAGAACAACAATTAATTGAGAGTTTAAGAAATTTTATAGATTATTTTAATTTTTATGATTTTATAATTGCAAATATATTACATGCAACACCAACAGCAACACCACCAACAACAGCAGAAGCACCTCCATCAGCAACAACACCAGCAACCTCAGAAACATTACCACCATTATCTTCTTCTAAAAAATCTTCTTTTTCTAAAACTAAAATTAATGAATCTAAACATGTGCCAAAATACGATTTTATTGTACTTGATATAGTACGTGGTATTAGCAGCAATGCTCATGATAATGATGCTGCTGGTGTTGATGCAACAAGCCATATATCCGTTACTAATGACAACAACACCAGCAGCTACAGCAGCAGCAGCAGTGGTATCTTTAGCAATATATTTAGTAGTACAAATGAAAAACAACAGCAACAACATTACTTTGACAATAAAGTCAATTTACCTAACAACAGCAATAACAGCAGTAGCATCAGTAGTGATAGTGATAGCAATATCTATGCTGGTAGCTTTCACCCCACACCAACAACATCATCATCATCAATAAATCCTTCGGCCACAGCAACACCACCCTTGATATTCAAATGGCGACCCCTATTGATATTGGAACAACATGAAATCAATTTAAAAACTTATATAACCCACTCAATTTTACCCGGTTATGATGATTGGCTCTCGGACACAACACTGGCACAACTTTGGCAATGCGGCTCTATATGTTGGACAATAATAGCGATTTGTGTAGGTGTATTAATTATTATTGTTGTAGCAAGTGTTGCAGCTGGTATAGCCATGAGGTATGTTGTTCATATAAATCTATTCGAAAATTAAAAATAAAATTCATTTGACAAAACTGAAAATAGTACAAGCGGTAGATTTAATTAAATATTTTTGCTAGTTTGAGTTGTTTAGAAACTTGAATGGAGGTCATAGTTTATTGAAATACAGTGAGTGACAAAAGAATTAAAACCGAGTTGATGCAATAAGTAAGAATAACAAAATTTATTTTCAACCAGGTAAATTTTCAAACAGGACTGTGTAGGTAATTTAAAAAGCTTTAATTTAAGCTTGATATCGTCCAGATTGAATAAATAATAAATGTGCTATGAAAGTCAAACTGAAACATTTTTAAAAAAATTATTTTTTATATAATTTTTTGAAAATTTTTTAAAAAATTTGTTGAGCTGTTTTTTTTTTTTAATGTTTGTTCGTTTGAGTTGTTTAGAAACTTGAATGGAGGTCATAGTTTATTGAAATACAGTGAGCGACAAAATAATTAATACTGGACTACAGTTGATGCAATTAGTAAGAAACAAAGTTAGCTATACTCAAAAATTATTATCAAAGGAGTATATTTTCAAACAGGACTGTGTAGGTAATTTAAAAAGCTTCAATTGAAGCTTGACAGCGTCCAGATTGAATAAATAATAAATGTGCTACGAGGGTCGAACTGAAAAATGAAATTATCAAGCAGTTTTTTCAATTTTTTTAACTAATTTTTTTAAATTCACAATTTTGTTTTTTAATAATGAAGAAATAATTTTAATCAGTTATTAAAATTAATTTTTAACGACCCCCATAAATTGGTGGTAAAAAGTATTGCAAGTCAAAAAATTCGGGTTTCTCTTACTGCATTGGTTGATTTTTTTCTTCTTTTTTTCGGTCTTTGTTAAAAAAATGCCTGCGAATTTGTACTCTTGCCCAAAACATTAAATAATGATAATGTTTTGCGGAAGATTTGGGTGTACTTGCCAAAGCAAAGTTTTTTTTAGAAAAAAATAATGTTATATTACTTTGCTTTTCCATGCACAACAAATTGAAATATCAGTCGAGGACCCCATTAAAAAACCAAAATTTCATTTCGTAAGTGAGTGCAAAAATAAGTGCAAAAAAGTGTTTTTACATTTTGGAGAGTATAAAAGATTTGGCACCAAAGAATATACCACTCTCACTTGATTTATGTGCATTTGAAAAATGGAAAATTTTTATTCGAAAAGATTAGACTTGCTAAAAAAGTAGTTTTGGTAAAAAAAATTATATTTTGTTTCACGAAAAACAAAATTATGTTAAAAAAAATGTAATTGACCCAAAATTTTTAGTGAAAAACAATTTTGATGAAAAAAGTTTTTGATAAATTTTTTTGATAAAAAGAAAAAATTTTTGATGTAAAAAAAATTGATGGAAAAAAAAATTTTGGTGAGAAAAAAATTGTTAATAAAAAAATTTGATAAAAAAATTTGATGAAAAAAAATTATGAAAAAAAATATAATAAAAAAATATAAAAAAAAATTTTGATGAAAAAAAATTAATGAAAAAAAAATGATGAAAAAAAAAATTTATGAAAAAACAAAAAAATTAATGAAAAAAAAATTGATGAAAAAAAAATTGATGAAAAAAAAAAATTGATGAAAAACAAAAAATTTTATGAAAAAAAAAATTGATGAAAAAACAAAAAAAAATAATGAAAAAAAAAAAAATTTTTGAAAAAAATTTGATGAAAAAAAATTGATGAAAAAAAAAATTTATAAAAAAAAAATTGATGAAAAAAAAATTTATGAAAAAAAAAATTTATTTTGTTGAAAAATAATTATGTTACTTTTTATTCACCAGCTGAAAAAAAGTTTTTGATGAATTTTTTTGATAAAAAGAAATATTTTTTGATGTGAAAAAAAATTTTTTGGTGAGAAAAAAAAATGATAATAAAAAAATTTGATGAAAAAAATTGATGAAAAAAAATATGATAAAAAAAAAATTATAAAAAAAAACTTTTGATGAAAAAAAATTGTTGAATAAAATAGTGAAAAAAAAAATTGATGAAAAAACAAAAAAAAATTTGATGAAAAAAAAAATTTATGAAAAAAAATTTGATGAAAAAAAAAATCGATGAAAAAAAAAATTGATGAAAAAAAAAATTATGAAAAATAAATTTGATGAAAAAAAAAAATTGATGAAAAAAAAAAAATATTTTGTTGAAAAATAATTATGTTACTTTTTATTCACCAGCTGGTGAAAAACGGTTTTATTCACCACGAGGTGAATTATTATCCAAGTTACAAACCCAAGTTATTCAAATTTTTGGTTTTAAGAAAATGAAAAGAGTAATTCTTGTTTTCTTTTTCGTTAATTGTTAGCTTATATAGTCAAACTGAGGTGGCGTCCTGCAACTTTTTTTAAAATTAGACACCAGCCTAAAAACATTATCATGTTAAAAATATTAAAAATTTGAAGATAACAATTAAAATATTGCAAAAATAATAAAATTGTGATTTTTAAAAAAATCGACTTAGAATTATTTTTAAAAAATTTTTAACATATGTCTAGACATTTCTATATAAATAATTTCATTTTCCAGTTCGACCGGGCCACATTTATTATTTTTAGTAAATTACTTACACAGCACTTTAAACAAAAATAATAATTGTCGATAATTAAAGGTTTGGTATTGTAAACTTTGTCTTTAATGAATTGCATCTACTTCAGTCCTGTATTTATTTTTTTTGGCACTCACTGTATGTATTCGTTTTATGTTTTCGCGTAAATATAAACTTAAACATAAAACATAGTTCAAATTCATTTAATTTGAAATTTGCGGATACTTTTTAATAATAATTAAAAATTCATTTGAGCATTTCAAGTATTTTTTTGTTTACGACTATATAGACAGACGTATGAGTTATATTAATTTCAGTATAAATATCACGTATACGCTTAGTACTCCCATAATTAATTCCCAGTTTTGTATAATAAATTCATTTTTTTTTTTTTTAGTTTTATCTTACTTGTTTTATAATAAAACTTTTGATGAGAGTTATTATTAAAGTTTTAATAAGAGCTTATAAAAGCACAAACAGAGAACAAATTTTTATTTAACGGAAATTAGGTTGTAGCAATGCAAATGGTTTCAGGAAAAAACAAAAAATTACTACCAACAGGGCGAAAATTAAGTCTCCAGCTCTATGAAATAGTTAACGGAAACAAAACTTTAAGATTTTTTTAAAAAATTTCTCAAACGTAGGAAAAAACCGCCATTTTGTGAAATTTGTTGACAAATTTTAAATGGCGATAACTCAAAAACCGTTCGACCGATTTACGATATCTATATATATAAAAGAGTAATGTGACTGACTGACTGACTGACTGACTGACTGACTGATATACTCATTCATCATCGCCCAGCCCAAACCGCTGAAGCTAGAGACTTAAAATTTGGACTGTAGGTCCACCTCCCGGAATACAGATCCACTAAGGCTGGATTTTTGCCAATGTTGATTCTAAGGGGGTAAAAAGGGTAAAAAACTGTACTTTTGGTACTTTTTATATCTCCTGAAATAATGGTCATAGAGACTTGAAATTTGGACTTTATGTTCACCTCCCGGAATATAGATCCAGTAAGGTCGGATTTTTGTCAATGTTGATTCTAAGGGGACAAAAAGGGTAAAAAACTGTACTTTTGGTACTTTTTATATCTCCTGAAATAATGGTCACAGAGACTTGAAATTTGGACTGTATGTTATACTATTGGAATATAGATCCAGTAAGGCCGGATTTTTGCCAATGTTGATTCTAAGGGGACAAAAAGGGTAAAAAACTGTACTTTTGGTACTTTTTATATCTCCTGAAATAATGGTCACAGAAACTTGAAATTTGGACTGTATGTTCACCTCCCGGAATATAGATCCAGTAAGGCTGGATTTTTGCAAATGTTGATTCTAAGGGGGTAAAAAGGGTAAAAAAATGTACCTTTGGTACCTTTTATATTTCCTTAAATAATGGTCCTAGACACTTGAAATTTTGAATGTAGGTTCAGCTCCCGGAATATAAATCTACTAAGGCTGGATTTTCCAATATTGATTCTAAGGCTGGATTTTTGCCAATGTTGATTCTAAGGGGGTAAAAAGGGTAAAAAAATGTACCTTTGGTACCTTTTATATTTCCTTAAATAATGGTCCCAGACACTTGAAATTTTTAATGTAGGTTCAGCTCCCGGAATATAAATCTACAAAGGCTGGATTTTGCCAATGTTGATTCTAAGGGGTTAAAAGGGTAAAAAACTGTACTTTTGGTACCTTTTATATTTTCTTAATTAATGGTCCTAGAAACTTAAAACTTGCAATGTAGGTTCACCTCCCGGAAAAAATATTCACCAAGGCTGGGTTTTTGCCAATGTTGACTCTACGGGGTTAAAATGGGAAAAAGTGTACTTTTGGTACTTTTTTTAATTTACTGAAATAATGGTACCTTTTATAAAAAGTACATTTTATAAAAAGTACCTCTTATAAAAAGTACCTTTTATGAAAAGTATCTTTTATAAAAAGTACCTTTTATAAAAAGTACTTTTTATAAAAAGTGCCTCTTATAAAAAGTACTTTTTATAAAAAGTACCTCTTATAAAAAGTACCTTTATAAAAAGTACCTTTTATAAAAAGTACCTTTTATAAAAAGTAACTTTTACAAAAAGTACCTTTTATAAAAAGTACCTTTTATGAAAAGTACCTTTTATAAAAAGTACCTTTTATAAAAAGTACCTTTTATAAAAAGTACCTTTTATCAAAAGCACCTTTAACAAAAAGTACCTTTTATAAAAAGTACCTGTTATAAAAAGTACCTTTTATAAAAAGTACCTTTTATAAAAAGTACCTTTTATAAAAAGTACCTTTTATAAAAAGTACCTTTTATAAAAAGTACCTTTTATAAAAAGTACCTTTTATAAAAATACCTTTTATAAAAATACCTTTTTGTTAAATGATCCTAGATAATTGAAATATGGATTGTAGGATCCTTACCTTACCTTGCCTTACCTTACCTTACCTTACCTTACCTTACCTTACCTTACCTTACCTTACCTTACCTTACCTTACCTTACCTTACCTTACCTTACCTTACCTTACCTTACCTTACCTTACCTTACCTTACCTTACCTTACCTTACCTTACCTTACCTTACCTTACCTTACCTTACCTTACCTTACCTTACCTTACCTTACCTTACCTTACCTTACCTTACCTTACCTTACCTTACCTTACCTTACCTTACCTTACCTTACCTTACCTTACCTTACCTTACCTTACCTTACCTTACCTTACCTTACCTTACCTTACCTTACCTTACCTTACCTTACCTTACCTTACCTTACCTTACCTTACCTTACCTTACCTTACCTTACCTTACCTTACCTTACCTTACCTTACCTTACCTTACCTTACCTTACCTTACCTTACCTTACCTTACCTTACCTTACCTTACCTTACCTTACCTTACCTTACCTTACCTTACCTTACCTTACCTTACCTTACCTTACCTTACCTTACCTTACCTTACCTTACCTTACCTTACCTTACCTTACCTTACCTTACCTTACCTTACCTTACCTTACCTTACCTTACCTTACCTTACCTTACCTTACCTTACCTTACCTTACCTTACCTTACCTTACCTTACCTTACCTTACCTTACCTTACCTTACCTTACCTTACCTTACCTTACCTTACCTTACCTTACCTTACCTTACCTTACCTTACCTTACCTTACCTTACCTTACCTTACCTTACCTTACCTTACCTTACCTTACCTTACCTTACCTTACCTTACCTTACCTTACCTTACCTTACCTTACCTTACCTTACCTTACCTTACCTTACCTTACCTTACCTTACCTTACCTTACCTTACCTTACCTTACCTTACCTTACCTTACCTTACCTTACCTTACCTTACCTTACCTTACCTTACCTTACCTTACCTTACCTTACCTTACCTTACCTTACCTTACCTTACCTTACCTTACCTTACCTTACCTTACCTTACCTTACCTTACCTTACCTTACCTTACCTTACCTTACCTTACCTTACCTTACCTTACCTTACCTTACCTTACCTTACCTTACCTTACCTTACCTTACCTTACCTTACCTTACCTTACCTTACCTTACCTTACCTTACCTTACCTTACCTTACCTTACCTTACCTTACCTTACCTTACCTTACCTTACCTTACCTTACCTTACCTTAAAAAACTTAAAATGGGGTAAGTTTCGCCTCTCGGAAAATAAAGGGATTAAAAGGAATAAAAAAAGTGTACTTATTTATTTCCTGATATAATGGTCCCAGAAACTTAAAATTTGGAATGTAAAATCCTTCGGTGAAAAAAGAGATTGGGAAAAGTTCTTTTTGGAAATTCCGTTTCTTAACGGGGATAAAAAGTACTTTTAATATTTGCTGAAACAATGATCCTAGATAATTGATATATGGATTGTAGGATCCTTCGGTGAAGAAAAAACATTCTGGAAGAGGTACTTTTTTTAAATTCCGTTTCTAATGGGGGTAATAAAGTGTACTTTTGGTAATTTTGGGATGGAATTGGAATTGAAATGGCGTAGAACGGGGAACAATATGAAATAGAGCAGGGAACAATATGGAATGATATTTTCAACTCAAATTTTTGGTGTTTAGCTTTTTTTACTCCATATTTTTTTTATTCCAATTTCTTTTTTTACTGAAATATTTATTCACTCAAAATCCAAAATCCTGACATAAGGGCTCGAAAATTGTCATTATATTTTTCACCCAGAACGAACATGATAACGTACCAGCAAAGTTATTCAAATTTTATTGTTTAAATTATTCATTAAAATATTTTTATATGGAAGACTTAAACGTCCACAAGTAAATAAAACAAAGACTACGTAGGGGAATTTTTTTGAAATCGATAGAATAATTCTGATCCTTCTATTATCCGGTATTCAATACAACCGGTAACGAAGTACCGGGATTGTAAGCTAGTTTTTTCATATTTGTGTTCAGCATGCCAAAATATTTTTATTTTATTTTTTATTTTTCAAAAATCTAAAATTTTGATGGAAATTTTCCATAACTGTAAATCTTTGATTGATGGGCGCCAACCCAGCAAAAAAAAAGCTTACCATTCACTACAAAATTCACCACAACTTATGAACCAGATGTACTTCTTCTTCAACTGAAACATTGATGAATTTAATATGGGCGTGACACACAAAGTATGTTCTTTTTTTCGCCACTTTTCAGTGGCGATAGATTGACACTTAAGTATAACATATATCACTAGTGTTTTTATCAAAACTTCTGAAGTAGTGATCCGGATGTTAATATAACTTGACCATTTGGAAGCACTTTTTTCATCACTTCTTTAGAAGTACATATTTCTTGGCATTTTGGGTGTGATTATGTCATTTTTATTTGGTGATTTAGAACTTCTAAATTAGAAGTTCCTTTTTCACATATTTTTGTTAGATTGATTGAAAGAGTATTTTTTTGTAATATTTACACTAAAAACACTGTTCGACAGCAAAAACCTCCCAGTGAAATTTCTAACTGGTCCTTGTAGATTTTGGTCTCCTGCTTCCAAATCGACCGTCCAAATTTTTCTAGCAAGTACCGTTTTTGAGATATTCGCTGTTAAAAAGTAAAAAAAAAATAAACAATATTTTAGCACTTTTTGGGGTCCACTGTTACGTATTCTTACGTTGCTCCCACCAAATAGGATTTGATTTCATATAAAATGGACTTCCTGATTCCAAAACTGCAATCCAAATTTTTTAAGCATGTTCTGTTTTTGAGATATTCGCGTTTGAAAATTTTAGTGTCTTATTTAATGTCTTATTTTAACTAAATCGAGTACTGTTGTGTTTGAACAACTTAAGAATACGTTACAGAGGAGACCCAAATATTTCAATATTCAAACGCGAATATCTTAAAAACCTTACGTGATAGAAAAATTAATTTCATTGATAACACAGGTTCACAAAATTTAAACTTTTTCAATTTGCCTGACCTTTGACAACTGATTTATATGGATTTTGATGTGCTGATTCCGAATCTGTTATCCAATTGTTTCCATCAGCTCGCGTTTGCGAGCAAATCGCAAAAAAAAGTGTTTCCCTGGGGCAAAAAAAAGTGTTGCCCTGGGGCAAAAAAAAGTGTTGCCCTGTGTAATCAAACGTATATACTTCGAATTAAAAAAGGAGTAATTATAAACATCACAAAACTATAAAAATTCACGGGGAATCGATTCACCAGTTTGTTCTGACTACAAGCCTAGACCTCAATTTTCTAAAAAGCTTAAAAAATCTTTAATAATAGTTTGTAAATGTATATAAGATATAGAATGGTAGTTCAACGTCAAATTGCTTGTATGAAATGTAAAAAATTTATCAATAATCGATTTTCGTCTTTTCGATTTTTTAAGCTCTAAATAAAGAGAAATGAAATGCCATTACAAAATTTTGTCACCATTTTTGCAAAACCTAAATCTATTCGAAGCTGAACGTAGAAAAAATTGCATACTTCGTGTGTCACCCCCATTCCAAGTGTTTCAGTGGAAAATGAAGTTCATATGTTATGGTGATTTGATTTAATTTGATTTGATTTAATTCCTAAGAACATATGAAAGAGGTACTTCAAAATCACTAAGCAAATAACTGCTAAAAGATGTTTTTATTGTTATTTTGTAGCATTTTTGGAAGTGATTTTAAAAGTACTTCCTACGGAATATGAAGTTCGGCACCTATCGCTACTTTGTATGTAGCGAAACTACTAATTCTTTTTGAACCACTTCGTTTATTTTTTGCTGGGAAGGGTTAAAATCATCGGATATGGCTAAAATTAATTTTAAATGAAATATTGTGTCAAGCTCTTTGCAAGGGTCAAGGGTAAGACATTTTGAGATTTTTTTTTTTTAATTTCTAGAACTTAGGAAAAAACCGTAATTTTTCGCAAATTTCAAATAACGATATCTCGAAAACCGTTTGACCGATTTTAAAAATTCTTTGATATTCGTATTCAGCGCATCAAAATTAATAATTTTGATGTGAAATTTTCAAAAATCCAAAACTTTGATCGCCGGGTTAATTTTATCCGATTGACCTCAAATTTGTACCACCTTAGTTTTAGGCCTAAAAGAATAAAAAATTGCCCTGACGTTCAAAATCGGAAGAAAAACTTTTTTGCCATACTACAAAATGCCAGTCTAATACCCCTTATGTGGTATTATACACTAGGCTGGCTCGTTTTTGGGCTTTTCTGTCTGATCAAATTCTAATACCCACCAAAAGTGTTGGTCCGCCAAAGAGTAATTCATATATGAAAAATATCACTCCGATCGGAGTTTATCTTCTGTCCTCACTTTGAGAATCAAAATAGGGATTTTTGCAAGGAAATTTCTTTAAAAAAAAATTAATTAAAAGTTTTTTTTTATTAAAATTAATTAAAAATTATTTTTGTATAATATTTGATTGTTAATACTTAAACATGAAATTTAAAGATTTTACGCTATCACTAACCCGTTCTGACTTGATACCAAAAAATGGCATGATTTTAGGGGATTCTCAAAACACATTTTTTTCGAAATTGTAAAATTTTATTAAAAAAAGTTAAATATATAATTTTTTTCTGAATTCATTAAGAACACCTTAGAGAAGAAAAATATAAAATATGGCGGAAATTCGTCGGGCCACTTTTTAGGAATTGCGGGGGAAGTTTGCGGATTTCAAGGAATGTTGGTTTTATCAAAAATTTGGCTAATAAAATCTTATAAATTATTATTTTTTTTAAACTAACGGATTTATGCTTATGAAACCTATTTTCTAAAAAAAGCTTCCTTATTTAGCTATTAATAAATTTATACATCCGTTAGCTAAAAACTTTAATGATTCTCAAATAGAAATTACCCCACTATGAATATTGCCCAAAGGACTAATAAACTTTAATAAAGAAAAATTTCTTTGCATACTTAATTTGAAAGCCTTTTAAAATAAACAAAGATGAAATAAAACATTTATTAAGGAAAACATTAAAGTTATTTAGTTAAATATATGTATGTGTGTTTATTATTTAACATCATAAAATTTAACATAATTGAAATTTTAATTAGTTAATTTATGTCTAGTCCACAAACATCCCTCATTAAAAGTTGGTCATATAAAATTATAACAAACTTAATAAATTTAAAATATTCATTAGTTTTAAAGCAATTATAACTAATACAGACTCAAAAAACCACAATACAAACAAAAACATACGTTTAAAATTTTCTGTAGATATATTTGAAAATTTTCAAAACATTCACACACAAAAACAATGCTATCTCTTGTAATTTTAAAAACAAAATTTTTTGTCTCGAATTTATTGAAAAGAACCACATTATTAACATTATTACTATTAACAGAGCCATAATTACGACCAGCAGTAACCACTAAACCAAACCAACTTCCCATCCTCACACTTACTACTTATTTCCGACACTTTTATTGTTATGATTCTTTTGCCTTGTAGTCTAGCATATATACGAAATTTTGTATAGAGTACTATGGTTAAAAATAATGTGGAAATTTAAGAAATTTTTTGTTTTATGCTCTAGCGATAAAAAAAGTAAAAATGATTTATTCGGCTATCCCGGTAGTTTAAAAAAGGGTTGCCACCTTATGAAAAATGAAGGCCTTTCGGGGAAATCTAAATAAAAGGCTAACTAACAGGAATTTCGCCAAAAGCAAAAACACGTGTCGGCTAAAACTTAATAGAGATTATTATATATGAATTAGGGGGTCGTATGTATATGGGGCATTCCATGTCAAATTGGACACTTTGAAAATTTTTTTTTTAGATTTACCCAATTTGCTTACAGTTTTTAGTACCCTTCGAAAACTCCTTCGTGGTAAATTTTCAGATTTTTTTGATGACCCGTTCAAAAGATATCGAATTTTTAAAAATTGGTAGTTTGTTCCATTACTTAAATTTCTTTTATAACTTTTTCAATAATGGTCCAAATTTCAAATTTTGTTTTTTCAAAATTTTTGTTTTTTTACGTACTTTTAAAAAAAAATCCCAAAAAATTCTTAAAAGCGCTCTAGTATGCGATTTTTAAGTTTTAAAATTTAAATCTCATTTTTGAAAATGTTTGTACTCTTCGATTTTTTTGAAATTTTTTTGTGTAAAACTTCTATCGATTCTACAAATTTTTTGCCCAGGAGGATCGTTGGATAACGATTATTACTATTTTTTAAAATTTTGTGAAAAAATTTCATTGCTATTTTCCAATCTTAAAATCATTTCTACTGCTCCAATGGTGCGTCATAGAGGGGTCCTTTATAAGACCGACCCCATTAATTTTTTCGTCTTAACATTTCTTTGGAACAAACTAGTACCCTATCTCCAATTTCTAAGGGGGCTTCCACACAAAACGACATTTTTTAAAATGTGCTCCAACCGCTCTAACTACCCTAATAGTGCCCTTTCCGTTTTAATGTGATAAATATTTAATCAAGGCAACTCGCCACAAATTTTACCATTTTTCCAATATTTGACCACCCCTTCTAAGTCCAGTTTTTGAAAATTATAAAAACCAAAAACGCAATTATCTTACTTCCACACAGGGCTATTCAAACAACCTATTCAGAAATTTATGGGACACATGTTTTTCTGTAGCGGGGCATTTGGTGTGGAATGCCTCATATGTATGTTATTGAAATATGCAGATTTTCATAATTTTCTAGATGGAAACCGAAAAAAAAATTTGTCCATTTTCAATATTTTTAGTAAATTTTATTTAATTTGAAGAGAAAAAAATATTATTTGTATTTTTTATTAAATCTATTTTAATTTAATTTTTACCAAAATTCCGCATACTTTTCAAACATATTTTCCTACAATTTTAACACTCATGCAACAACAATGTTATTGTTTCAAGCTAAACATGTTTCTTTGTTTTACTTAATTTAATAGTTTTCTTTTTTGTTCTCTTAATTTTTTTTGTTGTAAAATAACTTTTTTATTCTAGTTTTTTATATTTTCAAAAATAAAAAGAACACACAATTTCACACTATACTAGACATAAAACTTTTTAATAACCATTATAATGCAGAAAAACCATTGAAAAAAGTATTTAAACAATAAGTAGGAGTAGTAGTAGGATACATAGTATAATCATAAGCAAAAGCATAACAATGAAATTGCTATTTTGATATTAGGAGTAAACACTTTTTAAGAGTAAATTGGGAAGGATTAGAAAGAAAACAAAAACCAGAAACAGGTAGTCATCTAAAAGCCACCAAAGTAGATGACTTGCTATTTTTTTTTTATTATGCACAGCTTTTTTTCTCTCAAATCATTTTTATATCTTTGTCCATTATTACAAAAGAATGAGTAATTGTGTGTTTATCTATGTGAAAAGCTGGCAATTACTTGGAAGGAGATTATTAAATGAGCATTAAAATGATACAATGTTGATATAACAAACACTGCACAGAAAATAAAAATTGAGTAAATTATGAATACCATTGAGTAAAATATTACTCAATTTTGCACTAGTAAACGATTTGATAGTATTGACTTAACTTTTAATAAACATTTATTAGATGAATGCCAAAAAATTTTAGTAAATTTTTAATTGGCACAATTAAAACTTTACTCAAAATTTTTGTTTTTTTTTAATTAAGTTTTTAATTGTGTCAAGTAAAAATTAAATAAAAATTTATTAATTTATTTTTTATAAGTTTAGAAAAGTTTAAATTTTTTTACCAAAAAAAACATTTTTTTCAAACTTTTACCAAATATATTTATGTCTTAAAGACATAGAAAATTTTCATAACAATGATTTTAAACTTTTATATACAAAAAACTATGAAGTAAATGCGAATTCTAAGAACAAAGAGATTAAAAAAATAAAAAAAACTATTAAAATTTGTCAAAGTCGCCTTGATTAAATATTTATCACATTAAAACGGAATGCTCCACAATCTCAAAAAACTCGTGTCTGGTTTTTTTATGTGGATGGACAAACATCTAAACTTTAAAATAAAAAAAAAACAGTGGCCAGATTTTTGATAAATTGACTTTTTTTAAAAATGGAAAATTTCAGAACGGATTCTGAAAATTTTCCAAAAAAAAAAAGTTTTATCGATGGCCCATACAAAACTATATAAAAACTATGATAAATATTTAATCAAGGCAACTTGCCACAAATTTGACCATATTTCCAATATTTGACCATGCCTCCCAAGCCCAGTTTTTGAAAGTTAGAAAAACCAAAAACGCAATTTTCTTAGTTCCACATAGGGCTATCCAAACAACCTATTCAGAAATTTACGGGACACATGTTTTTCTGTAGCAGGATATTTGGTGTGTAATGCCTGATATGTGTTATGGTCCTAGGCAGTATAAGTTCTTAAATGGGCAAAATCAGACCGGGGGAAAAGGTTTTCCTTTAAAGAACAAAACTAACCTCTGAAAAACAGCATTTTTTATTTGATTTTATGTATTCTTGTTAAAAAAAAATAAAATTTGTATGCCTGAAGAAGTCTAAAGTCCTGCACTTGGACCCGGGAAAATTGAATATCTATTTATTTCGGCTTACCCTCTTTTGAGGGTGTGGATATAAATAATGATAAATTGTATAATAGGCTGGCTCGTTTTTGGGCTTTTCTCTCTGATCAAATTCTAATACCCGCCAAAAGTGTCAGTCCCCTAAGGGTAACTCACATGCAAAATATCACTCCGATCGGAGTTTATCTTCTGTCTCCACTTTGAGCCTCAAAATTGGGGTTTTTGCAAAAAAGGACTTTAAAAAAAAAAAAAAAAATAAGTTTTTTTATTAAAATAATTAAAAAAATATTTTTGTATAATATTTGATCGTAAATACTTAAATATGAAATTTAAAGATTTTACGGTATCATTAACCCGTTCAAACTTGATACCAAGAAAATGGCATGATTTTGGGGGCGTTCTCAAAACACCTTTTTTCAAAATTTGAAAATTTTATTAAAAAAAAAATTTTAAATATACCATTTTTTCTTTCTGAATTCGTTACACTGAAAAAAAAAACCTTCGTGATATAAATGAAATGGATTCATTATTTTGTTTTCATTTAACCAATGAAGGAATTCATAAGCTTAATTAAATATCATGCATATTGGGAACAAATTTCATAAAATTTGCTTCATTAGATTTCATAATTTCATTAAGAAATGTCATTAAATTTTGTTTATAAAACTTGTTGCTTTTTTACGCCTGTCGAGTCTGTTTAGTGTCTCTTTACAATACAGCAGAAAGCAGCGGACAGCAAAAATTTTCGTACAACAAACAAAAAAATACAAGGGGAAATTTTGCTGTCTGCTGCTTGCTGCTTTATTGTGAAGAGACACTAAGTCTGTTTTTGGCGCGAAAAATGTAAATAAAAAACAGCTGATCGAGTTTTGTTTGCAATTTTTTTTACGAAAATTAAAAAAAAATGGTATTTATTAGTTATATAAAATTCTAGTTGTTTTATATTATTACGTGGTTTTACGTTATTATTAAAATTCAAGGATATGTGAGAAAGCTGTGTATAAAAAAAATGTGAAATTGTGTTGTTCATTGTGTGGGTTATTTTGTAAAGTTTTTTTCCACCACTTTAAGTCAGATGAAACTAATCCTGAGTCCAGTGGTACCACTTTTGTCGGGGGAAACGCAACAAAATTTCACATTTACTAAAATTCGCGCTGTTTTATATTACTTCGTGGTTATACTAGTGTATTACAATTTGATTAAAATTTTGTGTAAGAAAACTAAGTGAAAACTATAAATAAAATGTAGTGTTTTTTCAACGTAAATTAAATAATTTCAGTGACGGTTACACGTTACTCAATAAAAATTGTTATAAAGGATTTTCATAAATTTCAATTTTGTGTTGTAATTTTTCTTACCACATTCGCATTCATTTAAACTAGTTTAATTTTTTGTTTTCCCCATACAATTTAAATGTCAAACTTAAACGGCGTTTAATTTTGACAGATGAATTGTGTGAGGAAAACGAATAATTAAACTATTTTAAATGAATGCGAATATGGTATTCCTACTACTATTCCACATTTAATGAATGCATACTTTCATACATTTAATGAAAATTTCATTAAACGTTTTAAACAAGTGCTACGAATATTTTCATTATTTCTATGTAAGTTTTCATTGAATGACAGTTTAATGACACCAGTTTCATTGATCAAATGAAAACTGTCTTCGGTTGAAAACGTGAGTCATTTTTCATTTAGCTTATGTCAATTTTCATTATTTTCACGAAGCTTTTTTTTTCAGTGTAAGAACACCTTGGAGAAGAAAAATGTGAAATATGGCGGATATCCGTCGAGCCACTTTTCGGGAATCGCTGGGGGAAGTTAGCGGATTTCAAGGAAATGTTGGTTTTATCAATAATTTGGATTAATAAAATCTTATAAATTTCATTTTTGTGCAAATTAACGGTTTTTTGGTGTCGTGGTATTCTATTGGATAACTTTAAGTATGTCATGAAATCTTACAGATCTAGGACGTCTTAAACCCACATTGGCTGGGGGTCAAAAATGACCCCCGCGGAAAATTTGAAGTTTAGAGCTTAAATTTTGTGCTATAAACAAGTATAAAACGGCTTTTACGTTTTTTACCCAAACTATTATTTCGTATTAATATATTATCTTTAAAAAAATCGTTAACCCATCTTGGTAGTGGGTCAAAAATGACCCATTCAATAAAAAGTATATATTTTTTCATATAAAATTATTTTGTGGCAATCTATTAGATAACTTTAAATCAGCCCTTAAATCTTACATATTTAAGATATCTTTAACCCACATTGGCCAGGGGTCAAAAATGACCCCAACAAAAACTTTTAGGCATAGTGCTTAAATTTTTTGATATCAACAAAATATATATTTTTTAATGAATGGGTCATTTTTGACCCCCTACCAAAAAGGGTTAACGATTTTTTTAAAGATAATATAATAATACGAAATAATAGTTGGGATAAAAAACACAAAAGCCGTTTTATACTTGTTTATAGCACAAAATTTAAGCTCTAAGCTTCAAATTTTATTCGGCGGTCATTTTTTACCCCCAGCCAATGTGGGTTAAAGACGTCCCTGATCGGTAAGATTTCATGACAGACTTAAAGTTATGCGACGACACCAAAAAACCGTTAATTTGCACAAAAATGAAATTTATAAGATTTTATTAATCGAAATTATTGATAAAACCAGCATTTTCTTGAAATCCGCTAACTTCCCCCCCGCGATTCTCGAAAAGTGGCTCCACAAATATCCGCCATATTTCACATTTTTCTTCTCCAAGGTGTTCTTAATGAATTCAGAAAGAAAAAATGGTATATTTAAATTTTTTTTTTAATAAAATTTTCAAATTTTGAAAAAAGGTGTTTTGAGAACGCCCCCAAAATCATGCCATTTTTTTTTGGTATCAGGTTTGAACGGGTTAATGATACCGTAAAATCTTTAAATTTCATATTTAAGTATTTACGATCAAATATTATACAAAAATATTTTTTAATTATTTTAATAAAAAAACTTAATTTTTTTTTTTTTTTTTTTTTTTTAAGTCCTTTTTTGCAAAAACCCCAATTTTGAGGCTCAAAGTGGAGACAGAAGATAAACTCCGATCGGAGTGATATTTTGCATGTGAGTTACCCTTAGGGGACTGACACTTTTGGCGGGTATTAGAATTTGATCAGAGAGAAAAGCCCAAAAACGAGCCATCCTATTGTATAACCTTAGTGCCAAAATCATAATAAATAAACTTGTAACCACTTATCCGGACGGGAAGGTATCCCCCAAACATGTTGGAGGGTACACAAGATTCGGCACAACCGAATTGAACACTCTCCCTTATTTAGTTTCATTGAAAGCATAAAAAACTTTTTTCATTCGTGCACTAATAGAAAAACGCTTCATATCACTAATGAATGGAATTCATTAACGTTGTTTCATTACAACAATAAAATATTTCATATCCTGAATGAAATTTCATACATATTGTGCAAGATTTTCATTAATTTTGATCCATTAGATTTCGTAGTTTCATTAAAAAATTTCATTAATTTTTGTTTATAAAATTTGCTGTTTTTTGTCGTGTCGCGTCTGTTTAGTCTGTTATTTTACGCGCGCAAAAAACAGCTGATTAGAGCGGCACGAAATAATTTGTGATTTTTTTTTTTAATTTTTATACGAAATTTAAAATGAAATCTTATTGATTAATTATAAGTATATATTAAACTCGCGTTGTTTTATATTATTTCGTGGTTTTACTTATTAAAAGTAAATGTTATAGAAAAATTTTGTGTAAGAAAACTGACTGAAATCTATGGATAAAATAAAAAATATGTGAAAGTGTATTTTTAAACTTGGTTATTTTGTGATTTTTTCAGACTTTTTTATAAAATTTTAAATAAAAACTATTTTTTATTATTTTTAATTCTATAAAAAGATCTTTACAATTTCATACATATGTATTTCATTTCAAAAATAAAAAAGTAGGATTTATTCAATGAAAATATTTCATAAGAATTAAATACTTTTGTCATTGAAGTAATAAAAAATTTTCATAAAATACAATTTATATTTTGTATGAACAATTTTCATTAATGAAACTTATTCTTGCAATTACATATTATTAAACTTATTTCATTAATTCATTGAAACCCTACATAGGTTCCTTTCTAACGTCATTTTTCATTATTTCTATCAGTGTGTCGAACAGATAGAATGCAATGATTTTTTCATTAAAAATTTTTAGAATGTCTCAAAACCAATTTTAAATGCGTTCGTTAACACGTCTGCTCTTCCACTAAAATCAACTTCAAAGCTAAACATTACACTTTTTGTATACCCTCCAACCACTGATCAGTAATCGATTCTAGCGATGTCTGTCCGTCTGTCTGTCTGTGGAAGACACGATACAGTCAAAAATAAAATAACTAGACTTCTGAAGTTTGGCACGAATATGCCCTATGGTAATTACCCAGTAAAATTCGGAGATGGGCAAAATAGGACAAAGGGGCAAAAATTTCCCCTCTGAAAAGTGACACCCCCTCCCCTCCTCCACAGTTGACCACCCGCTGCCAAATAATTCCACAGGCAAAAAAATTATATTTTTTTTTAGTTTTTTGTAGGGTATAAGAGATTCAGGTATAAAATTTAACACTCTCACTTGTTAACCTTCAAAAAAAATTTACTTCAACAAAAAAAATTAAGCCACTTAAAAACAATCAAGGTTTTTTTATCTTCTTAAAATATTAACAATTTTAATAATGAAAATCTTTTAAAAGGTATAAAAGAAACGCTATAAAAATCTTTATAAACTCTTGCCACAAAATAATGCACAAGAAAATTAATATCACTCATACGTCATGTTTAACCTACATATTAAATACATTTTTTTATGTTCCTTAAAATCTTATAAAAACAGAATCATTTATTCTTATTTTCTTCTCATTTTTGTTTTACAGAAATTATTTATTACGCAAACGTTTATCTAAAGGACCTAATAAAATTGTATTATCTGCAAATGATTTTGTATTCCCGGTAGATTCACGCAGAGTAAGTATAAAAAAAAAGTCTATTAATGAAATATGTACTTAAAATGTGTTAAAATATTTTTTGCATTTTTGTTAAATCTTAAATTTCTTTAGGTGGATGAAGGCATTGAGGCTATGTTATGTTGTTGGTTACAGCAGCTACAAGAATTTGGTGGTCCAGAGGTGGATAAGCCGGATTTATTAAAAGGTTCTATAGGTTCTTTAAAAAATTTAGGATTTTTTATACCAGGAGCAGCGGGTACAAATAATGCCGCTACGATTAATGGTAAATCAATATCAGGATCAGCAAGTTTGGCTAGACATAATCCGGCTTTACTGGATATGAGAGCTCGATATAATGGTGATTTGGTGCAATTAAAAGAAGTTCCTTTAAACGGGTCAAGTGAATTAAAATCAAAAGCTATGGATTTATTAGTAATGGCTCATGGCTTACGACATGAAAATATTAATCCACTAATTGGATGGTTAGCAGATCCAAATCGTACTGCTATGGTTTTTGATTATTGCTCCCGCGGTTCCCTACAGGATGTTTTAATAATGGATGAAATTAAATTAGATTGGTCATTTCGTTTAAGTCTCTTAACCGATTTAGTGCGTGGCATGCGTTATCTACATACTTCTCCTTTGCGCGTTCACGGCACATTAACATCACGTAATTGTGTAGTTGATGCTCGTTGGGTTCTCAAAATAACCGATTATGGCTTACCGCAATTTAGCGAAGCTCAAGGTTTAACACTTACACCACGTACCTCCAAAGAATTGCTATGGTCTGCCCCTGAACTTATACGTTCGGTTAAAACACAAAATCAGCATCACCATCATCATAATCAACATCATCATAATCAGCATATACGGGTGTTGGGCACCCAAGCAGGTGATGTCTATTCATTTGGTATTATAATGCAAGAAGTGGTGGTGCGCGGAGAGCCATACTGTATGCTGTCATTGACGGCTGATGAAATAATAGCAAAAATAAAAAAGCCGCCACCATTAATAAGACCTTCTGTATCAAAGGGTGCTGCACCACCGGAGGCGATTAACATAATGCGACAGTGTTGGGCAGAACAACCAGAAATGAGGCCAGATTTTAATTCGTAAGTGTGTGTGAAATATATAAACACATGCAAACAACAGGGTTTGGAAAAGGTTAAATGTGATAAAATCTCAATGATTAAGAGTTACAGAAAGAAAAATCGCAAAATTATATACTTTCTATCCAATAAACCAAACGATACCGTTATGATATCAAGGCAATATCACCTAATTAACATTTTAAACGAAAACGATAGTGTTTTCGTTCTTATATCGTTTTTTCTTAAAAATATGATATCATAACGACAATAAAAGAATTTACCGAAAAACTATCATGATTCCAGGCGATAACGATTTCGTTTCGATGTGAATATGTGATATCGTTTTTGCTATCGAAATTTCTAGAAATGGCGATAACACACTCAAAAAATTATGTTAGTAAAATCAACTGAAAATGTCAGTTAAAATAACTACTTTGTAAGTTGTTTTTGGGTCAACTACTTTTTCAGTTAAATCAACTAACAATGTTAGTTATTTTAACTGACAAAAAACAACTGACTTATGTAGTAAAAATTACTAACATTTGTAGTAAAAACAACCATAATGTAGTAAAAATAAAATAAACAATATATATATTTTTTTTTTTTTCAAAAAATTTTTGAGAAAAAAAAAAATTGAAGACCTAATTTTTTCCAAGTTTTTTTTTTTTTTGGAAAAAACTTGAAAATTTTTCAGAGATAAAAAAAATAAAATTAACTACTTTAAATAACTGTTACTACATTACAGTACTTTTTTGTTAGTTATTCAAAAAAACGAGTTAAAATTGCTAACAGAAATAGTTGTTTGATATTTTTCATACAAAAATAACTGACTTTGTAGTTAAAAACAACTAACTACTGTAAAATATACAAACAACTAACATGTAGTAACTTACATAATTTTCTGAGTGCAAAATCGCCTTAAATTCAAAAATCATAATTTTAATTTGAGGTCATACCGTAATCGGTATCATGCCGGTGATACTATTTTCGCTATTACATATCGTTATTTGGTTTATTGGGTTTATTGGGTAAAGAAAAATGTTTAAACATTTTCTATAAAAACAAAATCGCAGAATTAAAAAAAAACAAGTGAGAGTCTTAAATTCGGCCGTGCCGAATCTTTGATACCCTCCAACATGTTAAAATATATTTGAAAAAATCAGAGGCGTTTTTTTTGGGGGGGGCTATGTGGGGATGGTTGGGGATACCTTCCCCATCGCGATAAATGTTAACTAATTTATTTGTTATGCTTTTTTA
Organism: Pegoplata infirma; assembly: GCA_963921195.1. Lineage (NCBI taxonomy): Eukaryota > Metazoa > Arthropoda > Insecta > Diptera > Anthomyiidae > Pegoplata > Pegoplata infirma. The sequence goes on from OY992536.1 coordinate 39,863,640, forward strand.
ACTTTAGTAATACCATTTACTCATAATTTTATGATTTTTCAAATCCACGCCCACAAAATGGGGCGGGCCAAAAAAAAACTTAATTTTGTAGCCCCCGGGGTCTAAGTGCAGGACTTTGAACACCTTCTGACATAAAATGATTTCATTTGTTTAACAAAAATGAAAAAAAAGCTGTAAAAAATTGCGTTTTTTGGGACTTTTTTTAAGTTCTTTAAGGGGGAACTTTTTTCCCCCTGATCCGATTTTACCCATTTCCGAACTTAACCGGCCTATGACCAAGAGACACATTCGTGCCAATTTTCAGGAGTCTAGCTCTCTTATTTTGGACTGAATCGTGTTTTATACAGACGGACGGACGGACGGACGGACGGACATTCATAGAATGACTTAAAATCGATCATAGATCAATAATATATATACTTTATGGGGTCCCCGACCGATATTTTTATGCGTTACAAACGGAATGACAAAGTGAGTATACCCCCATACAGTGGTTGGAGGGTATAAAAATTCACAGAAGCTGAAAAATTTCAACATCTCAAAAAAAACGGGTTTGTACTTTGGTACTTTTTATGTTTCTGAAATAAGGGTCTTAGAAACTTCAATGTTTGGAATGTAGGGTTCTCTAGCGAAAAAAATGTCTTCAAAAAAGTACTTTTTGGAAATTCCGGTTCTAAAGCAGCAAATAGGGTAAAAAGTGCACCTTTGTTTCAGGGTGTAAAAAAAAGTACCAAAGTACACTTTTTTACTACTTTTACTTCCTTAGAACCGGAATTTCCAAAAAGTACTTTTTTCGGAAAATATAGATACTCATGCGAAAAAACATTCCGAAAAGTACTTTTTGGAAATTAAGATTCTAAGGGTGCAAAAGAGTAAAAAATTTACTTTAGAATAGAATTTTGCAAAAAGTACTTTTCAGAATGGTTTTTTCGGCAAACGCTCATTTATCTCAAATTTCAAGTTTTTAGAACCATTATTTCAGAAGATAGAAAATATACCTTAGCATAAAAAAACATTCCGAAAAAAGTACTTTTTGAAAATTCCGATTCTAATGTTTATGTTTCTGAAATAAGATTCCAGAAACTTGAACGTTTGGAATGTAGGATCTTCTAGCGGAAAAAAATTTTATCAAAAAAGTACTTTTTGGAAATTCCGGTTCAAAAGGAGCAAATATGGTAAAAGTGAACCTTTGCTTAAGGGTATAAAAAAGTACCAAAGTAAAAAGTGTACTTTGGTACTTTTTTATACCCCTTTTGCTTCCATAGAACCAGAATTTCCAAAAAATATTTTTTTCGGAAAGTTTAGATACTTTAGCGAAAAAACATTCCGAGAAGTATACAGAGTACAAGAAGATAGAAAAGGTACCAAAGTAAATTTTTTTTCCATTGTGACCCATTAGAATAGAATTTTCCAAAAAGTACTCTTCAGAATGGTTTCTTCGCAAACGCTCATTTATCTCAAATTTCAAGTTTTTAGAACAATTATTTCAGAAGATAGAAAAGGTGCAAAAGTATGATCCTTAGCATAAAAAAACATTCCGAAAAAAGTACTTTTTGAAAATTCCGATTCTAATGTTTATGTTTTTGAAATAAGGGTTCCAGAAACTTAAACGTTTGGAATGTTGGATCCTCTAGCGGAAAAAATTTTATCAAAAAAGTACTTTTTGGAAATTCCTGTTTAAAAGGAGCAAATAGGGTAAAAGTGCACCTTTGTTTCAGGGTATAAAAACAGTACCAAAGTACACTTTTTTACCGCTTTTGCTTCCTTAGAACCGGAATTTCCAAAAAAAAAATCGGAAAGTTTAGATACTTTAGCGAAAAAACATTCCGAGAAGTAGAAAGAGTAAAAAATGTACTTTGGTACTTTTTCTATCTCCTGAAGTAAGGGTTTTAGAAACTTGAAATGCAGGATCTTTGAGCGGAAAATGATTCAACATTTTAAGTTGTTTGTTTAGGACCATTGATACCTTTTCTATATCTTAAAATAATGATGCTTAAATAAATTTAAAATGTTGCATCCTTTTCTGCTGAAAGTTCTTACATTTCAAATTTCAAGTTTCTAAAACCATTGCTTCAGTAGATAGAAAAAGTACCAAAGTACATTTTTTTACCCATTCGAACTCTTAGTATTGGAATTTCCAAAAAGTACTTTTTGGAATTTTTTTTCGCTAAAGTATCATATATTTCAAATTTCAAGATCCTAGAAAAGAAACTCTAGCGAAAAAAAGTACTTTTTAGAAATTCCAGTTCTAAGAGAGTAAAAAGGTTAAAAAAAAGTACTTTGGTACTTTTTTTACCAGTTCTAAGAGAGTAAAAAGTTTAAAAAAAAGTACTTTGGTACTTTTTTTATAACCTAACCCAAAAGTACTAAAAAATTATATATGTTGACTCTTTTACTTTAGAAGATAGAAAAGGCACCAAAGTACATTTTTTTACCCTTTTGTACCATTAGAATTGGAATTTTTAAAAAAGTACTTTTCGGAATGGTTTTTTTTGGCAAACAATCATTTATATCAAATTTCAAGTTTTTAGAACCATTATTTCAGAAGATAGAAGAGGTACCAAAGTATGATCCTAAACATAAAAAACATGCAGAAAAAAGTACTTTCTGATAATTCCGAATTTAACCAAATTTGGTTAAATAGTGTACTGTTTAATGTGATACTTTTTCTATATCCTAAAATTTTAGGTGTTGGTTTCTTTTCTGCAGATTTTGAGTTTCTGGGACCACAACTTTAGAAAAATTACCAAATTATTTTTTTTACCATTTTGCCCATTAGAATCGAAATTTCCAAAAAGTACATTTTGGAATGTTTTTTTTTTCGCTAAAGTATTATACATTTCAAATTTCAAGATCCTAGAACCAAATTTTCTGCAGATAGAAAAGAATCTCTAGCGGAAAAAAAACTTTTCAAAAAAAGTACTTTTTGGAAATTCCAGTTCTAAGGAAGCAAAAAGGGTAAAAAAGTGTACTTTGGTACTTTTTTTATAACCTGAAACAAAGGTCCTACAAATTTTTAAATGTTGAGTCTTTTGTTGGACCGTTACTTTAGAAAATAGAAAAGGTACCAAAGTACATTTCTTTACCCTTTTGTTCCATTAGAATTGGAATTTTCAAAAAGTACTTTTCGGAATGGTTTTTTTGGCAAACGATCATTTATATCAAATTTCAAGTTTTTAGAACCATTATTTCAGAAGATAAAAAACTACCAAAGTATGATCCTTAGCATAAAAAAACATGCAGAAAAAAGTACTTTGTAAAAATCCCGGTTCATACACGCAGAGAAAAAATATGGTTGCGACATGATCGCAGCAACTATACTATGATCTCTAAATCCAGTTATGATTGCAGCAATCAAGTTATTGTTTTTAAAACTGTATTTAATCATTTATATGGTTGTTTTAGACATTTAATGGTCGCTTCAATCATGATAAAATAATTGCAATTTCCAAAAGTACAATATGGTTGTTGTAACAATGTTATAGTTAATTATATTCTCGACACACCAAAAATTTGAACATAACATGATTATAACAATCATTAGATAATAAAAACTTAATGAAAATTGATTTTTGCAAACATTGTCAGGTTTATTCATCAGTTGAGTGTTTTGCCAGTGAAAGACGCCACTTACATTTAGTACTTTAAAAAATTTGAGGCAATTTGAGTTAAAAAATTGGATCAACGCAGAAGGAAATGAAATACGAAAAGCTACTTTATATAATTTATTTATTGTGCAGTTTAAAAATAACTTTCCATTTTAAATAAAAACTTCAAATCGAAAATATTAAAGTGTTTTTTGTGCATTTTTTGTTTACTGAATGTGTTATAATTGCTGAAAATAATTTTAATTTTGTAACAAATACGTTATGATTGCAGCAAATATGTTATGATTTTGTCAATAACTTAATGATTTATACAATCATTCAATGTTAGCTGGCAAAAATGTTATAGTTGATAAAATTTTTTAGAAAAATGCCATAAGTTTATTGCACATCATTGATGTAAAACGCAGGTTGCCACTAAATTGAATAAAAATTAATAAAAATGGTTTCATATTTATAAAAACAACATTTAAAAACAAAAAATAAATTATTGGTGTGAACTTTATCAAAAAAAAGTAATGAAGAATTTTTATAAACGTGTGGTATTAAAGCATAATAAATTTTCTCAATTAAAAAAAAAAATTATATGTGTAATAAACTGGAATCATATTATGATAATTATATAAAATTTAAGCCATTATTGCCGCAATCATATAATGATTAACATTCCTTGTTGCCTTCAATCATATTAACATTATTGCTACAACCATATTTCCAATCATAATATGACGCTCTTAAATCATGATCACCGCAACCATGTTTTTTTTTCTGCGTGTAGGGTCCAAATAAAGTAAAATAGTGTGCTGTGTAATGTGATACTTGCTCCATATCTTAAAATGTAAAGTGTTGGTTTCTTTTCTGCTGATTTCTAGTTTCGAGGACCGTAACTTTAGGAAAGTACCAAATTGTTTTTTTTTTTACCATTTTGCCCATTAGAATCGAAATTTTCCAAAAAGTACATTTTGGAATATTTTTTGCGCTAAAGTATCATACATTTCAAATTTTAAGATCCTTGATTTTTCGAACGTAAGATCCTCTAGTGAAAAAAAAAAACATTCCAAAAAAAAGTCCTTTTTTGGAAATTCCATTTTAAGTGTAAAAAGTGTACTGTGGTACTTTTTACAAGTAAATAGTTGTATTTTGGTGTGCACTTTGGTACTTTTTTCTATCTCCTTAAAAATGAATGATTCTATCTCCTAAAAAATGATGAAAATGATAAAACCTTGGAATGTATGATCCCTTAGCGAAAGAAACGTTACGACAAACTAGTTTTTGTGAATTCCGATTCTAAGTGGCCACAAAAGGGTAAAAAATTTTACTTTGGTACTTTTTTCATCTCCCGAAATAATAGTCTTAAGAACTTGAAAATTTGAAATGTGGTATCTTCTCGTGGAAACAACATTCCAAAACAAGTACTTGTTGAAAACATCGAGGACTAATTTGGTACTTTTTCAAAAAGTACTTTGGTACTTTTTTTATGACCAGAAAAAATGGTCGTATAAACTTGAAATTTTAAATAAAGGACATTTCAGTAGAAAAAATATTTAAAATAAAATCCATAGGGACATTTCGATTTTAATGGGGTAAAAAATTTACTATGGTACTTTTTCTATCTCGTGAAATAAGTGTCCTAAAACTTGAAATATCTTTAGCTGAAAAAGCATAAGCACAAATTTAAAGCTTTTAAGTTTTGACTTTTACCAAACTCTTCCAAACCCTGTCGTTTTTTATTAAATATATAAAAATCCTGTTTTAAATATAAACCTTTTTAATTCCATATCGATTTTCATATTTATTGCTCTTGTTTCTCCTTTTTTTTTCTACGTTTATTTGTGTCGCTTCATTATGACATGTCTTGGCGAAAACAATAAATGATTGACGATGTCAATGTCGTCGCTATAAATATACAACAATGATGATGATAATGATGGCTTTGCAATGGTAATGATGTTCCTGTGGATGATGTTGACTGTATAACTTTCCTTCCTTTTGAAATGGATGGCGATGATGACAACATTTTAATAAAAAAAACAATTCATATAAATAAAATAAAAAAATGGGGGGAAAATTAAAAAAATATAAAACAACAACAGAGTTTATGAACGTTTTAAGTTGTTAAATCATGGACGTAAAGTTAATTTTGTCGATACAATGTTTCAAATGTTGGAAAAATACTCAAATAATCTGGAAGAGCTGATACGGGAAAGAACCGAACAATTGGATATTGAAAGAAAAAAGACTGAGCAACTATTAAATAGAATGTTGCCGAGGTGAGTGAGATAAAATAAATTATTTAGATTAAGCTTATCCTAACCTAAGCTTAACCTTAAGGGGGTTAAATTTATAAAAGCTTTTATATCATTATATCATACTATTTTGTATCATTAATTTTAAAAATTATTCGAATTGTAAGGAAAAAGTTTTTTCATTAATACTTTGCGGACAAAAACTTTAGAAGTTAAAGCTTTTTTATGATTTTGATTTTTAGACAAATAAATTGATTTTTAAGTATATAAATCTTTGTAAAGTGTATACTATAAACAAAAGCTTTGCCATGCATAAGCTTTTTATATAAGCTTTTTAACAAATTTAATTAATTAAAATAAAATGCATTAATGAACTTGAAATTTATGACATTTAGTGTCTAAAGTTTTTAATGATAAAAGCTTTCACATGGGCGTTTTATTTTCATATTAACTTTTTGCCCAACAAAGTTGAGCTTTTTTTAAATTAAGTTTTTAAAATTATTTATTGTCTTAAAAATTCTTATGAAACTTTGACAGTTTCTTGACAAAAGCTTTGCCATATTTGAGTCATTTTATAATTTTGATTATTTTTCTATCTCCTGAACTAATGGTCATATCAACTTGAAATTTTAAATGTAGGTTCCTTTAGCAGAAAAACATTCTAAAAAAAATCCTCTTGAATTTTTGATTATGATTTTCTGTCAAATAAATTGAGTTCCATATAAATTTTTGTATTATGTGTTTACTATTAACAAAAGCTTTGCCATACATAAGCTTTTTATATAAGTTTTTTGTTATCAATTTGTGTTTACACTTTTATTGTTATACAGTTTAAATACATGAGACCCATTTAACCCCTCGCAGTATATTCGCTTTAGATGGTTACACATTGTATGATACAAAAGACCCCAGAGGCAGGTCATGTGGAGGCTCAGGCATCTTAATTAAAACTCGACTAAAACATTATCTTATGTGTGATCTTTGTGAAGATTATCTTCAAGCCACTACTTTATGCGTAAACGAGTTTGACATGAACCTTGTGATTTCGTCAATTTATGCTCCCCCCAGATTTAAAATTACTGATAATCAGTATAGAACTTTTTTCGAATCTCTAGGTTCACGCTTTCTGGCTGCTGGCGACTACAATGCTAAGCATACATTCTGGGGGTCACGCCTCATTACCCCGAGAGGTCGTGTGTTGTTTGATACAATTTCTAAAATGGGTCTGGATGTGGTCTCAAGTGGAGAACCGACATACTGGCCTTCAGATCGTAATAAGATTCCAGATCTTATTGACTTTGGAGTAACTAGGAATATAAAAAGAAATTTTGTAAGTGTAGAATCTTCATTGGAACTTTCTTCAGACCACACACCCACTATTATTACTCTATTTAACCCCCGAGAAATTGTATCCCCCACTGGTGACTTGGCACTGTCAGGCAAAGGAACAAATTGGCTAAAATATAAAAAGTTTCTCAGTACTCATTGCTCGGAAAACATATCGCTAAGAACACCAGAGGAAATTGACCTATCGCTCAAGAATTTCGAATCTAATCTCAAACTAGCTGCTCAACTTGCTACTAAAACCCCCCGACAATCCAGACAGAATGTATATTCTTCTGTTGATGTCGAACGACTCTTAATTGAAAAACGGAGAGCTCGTAGAGAGTGGCAACTGCACAGATCTCCACGCTTAAAAGCACAACTTAAGGAATGCACGAACAACTTACGAAGATTGTTAGAATCTCAGAGAACGGCCGCACTAAATAGATTTCTTGAAAATCTGGAGCCTACATCAAGAACCGACTACTCGTTATGGCGTGCTACAAAAAATTTAAAAAGACCTGTCTTATGTAAGCCTCCTTTGCGCAAAGCAAATGGAGATTGGGCCAGAAATGATACTGAAAAAGGAAATCTGTTTGTTGAGCACTTGAAAAATGTATTCACACCAAATGAATCAAGTGTTATAGTAGAGTTGCCACTAATTTTACCCCAGCGCATAGCAGTACCCGTTAGGTTTGAGATGCGAGAGGTCCAAAAGGCAGTTTGTGAATTAAACCCCAAAAAGGCATTTGGTATTGATAAGATCAGTAATAAAATGCTTTTGGAGTTACCCCGAATAGCATTAAGAATAATTCTTTTTATTTTTAATGCTATATTACGCCTTCAACATTATCCCCCAGAATGGAAAATTTCTCTCGTTAAAATGATACCCAAGCCAGGCAAAGATCACACAAAAGTGGAATCGTACAGGCCTATCAGTCTGTTATCCAATTTATCAAAACTTTTTGAAAAACTGTTAGTGAACAGATTAACAACTCATGTCGCTCAGAACAACTCTATCCCCGATCACCAGTTTGGATTCAGAAAGAAACATGGCACAATTGAGCAAGTTCATAGACTGGTAGGTGAAATTAGAAGAGCCTACGAAGAAAAGAAATATTGTTCCGCACTTTTTATTGATGTCTCACAGGCGTTCGATAAGGTTTGGCATGAGGGTTTACTCTATAAGATAAAAAATATGTTACTACCAAATACACATAAGTTACTCGAAAATTACATAACAGATCGTAAGTATACAGTGAAGGAAAACGATTTTGTCAGTACCCCGCAAATCATACAAGCTGGAATTCCACAAGGTAGTATTTTGGGACCGCTTTTGTATATTTTGTACACCTCTGATATGCCAACTAATCGAAATACGCATACCTCCACATTTGCAGATGATACAGCTATTTTAAGCTCCCATAACAATCCACTTGAAGCAACTCGTATTTTGCAGAGTCACATTCTTGAATTATAATACTGGTTAAATAAGTGGAAGATTAAAGTGAATGAGCAGAAATGCATCCACATAACGTTCACATTAAGACGAGAAACTTGTCCCCAAATTCGGATTAATAATCACATTGTACCTCAACATACAACAGTAAAGTACCTCGGAATTCATCTCGATCGTCGTCTTACGTGGAAAAACCATATAGATGCAAAATTAACCCAAATAAAATTGAAAACTATTGCACTTAATTGGCTAATTGGGAGAAACTCGAAACTTAGGTTAGACTGTAAACTATTGATCTACAGCTCGATTATAAAACCTATATGGTGCTATGGTATTCAGTTATGGGGCACTGCCTCTGCGTCTAATGTGGAAAAAATACAAAGAAAACAGAACAACATTTTGCGAATGATTACTGATGCCCCCTGGTATGTTAGAAACTTGAACATACACAGAGATCTAAATGTTTCCCTTGTTAAAGATGAAATTGTGAAACATACCCAGAACTACTTACGAAAACTGGAATCACATCCAAACAATTTAGCACGCAATCTTCTAAATAATCGTGGTCACCAACGCCTTAGAAGGAGGGCCACTGCTGACTTGGCACACTAAAGTGAAGGATGATGCTTTTGAAAACATTGGATAATTTATGAGCAGATGAAATTTTGTCTGGCATTGGCTGGACTTAATATTAAGTTATATTAGTTTTAAGATTTGAATACTTATTGTTAGTTCACATAATTTTAGTGAAGATTCAATAAAACAAATGAATGAGAAAAAAAAAAAAAAAAAAAAGTTTAAATACATTACTATAACTTGAAATTTATGACATTTTGTTTCTGAAGTTTTTAATCACAAAAGCTTTGGCTATAAAGGCTTGTTTTTCATGTTGAATTTCTGCTCAAAAATATTGAGCTTTTTTATAATTATGTTTTTATAAGATATTTATAATCATCCGGAATTTTTATAAAATTTTTGATAGACTGAAACTTTATGCTTGACAAAAGCTTTTCCATATTTATATCATTTTTCTATCTCCTGAACTAATGGTCCTATCAATTTGAAATGTAGGATCCTTTAGCAGAAAAAACATTTTTAAAAAGTTTTTCTTGAAATTTCCAAATTGGATGGCGTAAAAAATTGTACTTTTTCTATTTTCTGAAATAACACAGAGTTTTGCCATATGAAACACAGAGTTTTGCCATATAAAAAAAGATATGAAAAAGCTTTACAATACAAAAATGAAACTTTGACAACTTCAGTTGAAGAACATTTACATGACAAAAGCTTTGTTATATGCTTATTTTTTATTATTTTAATTTTTTGACATTTAAAAATTTATTTTTCAAAAGCATTGCTTATATAGAAATATATTTTTTCAAAAACTTTAAGCAATTTATCCTCTAATATATCAGGGTAAGCTTTACAAAAGCTTTTTTTATCATGTTTGTTTACGTTCTTTTTATGTTATAAGGGAGTTGTATTACAAGATTGCAAATATGAAAACTAAGAAAGCTTTCATGACAGAGTTTTGTCATATATTCTTATAAGGAAAAGCTTAACTATAAATAATAATATCTATTAAAGCTTTTTAATCATTTATGTTTGATAAGTTGTTTTTCATTTTTTAATTTGGAAATCATAAAACAATATGAAGTTAATGTTTGACATTTTTTTTAATTTTCATGTCAAAAGCTTTGTCACATATAAGTTTCTTTTCACTATTTCTATATGAGGTCTAGATTATTTTTTTAAAATTACATTTTTAATTTTTTTTAAGCAATTTTGAATTGAAAAGCTTTGCCAAATGGGGTTGAGTATAACAAAAGCTATTTTATCATTATATTTATTATATTATTTCTTATGCTATAACATCAACGACAACTTGACAAATCTAAAAACTATTTTCAGAAAGCCTTTTTTTATTTTATAATTTTTTGTTATGAAAACTTATTATGTATAACAATTTATACCAATTCTAAAATAATTAATTTTTTTTTTTTAATTTTCATATCAAATCTCCTTTTTAGTTCGGTAGCTGAAAAGCTTAAAATGGGTTTAGCCGTTGAACCCGAAGAATTCTCCGATGTTACTATATATTTCAGTGATATTGTTGGTTTTACAACAATAGCTGCACATTGTACACCGGTACAGGTTGTAGATCTCTTAAATGATCTCTATACTATATTTGATGCCACCATCAATGCTTATAATGTTTATAAGGTATACTTCCCATTTTCTATATCTCATTAAAAAAAGCTGTTATCTATACAAATTTCCTTACCATTTAAGGTTGAAACAATTGGTGATGCTTATATGGTTGTAAGTGGTATACCTGTTCGTACGCCCGATCATGCCGAACAAATTGCTACAATGGCTTTAGATTTACTACATCAAAGTGGTCGTTTTAATGTTAAACATTTACCGGGCGTACCGCTGCAACTGAGAATTGGTTTACATACTGGACCCTGCTGTGCGGGAGTAGTAGGTTTAACCATGCCTAGGTATTGTTTATTTGGTGATACAGTTAATACGGCTTCACGGATGGAATCAACAGGTAGGTTTTTAAGCGATAAATTTTTTTTAAAGAGAGAATTTATATGAAAAATTTTCAGGTTCCTCTTGGCGCATTCATATGTCTCAGGAAACCCGTAATCGTTTGGAAGCCCGTGGCGGTTATATGATTGAACCTAGAGGTCTTATTGATATCAAGGGCAAAGGCATGATGAACACATTTTGGTTGTTAGGTAAAAAGGGTTTCGAAAAACCTTTACCAAATCCCCCACCGATAGGGTAAGTATAAAGCTTTTTTAAAATGTATTTCTAATTAAAAAAAAAACCTTATTCTAATAACATGCTTAAACATATCTTAAATGGAAATAGAGAGTCACATGGGTAGGTTTTATATTTATATAATAACGAAGAAATAAAAAGCGAAATTCGGCTTGGTCGAATCTAGAAATACCCTCCACAATGGCGAAATTTGTATGCATAAAACTGAGTTTAAGTGCAAACAGTAGTACAAAAAAATTGTGTTAAAATTATTTTTTTTCATATATTTTGTCTGAAAAGCTTTTATTTTGACTAAAATTGTTGATTTAAAAAAAAAGCTTTTCTTTTAATTCAAAAAGCTTTTCTTGTAACTAAAATTGTGGCTTTACAAAAACTTTATATCGTAAATTTACAAAAAAAAGCTTCATTTGACGTAAATTGTGGGTTAAGTTAAACTTTAACATAATTCGTTGACATACAAAAAGCTTTCATTTTAAATAAAATGGTAGTTTAACAATATCTTTAACTGTAATCTGTGATTTAAAAAATGTTTTTATTTAACTAAAATCCTTCTTTAAACAAAACATTAAAATCTACTTAAAATACAGGGTGATTCAGTCACGACCCGCCGAATTTTACCAGCGTATTCCTTGGCTCATTTCATAAAAATATGTCCATTACGACCATTCCCGAAAATGCAAGTGTGCAAAATGGCAGCGGTTTGAAAAATTTCGGATTGGTGGTCGGAGGGTAGTAGTGTAAAATTGATAACTTCTGAACCAAGTGGCCGATTTTTTTGTTTTTGGGCTTGTTGGAAAGCTTTTTGGGAGACCTTTCAGAATCAATAACAAAAATAATTAAAAAAGAAGTGAAATCGTCGAGATACAGAGCTTTTAAAAATAACATTTGGAAAAACAACATAAGAATTTGCACATAACCTCAATTTGCTCAGCCAGATGGCACGTAACTTATGTTTTTTTTTTCCTTGAAAGATAGCCCTACCTCGTACCTTTCCAAAATGCCCTAGAATAAGCCCATAGGTCTTACCGTTCCAAAGTTATGACCACTTGACGGCCAAAAATTGTTAGGTAAGAGGTAGGGCTATCTTTCAAGGGGGAAAAACATAAGTTACCTGCCATCTGGCTGAGCAAATAGAGGTTATGCGCAAATTCTTATGTCTTTTTTTCAAATTTTATTTTTAAAAGCTCTGTATCTTGACGATTTCTTATATTGATTATGAAAGGCCTCCCAAAAAGCTTTCCAACAAGCCCAAAAACAAAAAAATCGTGCCCTTGGTTCAGAATTGATCAATTTTACCCTACTACCCTCCGACCACCAATCCGAAAATTTTCAAACGGCTGCCATTTCGCACCCTTGCATTTTTGGGGATGGTATGTAATGGACATATTTTCATGAAATGAGCCAAGGAATACGCTGGTAAAATTCGGCTGGTCGTGACTCAATCACCCTGTAAAATAGATTTACAAAAAGCTTTAATTTTTGTAATAGCAGTTGCATAGAAATAAATCTTTGTGTTTCCAAAAAAAAAGCTTTAGTATCAAGAAATACATGATTTTTAAATGAGCCTTCACTTCTGCCGTAATAATAGATTTTTTTACAAAAAGCTTTTGTTTCAAAAAGATAAATTTTTAAATAAACTTTAGTTGCAAAAAAATCTTTTATCACCAAAAAACACTTTTTCTTGATTGAAGCTTTTTATAAATCTGGGATTTATGCATACGAACATGATTTTTAAAAGAACCTTAATTTTTCCCTAATAAAAGCTTTTTGTGGATTTGCGATTCAAGCAGATAAACGTCTTTTCAAAAAAAACGTTTTTTTATCTAACTAAGCTTCGATATCAATCCAAAGAATCCTAAAAACGATTCTTTGTGATCTTGAATGCAGTCAAAATAAAAGTTTTTTAACCAAAATATTAGTAATAATAAAAGCTTTTTAGTCTTCAGTCTTAAATTTATTTATTTAATAAAGCTTTTGTTAAACCTCGATTTAGTCAAAATTAGACCTTATTATGCAAGCCAAATACTGTTGTAAATTAAAGCTTTAGGTGGCCCCTGAATGTATGGGAAAAAAGCTCATCTGTTTGAAAATCGGAGGTCAATTTTGTGTGAGGTTAGGACAAACAAAGTAAAACAAGTGAGAGTGTTAAATTGCCGAATCTTTGATACCCTCCATATGTAAAAAGGATAAAAGAATTATATGAAAATGATTTGGCTGGCCTCTTGTATGGAGGGGGGTCCAGCGGGAGACTTTGGGTGCCAACTTCCGGATGGACATCGTTAAGATGTCTTAAAATCTATCACGGATCAATAATGCTTGTTATGGGGTCCCTGACCAATATGTTCTGTGCTTGGAGGGTATAGCAAAAATTGACAAAACTATGAGCTCGATCGGTTGAAAATTTCCTTGCCCCAAGCGCATTAAAGTTTGTGATACCAAAATTTGGGCCAATTGTGGGTGCTGTGGCTTAGTGGTTAGCGCGTTGGACTACTAGCCAGCAAGCCTGGTTTCGATTCTCAGCTCAGGCAGAACAAAATTTTTTTAGATATTTATTAGTTTCTATTTATAACTAATATCTATCGCAGCACCCTCCTTCGTTGATAAATAGCACTAAAAACGTCAACGAAGTAAAATAATAAAATAATGGCTATAAACACAGCTTCAAAAATAATTCGCCAGATCAATAACAGATGGCGATGCAACAACTGTACTCAAAATTATCAACACGCGCAATTACAGTGTTGCCATACTGAAGCTCTTCTATCTTTCAAATCTTTCGCCTCTCTTCTATCCCCTTTCCGAAAGAAGTATCACGGTTACATTAGTAATAGCATTGCCTGAGTGTTGCTTCTTTTTAAAAAAAAAAAAAAAAAAAAAAAAAAAATTAAAATAAATGTCTTGCGATACATAATTTTTTTTTTAATGAGCTGAACACGAATATAAAAAAAAATTAAATAAGTCAAGCGGTTTTCGAGATATTTGAGATTTTTTTATAAAAATTTCATAAACGGCGAAGGGGGGTTTCAGCGGGAGACGTTGGGTGCAAACTTCCGGATGGACATCGTTAAGATGTCTTAAAATCTATCACGGATCAATAATGTTTTTTTATGGGGTCCCTCACCAATATGTTCTGTGTTTGAAGGGTATAGCAAAAATTTACAAAACTATGAGCTCGATCGGTTGAAAATTGCTTTGCCCCAAGCGCATTAAAGTTTGCGATACCGAAATTTGGGCCAATTAAAATAAATGTCTTGCGATACATAAATTTTTTTTAATAAGCTGAACACGAATATGAAAAAAATTAAATAAGTCAAGCGGTTTTCGAGATATTTGACATTTTTTTTATAAAAATTTCATAAACGACGAAAAATACCGTAATTTTTTGCACATTCTGCGATATCTCGGAAAATGTTCGAGCGGTTTTAAAAATTTTCTGATATTTGTGTTCAGGGCATCAAAATGTATAAAAATTTTGAATCGCAGCACATTTTTTCCCATTTTGCCTTAATTTTGTTCTCGTAAAAAAAAACCGCAAAGTGCATTCTGCACGGCAATTTTTAAACCGATCGAGTTCATATTTCCTTCAACATTTTTTTACCCCAACCTCATACAAAACTGGGATCTGATTTTAGAAAATAAAAAATAAGAAGAACTTTATTAAAGCTGTTTAAAATCCAAAGCTTTTTTAAAACACAATTTCACTAAAATAAAGCTTTTTATTAAACTGTGACTTAAGTGTGTTAAACCACCGTTAATTACCACAATTTATGTCAAATCAAAGCTTTTTCGAAATCTTTGATTTCGTCAAATATTAAAGCCTTTTTAAAAACCACAACTTTAGTCAAAATAAAAGCTTTTTATTTTCTAAGCCATAATTTTTGTCAAAATTTGTTTAAGGACAACCTTATTAAAGCTGTTGTAAATTTAAAGCTTTTTTAAAGTGCAATTTCAGGCAAATAAAGTTTTTTATTAAACTGCGACTTAAGTAAATGTTAAACCACCATAAATTACCACAATTTAAGTCAAATCAAAGGTTTTTCGTAATCTTCGATTTAATCAAATATTAAAGCTTTTTTTTAAACCACAACTTTAGTCAAAATAAAATCTTATTTTAAGTCATAATTTTTTTTACCCCAACATCATACAAAACTGCGCTCCGTATTTGGAAAATAAAAAATAAAAATAAGAACTGCCTAAAGCTATTTCAACTACAAAGATTTATTTAAAACAATTTCAGTAAAATAAAGCTTTTTATTAAACTCGACTAAAATAATAGCTTCATCGCTTGCAAATTGCTGCGCCTTTGAAGTTTACGAGAACGAAACTGGTGCAAAGTAATAAAAAATTATGAGCTGAACACGTATATCAAAAAAAAAATTAATTGGTCGAAAGGTTTTGGAGATATTTCAAATTTTGAAAGTTTTTAAAAAAAAATTCTTGAACGTAGGAAAAAACAGTCATTTTCAGCAAATTTTAGCGTAAAAACTACCACAATTTAAATCAAATCAAAGCTTTTTCGTAATCTCCGATTTCATCAAATATTAATGTTTTTTTAATACCACAACTTTAGTCAAAATAAAAGCTTTTTCTTTTCTTAGCCATAATTTTTGTAAAAATTATTATATTTGTTTTAAATTTTGTTTCCCCCCCCCCCCCCCCAACCTCTCACAAAACTGCGCTCCGTATTTGGAAAATTAAAAATAAAACCACCTTATTAAAGCTGTTTTAAATAGTATTTTTAAAACAACTTCAGTCAAAAAAAGCTTTTTATTAAACTCGACTTAAGTTAGTTTTAAAGCACCATAAATTACTACAATTTATATCAAATCAAAGCTATTTCGTTATCTTCGATTTAATCAAATATTGAAGCTTTTCCAAAAACCACAACTTTATCAAAAATAAAAGCTTTTTATTTTCTAAACCATAATTTTTGTCAAAATTAAAATATTTTTTATAATTTTCAATGTTTTGTAGAAAAATTAAAGCTTTTTTAAATCGATGGTTTAAGTCTACATTAAAGCTTTATGTTTAACATGATAATAAGTACATATTCGTTATACTAGATTGAAATATGGATTTTTGAGAATTTCGAAGACGTAGTCTCAGCTCAGTTCCGCCAAGTTCTTCACAGACCTACATCACAAAATGGAGGGTATTAAAATAAGTCTTGTCAACAATGGGAGAATATTTTTACATTTGTAAATCTCTCTTCCCTATTCCTCAGTTAAATATATACTAAAAATAGTTTTTCCCTATTTTCTCTTTATTCTCATTCCAGTTTAGATGAATCATTAATCCGCAATTCAATAACTCTCAAGGCTCAGGCGAATAAATCACGTAATAGTACAAATCCATCTTCCAGCCAATCCTCTTCTTTAGCCGGTGAATCGGTTGAAGTTAAAGTAGAAATAACACCACCCACAAATATCGATGCGTGTTCATCGAACTTACCCAATTCCTATTCACTAGATTCCAATTCAACTAACACTATTAGTCCTAATATGACTCTTTGTCCAGAGTTTCCTATCAAAACTCCCAGTACCTCACCACAACCTAGAAAAATCACTGAAATTGCCACTGATAATCTTTTAAATCCATCCAATTTTAATCGTTTGCCCACATCTGCTGCAGGATCTTCATCGAGACTGTATAAGAAATTGGAGGAAATGATGGATCTTAGTTCCCCGTATAATCATTATAAATGTTTGAGTCCCAGTGAAAGTAATCTAACGCAATTTTATGATGGTAAATATTTATATGGTGGTGGTGGTGTCACTAATACCACAGCTAATAGTTTCCATTCGGTAACAGGAAGATTTGAAAAGCCGGGCTCTTCACGTTTACTACGACGTCAATTTAGTTTGGATCGTGATGATACAGCAAAATCTGAACACCAACATCATCATCAACATCATCAGTCTTCCCTGCAATCTTCCCTGCCGCCAATATCGATCTCCAATAAATCATCCATGTTGGAAATACCCATACTACATGATACCTCACGAAGTCCCAAAGGTACTCTGACTAGAGTGCATAAACAAAATTCCACTTCGATAGCACAAGATTTAGAAAAGATCGAAGAGATTCCTCTATCACCTTCATCGTCTCAGCAACATAGTAGTTTAGATAGTAATATGAATCGTAGTCCACCTTCTACCGTAGAAGCTCAATCACCACCAGCTCCATTATCTAGAGGTTATCTATTGTCTACATCACCTCCGACACAACTATCAGCACCTACCTCACCAGCTCCATCAAGATCTCTTAATGGTGTAGCCTATAATTGTACTATAATGGAAAGTCCCACAACTGATGCTTCTTCGACCGCTACCACAACAGCTTCGGTTAATTCAAATATTACTGCGCCAGTAGATGATCAAAATAATCTGAAGAAACCAGAAATAACGTTGAATGTGGAAGCTCTCCTAAGTAGGTAGGATACGGTTTAAGTTATATTCTTTTAATTTTAAAGAATATATTAACATTTTTTTAATTTAATTTATTTTATTTTTTTAATTTTCAACGTTTGTTAAGTAATTTATATTAATTTGTATTATGAAGTTTGATATTTTTTTAAGGAAATAATTTGGAAACTTTTAGAAGACTTCGAAAAATTGATTGAGTAAATAAAGAGAATCGGTTGGTACAGATCAATAGCATCAGTAAAATTACCCTACAAAATGTACAAAGAAGAGAAACTTTATATATTTTTTAGATAACAACAAATCTTTAATTAATGTTTTAATTGATTCAATTAAAACTTTTTTTATTAATGTAGTTTTCAAAAAATAATTTCAATAAACGTATCTAAACATTGATTAATTTATTCATTAAAGCAATTAAAATTTAACTAAATATTTTTTTCAACAAAAATTTTTGTTAAATTTTAACTGAGTGCTATTACAACTCATCGGAATTATATGGTTCCTCCGACTACGTCCACTACTACGACCACTTTTGGAAAAATTTTAAAAGCTCCGAAACTTCTCATCCGATTTTAAAAATGTGTTCACTAATATTTATAATGGTCTCTGAGGATAGACATAGGCTGGGTTTCATCGACCACGCCGATTTCTACACCCACCTTTAACCAAAAGCCGTAAAATTTAAAATTCTATGACATTACTCATCAGATTTCAAAATATTCCAAAAGGGGTAAAATAGTGTAATTGGGACTTTTTCTATACCCTAAGCTATTGTTTCAAATTTCATAAATTTGTTTTATACAATGAACCAACACTCACTGGATGGCCCTACTAATGCAGTGCATTGTGTTGATATCAGGAAAATAGGGCATGGAATAAGGAAAGTGGGAAGTGTTCGTAGATATTTGACCTCAATTTGTCTTCATTGAAAGAAACTGGGAAGACCTCTGCGGGAAAATTATTCCACTACATCTAGTTCGACTGAAAAACGAACCTTCTCTGTAATGCGCTGTGCGATCAACTGAACAATCGACAACAAACAGATGTGATCTACTAGACATCCGAGTGTTGCGAAGAAAAACTCGAGCTCTAGGGATAAGTTCACTTATCTCAGCAGAACACTTTCCTTAGAAATATGAGATCTGCTAGACATCCGAGTGTTGCGAAGAAAACTCGATCTCTAGGGATAAGTTCACTTATCTCAGCAGAACACTTTCCATGGGAATATCGAAAATAGATTTTGAAGCCCTTGCCCATATATGGGAGCTGTATTCCATCTTCTGTCGGATGTAGTGAGGAGATCTGATGAGGTACTGCTTGTACCGGTTTAAAAAAACGAGACACTTGAATGCTTCTTTCGACACTTGAAAAAAGTTCCTATTCCAACGAACAATCACACTGAATTTTCATGCCCCGAACATCAAGAGGGTCAGATTCCTTGATACTTATACCACCCATATGTACAGATGAAGATGTTGATTCCACATTCCTATGGGTCAACATACAACTTTAAGTCATGCGTGCATTAAACTTGACCCTATTGTCAAGATCCCTTAGAGATTGTCTACAGGTCTTGATTAAGTGTGTCATTCATAACCTGCATTTTTCCCTCAACCTGAACAAGGCGTTGCCTAAGATCAAAGAAGGTCGTTAAGAAAAATAAGATTGAAGCTGAAACTCATTTGATGAGAACCCATCTATAACAATATATATTATAATCAAAAAATTATAGCAGTAGATTCCACTACAAAAGACAGTTAAAACAACTACATTTGTTGTTTAGGCGTTTACTACATTATACGGTAAAAATCAACCAAAAATCGTGGCTGTTTTTAACTATTGATTAACAACTAAAAACGGTAAAATTAACTTTAAATTACAGTTATTTTTATTGTAACTCAAATTGTCTCAATTTTTAATGAACAAAAAAACTTCTAGACGTAAAAATTGTTTGATTATAATTCCTGCTGCATCTGACACATCCGTTTTTACTGTTTTTTATAGACTTAAAACAACTACATTAAACAACTTTTACTGCAATGTAGCAATTTTTTGTATTTATTTTTTAAAACGACTACAAAAAATAGTTGTTTGAGATTGTTCATACAAAAACAACTGAAATTGTAGTTGAAAACAACAACTACTATTTTCTACATAACCCAGCAAAACTTAGATTACCAAATAAGGTATAAAATAAGGTATAGGATCTCTTATTTTATACATTGCAGCATTGATGATTTTAACAGGCGATGAGACTCAAAGTAATGTAACATTATCACAAAGAATACCAGTAAGGTATAAAATAAGTCATAAATTTATAACGAAGAATACGAGTAAGGTGTAAAATATATGATATTTTATAGGTTACGAGAAATGAAATAATATAGCATACCAGAAGATAATATACAAGGTGTTACGAGTAGTGAAAAAGTAATTTTGTATTAAATTTACTCACGTGATTGTAAGTGAGTGTAAGTTGATAAAATATGCTCGTGAGTGTGTGTCGTTAGAAATTTCCTGTCGTGAGCCTATCTCTAGTTTAAACTTATGCATTTTTTTATAAAATAATTATTTTTTATGTTATTGTAATGCATTATGCCTCCAATTATAAATAATGGATTATTTCAAACTTTCAAATAATACGTAATGTAACCAAATATAAGTCATCCATGATTTAATGTTTAGAAATAACAAATATGAAATACATTTTTTCCAATAATCATACATTACGTAGCAAATTATTGGTAATGCATTATTTTTCACTTGAAAATAATACGTTGTGGAACAAATGTTTGGTAAGACATCATAAAATAATGCTACAAATAAGTTATATACATTACCTGGTAATGTGTTATATAATCACTACCCATTACCAAAGTTTTGCTGGGAAATGAACGTCATGTAGTAACTGCAATAATTTTCTAAGTGTATACAACGATCTCTGGGAAAATTTGAAATAAATAGAGAGAAGTTATTACTGACACTAAATGCATTAAACTTATATATGAGTGTCCATATTGTTGATTTTTATACCCTACACCACACTGTGGTACAGGGTATAATGAGTTTGTGCTGATGTTTGTAACTACCCGAAATATTGGTCCTAGACCCACCTTTAAGTATACCGATCGACTCAGAATCACTTTTTGAGTCGATTTAGCGATGTCCGTCCGTCCGTCCGTCCGTCCGTCCGTCTGTCTGTCTGTCCATGTAAACGGTGTAAACACGATACAGGTCGCAATTTTTAATCAATTGACTTGAAATTTGAAACTTAAGTCTCTCTTGGCCCAAGGACGAAGCCTATTGAAATTGGAAAAAATCGGTCCATATTTAGACCTAGCCCCCATACAAAGGTCCTCTTTAGTTTTGGCTCAAATGACTCTAATAACCGTATTATAGAAGGTATCGCTTTGAAATTTGGATGGTAAACATGTTTTGTCTTCACATATCATCATTCCGAATTTCAAAGAAATCGGACCAGTTCTTCTTGTAGCCCCCATACAAACCACCTTCCCGATTTTCACATAAATGTCTCAAATTTCATGAAAATAGAAAATATTTAATTAAAATTTTGTTTGTGTATGTTAAACGCGTACTTAAATAACCTTATCAAACCTGATAGTCATCGGACCAGTTTTGGACTCAGGCCCCTTGTGAAAATTTCGCCCGATATTCAGTTAAAGCGGTTTATTGTCAACAAATAGAAGCCTATTTCACTCAAATTTGATTTGTGAGTGTTTTCTTCAGTTATTAAAGGTTTTACAACATATAGATCTAATCGATCCATGGGACCCATTTTCCGGGAAACCTTGGTGTAGGGTATTATATGGTCGGTCTTGACCGACTATAATTTTCTTACTTGTTTAAATGTAAGTTAGCCTCTAAATGCCTAACAAGATGGCAATTTATCATGCTCTCCATCACCTTCGAGAGCGCTGAGCATATTGCTATTGGGCAGTTGTTATCAGGATTATTAGCCGCACTTTTTTTATGGATTGGCTGCTCATTGGCAACCTTCCAACATGATGGAAAGATTCCAGCTGGAAACGGCAAGATAAAGATTTAGTGGACATGCTAACGTCGCACATTGGTTGAAGAGTGTCCGAAATTAATTTTTTTCATATTCGCCGATTTGGATAATTGTTATTTTGTTGTCAGATATCTGAATATTATGATTCCGTAATATTAGGCTGATATATTTATTATTTGTTTGGACAGACGCGCTCAAAGTTCATATATGTTCGCTTGTTTAAAATGGCATGCAAATTTACTGTATATTCAATCTTTTGTTACAATCAAAGTAAACTTATCATTTGACTTTGTTGTATATTTTCGTAAATGACAATTGTCATGGATGAAATTTGCATTAAAAAAAGTTGTAAAAAGTGCCATATAAAAAATTTCGTAGAACAAAATATAAACAACATCAAAATTTCAATGTTCATCAACTTCAGTGGACTGCATCTTTTTAGCGCTGTGGAGCGCTGTTTAACGAAAGATGTCAAGTTACAGCTTGAAGTCTCAGCTAAAAGTTAAAAAAAAATTCAGCTGCTCATACCTGCTCATTTCCAGAAAAAACAGTAAAAACTATAAAATAATAAAGTAACAAAACATGAATTTTCGTTCATGTTTCAGAAACTCTGATTTTTATACCCTCCAACCACAGTATGGGGGTATACTCACTTTGTCATTCCGTGTGTAACACATCGAAATAACGGTCGAGGACCCCACAAAGTATATATAATATTGATCCATTATAGAATCTAAGACATTCTAGCGATGTCCGTCCGTCCGTCTGTAGAAATAATGATACAGTCCAAACAAAAAGAGCTAGACCCCTGAAATTGGGAAAGAATATCTCTTATGTTACTGTTAAGGTTAAGTTCGAAGATGGGCAAAATCGGAACAGGGGGAAAAAAGTTCCCCCTTGAAGAACTAAAACGACCTCTGAAAAATACGATATTTTTACGAGTTTTTTTTTAATTTTTGCTCAACAAATGTAACATTTGTATGCCATATTATGTTCATAGACCTGCGCTTGGACCAAGGGGGTTAGAAAATTCGATTTTTTTCAGGCCGCCCCCTTTTGGGGGTTGGTTATAGAAATTAATTAAAAATAACGATAAAAATTTATTATTTAAGCTTAAATATCATAAACAAATAATTTGTTAACATATATAGCGGGGATACAGGTGTCCCCCACCAACTCCGCCGACCCCCCCACCAAAAAAAAAGGTCGCCCCTGCGATTTATTTTTTATTTTAAACGTATTGGAGGGTATAAAAAATTCGGCACAGCCGAATTTAACACTCTTACTTGTTTCTATTTGTTTTTTTCTATGGGAGGTGGGCGTAAAAGTGAGCCGATCAGATATATATTTTCAGGAGCCCATTCTACAATTATAATATTTATTTTTTGTGAAAATTTAGTTGATACATTAAAATTCAAGGGAGTTATGTCACTTTTTTAATACAAGTTGTATGGAAAGTGGGCGTAAAAGTGGGCGGATATTTTTCAAATTTCACACAAATGTTTCTGAGTGTTTAAAAATGATATGTGCCAAAAAACAATGCCGTAGGTCAAAATTTAATTTTCACTTTGTATGGGAGGTGGGCGTAAAAGTGGGCGGATCATTTTGATTTTTGCATTTTTTTCTTGATTAAAACAAAAAATACCTATGTGCCAAGTTTCATTGTCCTTCGACAACTTCTTCTATTTTTAGCCGCTCGTTCTATGAACATCAACCAATGTGCGTCGTAGCACACTGTTTCAGCACCAGTGTTTCCGGTCCCGGTGACTTATTAACGATAAGATCGGCATAGAATGGGATACCCACTCGAGTTTGGGCACTGGTTGATTGCTTCCAATGGGGTTTGGACCCAATATAGCCCTCAGATGTGCATTAGACCGGGTCGAAAAAAAAAGTTCCCATTGTGCGGGCTTAATTTTAAAGCTTACCTCCAAAAACTTCCATAGCCAAAATATTAAATTTTTAGGACGCGATTTGATACCGCCGAAATCGTTATTTGTTCATAGCTTTGTCATTTGATGTCCGATCGTTGTAAAAAAAATATGTTAAAAAGTTCTCAGCGAGTACTAAATTTGACCCATATCTGGTTTTGACCTCTGAGGTCATCTTCGTGTTATGAGTGTTAGTTTCTCAGCTTTCTACCCACCTAAATGATTTTTATTTCTCCATTAAATTATAGCACTAAAAAATTCATGAAATTCTTCCCTTAGAAGTACCCTCTTAAATTAATTAACAAAAAAGTTACATTCGATTTTAAATTTCCATAGAAAAAGATTTAAAACACTTATTTGTATGTATTTAAATACAAACTAAAAAAATTAAATATAGTTTAAAGGCGTAATAACAAGTGTTTTTTCTAATTTTCTTTATATTGTATATGAAAATCTTAAATCAAATGTAACTTTTTTGTTAATTAATTTAACTGTATACTTCCAAGGGAAGGATTTTATGATTTTCTTAGTGCTATAATTTAATGAAAAAATAAAATTCATTTAAGTGGGTAGAAAGATGAGAAACTAACAATCATTAGAAGAAGATGACCTCTGAGGTAAAAACCAGATATGGGTCAAATTTAGTACTCGCTGAGGACTTTCTAACAAATTTTTTTTTATAACGATCGGACATCAAATGCCAAAGCTATGAATAAATAACGATTTCGGCGGTACCAAATCGCGACCTAAAAATCTAATATTTTGGCTATGGAATTTTTTCGAGGTAAACTTTAAAATTAAGCCCGCACAATGGGAACTTTTTTTTCTCCTTTATGGTCGACCCAGTCTAATGTGCATGATTTAAAGTAAAACAAGTAAAAAAGTTAAATTCGGCCTTGCCGAATGTAGTGATACCCTCCACAATTTCAAAAAGATTATTGCAAAAAACTGTATTTAAAAGGAAATTACTTTTGAAAACAAAAATTTAAAAAAAAAAAAAAATTTCCGCGGAAAAAAATTTTGGTTAACAAAAATCCGAGATTTTTTTCTTTTTTTGTCAAAAAATATGTTCGTACTTGTTTAAATACCATTTGGTGTTCAATTATGTTCACATATGTCAACCAGAAGCAGAATTATAGCATTTTGTATTTTTAGGTTATATTGAATGTACCGAAATTTTTGAAAATTCTGAACCGATATCGCTCAAATGCAATACCGAACTTCTCAGACGGACAGACGGACATCGCTAGAATGTCTTAAAATCGATCGGGCATCATGAATATATATACTTTATGGGGTCCCAGATCGATATTTCGATGAGTTACAAACGGAATGACAAACTTATATATACCCTCTATCACTAAGTGGATGGTATAATAAAATGTTTCCAATTTTCTAGTTAAAGTTATTTTTTTTATTATTTATTACAAATAATTGCAATTGTTCTAGTGATCTGGTCTTCAAAACTTTCCATCACATCAGGTTTTTGAGAAAATTGAGGTAAAAGTTAAAAAAAATCGTTGATTTGGGCATTATTAAGAACTCATAGCGGATGAAACCAATGTGATAAGGACTTAAACATAGGTCTATGATAAAGCTTAAACATTGCCCTTAAGTATGCTGAACTCATTTGGTCAGTCGCCTTAATTCTTAGGGCACCAATTGTCTCTCAATGATGTCTTATTCCCAAAAAACATTTTTTACCGGTACATATCATTTTTGAAAAATTTAAATACAAAAAATCGCGTTTTTGGACCTATTTGACAACTCACAGCGAATGAAAACGATGTGCTGACGACTTACAAATAAGTCAAAGGTAAAGCTGAAACATTGCTCTTTAAGATGTATAACTCATTTGATCAGTCGCTTTAACCGTTGGAAAACCAATGTCTTTTAAAAAGTTTTTTTCCCCCACAAAGATTTTTGTTTTTTTTTTTAAGACATTATTGAGAGACAATTGGTTTCCAAAGGGTAAGGGCGACTAAGCAAATGAGTTCTGGATCTTGAAAAGTAATGTTTAAGCTTTAACCTCGACTTATTTTGAAGTCACCATCACATCGGGTTCATCCGCTATGAGTTTTTAAAAATTCACAAAATGGCGATTTTTTTGAACTTTGGCCTTAATTTTCTCAAAAGCCTGATGTGATGGAAAAGTTTGGAGACCGGGTTTTTGACCACCCAAAATATTGTAATCAAGTGTATAAGGTCACGTCCCAGTCGCCTTTTCGATGTTTAGTAGTGTTATTATGTTTTCCTTATTTTTAGTTAATTTTCCCATTTTTATACCCTCCACTTAGTGATAGAGGGTATATATAAGTTTGTCATTCCGTTTGTAACTCATCGAAATATCGATCTGGGACCCCGTAAAGTATATATAATCATGATGCCCGATCGATTTTAAGACATTCTAGCGATGTCCGTCTGTCCGTCTGTCTGTCTGTCTGTCTGTCTGTCTGTCTGTCTGTGGAAAATGCTGTCGCGGACAAAATATTGCACAGAGATGACTGAAACTTAACATATTTATTGGAAGTTCTCCCGAGAAGTTTGGTATTGCATTTGAGCGATATCGGTTCAGCGGTTCAAAAGTTATGAACGAAAATGTAAGCACACCTCAAAAATTTCAGTACATTCAACATAACCTAAAAATACAAAATGCTTTAAGTCGGCTTCTGGTTGGCATATGTGAACATAATTGAACACCAAATGGTATTTAAACAAGTACGAACATATTTTTTGACAAAATAAAAAAAAAATCGCGGATTTTTTTTAACAAAATTTTTTTTCGCGGAAATTTTTTTTTTTTAAATTTTTTTTTTTCAAAAGTAATTTCCTTTTAAATAAAGTTTTTTGCAATAAAAAAAAAAATTGTGGAGGGTATCACTACATTCGGCAAGGCCGAATTTAACTTTTTTACTTGTTTAAGTTCACTTTATTTATTTGAGAGTGTCCTCCAACCTCTTTATCTAAAATTTTTCTTAATTATTTTCCCGAAAAAAATATCAAACAATTTCAGTATAGCAAAGTACGACTTATAGAAATTTGAATGGCTTTATTAATAAGAAATGGTACCTTTAATAATGGGTTTTTAAGATTAAAGTACAATTTTTTTCTTCTCGCTAGAATGTAATAAAATATTAAGTATGTTTAGACAATGATCTCTGTAGTAATGAAAGTGTTAAAGATTTAAAAAATATATTTTTCAAAAAAAAGCAACTACTATTTTTTAACAGTCTATCTTAATTTGCAATAACAATTTTTCTTGTTGACATTAAAAAAATAATTAAAAATTTTTATTTTTGATTTAGAAGTTCTAGATTTAAAAAAATAAATATTTTTAAAACATTCGTACAAAAAAAAAACGAATTATTTCTGCTCCGATTTGCTCATATCTGGTGTAATCTGCCAGATCTCAAATTTGGTCAACCGAAAATCGAGACAAAATTTGAGATCTAATGGATTTGATCAAATACAATATAATATAATGAGTTAGAAGCAGATCCGATCAAATATGAACAGATCCAGATCTAATTTCATATTTACACGAACATAAACTTATTTTAATATAAATAAAATATTTTTTTAAAACTAACAGTTCCTTTTATTATGTAATTATAACAAAAAACATTTGAAAAAAAATATTTAATTAAAATATTATTTTTAATTTATTTCACATGACAATCGTTATTTAATAAATATAAAATCATAAAAATTACAAAATTCCTCCCAAAAAAAAAAAATCCTGTAATGTAGTTAAATGTTAATTGTTAAGTAAATAATAAAACAAAAATCTAATTTTCAGTTTAATTTAGGGTTTATCAACTTTTTCAATTACCAAACTTTAGTTAACAACTTGTGTATTAAAATTTAAACAAATGCAAAAAAAAAAAACATTTTTATAACTACAAAACTAAACCTTTTTATATGTGAAACAAAGAAAATGGTTAATAATTTGTTTTAGTCCTAGTAAAAATTTATTAAAACGTGTTAAAATTGAAAGAAATTATATAGCCCCCTCTCCTTTTTCAATACCAAAGTTTGATTTAGCGATAAATAAACAAAAGAAAAACAAAAATAAAATTGTTAAAGTGAATTTATTTCTTAAGTGTAAAATGTATTTAAAAAAATATATTTAAATAAAATAAATAGTAGACGAATTAAAAAAAATATTTCGGAGACTTTTAATGAGGAAAAAAAACTTTTGAGAAAGAAGTGAACATGGTAAGTTAATGTAAAAGAAGCAATAGAAGCAATGCCCTGATCTGAATTTATTTTATCTTTCTTATCTTATACGTTACAAAAAAAAAATTATTAATTTTAAATTTTCATAATTTTATTCAACAATATTGTTTTTATAAGTTTTTCGTACGACTTACGGTTTCCGAGCACAACAAATTTAAAGAACTGTCTAAAACACACAAAAAATTATTTGCTAAAAATTTTCAATTAAATGTATTGATCAACAAAATTTAAATGAGTCAATCAATGTTTTGATTAAAATTTTTGTTATTTTTTGTTACAAATTTTCAAAATACCAAATTTTTTTTCCGCTTTAATTTATTTTAATAGATTACTTCAAAAATATACAAAATATTTAGGCTTTACTTTTTTTACTGAAGAATTTTTTGATAATTTTGTCATAAGCTTATAATTCATTTGTTAAATCAATCATTATTTTGATTGACTTTAAATAAAAAATTGATCAAATTTTTGATCAACATCGAAAAAATGTTTGATGATTGATATAACAATTTTTTTAATTGGAGGAATTTCAATCAAAAAATTGATTGAATCCGCGTTTTTGTTGATTGAAATTCGTTTCAAATTTTTTCTGTGAAGCCAATATTGTCAAAAATGTGCTTTTTTTAACGCCCCATATCTTCCAAAGTATTGATCCAAAATAAAAACAAGTAAGAAAATTATAGTCGGTCAACACCGACCATATAATACCCTACACCAGACTTTCCCGGAAAATGGGTCCCAAGTTCAAACATGGACTGATTATATGTATATTTTTTCAAATCTTTAATAAGTGTAAAAAACACTCTTAAATCAAATTTGAGTGACTTCTTTCTGTTGACAATATACTGCTTTAACTGAATATCGGGCAAAATTTTCTAATGGGGCGGGCCTAAGTCCAAAAATGGTCCGATGATCAGATTTCATAAGGTTGTTAATGTATGCGTTTAACATACACGAACAGAGTTTTAATTAAATATTTTCTATTTTCATGAAATTTAAGAGATTTATGTGAAAATCGGGATGGTGGTTTGTATGGGGGCTACAAGAAGAACCGGTCCGATTTCCTTAAAAATCGGAATGGTGATTTGTGTAGATACCTATTATAATACGGTTATTTAGAGTCATTTGAGCCAAAACTAAAGAGGACCTTTGTATGGGGGCTAGGTCTAAATATGGACCGATTTCCAATTTCAATAGGCTTCGTCCTTGGGCCAAAAGAGCCTTAAGTTTCAAATTTCAAGTCAATTGATTGAAAATTGCGACCTGTAACGTGTTTACAACGTTTGCATGGACAGACGGACGGACGGAAGGACGGACAGACGAACGGACGGACATCGCTAAATCGACTCAAAAAGTGATTCTGAGTCGATCGGTATACTTAAAAGTGGGTCTAGGACCAATATTTCGGGTAGTTACAAACATCAGCACAAACTCATTATACCCCGTACCACAGTGTGGTGTAGGGTATAAATATATATCGTTGAGCTATATCACCGTCCGACAGCCAATATTAAACATGAAACGGATGATATACATTTGAAAGTAGATATCAAATGGAGTAAAACTGCATTTACAGTTTTTTATTTCGTGATCCTGTTTCCTTTTAAAAGGACTTCAAAGTTTTAAAGGATACATTTTGTAAAATATTTTTGAAATATTTGTTTTTGTTTTGCTATATCAGGATAAAAGGATGTGAATAAAGTCAATTGAAAACTTTATCAAAATATTTTGTTGAAAATTTTGAATTATATTAAAGGACACATTTTTGAATGGACGTAACTTATCTCCTTTTTCCTGATATGTAAAAATAATAAAATAGGGAAATTAGGGGAGATCCTCCATTTTCATTTCCCAGTTGGCAAATTAAAGTTACACCTGACATTCTGCTGACTCCCCTTTATAAAATTGCTGCCAACTTCATACAATTTTTCAAAATGTGTTCAATGACATGTCAGCAGTTGGTCAGCAGTGTCCACCAGTGTCGGTGGCCACTCACAATTCGTTTAAACAACTGCTGACCAACTGCTGACATGTCATTGGTGACATTTTTAATAATTGTATGAAGATGTCAGCAATTTTATAAAGGGAGAGTCAGCAGTATGTCAGGTGTGATTTTTTTTTGCCGACTGGGTTGATATCAATAGTGGCATCCTAGGACAAGTACAAATATTAAAAAAATATTTTATAAATTTAAATCCTCTAAAACTTTAATTTTCTTTTAAAAGGAAACAGGATCACAAAATGAAAAACTGTAAATGCAGTTTTACTACATTTAGTCTCTAGTTTCAAATGTATATTTTCCAGATCATGTTCAACGACTTTTTTCATTTTTGTTGGACGGTGTATTCAATTTGAGCTATCTGCTATGTTATAAGCCTGCAGATAGCTCAAATTGAATGTAGTTCAACGATATGATTTTTAATCATTTAAAAAGCTCTATCAAATAACCAAAAATTAGCAACATCAGTGATCCGTCAGTTAAATTTCCCATGGATTTGCACATATTAATTTGATTGAATTATAGCAAAAATTATTATTTTCTTTGTTCTTTTAATTTCACTTAACTGTTATTCATTTCATCGATTTATTTACAACATTTATTTAACATTAAATTTACAATGTTTTTAATATATCTTTAACTATAGAACGAAATAATCCTGTTAATGTACATTCATAACGTCTTAAGGATAATTGTCTTAATGCTAAAAGTAATGAACCAAACCGTAACCAATGTGATTGTTGAGCAGTATAACGAGCCAAAGCCAATAAGGCATTATTTGTATACGATTCCAATAAACTGGCATATTCGGATGTTAAGGCATATTCTAAAAAAAGAAACAAAAATATATTTAAAATATACTAGTTTTTAAAAATTAGAAAATATCTTTTTTCTAAAGGTGCGTTCATACGAGAAAGAAATCTCGATAGAAAAATCGAAAATTTGTCAACTCTAGCATTTTAAAATAGCATCTCTAAAAAAAATAAATTTTGTTTACATCATAATTTTTTTATTAAACAAAATACAGACTTCAAATCAAAAATAATATCAATATCTTCCAAAAATCTGTAACATTATCAAAAAAAAGTTAAAAAATAATACGTTTTAGAGGAATTTGATTTGACACAATTATTGAAAAAGTCAAATTCACTGGTACACAGAGTCGTTTTTTGGTCTTTGTCCAGTAGTTTTCTCTCCCGTGTAAACGCGCCTTAACAACGAAAATATTTAGAAATCGGGGCTCTAATCTTTCTATTAACCAGTATTTAATTTTACCGGTAACGAAGTTCCGGCGGGAGTGCTATGTATTAGGGTGGCAGCAAAAGGTATGGGTAATTTTTTTTTTCATTGAATATCTCCTGGGCGGAATATTATGTAATATGGTCTTAAACTGATGTAGAACAAATTTTAGCCAAATCGGATAACTTTATCCCGTGCCCCTTTGAGGTCAAAGTTGACAATGTAGAAAAAAATCCATACAAAATTTTATTTTTTTTAATTTTTTATTTTTTTTGTTTTGGAATATTGGTAAGTTTTATAACACCCTCCGACAAAAATGAAAACAAGTCATTAAACACGAACTGGATAATATACTTTTGAAACTAAAGACTAAATGTAGTAAAACTACATTTACAGTTATTCATTTTGTTATCCTGTTTCCTTTTAAAAGGACTTCAAAGTTGTAGAGGGCTAAATTTTATAAAATATTTTTTTTTAATATTTGTACTTGTCCTAGGATGCCACTAGTGATAGAGAATGAAAGAGGAGGATCTCACCTAATTTTTCTATTTTATTATTTTTATATATTAAGTGGAGGTAAGTTATGTCCTTTCAAAAATATATCCTTTAATATCATTCAAAACTTTCAACAAAATATTTTGATAAAGTTTTCAAATGACTTTATTTGAATCCTTTTATCCTGATATGGCAAAATAAAAAATGAAAAAAATTAGGGGAGATCCTCCTCTTTTATTTGCACATCACCATTGTTATCCTAGGACAAGTACAAATATTTCAAAAATATTTTACAAAATGTATACTATAAAACTTTGAAGTCTTTTTAAAAGGAAACAGGATCACGAAATGGAAAACTGTAAATGCAGTTTTACTCCATTTTATCTCTAGACAAAATTTGACAAAAGTCATTTGCCACTATGATACAATCCATGGAGTCTAGGTTGAGGGGCATTCCGGGTAGAGGAGCCTCCATAAAAAAATGTTACAAGGATGGATTGAGGCTGCACGAACAAGGGGGATTTGAGGTCTATTCGGAGGACCTTGGTTTGAGTCTGGCTCGAAGATTTCTAGATCATTGCAGTGTTTACCTGGCAGAGATGCTGACAATGAAGGAAGTGAGGTTTAATGTACTCTAAAAAAAAACCATATAAAATTCTATTGAGACATCCTAACACTATTTTAAGCTCAAGATAACATTTACATTATTTTTTTTGACTTTTTAACATGATAGTATTTTTAGGCTGGTGTCTAATTTTAAAAAAGTTGCAGGACGCCACCTCAGTTTGACTATATAAGCTAACAATTAACGAAAAAGAAAACAAGAATTACTATTTTCATTTTCTTAAAACCAAAAATTTTAATAACTTGGGTTTGTAACTTGGATAATAATTCACATCGTGGTGAATAAACCCGTTTTTCACCAGCTGGTGAATAAAAAGAACCATAAATATTTTTCAACAAAAAAAAAAATTTTTTTTTCATAAATTTTTTTTTTTTTCATCAAATTTTTTTTTCATCAATTTTTTTTTTTCATCAAACTTTTTTTTTCCTTTAATTTTTTTCATCAATTTTTTTTATCAATTTTTGTTTTTCATTAATTTTTTTTTTTCTTTGCATCAATTTTTTTTCCATAAAATTTTTTTTCCCATCAAATATTTTTTTTTCATCAATTTTATTTTTTTTTTTTTCATTAAATTTTTTTTTCATAAATTTTTTTTCATCAATTTTTTTTTTTTTCATTAATTTTTTTTTTTCATTCATTTCTTTTTATTATATCTTTTTCATCAATTTTTTATATCAAATTTTTTATTATCAATTTTTTTCTCACCAAAAATTTTTATACCCTCCAACTACAGTATGGGGGTATACTCACTTTGTCATTCCGTGTGTAACGCATCAAAATATCGGTCTTTGACCCCATAAAGTATATATATTTATGATCAGTGATCGATTCTAAGACATTCTAGCGATGTCCGTCCGTCCGTCCGTCCGTCCGTCTGTCTGTCTGTCTGTCCGTCTGTAGTTAACACGATGCAGTCCAAAATAAAAGAGCTAGACTCCCGACATTTGGCACAAATATGTCTTATGTCAATAGGCAGGTTAAATTCGTAAATGAGCAAAATCGGACCAGGGGGAAAAAAGTTCCCCCTTGAAGAACTAAACCAACCTCTGAAAAATAGCATTTTTTAACGTGATTTTTTGTGTTTTTGTTTAACAAATGCAACATTTTTATGCTAAAAGAAGTTCAAAGTCCTGCACTTGGACCCAGAGAATTAGAAAATGTAATTTTTTTCGGTCCTCCCCTCCCCCACCAATAGGCGTGGAATAAAACATTTTTTTTTAATCATGATGTATTTCTTTTGTGCAAAAAGAATCTTATTTTTTAAACACATATTCGAGAGGAAATTTGCCCCCCCCCAATTACAAATACCGACCCCCCCAAAAAAAAAGAAAAGGCCCCTGGATGTTTTTTTATTTTTTATGCATGTTGGAAGGTATAAAAGATTCGGCCCAGCCGAATTTAACTCTCTTACTTGTTTTTTTTTTTCATATTATTTTTCATCAATTTTTTTTACATCAAAAAATTTTTCGTTTCATCAAAAACTTTTTTTCATCGAAATTTTTTTTCACCAAAAATTTTGGGTTCATTAAATTTTTTTTACATAATTTTGTTTTTCGTGAAAAAAAAAAAAATTTACCAAAACTACTTTTTCACCAAGTCTAAGCTTTTCACATAAAAATTTTCCATTTGTTTATCAAATGTACATAAAACAAGTGAGAGTGTTATACTCTCCAAAATGTAAAAACACTTTTTTGCACTTATTTTTGCACTCACTTACGAAATGTACAGCTCTTTTGGTTTTTTAATGGGGTCCTCGACTGATATTTTAATTCGTTTTGCATGGAATAGCAAAGTAATATAACATTATTTTTTCTAAAAAAAAACTTTGCTTTGGCAAGTATACCCAAATCTTCCGCAAAACATTATCATGATTTAATGTTTTGGGCAAGAGTACAAAATTCGCATGCATTTTATATTTTCAGAACACTTTTTTATTTTTTTTTTTTTATTGTATTTTATAAATTTTTCTAAATTTATCTGAATTTATTTAAGTTTTCGGACTTTATCTTTTTTTCTAACACGTTACACATTTTTTTTTTTTTTTTATAAATTTTAAATTTTCATAATTTTATAAACAATATTGTTTTTATAAGTTTCTTCGTACGACTTACGTTTTCCGAGCACAAAAATGTTAAAGAATTGTCTAAAAGTCAATTTTGTCAAAAATGCGGTTTTTTAAACGCCCATATCTTCCAAAGTATTGATCCAAAATAAAAAATATATATCGTTGAGCTATATCACCGTCCGACAGCCAATATTAAACTTGAAACGGATGATATACATACGTCCGAAAGTAGATATCAAATGGAGTAAAACTGCATTTAGTGTTTTTTATTTCGTAATCCTGTTTCCTTTTAAAAGGACTTCAAAGTTTTAAAGGATACATTTTGTAAAATATTTTTGAAATATTTGTAATTGTCCTAGGATGACACTGGTGACGGCAGATGATAGATAAGGATCTCTCCTAATTTTTTTCATTTTTTGTTTTGCTATATCAGGATAAAAGGATTTGAATAAAGTCATTTGAAAACTTTATTAAAATATTTTGTTGGAAATTTTGAATGATATTGAAGGACACATTTTTGAATGGACGTAACTTCTCTCCTTTTTCCTGATATGTAAAAATAATAAAATAGGAAAATTAGGGGAGATCCTCCTCTTTCATTTGATAGCATTAGTGGCATCCTAGGACAAGTACAAATATTAAAAAAAATATTTTATAAAATTTAATCCTCTAAAACTTTGAAGTCTATTTAAAATTAAACAGGATCACGAAATGAAAAACTGTAAATGCAGTTTAACTACATTTAGTCTCTAGTTTCAAATGTATATTTTCCAGATCATGTTCAACGACTTTTTTCATTTTTGTTGGACGGTGTATTCAATTTGAGCTATCTGCTATGTTATAAGCCTGCAGATAGCTCAAATTGAATGTAGTTCAACGATATGATTTTTAATCATTTAAAAAGCTCTATCAAATAACCAAAAATTAGCAACATCAGTGATCCGTCAGTTAAATTTCCCATGGATTTGCACATATTAATTTAGCAAAAATTATGAAATATAGCAAAAAGTAATATTTTTTTTGTTGTTTTGATTTAACTTAAAAATTATTCATTTAATTGTTTTATTTACAATATTTATTTAACATTAAATTTACAAAGTTTTTAATATATCTTTGACAACAGAACGAAATAATCCTGTTAATGTACATTCATAACGTCTTAAGGATAATTGTCTTAATGCTAAAAGTAATGAACCAAATCGTAACCAATGTGATTGTTGAGCAGTATAACGAGCCAAAGCCAATAAGGCATTATTTGTATACGATTCCAATAAACTGGCATATTCAGATGTTAAGGCATATTCTAAAAAAGAAACAAAAATTAATTTCAATTATAACAGTTTTTAAAAAATGGAAAAATATTTTTTCTTTATTAATGAAAATAATTTAAAATCGGGACTCTAATCCTTCTATTAGCCAGTATTTAATTTTACCGGTAACGAAGTTCCGGCGGGAGTACTAGTATATGTATTAGGTCGAAATGTATAGGGGATTTTTTTAAATTGAATATCTCCTGGGCGGAATATTATGTAACATGGTCTTAAACTGATGTAGAACAAATTTGAGCCAAATCGGATAACTTTATCCTGTGCCCCTTTGACCCAGCAAAAACTTGCATTACCAAGTAATGAAATGTGTAATGGGAAATTCAAAAGTTATAACTACTTCTGATTCGAATTACCTTTCCCATTACATTTACAAGCAAATGTGCCAAATGTAATGATTATCAAACCAGTATTAATAACTAATTACATATATACTTATAGGTAATGAAAAAATTATTTAAAAAAAAATTTAAAAAAATAAAAAATATTTAATTTTATTTTATTTTTATTCAAAATAATGTACAGTGAGTCAAAAAGTGAAAATCTAGTTCTGAAATTTTTTTATTTTATTATAATGACTTATGTAAGTCATTATTAATAAGTCCTTATTTTTCATTTTAAAATAATGCTAAAGGTAATTTTCTGTCATTACCAAGTAATTCGAATGGTAATGATGTGTCATTACCAAGTTTTTGCTGGGGAGGTCAAAGTTGACAATGTAGAAAAAATCCAGACAAAAACAAGTAAGAGTGTTAAATTCGGCTGTGCCGAATCTTGTATACCCTCCAACATGCAAACAAAAAAAAAAAAATGCAGGGGCGTTTTACTTTTTTCTGGGGGGGGGGGGTCAGGGGTCGCTTGTAGTAATTGAGGTGGAGGCAAATTTTCCCTCGACTTTGTGTTTAAAAATTAATTCTTATGCTTTTTGCACTAAAGAAATACAAGATTATCATTATTTAAAGAAAATGTTTTATTCCACGCCCATAAAAGGGGGCGGGCCGAAAAACGACATTTTCTAATTCTCTGGGTCCAAATGCAGGACTTTGAACTTTTTGTGGCATACAAATGTTGCATTTGTTAAACAAAAACACAAAAAATCATGTAAAAATATGGTATTTTTCAGAGGTTGGTTTAGTTCTTCAAGGGGGAACTTTTTTCCCCCTGGTCCGATTTTGGTCATTTCCGAACTTAACCTGCCTATGAACATAAGTCATATTCGTGCCAAATGTCGGGAGTCTAGCTCTTTTATTTTGGACTGCATCGTGTTAACTACAGACGGACAGACGGACAGACGGACGGACGGACGGACAGACGGACGGACGGACATCGCTAGAATGTCTTAGAATCGATCACTGATCATAAATATATATACTTTAAGGGGTCCTAGACCGATATTTTGATGCGTTACACACGGAATGACAAAGTGAGTATACCCCCATACTGTAGTTGGAGGGTATAAAAATTTTTTTTTTGTTTTGGAATGTTAGTAAGTTTTATAACACCCACCGACAAAAATGACAAAAAGTCCTTAAACACGAACTGGATAATATACGTTTGAAACTAAAGACTAAGGGCTGATTACTAGGGCGGATCGAGAAATGCTTTTTCACGAATTTCGCTTGGGCGCTATGCGGGATTGGTAAAAATAGATGCCAAAACGATGTGGTTCAAATTTCAGGAAGATCGCGCTTCATCTAGGGTTGCCCCCCCAGCGCTGAAGTTTCAACTTTTTTAAGCCAAAGAGCATTTTTTTTAAAAATTGTCAAAAATTCAAATTTGATCAGATCTTCTTAATTTTGGATTTTATGTGGTCTAGTTAATCACATCTATTTAGATTTTAAATGTCAGCTTAATACGATATCGCTAACCTCCAAAAACCAGAGGTGGAAAAGTATACTTACATTTTGGAGAAACCCGAAAAGCAACTTTTTGCAATTATGTAAAAAAAAACACATTAAAATTGCAAAATATGATTTTTTTCTTTTCGACTTGAAAAATAGACTACTCAAGGATTCCAAAACCGTTAAAACCAAAAAATACGAAATTCTTGAACGGCGTGTGGACCAATCTCAACTTACGATATTTTCAAAAAATTTATTTCATAATTTTTTTTGCTATATTGTTCTATATTTTAAAATTTGTTTACAAAATATGTCATATTTTCCTATTAAAGATAATCTCATTACAATTTAAGAGATCATTAACCCCTGTCGACATGGGGTCATATATGTCCCACTCAAAAAATAGTTTTTTACCAATTACAAATAGATTAAAATTGGAAACTTTTATGAG
Source organism: Pegoplata infirma (assembly GCA_963921195.1). Lineage (NCBI taxonomy): Eukaryota > Metazoa > Arthropoda > Insecta > Diptera > Anthomyiidae > Pegoplata > Pegoplata infirma. The sequence continues at coordinate 39,901,731 of OY992536.1, forward strand.
TTTAGCGGATCATATTACATATACAAAAAATATTCGCGGTTAGTTCGCATTTTCGTTGTAGACTAGTATTATTTGAATTATTAAAAAAAACTCGAATCCAGTTTCATCTTTAACCTGTGCGAAATATAAAAAAATTATTTTTATAGTTGGCTTAAGTTTTGTAAATATCAAATTACTTTTGCAAAGCAATAAAAAATTAATTTAAAAAAGTTAGTCGTAGTCTTTAAAATGTCGCCTATTCGTAATAAAAATATAAATTGTCCAATTTTCGGTAAGGCCAATAAACTACCCGCAAACCAACTACCAACATTTTCCGATGTAGCGAAAGGATATTGCATCATTCAAAATAACGTTAACAAAGGGAATGATCTGCCGTTTATGAGTATTGCCAAGCCTCTAGCGAAAGACATTTTATCTATATGGGAAAAAACAACAATTCCAACAATTTCTTAAAAATCTGTTATTGGAAAGCTTAAGGTATTCCGTAGTAAGTTGGAACATTTCAAAAAACATTTAAAATTATCAAAAAAGAGGTACCATGATTTTGGACAAAAACTCTTCGATATTTGCTCATGCAAATGCGTAACATGGTCCGCATGCAATTGCATATATAAAGTCCCTACCTCGGAAAGAGAATTCCTAAATGAAAATGCGAACTAACCGCGAATATTTTTTGTACATGTAATATGATCCGCTAAACTCATAAAAGTTTTCAATTTTAATCTATTTGTATTTGGTAAAAAACAATTTTTTGTGTGGGACATATATGACCCCATGTAGACAAGGGTTAATGATCTCTTAAATTGTAATGAGATTATCTTTAATAGGAAAATATGACATATTTTGTAAACAAATTTTAAAATATAGTACAATATAGCAAAAAAAAATTATGAAATAAATTTTTTGAAAATATCGTAAGTTGAGATTGGTCCACACGCCGCACAGTGGGTTGAACGATAGGCAAAATGGGGATTAATTCAGGGATGCCGTAATTTTGAAATATTATAATTTTTTATTGATGAATACTTATTAATCAACACAAAACTACTATTTTGAAAAATAAAAATATGGAAAAAAAAAATTTTTTAACCTGCTAGGCACTTTTTCGATTTTTGGAAAAACTTATCTTGAGTCACAATTTTTGCTGTAACTTTGGAAGCAAAAGCGATAAATTAATGAATCAAATTTCAAATTAAAGAATATTTAATGCGTTTTTATTAATTTAAAAAAAAAAATAAATACGCATTTTTATTAGAATAAATTTTTTATAAAATTTTATTTTTGTGGTTCATAAAATTAAAAAAATTTTAAATTTTCTTCAAAAAAAGGAATCACAATTTTTTTTTTATTTAAAAATCGTATAAATAAAAAAATAAACATATTCAAAACAAAACTTGATTCACATATTTTAAATACTATATTTTTTTATTTAAAAATCAAAACTAATGCAAAAAAATCAAAATTGTCGATAAAAAATATTGATTCATAAATTTTGTTGTAACTTTAAAATTAAAATCGATAACTTAATAAATTAAAATTAAAATTTAATTATACTGTAACCACTGAAAAAAATGTTGAGTAAATTTTTAAGAGTATTAATTGATAATAACTTAATTTTTCACCAGTAAACAATTTAAAAGTGTTGAGTAAATAGTTAATAAAATTTATCGAAAAATTTGAGCAAATCAATAAAAAACTACTAAATTTTTATTAAATTATTTACTCATTTTTGAGTAAATTCATAATTACTCAATTAAAAAATTATAATTTTTGTTTTAAGTTTTAACAATTCAGTACTCGAATTGTTTTCTAACATATTTTTTCGTATGCGCTAATTATACCTACTAAATAATTTAGAAAAGCTTTACATTATATTCTTTAAGAAAAACATATTTACTTCTAGTTATCCTAAGCAGTTTGGTATGCATTTGAGCGATTTTGGTACATTCCAAATAACCTAAAAATACTAAATGCTTTAATTTGGTTTCTGGCTGAGAAATATGAACAAAATTTGATACCAAATGTAATTTAAACATTTAAACAATTTCGCGAATTTTTTTTTTGAAAAACTGCTTGGGATATGTACTTTTTAGTATTTTAAGAAAAAACATTACCAATTTCGTTAAAAAGTAACTTTACACCCCACTCTAATATATATGATCATTAAAATTATTTGTTAATATAATTAAATTCCACATTTACAATAAATAGCAATAAACAAAAACGGTAAACAACATAAAGACAATAGAAAAACAAGTATTAGCTATTAAGATTTCGAGCATATAATTTTTTTACACTGGAGATGTTTAAAAAGAATCTCTTGTATTTTTCGTATTGGCAAGTCTTGGCATTGGTTCTTTCATGGATTTTAAAGCAAAAATCCTGTATTTTATCACTATGTTCTCAGATACGCCCGAGCTCATCAGAGTAGCAACCAAAACTCAACATATATGTAAAAAATACCCTATTTTTAGGATATTTTTTAAAAAATTATTAAACTAATTTTTTCAATACTTATCTTAACAACCGCTTGTCAATAATATAGTTAAATACCTTTAGTTTGTGAATCCATTTTACAAAAATTTTTATTTTTAGTTGAAAGCAAAAAAAAAATCACTTGAAATATCTCGTTTTTGACTTTTTACCACTGTACACAAAATTAATTAAAATTATTAAACTTTGAGAGAGCATAGCAAAAAAAGTAAACAACTTAGAACACTAATTTTGACAGTTATTGATGGAGAATTTTATCCTCCTTAAACCCATAAAAAAATATATTACAATATACCAACTTCAAATTTTGAATTAATCCTCAGTTTTGATAGTGTTCAACCCAATGTGCGCCGTTCAAGAATTTCGTATTTTTTGGTTTTAACGGTTTTGGAATCCTTGAGTAGTCTGCTTTTCGGGTTTCTCCAAAATGTAAGTATACTTTTCCACCTCTGGTTTTTGGAGGTTAGCGATATCGTATTAAGCTGACATTTAAAATCTAAATAGATGTGATTAACTAGACCACATAAAATCCAAAATTAAGAAGATCTGATCAAATTTGAATTTTTGACAATTTTTTAAAAAAATGCTCTTTGGCTTAAAAAAGTTGAAACTTCAGCGCTGGGGGGGCAACCCTAGATAAAGTGCGATCTTCCTGAAATTTTAACCACATCGTTTTGGCATCTATTTTTACCAATCCCGCATAGCGCCCAAGCGAAATTCGTGAAAAAGCATTTCTCGATCCGCCCTACTGATTACTCAATGAAAAGTTAGCTGCTAACTGCCGATTTAACGGAGCCTTATGTCAAAATTTGTATGAAAAAGTTAAATTTAACGGAGAGTTATTTTATAACGGAGCATTGAGTAATATAGCCTAAATGTAGTAAAACTGCATTTACAGTTATTCATTTCGTAGAGGGCTAATTTTATAAAATATTTTTTTTTTAATATTTGTACTTGTCCTAGGATGCCACTAGTGATAGAAAATGAAAGAGGAGGATCTCCCCTATTTTTCCTATTTTATTATTTTAACGTATTAGGAAGAAGAGGGTAAGTTACGTCCTTTCAAAAATTTATACCTTAATATTATTAAAAATTTTCAACTAAATATTTTGATAAATTTATCAAATGACTTAATTCACATCCTTTTATCCTGATATGACAAAATGGAAAAATTAGGGGAGATAATCCTCTTTTATTTGGACATCACCATTTTCATCCTAGGACAAGTACAAATATTTCAAAAATATTTTACAAATGTAATCCTTTAAAACTTTGAAATCCTTTTAAAAGGAAACAGGATCACGAAATGAAAAACTGTAAATGCAGTTTTACTCCATTAAATCTCTACTTTCAGACGTATATCATCCGGTTCATGTTTAGTATTGGCTATCGGACGGTGTAATCGACAAAATTTGACAAAAGTCATTTGCCACTAACAATAAGATAACATCTAATACGGCGTTCACACTTGCTGTTATGAAGTGTTCAAGAGTGAGATGTTTAAAAAAGTCTTTGTTCTGTGTCCATTACGTTTTTATTCTGCTACTGGTGTTTTGTTAAACAACTTGTTTAAGGTCGCTAGTGTGAACTCCATATAAGGAGTCTTGAATGAGGGGCATTCCAGGTAGAGGAGCCTCCATAAAAAATGTTACAAGGATGGATTGAGGCTGCACGAACAAGTGGGCTTTGGGGTCTATTTGGAGGACCTTGGTTTGAGCCTGGCTCAAAGATTTCTAGATCATTGCAGTGTTTACCAGGCAGAGATGCTGACAATGAAGGAAGTGACTGATTGGACTTAACTGACCCAATAAAACGAGAGATAGATGTTTAACGTATTCTTATAAAAATGCTCCATAAAATTTTATTGAAGACATCCAAACACTATTTTAAGCTCAAGATAACACTAACATTATTTTTTTTAACTTATTTCCAACTCCTTTGAAAAAAATGCCTGCGAATTTTGTACTCTTGCTCAAAACTTTAAATCATGATAATGTTTTGCGGAAGATTTGGGTGTACTTGCCAAATCAAAGTTTTTTTTAGAAAAAATAATGTTATATTACTTTGCTATTCCATGCAAAATGAATTGAAATATCAGTCGAGGACCCCATTAAAAACCCAAAAGAGCTGTACATTTCGTAAGTGAGTGCAAAAAAGTGTTTTTACATTTTGGAGATTCGGCACCAAAGAATATAACACTCTCACTTGTTTTATGTACATTTGATAAACAAATGCAACATTTTTATGCGAAAAGCTTAGACTTGGTAAAAAAGTAGTTTTGGTAAAAAAAATGATTTTTTTCACGAAAAACAAAATTATGTTAAAAAAAATTTAATGAACCCAAAATTTTTGGTGAAAAAATATGTTGATGAAAAAAAGTTGTTGATGAATTTTTTTTGATGAAAAGAAAAATTTTTTGATGTAAAAAAAAATTGATGAAAAAAAAAAAATTTTTCGTGAGAAAAAAATTGATAATAAAAAAATTTTATAAAAAAATTTGATGGAAAAAAATTGATGAAAAAAAATATAATAAAAAAAATGCTGATGAAAAAAATTGATAAAAAAATATTGATGACAAAAAATTTGTTGAAAAAAAAATTATGAAAAAAAAAAAAATTGATAAAAAAAAAAAAATTATAAAAAAAAAATAATGAAAAAAAAAGTATGATGAAAAAAAAATAATTATGTTACTTTTCATTCACCAGCTGGTGAAAAACGGTTTTACAATAAGACACCAGCCTAAAAACATTATCATGGTAAAATAAAAAATTCAGTGCACTCAAAGAAGTGTAAAACAATTTGTCATAAAAGTTCGTCCAATGAAACATTTTAATGAAGTTTTTATAAATATTATGAAATTTATTATAAATATAATGAAACAGTTTCATTGGACAGACTTTTATGATGAGTTTCATTATATTAATGAAGCTTAATCTTTGTGTGTGGGCTATAAAAAAAATTGATACGTTACAGAGCAAAACCCTTTTGGGGTTTTAACTACATTAATTATTTTTGACATAACATTACATTATATATATGGAACCTTCATAAATATAAAGTTTTTTAAAAATAGTCTATGAAATGCCATTCATAAAATTTCATAATTTCCTTAAAAAAAATTCATAAACGTGTCATATGATTTTTTATACGATTTTTTAAATTTTAGTTCCTTTTAACATGGTAATGTTTTTAGGCTGGTATCTTATTTTAAAAAAGTTGCAGGAGGCCACCTCAGTTTGACTACATAAGCTAACAATTAACGAAAAAGAAAACAAGAATTACTATTTTCATTTTCTTAAAACCAAAAATTTTAATAACTTGGGTTTGTAACTTGGATAATAATTCACCTCGTGGTGAATAAACCCGTTTTTCAATAGCTGGTGAATAAAAAGTAACATAATTATTTTTCACCAAAAAAAATTTTTTTCATCAATTTTTTTTTTTTTTCATAAATTTTTTTTTTTCATCAAAAATTTTTTTTTTCATCAAAATTTTTTTTCATGAAACTTTTTTTTTTCATAAATTTTTTTTTTATCAAACTTTTTTTTTTCATAATTTTTTTTTTATATCAAATTTTTTTTTTTTATCAATTTTTTTTTCATCAAATTTTTTTTTCCATCCATTTTTTTTTCATAAATTTTTTTTATACCCTCCAACCACAGTATGGGGGTACACTCACTTTGTCATTCCGTTTGTAACGCATCGAAATATCGGTCGGGGACCCCATAAAGTATATATATTATTGATCCATGATCGATTCTAAGACATTCTGTGAATGTCCGTCTGTCCGTCCGTCCGTCTGTCTGTAGATAACACAATGCAGTCCAAAATAAAACAGCTAGACTCCTGAAGTTTGGCACAAATATGTCGCATGTTAATAGGCAGGTTAAGTTCGTGAAATCGGGCCGGGGGAAAAAAAATCCTCCTTGAAGAACTAAACCAACCTCTGACAAAATACACTATTTTTATATGTTTTTTTGCATTTTGTTAAATAAATGAAATATTCGGTATATTTATCGCGATGGGAAGGTGCTCGCAAAGTCCCCCACAGACACCCATTACCTCCCCCCCAAAAAAAAAAAAAACGCCCCTGACAATTTTTTTTTAATTTTTTTTTTACATTTTGGAGGGTATAAAAGATTCGGCACAACCGAATTTAACACACTTGTTTTTTTTCATTAATTTTCTTTTTAATTTTTTTTTTTTTCAACAAAATTTTTTTTTCATCAATTTTTTTGTTTTTTCATAATTTTTTTTTTTCATTAATTTTTTTTTTCATAAATTTTTTTTTTTCATAAATTTTTTTTTATCATATTTTTTTCATTAATTTTTTTTTTATCAAATTTTTTATTATAAATTTTTTTCTCACCAAAAAAAATTTTTTATATATTTTTTTTTTTTCACCAATTGGTTTTACATCAAAATATTTTTCTTTTCATCAAAAAAATTCATCAAACATAATAATAAAATAAAAAAATTTTCCATTTGTTTATCAAATGTACATAAAACAAGTGAGAGTGGTATATTCTTTGGTCCCGAATCTTTTATACTCTCCAAAATGTAAAAACACTTTTTTATACCCTCCACTCTAGTGATAGAGGGTATATATAAGTTTGTCATTCCGTTTGTAACACATCGAAATATTGGTCTAGGACCCCATAAAGTATATATATTCATGATCCTCGATCGATTTTAAGACGATCTAGCGATGTCCGTCCGTCCGTCCGTCCGTCCGTCCGTCCGTCTGTCTGTCTGTCTGTCTGTCCGTCCGTAGAAAACACGCTAACTTTTGAAAGGCTTTACAGAGGCTACTGAAGTTTGGCATATATGTTTGTCATTCGGCTGGTCAGGTTGGTATTGCATTTCAGCCAAATCGGTCCAGTGGTTCAAAAGTTATGAGTAAAAAGGTAAGGGTACCTCAAAATTTTTTGGGTATTTCACACAACAAAAATGGTATAACTTGACATCTGTTCAATGAATATGAACCAAACTTGGTATATGTTGTTATTTTGTCATTTCTAACCCACACACCAAATGTGGGCGGAATTGGACAATGGGGCGTGGCACCTGTAGTGTTGCCCAAAATTTTTAAAATGCTTTATCTCAAGTAATAGTAAATATATTTGAGCAAAATTTAATATTGGTACATATTTTATTGTTCTCTACGTTTTTCTGATCATTTTGGTATTAAATATGGCAAAATCGGTCAAGGAGTTAAGAAGTTATATGAGTTTTAATAAATTCCACGTGGTTTAATTTTTTTGTTATTTGATTGCATTTGTATTATCGTTGTTATTGTAGTGTAGTCAAAAAAAACCCCGCTATTTTTTTTTTGTTTTTGTATGTCAATATATTGAGGTGAGTTTCAATATAAACAACGCCATTTTATTGTTGATGTTGTTGCAGTTTTTGTCATACAGTAAAGATGATGATGGTTGTTGTTTTTTTAATTTATAACTAAAAATGAGTTACCAAATGTTTGTTTGTTTACACGTGGTTTCTTTTTCTTTTTTATGGTTGTGATTGTTTATGCTGAAATTTCGAACGCGGCAACAAAAACATTTGTACAAAAAGAAGCATACAAATTATTTGTGTTTATTTTAAAATTGTGAATGTAAAAAGTTAATTAAAGTTATTTTGTGCAAATTATTAACGAAAAGTGCGCCCACGATATGTAAAGAAAAATTGGTGGCAAATGCTTGATGTTTAGTAAAATGGCAAATTTGCCAAATACCCAACTAAAAAAGGCAAATTTAATCGTCACTGTGAAAACCCTAATTATTTTTATTCTATGTATGCTTTGGTTAATATTGTGGAGGGTATTCATAGATTCGGCCAAGTCGAATTTAAATTTTCTACTTGTTGCACTTATTTTTGCACTCACTTACGAATTTTACAACTCTTTTGGTATTTTAATGGGGTCCTCGACTGATATTTCAATTCGTTTTGCATGGAATATCAAAGTAATATAACATTAATTTTTCTAAAAAAAAACTTTGCTTTGGCAAGTTCACACAAATCTTCCGCAAAACATTATCATGATTTAATGTTTTGGGCAAGAGTACAAAATTCGCAGGCATTTTTAGTTCTTCCAATGTAAATATCAAACATTTTATTTCTAAAAAAAATAATGCATTTGCTTTATTAACAAAACATTTCATAAACACTATGCAACTTTTACATAAACAATGTTCGTCCAATGTTACTGTTTCATAAATATTACGAAATATTTTATAAATATATATATTTCATAAATACTAGGAAACATTTCATAAAAATTATATTAGTTTTTTTAAGTATTTTATTATACATATGGAACTATTTCATATTACCAATGAAGTGGTTCATAAATACTATGAAATAGTTTCCAAATATGATCAAATATTTAAGAAAAAATAAATTAAATCTATGGAATTTTTCATCGTATTTATGAAACATTTCATAATATTTATAAAAAGTTTCATAAAAGTTTTTGAAACTTGATTCATTTCATTTATGAAAGCTTTTAAAAATATAATGAAAAGTTTCATCAATATTGACCCTATGAACAATTATGAAACTGTTTCATTGTATTTATGAAACTGTTACATTGGACGAACTTTAATGAAGATTTTCATTATATTTATAACAGTTTTCATAAATATAATAAAGCTTTTTCTTTGAGTGTACTACACATGAGTACTTTCAAACTGTGTTTGTTTAGTTGAGGCCCTTAATGGGCTGTTTCACTGTGTTATTAATCTTAATAATTCTTCAAAATTCCTCATATTAATTTTGGATTTGCATCAATTGAACAATATAACAAATATAATTTTATTTTAACAAAAATATTAATCAAATTTCTAACGTGTGTGATGAAAAAGATTTTTGAAAATAATACCTGGTATTGCATACTAAAAAAAACTAATTTTAAAAAGTAATTAAAATTAAATAAAACTAATATTTCCCTTTACTAACTAACAACATACCCTTTCGACATAAAATAAGTGTTTCTAGAAAATTTAATTCCATAACATCAGCCTTTAATTGTTTAGCCTCATCTATGATGCGTTGCAAAGCCACATCACCATAACCTTCAAAAACAGCAGTTATATCTAGCGTCCAATGTGAGGCTCGCAGTACAAAACATTCACTCCAAACGGAATGCAGTATGGTGTCCTGTTGACAACGTGACAATGTACGAAATTGTTCATTAGATTTGGCCTGACGCAAACATGTTACCAAAATTTGAGCCAAAATTTGAAAATTAAAAGCATTACCAGTTTGTGGTAAAACTAGTGACAGAGATGATGATGCTGAGGAGGATAAGGAAGGGGAATATGAAGTGACAGTTGCATTTGTTAGTTCTTGTATAGTTGTATTAGAAGGATATGTATGTAAGCATTTTGATGTTGTTGAAGATTTGATAAGACATTTTGTTGTTTCATTATCTTGTGTTGAGTGTAATAAGGATAAAGATGTTTTTGTTGCACTACTCGTGGCATTTGAATTTTGTCTAGGACCTCTTTCTTCTTGTACGGCCTGTACATTCATACCACATTTTAAACACTGCTGAAAACGACAAAATGGACACCAATTTCTTCTCGCCTTATCCACAATACAATTTCCCTTGCCTGCTATACAATTGTAGATATTACCCTTTCGTACGCTACGTTTGAAAAAGCAAGAACAACCATCACAACATATAACACCATAATGTTTTCCCGAACTTTGATCACCGCATACTTGACAAAGATTAAATTTCATAGTTCCGTTGCCGTTTTCCGTTAAACTATAAAATGCGCTAGAAGGTTTATATGCCATCGCTAATACCGTTAAACGAGACTAAACTCAATATCCTTAAGGACATTTACTTTTATATGTGTATTTGTAAGGAAGGAAACCAAATGAACGATTTATTTGTATCTTATTATTTATTGTCTTGTCTACACCATTTTCAGAATTATTTTAGAAAATACAAATTATATTTCAAAAAAATTCAAATATATTTCAGAAATTTTCAATTATATTTTAAAAAATTTCTAATTTTATTTCAGAAATTTTCAATTGTTTTTCAGAAATTTCCAATTACACCTTCCGACAAAAATTAAAAAAAAAATCGTTAAAAACGAACCGAATAATATACGTTTGAAACTAGAGACTAAATGTAGTAAAAATGCATTTACAGTTTTTCTTTTCGTGATCCTGTTTCCTTTTAAAAGGACTTCAAAGTTTTAAAGGATTAAATTTAATAAAATATTTTTTAATATTTATACTTGTCCGTGGATGCCACTTGTGATACCAAATGAAAGAGGAGGATCTCCCCTAATTTTCCTATTTATTTTTTTTACATATTAGGAAAAAGGAGGTAAGTTACGTCCTTTCAAAAATGTATCCCACAATATCATTCAAAATTTTCAACAAAATATTTTGATAAAGTTTTTAAATGACTTTATTCACATTTTTAACATGTTAATGTTTTTACGCTGGTGTCTAATTTTAAAAAAAGTTGCAGGACGCCACCTCAGTTTGACTATATAAGCTAACGGTTAACAAAAAAGCAAATAGGAATTACTATTTTCATTTTCTTAAAACCAAAAATTTTAGTAACTTGGGTTTGTAACTTGAATAATAATTCACCTCGTGGTGCATAAAACCGTTTTTCACCAGCTGGTGAATAAAATTCATCAATTTTTTTTTTTCATCAATTTTTTTCCATCAAATTTTTTTTTTTCATCAATTTTTTTTTTTCATCAAACTTTTTTTTTCATCAAAGTTTTTTTCATAAATTTTTTTTTCATCATACCTTTTTTTTCATAATTATTTTTATCAAATTTTTTTTTTCATTAATTTTTTCATCAAAGTTTTTTTTCATCAATTTTTTTCCCCATCAAATTTTTATTCCATAAAATTTTTTTTTCATAATATTTTTTTTTCATCAAATTTTTTTTTTCATAATTTTTTTTTCATCAAATTTGTTTTTTTTATAATTTTTTTTTTTCATCATACCTTTTTTTTCATAATTTTTTTTATCAAATTTTTTTTTCATTCATTTTTTCATCAAAGTTTTTTTTTTCATCAATTTTTTTTTTCCATCAAATTTTTTTTTCCATAAAATTTTTTTTTTTCATAATTTGTTTTTTTCATCAAACTTTTTTTTTATGAAATTTTTTTTTTTTTTCATAAATTTTTTTTTTTCATCAATTTTTTTTCATTAATTTTTTTTTCATCAAAATTTTTTTTCATCAAAATTTTTTTTTCATTAATTTTTTTTATCATATTTTTTCAACATTTTTTGTTCATCAAATTTTTTTATCAAATTTTTTATTATCAATTTTTATCTCACAAAAAAAAAAATTTTACATTAATTTTTTTTTTCATCATAAAAATTCATCAAAAACTTTTTTTCATCAAAATTTTGGGTTCATTAAATTTTTTTTAACATAATTTTGTTTTTCGTGAAAAAAAAAATAATTTTTTGTTACCAAAACTACTTTTTTACCAAGTCTAAGCTTTTCGCATGAACATTTTCCATTTGTTTATCAAAAGTACATAAAACAAGTGAGAGTGTTATATAATTTGGTGTGAATCTTTTATACTCTCCAAAATGTAAAAACACTTTTTTTCACTTATTTTTGCACTCACTTACATAATGTACAGCTCTTTTGGTTTTTTAATGGGGTCCTCGACTGATATTTCAATTCGTTTTTGGTTTTTTAATGAGGTCCTCGACTGATGTTTCAATTCGTTTTGCATTGAATATCAAAGTAATATAACATTATTTTTTCTTAAAAAAACTTTGCTTTGGCAAGTACACCCAAATCTTCCGCAAAATATTATCATGATTTAATGTTTTGGGCAAGAGTACAAAATTCACTGGCATTTTTTATCCTAATATGACAAAATAAAAAAAGAAAAAATTAGAGAGGATCCTCCTTGTTTATTTTCCAACACCAATTTCATCATAGGACAAGTACAAATATTTCAAAAATGTTTTATAAAATGTATCCTTTAAAACTTTGAAGTCCTTTTAAAAGGAAACAGTATCACGAAATGAAAAACTGTAAATGCAGTTTTACACCATTTGATCTATATTTTCAGACGTATATCATCCGGTTCATGTTTAATATTGGCCTTTGTACGGTGTTATATATCAAATATTTTCAATTATATTTCTAAAATTTCCAATTATATTTCATAAGCTTACAATTATATTTGGGAAATTTCCATTTATAATTAAAAAATTTCTTATATTTTAAAAATTTCCATTTATATTTCAAAACTTTCCGAATATATTTTCGAAATTTCCATTTATATTATAGATATTTCCATTTATCACGGTGAGCCTCAGCGATGTTCAGGTTGAACTTTAGTGTCGACGAAAAGTGTAAGCGCAGTTCGATTTCTACATGAATAAATGTCACAAAACTGTTATCAGCGAAATCGTAGCTGATCGCATTCGCTAGATATCGCGAAATTAGTGTTTTTGTATTTTCTAAAATTTTGACAATGAAGTTTTTTAAATATCTTCAAAAACTGGGTATGCAGTTTTAATTGTATTTATTTACATGTCACAACACAGTTAACAGCGAAGTCATATCTTCTCAATTTCGCGAGAAATCGCGAAATTACTTTTTTGCTGTTTTTATTTTTGTTTTTATCTTCATATATGATTTTTTAATATTTCATAAAAACATGGTATGCAGTTTTACTTGTGGTTAATCAAAGGTCACACAGCTGTTGACATCAAAATTGTAGGTGCTAAATTTCGCGAGATATCGCGTAATTATATATATATATTTTTTTTTTTCTTATATTTTAAACCCGGTTCTTTAGAAATGATAAAAAAAAGTGGTAAGCAGTTTGATTTGAACATGCTGGAAGAAATTAAAACTGCCCCCAAAAAAATTATAGCTGCTCACTTTCGCGAGAAATAGCGAAAAACAGCTTTTTGGGGGTATTTCTTGTTTTGATTAATAAAAGAAGTTTCTTTAACATTGTTAAAAAACACGAAATGCAGTTTGACTTGCTATTGATCAAAGGTCATAAGGCTGTTAACATTTAAATTCTAGCTGCTTAATTCTTCGAGATATCGCAAAAAAACTCGCTTATCTACTATTTATTCATTTATTTGTGTCATTTGTGGTCTGTAAAAACATATACTTCAATTAACGACAAAAATGTGGTATGCAGTAGAGATGGGCGCGTGAGTGAATTTTGACTCACGCACGCTCACGCTCACGAAATAAAAATTTTACTCACGCACGATCACGCACGAAATTCTCTTTTCTGATCACGTTCACGCACGCTCACGTGAGTAACTAAAATTTTTCTCACGCTCACGAAAAAATCACGCTCACGAAGACTCACGAAATTGAAATTAGAAATTTTTTATTTCACCTCTTTTGATTTCTTGCACAACAAGTATTGAATTTCCTTAAAACAATAATAAAAATCACAATTTTGGATTAATTTTCCTCTAAATTCAATATAATGACGATTTTTTTACTCGTTTTCTGTTTTAAACAGCACAAAAAAATCACGCAAACTCACGAAACAAAAATTACTCACGCACGCTCAGGCACGAAACTATTTTTTATAATCACGCGCACTCACGATCACGTGAGTAGAAATAAATTTCACTCACGATCACGCGTGATTCACGCGTGAATCACGTGAATCACGAAAAATTCGTGTCACGCGCGCATCTCTAGTATGCAGTTTGAATTCGAGGTTATTAGAGGTGACAAAACTGCAAGCATAAAAATTATAGACGATCAATTTCCCGAGAAATCGCAAAATTAATGTACGAGCTTTTATAATAAATTACTTTTTTTTTCTTTGGTATCAAAAAAAAAAAAAAAATTTAAGTAACGACAAGTATATGGTATGCAGTTTAAATTCCCCGTAACTGAAGGTGGTAAAACTGCTGAAATCTATATATTGACGCTAATTTTCGCGAAAAATCGCGAAAAAAATTTTTTTCATTTATTTTGTATTGTAATAGATTTATAAATAATAGATTTAATATTAACTTTGCGATTCCTTAAAAAATTGACCACATAGAACTTTTGTGTTAGCAGTTTAATGTATTTTTATCATGTACAAATAAAAATGCATACCACGAACTAAAGAAGATAGGATTTCGATGTTTACTGTTTTGTGACCTTAAAATAAGTACAATGAAAACTGTATACTCAGTTTTTGAAAATATTTAAAAAACTTCAATATCAAAATTTTTTAAAATATAAAATCACTAATTTCGCGATATCTCGCGAATGCGATCAGCTACGATTTCGCTGAAAACAGTTTTGTGACAACTAATCATGTAGAAATCGAACTGCATTTACACTTTTCGTCGACACTAAAGTTCAACCTGAACATCGCTGAGGCTCACCGTGTTATATTTCACATAAATCCATTTATGTATCAGAAATTTCCAATTGCATTTCTGAAATTTCCATTTGTATTTCAAATTTTGTACACCATTTCCAATTTTATTTCAGAAAATACAAATTATATTTCAAAAATATCCAATTACACCGTCCGACAAATTTCAATTTTTGTCTGTACACATGAACATGACCAAAGATTCTGGGAGTATGGCCGAAACTAAAATACCCGTGTTTGCCTGCGAATTTTGTACTCTTGCCCAAAACATTAAATCATGATAATGTTTTGCGGAAGATTTGGGTGTACTTGCCAAAGCAAAGTTTTTTTTAGAAAAAATAATGTTATATTACTTTGCTATTCCATGCAAAACGAATTGAAATATCAGTCGAGGACCCCATTAAAAAACCAAAAGAGCTGTACATTTCGTAAGTGAGTGCAAAAATAACTATACTTACATTTTGGAGAGTATAAAAAGATTCGGCACCAAAGAATATAACACTCTCACTTGTTTTATATACATTTGATAAACAAATGGAAAATTTTTATGCGAAAAGCTAAGACTTGGTAATCAGTAGTTTTGGTAAAAAAATTGATTTTTTTCACGAAAAACTAAATTATGTTAAAAAAAATTTAATGAACCCAAAATTTTTGGTGGAAAAAAATTTTGATGAAAAAAGTTTTTGATGAATTTTTTTGATGAAAAGAAAAATTTTTTGATGTAAAAAAAATTGATGAAAAGAAATATGAAAAAACTAATTTTTGGTGAGAAAAAAATTGTAATAAAAAATTTGATAAAAAAAATTGATGAAAAAAAAAATATAATAAAAAAAAATTAATGAAAAAAGAAATTGATGAAAAAAAATTTTATTAAAAAAAATTTGATGAAAACAAAATTGATGAAAAAAAAATTGATAAAAAAAAAAAAATTATGAAAAAAAAAAGTTTGATGAAAAAAAAAATTGATGAAAACAAATTGATGTAAAAAAAATTTATGAAAAAAAATTTGATGGAAAAAAAATTGATGCAAAGAAAAAAAAATTTGATGAAAAAAATTAATGAAAAAAAAATTTGATGAAAAAAAAATTTGATGAAAAAAAATTGATGAAAAAAATTAATGAAAAAAAAAAAATGATGAAAAAAAAAATTTTATGAAAAAAAAAATTTGATAAAAAAAAAATTTGAGGAAAAAAAAAATTGATGAAAAAAAAAATTTGATGAAAAAAAAATTTTTTTGTTGAAAAATATTTATGTTACTTTTTATTCACCAGCTGGTGAAAAACGGTTTTATTTACCACGAGGTGAATTATTATCCAAGTTACAAACCCAAGTTATTAAAATTTTTGGTTTTAAGAAAATGAAAATAGTAATTCTTGTTTTCTTTTTCGTTAATTTTTAGCTTATAGAGCCAAACTGAGGTGGCGTCCTGCAACTTTTTTTAAAAATAGACATCAGCCTAAAAACATTATCATGTTAAAATTTCGTTTATATTTTAAAAATTTCAATTTATATTTCAAAATTTTACAAATTCTTTTCAGAATATTCCTTCTGTATTTCAAAATTATCCACATTCTGAAATATAATTGAAAATTTTTTTAATATAAATGGAAATTGATGAAGTATAACTGGAAATTTTTTAATTATATATAGAAATTTTTTAAATATAATTTGAAATTTTAGAATAATAATTGGAAATTTTTGAAATATAATTGGAATTTTCAATTTGGAAATTTTTTATATATTTTTTGAAATATAATTGGAATTTTCAATTTGGAAATTTTCATTTGCATTTAAAAATTTTCCTAATGCATTTCAAAATTTTTAAAATGCTTTTAGGAAAATTGCATTTCTGAAATATAATTGCAAATTTCTGAAGTATAATTGGAAAGTTTTGAAATATGATTGGAAATTTCTGAAATATAATTGAAATTTCCAATTTGGAAAATTTTTATACATAATTCATATTTGGTGAAATAAAATAAATTAAATTTTGAAATTTAATTGGAAATTTTTGAATTATAAATTTAAATTTCTTAAATATAATATGAAATTTCTGAATTATATATGGAAATTTCTGAAATATAATTGAAAATTTTTGAATTACAAATGGAAATTTTTAAAATATATTTAGAAATTTTTGAAAATTTTTGAAAAATATTTTATATTTTCTAAAATAAATCTGAAAATGGTGTTGTTTTTTTATTGTTCTCGTTAAGTATAACTAAAAAATAAATGTTAAATATTCAACATGTGACAGGTCATGTCATGCCGATGAGTTGGCACAAACGATATGCAAATCAAATCAGAAAAAAAAACACTATTTACTGTTACACCTTTTATTGACCAATTATGGTAAAACTGACCATTATTGTGGTGTTTATAAAATCACACAATGTTAGATGATTTTGAAGTGTTAAATAAATGTTAAAGCAAACAGTACATTTGTAAGTAGTAGTTTAAGTAAACACCCATAGTGGATGGTGGTATGGAATTTATAAGATTAATGATACAAATAAAACATGTCATAAATGGTGGACACAGGACATTTGCAGAAAATATGTTTTATGCTGGTTTAAAAATGACACGAGTAATTCACTTTGTTGAGTGAAATGTACTTAAAAAAAGGAGTAAACAAGTGAACTGGTAATATTCGACTTGGCCAAATCTATGGCCGTTGTTCCAAAAAAAGTAATTCACATAAAAAATGTGAAAATGAAAATTTTCGAATCTTTTTGGTGTTCTAGATTTCATATCCGAATTTCTTTTTCGTTTTGTTTCACATTAATAAAATTTGGTGAAAGTAAAACGAATGCACTTTTTTCATTATAATTTTTTAATTTTTAATTATTCGATTTCAACTTCGAATGAAAACGTGATCAACAAAACACTAAACTTGATTTCATGTGATTCGGAAATTTTCATGTGAATTAAAAAGTTGTGAAAGACAGAACAGAGGCCTATGAATACTACACACATAAAACAAATTTTCCAGTTTCCAACTGAAAGTCAGTTAATGCAATAACAAAATCTGCTGAATTACTTACATATACACTCAGAAAATTATTGCAGTTACTACATGACGGTCGTTTGTGTAGTAAGTAGTAGCTGTTGTTTTTAACTACAATTTCGGTCGTTTTTGTATGAAAAAATCTCAAACAACTTTTTTTGTAGTAGTTTCAAAAAATAACTACAAAAAATATACTACACTGTAGCAATAGTTGATTTATGTAGTTGTTTTTAGTTTTTTTTCTAAAACTCGTTTTTTTCTAGAAATTTTTATTGCAAACGAATGTGTCGAGCGAGTTGGTCGTGCGGGATGCGGAAGGAATTATTTTTATACCAAATAAATAATATCTAAATAAATTAAATTACAATTTATTAAATTTAATTATAACAAAAAATATGTTTTTGGAAAAATATTCTTGAGCGAAAGAAAATAAGTGGATAAATGAGATAACAAGTGTGAATAATATAGCGCTCACATAAGCGTGCGTAAAAACCAATCGGAAAAAAACAAAATAAAATGTGTGCAGTGTTTTGTTTTCTTATGAGCGCGCCATCTTTCTTTTCTTTGTATACACAACAGAGCAGGTACATACTTTTTTGAAACATTTCAAATTAATTCTTTTTTTTTATAAATCAATTTTGCCAAAGCATTTCGTTTTTTTTTATTCCAGACAAATTTTGATCAGTAGCGGTGAAAATTTGAAATGAACTATTAAAAAAACAAAGGAAATACAATCAATTTATTTTGTTTAACATTTTATTAATATAATTTGTTTCTTCTATAATTCCAGATAAATACATCAAAAAATTGTCATCATGTCGAAATTCTATACAACCAACTGAAATGTATTGCTTTTTAAATAAATAAATATCAATCATTTAAACGTTTAAGAAATTTTTTAAATAAAATTTCAGGCAATTGTAGAAAAAACAACTGTATTAAACAGTTTTGTAGTAGTTTTTACTACATTTTGTAGTTGAAAATCAATAGTTAAAAACAACAACATGTTCAGTTGTTTTTACCGTTTATGTAGTGGACGCCTTTTCAACGACAAAATGTAGTCAAAACAACTGTCTTTTGTAGTTGATTTTACCGACATACTTTTTTGAGTGTAGGTTGTTACTATTGAATATATGTAGGTAGTCACAACTAAATAAGGTTGATATAACTGGCTTTTAATTAAAACAACCATAAAATTCGGTTGTTACAACCGAATATTGATGCAACTGAAAAATTTAGTTGGATATTTATTTTTCTGTGTGTAGTGTTTTGTTTTCCAGGATCTTTACATTTCCCTAAAAAGCGGTACATATTAATTTTAAAATTTCCCGAGATCCCGGGAAATCCTGCAAAAATTTTATCCGATATTCCGATAAATAGGTCTGGTGTAGAGTATTATATAGCCGGTCATTACCGACATAATTTTCTTCCTTTTTTTAATTTACACGTTTATTTTGATTTCTTTATTGGTCAACAATCGAAACTCATTTAACACACCCCCATTGTTTGTTTCCGTTTTTTTATAAATACTCGTACAGATATTAACAAATTGTTTAACAATGTAGTTAGTGGCTTTTATTAAAAAACGCACTCAAAAAATTATGTTAGTAAAATCAACTGAAAATGTCAGTTAAAATAACTACTTTATAAGTTGTTTTGGGGTCAACTACTTTTTCAGTTAAATCAACTAACAATGTTAGTTATTTTAACTTACAAAAAACAACTGACTTATGTAGTAAAAACTACTTACATTTGTAGTCAAAACAACTAAAATGTAGTAAAAATAAAATAATATATGATTTTTTTTTTTTTAATAAAAAAATAAAAAATGAATATCAAATTTTTTCCAAGTTTTTTTTTTTTTTTTTTTTTTTTTAAATTGTAAAAAATAATGAAACGAAAATTTATTTTTAATTTTTTGGAAAAAAAACTTTGAAATTTTATCAGGGATAAAATAAATATAATTAACTACTTTAATTAACTGTTACTACATTACAGTACTTTTTTGTTAGTTATTCAAAAAAACGACTTAAAATAACTAACAGAAATAGTTGTTTGATATTTTTCATACAAAAACAACTGACTTTGTAGTTGAAACAACTAACTACTGTAAAATATACAAACAACTAACATGTAGTTACTTACATAATTTTCTGAGTGCGTGGTGCTCAAAAATAGGCTACATAATTTACATTTTTCTATAAAAAACGTACTCATGTTCTTAAAATTTGTTAGCATAAAGTTTCAGATTCTGACACTATTTTTTTACAGCATATGTCTGAGATTCAGAGATATTTTCCCCACAACAAAAGTCTCAAATTTAAAAAAAAATCTTAAAAATTTTTAAAAGTTTCAGATTTAGAGAAATTTTTTATATAGAAAAATTCTCAGATTCCGAAACATTTTTTCTACACACAAATTTTTTTTTTTCCATGAACGATTTTCATAGTATTTATGAACAAATTCATACAATTTATTAACTTTTTATGAATAAATCATAATATGTGAAATTTAAGAATTTTTAACATTTTTCATAAATACTATGAAAAAGTTTATAAATATTATGAAAAAGTTAATAAATTGTATGAATTTGTTCATAAATACTATGAAAATCGTTCATGAAAAAAAAATTTTTGTGTGTATAGAAAAAGTCTCAGATTTTGAGACATGTTTCCTAAATAAAAATTCTCAGATTTTGATTTTTATACCCTACACTCAGAAAATTATGTAAGTTACTACATGTTAGTTGTTTGTAAATTTTACAGTAGTTAGTTGTTTTCAACTACAAAGTCAGTTGTTTTTGTATGAAAATTATCAAACAACTATTTCTGTTAATTATTTTAAGTCGTTTTTCTGAACAACTAACAAAAAAGTAGTTAATTTTATTTTTTATCTCTGAAAAATTTTCAAAGTTTTTTTTCCAAAAAAATAAAAATCAATTTTAGTTTTTTTTTGTTTTTCACAACTTTTTTTTTTTTAAACAAAAAAAAAAAACTTGGAAAAAATTTTGTATTTTTTTCTGAAAAATTTTTTGAAAAAAAAAAAATATATATATTGATTATTTTTACTACATTTTAGTTGTTTTGACTACAAATGTAAGTAGTTTTTACTACATAAGTCAGTTGTTTTTTGTCAGTTAAAATAACTAACATTGTTAGTTGATTTAACTGAAAAAGTAGTTGACCCCAAAACAACTTACAAAGTAGTTATTTTAACTGACATTTTCAGTTGATTTTACTAACATAATTTTTTGAGTGTACACCACTCTGTGGTACAGGGTATAATGAGTTTGTGCTGATGTTTGTAACTACACTCAAAATAATACATTAGTTAGGGTGACCATTTTTTCCTGAACTCAAATCAGTACGCTCAAGTTTTTATGTTTATTTTTCCAACACTCAAAAAATTTCAATTAAATTAACAAACTTTTTAGTGAAAACAACTGCCATAAACTTTTGTCTTCTTCTTAAACTAGTTGACTTCAAACAACTTTATTTCAATGTTTTGATCGTTTCAGTGCAAATTATATAACAAAAACCCACAGGTTTTGAGAATAACTAAATTTCTCAAATTCTTACGACCCTTAAGTTTTAATAACTTTTTCTTTTAAAAAAACTTCCCAGATAATAAGATCATGTTGTTATTAAACAGCCAAATGTCAAATTCTGATGACATTACCTCATTTAACATCCTAGAATCATTTCATGCAATTACATTTCTAAAAATATAGAAAATCCATCATTCACAAATATTTTGTTACAGAAAAGATCAAAATAACTTCACGCTCAGATACATACATTTTTGCGTTAAGGAACCTTTAAATTTAGCTCCTTAGAATAATTTCATTATAATTTCATTGCCAGGCTTAAGTTATATAAAACTACTCTTACAACTTATTTAATAGAAATTCATGTTTTTGTATAGAATTTTTGAAAATAAAATATTTGCTTTTTTTGCTAATATTACAGTTTTTTTTTTAGTGTACCGGAACAATAGTTCCCAGACTAGTATACCGATCGACTTAGAATCACTTTTTGAATCGATTTAGAAATGTCCGTCCGTCTGTCTGACCGTCTCCGTCTGTCTGTCGTGTAAACGGTGTAAACACATTGACTTAAAATTTGCAACTTATTGTTAGGCCTCTCTTGGCCCTATTAAGGAGTGAGATCATAAAAATGTTAACACACATAAAGTTAAATAAAAAACAGACTACTGAATTTTAAGACTTCAAACCAAATTTTTATTAAATAAAATTTAATACAAAATCATAACAAAACAAGTAGAAAATTTAAATTCGACTTGGCCGAATCTATGAATACCCTCCACAATATTAACCAAAGCATACATAGAATAAAAATAATTAGGGTTTTCACAGTGACGATTAAATTTGCCTTTTTTAGTTGGGTATTTGGCAAATTTGCCATTTTACTAAACATCAAGCATTTGCCACCAATTTTTCTTTACATATCGTGGGCGCACTTTTCGTTAATAATTTGCACAAAATAACTTTAATTAACTTTTTACATTCACAATTTTAAAATAAACACAAATAATTTGTATGCTTCTTTTTGTACAAATGTTTTTGTTGCCGCGTTCGAAATTTCAGCATAAACAATCACAACCATAAAAAAGAAAAAGAAACCACGTGTAAACAAACAAACATTTGGTAACTCATTTTTAGTTATAAATTAAAAAAACAACAACCATCATCATCTTTACTGTATGACAAAAACTGCAACAACATCAACAATAAAATGGCGTTGTTTATATTGAAACTCACCTCAATATATTGACATACAAAAACAAAAAAAAAATAGCGGGGTTTTTTTTGACTACACTACAATAACAACGATAATACAAATGCAATCAAATAACAAAAAAATTAAACCACGTGGAATTTATTAAAACTCATATAACTTCTTAACTCCTTGACCGATTTTGCCATATTTAATACCAAAATGATCAGAAAAACGTAGAGAACAATAAAATATGTACCAATATTAAATTTTGCTCAAATATATTTACTATTACTTGAGATAAAGCATTTTAAAAATTTTGGGCAACACTACAGGTGCCACGCCCCATTGTCCAATTCCGCCCACATTTGGTGTGTGGGTTAGAAATGACAAAATAACAACATATACCAAGTTTGGTTCATATTCATTGAACAGATGTCAAGTTATACCATTTTTGTTGTGTGAAATACCCAAAAAATTTTGAGGTACCCTTACCTTTTTACTCATAACTTTTGAACCACTGGACCGATTTGGCTGAAATGCAATACCAACCTGACCAGCCGAATGACAAACATATATGCCAAACTTCAGTAGCCTCTGTAAAGCCTTTCAAAAGTTAGCGTGTTTTCTACGGACGGACAGACAGACAGACAGACGGACGGACGGACGGACGGACGGACGGACGGACGGACATCGCTAGATCGTCTTAAAATCGATCGAGGATCATGAATATATATACTTTATGGGGTCCTAGACCAATATTTCGATGTGTTACAAACGGAATGACAAACTTATATATACCCTCTATCACTAGAGTGGAGGGTATAAAAACCGCATGGAACTCTAACCACTACGAACAAAGTTATCCACTTTTTCCGGAAACCCTCCCATTAAGGCTTTTATGGTAGTTTCTGTCACCTTTTTAGAGCAGGTGGTCCATCTACGTTTGAAATCTTGCATGTCCTGGGAGACCTTTTTTGTGCCCTTTAATTCTTTTTTAACAAGAGCCCAATATCTCTCCACTGGCCTGAGCTCCGGGCAGTTTGGTGGATTTGCCTCTCTTGGTACAAAAACCACATTATTATCATTATACCACTCCAGCGCTTTCTTGCTGTAGTGACAAGATGCTAAATCGGGCCAAAAGTAAGTGGATACATTGTGCTGACTCAAGAACGGAAGAAGTCTCTTCTGCAAACACTCCTTGATATAAATTTCGCTCTTTATAGAGCCAGATGTCACAAATGACTGGCTTCTTTGGCCGCAGCTACATATGGCTTGCCATACTAGGAATTTTTTGGGGAATTTCGTTTGCTTTTTTGACCGAAATTTTTCCGCAACATTTCCTCGAACATCGGAAACATAAAATTCTTGACCAGGGAGCTGCGCAAAATCAGCCAGGACATAAGTTTCGTCGTCCATTACACAACAGTTGTATTTTTTTATAAAATTTGATTTCAATTTTCTAGCTCTGGTTTTGGCCTCCAAATTTTTAAAAGCGTTTCTATCGGGAACTTTTTGAACTTTGTAGGACTTTAGTCCCGCCTTACGTTTCACTTTACGTACAAAAAAGTCTGAGCATTGGGCTAACCGAGCTGTTTTTCTGCCAGATGTGTTAGGAGCTCTCTTAAGGATGCTTTTAACTTTATATGCCTTACCAATGTTACGATAACCAGTCGTTGTTCCTGTTCCCGGCTTCCTTTCAATTGTTAGGTGTTCCAGATACCTTTTTACCACTTTTGAAACTGTTTGGCAGCATACATTAGTTTCTTTGGCAATTTTTTTGTATGTCCATGTTTGGTTTTGTTGAAAATATTTAATTATTTTTGAACGCACTTTTCTTTCATCGTCCATTGTGTAAAAAATTGCAAATTAAAACTCATGATGTAAATTAATTTATTAACTGACATATTTTTAAAATGTAAACTGCCGAAAAAAAAAAAATTTGGAAGCTTTACACCAAAGTTGTAGGCAAAAATGTGTGTTAACATTTTTATGATCTCACTCCTTAAAATTGCAAAAAAATCTGTTCATGTTTAGACCTAGCCAAAGGTCCCCTTTTTTATTCACAAACCATTCCAAATTTTAAAGGAATCAAATTAGTTTTTATACTCACATAAAGCTTGATTTACACGTTAACTACCCTTGACTACCCTTATCTACTATTTCCCAGTATTGGAGGATAGCAATTGTCAAATTCAAATAATTTTTCATACAAAATTATTTAAACCCGGCAAACCGTGTCACCAATACTGGGAAATAGTAGATAAGGGTGGTCAAGGGTAGTTAACGTGTAAACTGCCCTTAAATCTCTAAAATTTCATGAAATTTTCATTCGGAATGCCAAATCGAATTAAGGAATGAAATCCTTCGAAGGTCTGTTTTGTATAAATAAGAGTTTCGTGAGTTTGAGTCAACGTGAGTTGTAAATAATTTACTCACGTGATTGTGAGTGAGTGTACGTAGAAAAATATGCTCGTGAGTGAGTGTGCGTGATTAAAAAAATCCTGTCATTAGCGTGAGTGATACCCAATCAAATCTGATTATACTTTAAATACCCAATCAAATCTGATTATAATCACACCATTTTTGGACTTAGGTCCCATATGAACCTAATCTCCCGATATTCACTTAAAGCGGTTTATTAGATGCAAATAGAAGCCTGTTTCACTCAAATTTGGTTTGTGAGTGTTTTGTATACTAATAAAAGATTTGACAAAATATAGACAACCGGCCCATGCTTGGGCTTGGGACCCATTTTTTGGAAATACTGGTGTAGGGTATTATATATTCTGTCTTGACCAACTATAATTTTCTTACTTGTTTCTATAGAAAAACCTCAGATTCTGAGAACTTTTTATATAAAAATTCTCAAATTTTTCTAACATGAAATTTTATTGATTCTGAGACTTTTTTCCAAAAAAAAATGCTAAGATTCTGAGACAAATTTAGATTTTTCCTTTTCTCTATACTTTTTCCATTACTTATTTCCTTTTTCTTCCTCTTTTTTTTTATACCGTTTTTTCTTTTATTTCCTTTATAATTTCGAAATTGGTTTGAGGGGTTTTCCCTTTCACACATCTCGTGGATCACCGCTTGTATAGGGTTACACCCAAAAAATTACATAGTTGATGATTACTATTTTTTCAACTATGTCATAGTTGATGTGACATAGTTGTTGCTGACTATGTGCCATTTAAATCTACAAATTAACTATGAGAAAAGTTAATGACAACGATGTGTTCGATAAACATAGGTAAACAACTAGGCCCATAGTTAAATTTTTTATAAAATTTAATCATAGTAAATATTTACTATGTAATTTAATAAATAGTTAATTATACCCTATAATTTGTATACAAAAATAAACAAAATTTTGAGTTTTATTTTATTCATAAACATTATTTTATTAAAATTGCATATAAACTGCATACACCAATATTGTTGGATCCAAAGCCAGCCTGCAAATATGAGAAAAACATATTATTTTGTAATCTTTTTTTTATTTTTTTGTATAGAAAACACGTCAAAAATTCAAAAATTTTTTGTAGAAATAATGTCTCAATTTTTTGACATTTTTTTGTCGAAAAATCTTAAATTTTTAAAAATTTTTTCCATAGAAAAATCTCAGAAATTGAGATATTTTTTCTCTAGAAAATATCATGAATACTGAGACATTTTTTCTACAGAAAAATTTCATATTGTGAGACATTTTTTTTACAGAAACAATTTCAGATTTTGAGACATTTTTTCCTAAAAAAAATTTGATTCTGAATAAAAAATCCCAACAAAATATCAGACTGAGACATTTTTTCTATAAAATATAAATCATTTTCTAAGATATACGTATTTCTTTACAAACGCTCGGTGTACAGTTAGATTAATTTTTTATGAAAATATTTCTTACCAAATCCTTTTTCCTTGCTTTTCTGATTCTCCCTTTCATCCCAGTTCATATTTTTCGTATTGTCCACCTTTTTTCACCTTTTGTGCTGGTTTATTTTGAAAAAAAAAAAAATATTTTGCACGTTTGATACATTTAATTTTTGAAATAAAAAATATTTATTGGTTTTAATTTGTTTATTTTTACTTCTGATGTTTTTATTTTTTAATATTTTGCTTTTTCGGATATAAAGAAATCGTTGTTATCAACTTTGTCCGTAGTTGTTATTGATTATAAATAGTTGATTTAAAAATTATTTGAAATAACTATGGATTTTGTTAACTATGCTACTATGTAATTTTTTGGGTGTATAATTTTTATATCGCACTAAATAGTTAAACAAATTTGTGCAAATTCCAAAGCAATCAATATATATAACTCACCATATATTCCCGGTTACGACCACGATATTTTCTAGAAAATCCATAATCAATATTGCGTGCTTATTTTAATAGCACTATTGAATTTTCTACGTAACAGCAATTTTATACTTGTACCACTACTCACCGCATGGCGGCGCTGCAAAAAGTTTTACTGCACCTATATGAAAGCTTCATGTTATGAAAGTAGCTCATTTGCACGTTGTTTCGATTGCTCTCTCAACATGAGAAAACAATGTCGACCAGAAAATAGTCGGCGTCATCATGACGCCGTCGTGTTCAGTTATTTAAAATTTTATTAATTATGAGAATAATCACAATTGGAGCGGGAGGCGTTTTTCCGCAACGTTAACATATGTTTTATATGACAACAAAATTCCGCCGCGTTTTTCCGCCAAACTAGATTCAATTCTATTTTTATGAGGACAATTGCGTTTTTCCGCTTCCCGCTCCAATTGTGATTATTCTCTATAATATAAAAACTGTTGCCAAGTTGGAGGTTTCCCGCTAAATCTAGCGGTTTTTGTTTGCATTTAGCGGGGGAAAATTGGTTTTAGCGGGAACGGTGCTTTAGCGGGAAAATCTAGCGCTTTTTATTTGGATTTAGTGGGACAAATTTAAAGGTTTTTTCCAATTTTTCTTTTTTTTTCAATCGAAAACGCCAAGTTTGTTGAATTTTAGCTCTTTTTTTGAAATTTAGCGGGAGAATTTTGTAATTTCCCGCTAAAATTTTTTCGTCCGTTTCTTGCGCGTTTTTAATGAAAAGTAAATTTTCGTAGAAAAAATAATTTGGAGGTTTTTTTTTAATTTTTTCTTTTTTGTCAATCAAAAATGCCAAGTTTTTCGGTTTTCAACGCTTTTTTTTGTAATTTAGCGGGAAAATTTTAAATTAATTTTTGGCGGTTTCTAGCACTTTTTTCGTGAAATTTAGAGGTTTTTGGTTAAAAATAGTTGGCAACAGTGAATATAAAATTGTTATTTGCGTTTATTTTAAGATGTTTTTTTTTATCTTCTTAATTTTATCTTTCTTAAATTTAATTTTTAATTAAGTTTTAACATTTCTACCGTCTATTTTACTAGAAAGTCCATTCCAATTGTGAAAATAATAAATTTTGTACAAGCCAACTAGTAACCGCCGAGTGGTTTTACTTAGACACCGCCGTCAATTTATGTTGAATCGGCTGTGTTCTCTGCTCTCGCTCTTTAATATACAGTCGAACCCGGTTATAACGAACTCCGGGGGACCAGTAAGAATAGTTCGTTATAAGCAAAGTTCGCTATAAGCGGGGTATATTTTATATCAACCCAGTTTTATTTCCAAAAAAAATAGGTTCAACTTCATTTTATTTGATTTTTTTTCATTAATAAACTACTTATCGAGAAGGAAACATTAAAAATGTAAATAAATTCTTTAAAAATTATAATCTTAACTAAAAATATCTAAATTTTTGTGAGTTTGGTAAACATGATTGCCGCACAATTCAAAATATTTATGGAAGTTCGTTATAAAAAGGTAAATACACATGAAATTATGTTCGTGGGACCATAATAAGCAGTTCGTTTTAACCGAGGATTCGTTATAACCGAGTTCGTTATAAAAGAAGTACTTTGTGTGAAAATTGATGCCAAAACGTCGGGGCTTTAGAATTAGTTCGTTATAACCGAGAATTCGTTATAACCGAGTTCGCTATAACCGAGTTTGACTGTATTTTCCAGCATGTTGTTTATTTTTATTGTGTGCAAAATATTTTAGTTAAAAGCAAAGCAAAGTATATTTTTATGCATTTTTCCAAATAATAATTATTAATTTAATTAAAATTTTTGCAAATTGTGTTAAAAGAAGAAATTTCCAGCAACAAAATGTCGAATGTGAAACAGTTTAAACATGAATTTAAAGGAAATTTATGTGAATTAAAATTACAAATTAAAAAACCAAATGCTAGTGTACCGACACAATGTACCGAGGCCACCACCGCCAACTATTCCGGTCCAGGAAAACATGTGCAAAATATACGAAATTGTGATGTATTCATAGAGGATTATAATTTTTTAATATATTTAGATGTTCAGTTATACAAGTAAGTCAATTTTCTGAGAAAACAGTCGCAATTGTTCTTAATTCCTTTCCGATATTACAGATTTAAATCCTCTCGTCGTTTTGATATGAAAGATTTAAAGAATTTGTATTTATATTACAATACCAAAGATAATATTCTACTTATAAATTTGCCCTGCTTGCCCTTGGCAGAAGAAGAAAACCCCCAATTTAAGGAAAAGTCTGCCAGCGAGAAAAAAACTAAAGATGTTCTAGAACGTCCTTTGGATTTATGGAAATTAAAGAAAATTACCGATAATTGTTTTATAAAAATTGATAATTCCACAGAGCTATTAAAACCAGAAGGGAATTTTGATTATGGTTTTGCTGGTAAATATCGTGGTCGTATACGGGAATTTGAGGTGAGTCAGTAAAGTTTTTTTTGTTTTGGAATTTTTACAAATTTATTTTTGTCTTTTAGTGCGATTTGGAAATTATAACCCGTATGCCGGAACCACATAATGTTAGTCCACTACAACGTACTATTGATAGAGAAATTGATGAAATGAAAAACTTTTCCAGAGATCAATACAAGTTGAATTTTGTCGAATTACAAGTACCAGAAGGACAAGATAATCCAATGCAATTTACCATTAATTTTAAAGGTAAGAGAAAATTTTTCTAGAAATGTTTTTTTAAACAGAAAAAATTTTAGATTCTGGGTCTATTTTTCTAAAAAAAATCGCAGATTCTGAGACATTTTTTCTATATAAAAAAATCTCAGATTCTGAGACATTTTTTCTATATAGAAAAATAATCTCAGTTTCTGAGACATTTTTTCTATATAGAAAAACAATCTCAGTTTCTGAGACATTTTTTCTATATAGAAAAACAATCTCAGTTTCTGAGATATTTTTTCTATATAGAAAAACAATCTCAGTTTCTGAGAAATTTTTTCTATATAGAAAAACAATCTCAGTTTCTGAGAAATTTTTTCTATATAGAAAAACAATCTCAGTTTCTGAGAAATTTTTTCTATATAGAAAAACAATCTCAGTTTCTGAGACATTTTTTCTATATAGAAAAACAATCTCAGTTTCTGAGACATTTTTTCTATATAGAAAAACAATCTCAGTTTCTGAGACATTTTTTCTATATAGAAAAACAATCTCAGTTTCTGAGACATTTTTTCTATATAGAAAAACAATCTCAGTTTCTGAGACATTTTTTCTATATAGAAAAACAATCTCAGTTTCTGAGACATTTTTTCTATATAGAAAAACAATCTCAGTTTCTGAGACATTTTTTCTATATAGAAAAACAATCTCAGTTTCTGAGACATTTTTTCTATATAGAAAAACAATCTCAGTTTCTGAGACATTTTTTCTATATAGAAAAACAATCTCAGTTTCTGAGACATTTTTTCTATATAGAAAAACAATCTCAGTTTCTGAGACATTTTTTCTATATAGAAAAACAATCTCAGTTTCTGAGACATTTTTTCTATATAGAAAAACAATCTCAGTTTCTGAGACATTTTTTCTATATAGAAAAACAATCTCAGTTTCTGAGACATTTTTTCTATATAGAAAAACAATCTCAGTTTCTGAGACATTTTTTCTATATAGAAAAACAATCTCAGTTTCTGAGACATTTTTTCTATATAGAAAAAATGTTAGATTTTGAGACGTTTTTTCTATAGAAAAAATTTCAAATTATGAGACATTTTTCTCAGATTCTGCGACATTTTTCTATGCAGAAAAAATCTTTGATTTTGCAACATTATTTATCCCAAACCGCTGAAACTAGGGACTAGAAATTTGGACTCCTGTATAAAGGGGATAAAAAGTGTAACAAAAGTGTTCTTTTGGTACTTTTTATATTTCCTGAAATAATGGTCCTAGAAACTTAAAATTTGGAATGTGGGTTCACCTTCCGAAAAATGTATCTACTTTGGCTCGCTTTTGCCAATGTTAATTCTAAGGCGGTAAAGGGATAAAAAAGTGTACTTTTTTATTTCCTGAAATAATCAAAATCGGTAAAAAAAAAAAACATTCTGGAACAGTACTTTTTGAAAATTTTGTTTTTAAGGAGGAACAAGGGGTAAAAAAAGTTTAATTTTGGCACTTTATTCTTAAATAATGGTCGTACAAACTTGATCCTTCATTGAAAAACATTCTGAAAAAAACACTTTATGGAAATTCCAGTTTCGTAAAAAGGGTAAAAAAAGTGTACTTTAAGGGATTTATTTTTTTTTCCTGAAATAATTATCATACCCACTTGAAATTTGGAATGTACGATCCCTCGGTTAAAAAACTTGTGGAAAAAGACTTTTGGAAATTCTAGTTCTTTGGGGGTAAAATGTGTAATAAAGTGTACATTTTTGTACTTATCATATTCCTGATACTTATCATATTCTTGATATAAAGGTCCCTGAAATTTAAAATGTAAACATTCTGGAAAAAAACACTTTGGAAATTCCGCTTCTAAGGGGTATTAAAAGTATACTTTTGGTACTTTCAATATTTCCTGAAATAATGATCCTAGACACTTGAAATTTAAAATGTACGAAATTTCGGTAAAAAAAAAATCCGGAAACTGTACTTTTTCAAAATACCGTTTTTAGCAAGGTTAAAATAAATCTTTTGGTACTTTTTGTATTTTCTTAAAAAAAATGTCCCAGAGTAAAAAAAAAATTTAGAAATTTCGTTTTTGAAAGGTGGAAAAAATTATACTTTCGGTACTTTTTATATTTCCTGATATAATTAATGGTTCTATAAACTTGAAATTTAGAATGCAGATTACTTCGGTGGAAAAAACACCTTCTGGAAAAGTACATTTTCGAAATTCCATTTTTATATTTCCTGATATAGTGGTTCTAGAAACTTGAAATTTAGAATTTAGGATTCTTCGGTAAAAAACATTTTAGAAAAAGCACTTTTTGGAAATTTCGTTTGGAGGTGCTACATACATAAAAACAAGCAAAAGTTTTAATTTTTTAAGATTATGTCGTCAGCATACTTTTTTTAAATCCTTTCAGATTCTGTTTTAACCCGTGAAGAACAATTGTTATTGCATAATCTCACCTCCAATCCAGAATTAATGGAAATGCCAGATGAATATGATATAATGGAAATTGATTGTTGTCTTATAAGTATTTTATTAGGCATTTGTTATGATGTAAGGTAAGTATTTTAACAAATTCTATTAATCCTTAAAACAAAAATATAAAATTCTTTAATGGTCGCACCTTTCTCTCCTTAGATTTACTTCCAACGATACAAACTGTGAGTCAGGCTGGACTCGAAGCATTTTATCAGGCACTCTAACTTATTTTGAGCCATTTACTTCTATTAAAGAAGTGGTTATTAGTTTTATGAGACGTTCTTTAATTTATCCTTTATATCGTAATTATGAATTAAGTAAACAATGTGTAGACGATTGTATAACAGCTTTACAATCAAATTCACCTTGGATTTTAAAACAACTTTTAATTAGCCGTGAAGTTTTCAATAGCAACGAACGTTCTGTTTTTAATCATTATTATATAGATGACTATATACGTTATATTAGTAATGGTGTAATATGTCCTCCGTCACATTTACAAATGTTGGCTTATAATTTAAAAAATGTCTTACTTGATATATTTAAAAAACATTTGGGTTTAGGTTTACAAGAGCTAGAAACTGAACTGTTAAAAGAGTTGATAACTGATATACATATTTCGGCTTCAAGTAGTGAAGATGATTCTGAAGATCCCGAATATGATGAAGCCGATGATGCTGGTACTGAAAGTTGTGAATCTGAATTTTATACTTCCCCTGAAAGTGATGGCAGCGGCAGCAGCAGCAATAGTAGTAGTGACACTGAAGAGGATAGTGTGATAGAACAAAAAATGGATAATTTAAAATTGTAAGTGAAATTTTAATTGAAAGAATTTTACAAAAATAATGGATGTGAATTGAATTTTTATAAGTAACATTTATTTATAAATTTTAAACAAAATCTGGATGTGAATTGCGTTGTATTGAAATATTGTAGTTTGTAGGTTTGGTAAGAAACTAAAGAGAAATTTTAGTTTTTCTTTTTAACATAAGTGAAGAGTGAGAATTTTTTTTTTAAGAAATAAAAAATAAATTAAAAATACATAATAAAATATTTTAAAATGAAAAAGAATGAAAAAAAAAAAAATTTAAATGAAATCATTTCAATATTATTGATAAAAATATTAAAATCAAACAATTTTATGCTTGATTATTTTAATCAAATTGCTTAATTTTGAAGCAATTACAATTATTTTAAAGTAAATAATGGAAGTATCAAAAATAAAATTTTTATTAAACTTTTTTGTAATTACAAAATGTTGACAAAGTCTAGGCAACATGTTGCTTTCTATAGATATGTTGTAAAAAACTGAGAAACTTAAAAAAAAAAATTATCTCAATCCTTGCAACTATCTTAAATAACATTTACATCTTGGATAAGATCTTATTGTAAAGAGATTTTAACTTATTGTTACAGTGACTCAAACTAATAATGGAACATCATATATAAGATAGCAGTTTTTTGAAGGAAAAGTTATCAGAATTTAATCTGATTATTATCAATCAACAACACTGTGCTACAAAAAACACTAAATTGAATATACTTTTAAAATGAGGTAGTTAAGGTTGGTGGTCTCGTCGAAAAGATCACAAAAATGGCCGTCAAACTTGCCAGACACCCTCAAATTTTAAAGTTATTGTCAAAAAACGTTTTTTTGGGACTTTTCTCACTAAACCACGTGTAACTTAAACATTTTTCAACCGATTTTAAATTTTTCAACTGTTTTGGATAGAAGAAGGATAGGGCTTTTCATGTGTGTAAATTGGTCGATACATATAAGAAATATATGTATTGATTTTTTCAACAATATCTAATTTTTTGTTATTTTTTGAAAATTTTTTGAGTTTATCGATTTTTTTCTGCTATAGTTTGTTCAACAACATTTATATTAATGAACGTATTCCTAAAGAAAATTTAATTGTGAATACGATGAGCTTTATGCCAAAAAATTCGGATAACAATTGACAGAGTTGTGATAATTTTTCTAAAATAGAAAATTAAGATTTTGTATGAAATTGCAGTGCTGATAACCCAGGCAAAAAAAAATAAACGAACATACTGAGGGGTCGCGTATCATTATTTTAATGGTTTTTAATCTCCTGAATTCGAATTTGACCTTGAAATTGCGCTATCTTATTAAGTTTTTAATATATCAATTTATGTTAAATATCTCAAAACCCAGATGAGATAAAGCAATTTAAAAGCCAGATTCGGATTCAGGTCGCCAAAAACCTTTAAAAATATTGTACATGACAATTTATGATAAATTTATTTTTTTTTTGCCTGGGTTATCTGAACGGCGATTTCCTGCAAAATCTTAATTTTCTTTTTTAGAAAAATTATCATAACTGTCAATTATTATCCGATTTTTTCAGGGTAAAGCTTATCGAATTTAGAATTAAATTATCTTTAAAACAACCCTCATAAATATAAAGGTTGTTAAACAAACTATAGCAGAAAAAATCGATAAATTCGAAAATTTTTCAAAAAATAACAAAAAAAAAAAATGATTTTATAGAAAAACTCAAAAGATATCTTTCTTTTACGTATTGACCAATTCGCACAAATGAAAAGCACTATCCTATTTCTATCCAAAACAATTTAAACATTTAAAATCGGTTGAAAATTTTCTTAATTACTCAAGGTTTAGTGAAAAAAGTCCTAAAAAAAGGTTTTTTGACAATAACTCAAAAATTTGAGAGTGTCTGGCAAGTTTAATGGGCATTTTTGTGATCTACTCGACAAGACCAACAACCTAAACTATGTCACATCAGAAGTATTTTTTCACTGTAGCACAGTGCAATTTTTCAAAAACTGATATATAAAATTTTCCAAGCTTTAATTTAAGCTTGATAGCGTCCAGATTGAGCAACTATTAAATGAGATACGAGAGTCGCGTTGAAAAATGAAACTATTAATACATATTTTTTAGAAATTTGTTTAAAAATATTTCTAATTCGATTTTTTAAAAGTTCGAACATTAAAAATTTAAAAAATTGTCCAATAATTTTTATTCAGTCATCAGCTAGCTTTTCCAACAACCCAAACAAAAAATAAAATTTTTTAAATACTGTGTAAGAAATTCGCATTTTTTTACCTCCAACTCTTTTGATTTTATTGTTTCCCAGCAAACAAGCAGACTCATTTTAGACTCCAAAATGGGCTCAAAAAATGTAACAGGAATTTCAAATTTTTGTATGAAAGTGGTTCATCCAAAAGAGCCGTCTTTTTGGTCTCCAAAATGACTCCAAAAAATGTTTCAAAAAGGGGAAATTTTGTCCATACTTTGGAGTCTGTTTAGAGTCATTTTGCGTAAATCTCGAGATCAGATCTGTTTATTCAAAAATCATTTTATTATCTTACAATATAAAACATACATAAACATGCAAAATAAAAATATTTAAAAGTTACAAAAAACTCCATTTTTCTTTGCTCTGCACAACAACCATTTTGGCGGACCCACGTTATTCGATCTAGACATTTGAATTTGTTAGAAATTCCACGTTTTTAATGGGATTTACAAAAGGTTTCATCAAAGAAAATTATTTTCTGACTTATAATATATTTTGAAAGAAAAAAAATATTTGTTGACTCCAAAAGCAAACATTTTTTTGAGTCGTTTTGGAGGGCACAAAAAATATTACAATTTTTGAACCTTTAAGGAGTCACTTTGAAATAATTTTTTTATGAAACAATTTCTTGCATGTTTTAGGTTCCCTTTGGACTCTGAGCGGATGGTTGTACATTGAATCCAAAAATTGAGCGTGTTTTGAAAAATAAATTTAAAAACTCAAATAAATGTTTTATTTTTGAATCTTTTTTAACTCCGAAAAATGAGGGTTCCAAAAATACTCTTTATTTAGATTCTTATAAGAGTCCTTCATTTTGAGCATTCCAAAACTTGTTAGCTGGGTTATTAATTTTAGTAAACCTAAGTGTATATGGGGAATTCCATGTCAAATCGAACACTTCGAAATTTTTTTTTTAGATTTCCCAATTTGTTTACAGTTTTTAGTACCCTTCGAAAACTCCTCCGTGGAAAATTTTCAGATTTTTTTGATGACCCGTTCAAAAGATACCGAATTTTTAAAAATTGGTAGTTTGTTCCTTTACTCAAACTTCTTTTACTCATAACTTCTTCAATAATGGTCCAAATTTCAATTTTTTTTTCAAAATTTTTGTTTTTTTATGTACTTTAAAAAAAAAATCCCAATAAAATCTTAAAAGCGCTCTACAATGCGATTTTTAAGTTTTAAAATTTAAATCTCATTTTTGAAAATGTTTGTACTCTTCGATTTTTTTGAAATTTTTTTGTGTAAGGCTTCTATCGATTCTACAAATTTTTTGCCCAGGAGCATCGTGGGATAACGATTATTACTGTTTTTTAAATTTTTTTTGAAAAAAAAATTATTGTAATTTTCCAATCTTAAAATCATTTCTACTGCTCCAATGGTGCGTCATAGGGGGATTATTTATAAGACCGACCCCCATTAATTTTTACGTCTTAACATTTCTTTGGAACAAACTAATACCCTATCTCCAAATTCTAAGAGGGCTCCCACACAAAACGACATTTTTTTAAATTTGCTCCAACCGCTCTAACTGCCCTAATAGTGCCCTTAGAGCAACAAAATGTATAACCGACCCACAATATTTTTTTAGTCAAAACATTTTCTCTGAATACACCTACCCCTATCTTTAGCTGTTAAGGCGGTCCCCATACAATTTATTTTTATTTTTTGTAAATTTGTTTTATTTAATCAGCTTCTACCTGTCCAATGGTGCGTCCGAGAGGGGTCATTAGTGAGACCGAACCCCATTTATTTTTATCCTACAACATTTATTTAAAACATACCTACGCCCTATCTCCACCCCCTAAGTAGGCTCTCATACAAATAACAGTTCCCGTGTAAAAAAATAATTATATCAAAACATATCTCCTTTGATAAAAACATATATGGATCATATCAAAATGGATGTAATTAGATCTAGTCCATATATACTCATATCTGCTTCAGATATGTTTTGATCCGTAAATTGAGTCTATCTGGCATATATGGCATATATGATCAGCCATTTTGAGATATGTTCATATATGTAAAATTGTCAGATAGACTCAATTTACGGATCAAAACATATCTGAAGCAGATATGAGTATATATGGACTAGATCTAATTTCATCCATTTTGATATGATCCATATATGTTTTTATCAAAGGAGATATGTTTTGATATAATTATTTTTTTACACGGGTTGGAGCAAATTTTATAAAAATGTAATTTTGAATGGAAGCTTACGTAGGGAATGGAGATAGGGCTTAGGTATGTTTTAAAAAAATGTTGTAGGGTAAAAATAAGTAGGGGTCGGTCTCACTAATGACCCCTCTCGGACGCACCATTGGACCGGTAGAAGCTGATTAAATAAAACAAATTTACAAAAAATAAAAAAAATTGTATGGGGACCGCCTTAACAATTAGAGATAGAGGGTAGGTGTGTTCAGAGAAAATAAGGGTATTCATTTCAGCTTTTTTTTGGTTGTAAAAATGAAAAATTGGAAAAATGTAACTTTTTATTACAACAAACACATGAAAAAATTTTCCACTTAAAAGTTGCAATTTAAACAACCTATATCCAAGTGTAAAATTATCAGAGTAAAAAGTTACATTTTTCCAATTATTTAAGCGTTGCCATTCATTACTAATTAAAGAAAAAGTACCAAAATATGCTACTGTTATTTAAGTTATTTCTACCTCGGCAGCCCTTATTGAACATGTGTTTGAAATTTTTCTTAGAAGAAAATATTTATACAAATAATTTTGGTTATAATAATAGAAATTAAGAATTAAACAACAAGAAAAAAATGTCAAAATGAGTAAAAAGTGTAATTTATAAGTTAATTGGTTCATTCGTTGAATAATTTAATTATTTTTGGAAACTTTTTATCACAATTTTTTTATGTACCCGTTCACATCAATGAGAGTGGAATCTTACATTTTTCATTTTTCCACTTTTACATTCTCTGAAATGAATACCCTTAATAATTGGACTAAAAAAATATTGTGGGTCGGTCATACATTTTGTTGCTCTAAAGGCACTTTTAGGGCAGTTAGAGCGGTTGGAGCAAATTTTAAAAAATGTCGTTTTGTGTGGGAGCCCCCTTAGAAATTGGAGATACGGTATTAGTTTGTTCCAAAGAAATGTTTAAACATAAAAATTAATGGGGCTCTGTCTTAGAAATGACCCCTCTATGACGCACCATTGCAGCAGTAGAAATGATTTTAAGATTGGAAAATTACAATAATTTTTTTTCAAAAAATTTTAAAAAATAGTAATATGTATCGTTATCCCACGATCCTCCTGGGCAAAAAAATTTTAGAATCAATAGAAGTCTACACAACAAAATTTCAAAAAAATCGAAGAGTACAAACATTTTCAAAAATGAGATTTAAATTTTAAAACTTAAAAATCGCATACTAGAGCGCTTTTAAGAATTTTTTGGGATTTTTTTTTAAAAAGTACGTAAAAAAACAAAATTTTGAAAAAAAAAAATTTAAATTTGGACCATTATTGAAGAAGTTATGAGTAAAAGAAGTTTGAGTAAAGTAACAAAATACCAATTATTAAAAAATCGATATCTTTTGAACGAGTCATCAAAAAAATCTAAAAATTTAACACGAAGGAGTTTTCGAAGGGTACTAAAAACGTAAACAAATTAAGAAAATCTAAAAAAAAAAAAATTTCAAAGTGTCCGATTTGACATGGAATGCCCCATATATAGTAATGAAATACTAGAATAATTAAAAATTTTCTTTGTTTACAAAAAACTGGTGATCAAAAAAGGCGAATTTCTTCTACTGTATTTTAAAAATTTAATTTTTTGTACGGGATTCTGGAAAAACTAGGTGATAACTGAATAAAAATAACTGGATCGTTTTTTAAATTTTTAGCAGGGTTGGCAACCGATACCCACCTAGAATAACGCTATTTGACTATTGTACCGCAACCAATAAAGATATGGACATATTCAAAAGCGATTATGAAAGCTGATGAAATTTCTAGTATTTTAAATGTGTCACTTCATGTTTCTACCGGTTCGTTTTCGAAATATAGGTCAATACCTTTATAATACCGTTTGAAACGGTATTATAACGGTATTGGCCTATATAACTAAAACGAACCGGTAGAAAAACGAAGTGACACATTTAAAATATTAGAAATTTTATCAGCTTTCATAATCGCTATTGAAGATGTCCATATCTTTATTGGT
Organism: Pegoplata infirma; assembly: GCA_963921195.1. NCBI lineage: Eukaryota > Metazoa > Arthropoda > Insecta > Diptera > Anthomyiidae > Pegoplata > Pegoplata infirma. The sequence goes on from OY992536.1 coordinate 39,941,063, forward strand.
TGCGGTACAATAGCCAAATACCGTTATTCTAGGTGGGTATCGGTTGCCAACCCTGATTTTTAGTATTTGAACTTTTAAAAAAATCGACTTAGAAATATTTTTAAAATTTTTTTAAAAAAATATCTATAAGTATTTATAACTTTTCCTTTAAAGAACTGTTATCATATGCTGTTCCATTATTAGTTTGAGTCACTGCAGATGTAAATGGAGCAGTAATTTAAATGTTGTTAGAATATAAGCAACATGTTCTCAGCAATAGTGCAACATGTTGCCGGCTTTTAATTTTTTTAATAAAACATTTTTTTTTTTAAAACATTTCTCAGTTCCTTTTTTCTATTAAGAAAATGTTGAAAGTTTTCTACATAAAATATAATTGAATTAAAAAATCTTACCTTATCCCTTACTTGGTACTTACATTGATTGAAACAATTTTTTTTTTTTTTTTGGAATTTTTATTATTTTTTTTTTTTTATTATTTATTTTTAAACTTAAAATAGTTTTTCTTTTAATATAAAACTAAACAAAAGTAAAGCTAAAAAAATTATACAATGCCTTTCATGATTTAAAAAAAAAAAATAGTACAAATAATAAGAAATAAAAAGAAAAAAGAAATACTTCAAAAACATTCATAATTTAAATACTCGTCGTTAAATTCTACAAAAATATTTAAATTAGAAATGCTTTTCTTTAATGGAAAAATAAAAAAGTTTTATATACAAAATTAAAAAAAAACAAAAGAATAAGATAAAGGTAAATAAAAAAAACACAAAATCTTAAATACTACAACATCTCTTTTCAAGTTTAAATAATGGCTTTTTATATAATTTATAAAAATTTCGCAAAAAATGTTTTTTTTTTTTTAAGGCCAATTTTCTAATAGTGTTTTCTGGTTTTAAATTAATTCTGGCACTTTTTTTTATTGTTTTTTTATATTTTTTTTAATGGTTAAACCAATTTTTGTTTTTTTTTTTTTGTTTTTATATACGATTTTTTAAGGAATTTATATATATTTTTTTTAAATATTTACACAAAAAATTTGTTTTGAAACCTAATTTCTAATGCACAACTAGGATTTTTGTTTATATCATCATTTGAGTAGAAAAAAAAGTTCACATCGTTTTGTTTTTTTTTTTACAAAATTAAAACCGCTACAGATCTGAAATTGAAAGTAAAAAATATAAAATTTAATAAAACGGAATTTCAAATAAAATTAACATTTTTTTTTAAATATTTTAAAAATGTTGCTAAAGTCTCAGGAACATGTTGACAACATTAATTACATTTAAATGCAGAAAATTTTGACTGAATATATGCCTCTAGATGTTGTGTACCAAGTTAATTATTGCAGAACATGAAGCAAACATGTTTAAATAATCTCTGAAACTTTTCTACATATTGAAAATAAGCCAATGGAAGTCTTGCAACAAGTTTAAAAAAGCCGTGCAACATTAAGAAGCTTGACAATTTATTGCTGCACTCTCATTGAAAATTTACTGAATCGCCGAAGTTTTGCAACATAAACAAAAGCTTAACAATTTGGAAATCAATATATTTTTTTTTTTTGGAAATTACTAATAATGTGGCCAGAGATTTGGCTACATGGCATTTAAATTAAAAATGGGCATTTTTATACCCTCCACTTACAAGGGAAGTCTCCCTGGTGTCACCCTCCGATCTTCATGAAATTTGGATATGTTGTTAAGAACGAAAATTAATTCGACACGTATTTTTTTTTAGCGGCCCAAACTCATTTTTTAGGGGGGGTCGATTTGTATCGGGGGAAATTGACCTTTTTCAGTTTAGGCCTATTAAAACAAAATTAATATTGGCATGTGTGGTATCAGATTAAAGGTATTAAAAATACCTATCTCGTGGTGCTAACAACGGGCCAAAGAAGTTAATATTTTTCGACTTATTAACAAAAATGTTCTAAAATTTTGGTATTTTACTCAATATGACGAAAAGTTGCGCATGTTTGGACACGTTCTTAGCACACGTAGATAGATTTTCCAAAGAGCTTTCATTTGGTATGTAACATGACTAGGTTTCTTTGCATAATATAGGAGATAAACGAAAAAAACTGAAAAATGACCTTGTCTTCCCCCTCCTTTTTCCCCCCTAAATATGAATTTGGGCCGCTAAAAAAAATACGTGTCCATTTATTTTTTCTTATCTACAAAATAAAACTAATTCCATAAAGATCCGCGGGTGACACTAGGGAGACTTCCCTTGTTAGTGATAGAGGATATATATAAGTTTGTCATTCCGTTTGTAACTCATCGAAATATCGGTCTGGGACCCCATAAAGTATATGAAGGGCTTATTGTAAAAACTCGATAAGCAACATTTCACTTTATGGGGGTTTTTGCCTTAAAACTTTTTAAATAATGTAGAAAATAGTACTTTTCCAGATATTTTATTCTCAATATACAATATACGAAGGGTTAGGCAACACTTCTGCCAAAAATCTGTCAATGGAACATCAGCAGAAGGCGAAAAACACGAACAAATAAAATGTTGCTTATCAAGTTCTTGCAGTAAGCCCTTCATATATATTCATGATCCCCGATCGATTTTAAGACATTCTAGCGATGTCTGTCTGTGGCAATGGTGATCACGGACAAAATATTGCACAGAGATGACTGAAACTTAACATATTTTTTGAAAGTTCTCCCGAGAAGTTTGGTATTGCATTTGAGCATTTGAGATGTAAAAACAAGTTTGCCACTTGTTGTCAAATTTTAGGCAACATGTTTAGAAAATTTGCTAAACATGTTGCCCAATTTTTAAAATTAATGGAATATAAGCCAATTTTTCTTTGCATTTTTGTTTAATATTTTATTTTATATTTTTTATTTTGTTTATTAACTTACTCATGGTTTCTTGTTGTATATCAACTTTATATGATGGATTATCATAGGCAGCATCACTTTTACGTGGTGGTGTTATGGAAGCTGTTTGATGAACACGCCTTCTTGTCAATATTAATAAAAGTACCAAAGTTGACATAATAGCTAAGGCAGCAACTACAGATACTACTACTAGAGGACCATAATAATCTCCAACAGGTTGTTCAACACCAGCAGTTAAAAGTTTACCTAGGGAATAAGAAATTTAAATGTTATAATGTTTTTGTTAAAAGGTAAGTGAATATTTAGCTTATAATAAATTTAAAAATCAGCTCAATATAAAAAAAAAAAATCCTTAAATAATCAAAAAAATCTATGCAACTTTTTAAAAGAAACATATCTAAAATGTTGACAGAATCTTTGCAACATGTTGATAGTTTGCAAAAGACATGTTGCCAAAAATTAAACAATTTTTCGCTATAACAAATTTCAATTCAAAAGAAATTAATTATTAGCAACTTTTTTATTACAAAACGTGCTCGAATTCAAGCAACAAATTTTCAAATAGTGCAACATGTTGACAATTCTCTAAAGACATGTTTTGAATGAATTTGACTAAATTTTACCAATTATTTCATTTAAAAACATTTCATAGGAAAATTTTTTAAAATAAAATATGTTGACGGAATACTAGCAACATGTTGATAATTTTATATAAGCATGTTGCCTGAATTTTTAAATTTGCTAGAATTTACACAACTTACTGAACGAGTTTTTATGTATAGAAACAAGTTTGCAAGATTTCTACTTTTTAACCAAAAATTATGAAAATTTTATGATTTTAACTTATTGCTTGAAATTTCCCTATTAGGGAAAAATTATATTTTTAAAAGTCTGAGCATCATGTTGCCCGTAATGCATTTTCTGTGTATGCATTTTTATACCCTCCAACTACTCACTTTGTCATTCCGTGTGTAACGCATCAAAATATCGGTCTAGGACCCCATAAAGTATATATACGTATTTATGATCAGTGGTCGATTCTAAGACATTCTAGCGATGTCCGTCCGTACGTTCGTCTGTCCGTCCGTCTATCCGTCTGTAGTTAACACGATGCAGTCCAAAATAAAAGAGCTAGACTCCCGACATTTGGCACGAATATGTCTTATGTTCCTTGGCAGGTTAAGTTCGTAAAGGAGCAAAATCGGACCAGGGGGAAAAAAGTTCTTCCTTGAAGAACTAAACCAACCTGTGAAAAATACCATATTTTTACATGATTTTATCTTTCGTCAACAATTTCTTCATAAAAAAAAGTTTCTAAACTTTTCAACCAAGTACCCGATTTCGATAAACATGAACTTCTCTATTTAAATATGTTTAATATGTTTCACAGTTAGAAGCAACATGTTGCATGACTTTTTTTCCGAATATTAAAAACTTTTCTGAAGAAAAACAAAATTAATTCAGAAAAAAGCTGTCTAAAAAACGTCAAAATCTGAAAAACTTTTCTATAGAAAAAGTTGCCAGAATCGGATGTACTTTTTTATAGAAAAAGTTGCCAGAATCTGATGAACTTTTCTATAGAAAAAGTTGCCAAAATCTGATGAACTTTTCTTTAGAAAAAGTGTTCGGAATCTGATGAAATATTATATAGAAAAAGTTTTCCGAATCTGATGAACGTTTCTATAGAAAAAGTTGTCAGAATCTGATCAACTTTTTAATAAAAAAAGTTGTCAGAATCTGATTAACCTTTTTATAGAAAAATTTTTCAAAATCTGATGAACTTTTCTATAGAAAAAGTTGTTAGAATCTGATGAACTTTTCTTTAGAAAAAGTTGTCAGAATCTGATGAACATTTCTATAAAAAAAAGTTGTCACAATCTGATCAACTTTTCTATAGAAAATGTTGTCAGAATTTCTTATACTTTTCTAGAAAACAGTTGTTAGAATCTGATGAACTTTTCTATAATAAAAAGTTGTCAGAATTTTTTATAGAAAAGGTTGTCAGCATTTGATGAACTATTTTTTCTATAGAAAAGTTAGTCAGAATCTGATGAGTTTTTCTATAGAAAAAGTTGTCAGAATCTGAGGAACTTTTCTAAAGAAAAATTTGTCAGAATCTGACGAATTTTTCTGCAGAAAAATTGTCAGAATCTGATGAACTTTTCTATAGAAAAAATTGTCAGAATCTGATGAACTTTTCTATAGAAAAAGTTGTCAGAATTTTTTATAGAAAAGGTTGTCAGCATTTGATGAACTATTTTATAGAAAGAGTTGTTAGAATCTGATGAACTTTTCAATAGAAAAAGTAGTCAGAATCTGATAAACTTTTTTATATACTCAAAAAAAAAAAAACTGTAAAGTTAACAAATTTTTTTTGTTAACTCGAGTTTACTGGCTTTTTAGCAAATTTTTTGTTAAAATCAGCGTTTTAACTACTTTTTTTAGTTAAGTTCAATTTACAAAAATACTAGTTTTGTACAAATTTTGAATTAATATTTTTTGTTGACTTTAAAACTGAGTTTACGAATTTTTACTAATTAATTTGCTGATTTTTTGTAACATTTTTGTCAAGTGAAAAATTTTAAACATTTCTTGTGTAGCCTCCTATGCAAATCTCATAAGTCCTACTTAAGCTAAACTTAATGCTGTGAAAAAAATTAGAAAAAATAAGCGAAGTGTTAGTGTTTAAAACCAATATTTAACAAACTTAAAATATTTTACAAAAAGTTTAGCTGAATTCAACTAATAAAAAAATTACGTTTTTTTTTGCTACATTCATTCTACGAAAAGTTAACAAAATATTTTTTGTTAAATTAACTAGGAATTTAGTAGGTTCAAAATCAGGTGTTTTTTTAGTTAAATTTAACTAAATTTTTTGCTAACTTTACAGTTTTTTTTTTTTTGAGTGTAGAAAAAGTTGTCAGCTATTCTATAGAAAAAGTTGTCAGAATCTGTTGAACTTTTCGATAGAAAAATTTGTCTAAATTTAATGAACTTTTCTATAGAAAAAGTTGTCAGAATATGATGAACTTTTCATAAAAAAAAAATTGTCAGAATCTGATGAAATTTTTTAGAGAAAAGTTTGTCAGAATCTAATAGTTTTCTTAAAGAAAAAGTTGTCAGAATCTGCTGAACTTTTCTATAAAAAAAAGTTGTCAGAATATGATGAACTTTTCTAAGTAAAAAATTGTCAGTAGCTGTTAAACTTTTCTATAGAAAAAGTTATCAGAATCTGATGAACTTTTCTATAGAAAAAGTTATCAGAATATGATGAACTTTTCTATTGAAAAAGTTATCAGAATCTGGTGAACTTTTCTATCAAAAAAGTTGTCTGAATATGATGAACTTTTCTAAAGAAAAAATTGTCAGTATCTGTTAAACTTTTCTGCAGAAAAAGTTATCAGAATTTGATGAACTTTCTATAGAGAAAGTTATCAGAATTTGATGAACTTTTCTATAGAAAAAGTTATCAGAATTTGATGAACTTTTCTATAGAAAAAGTTGTAAGACATTCTAGCGATGTCCGTCCGTACGTTCGTCTGTCCGTCCGTCTATCCGTCTGTAGTTAACACGATGCAGTCCAAAATAAAAGAGCTAGACTCCCGACATTTGGCACGAATATGTCTTATGTTCCTTGGCAGGTTAAGTTCGTAAAGGAGCAAAATCGGACCAGGGGGAAAAAAGTTCTTCCTTGAAGAACTAAACCAACCTGTGAAAAATACCATATTTTTACATGATTTTATCTTTCGTCAACAATTTCTTCATAAAAAAAAGTTTCTAAACTTTTCAACCAAGTACCCGATTTCGATAAACATGAACTTCTCTATTTAAATATGTTTAATATGTTTCACAGTTAGAAGCAACATGTTGCATGACTTTTTTTCCGAATATTAAAAACTTTTCTGAAGAAAAACAAAATTAATTCAGAAAAAAGCTGTCTAAAAAACGTCAAAATCTGAAAAACTTTTCTATAGAAAAAGTTGCCAGAATCGGATGTACTTTTTTATAGAAAAAGTTGCCAGAATCTGATGAACTTTTCTATAGAAAAAGTTGCCAAAATCTGATGAACTTTTCTTTAGAAAAAGTGTTCGGAATCTGATGAAATATTATATAGAAAAAGTTTTCCGAATCTGATGAACGTTTCTATAGAAAAAGTTGTCAGAATCTGATCAACTTTTTAATAAAAAAAGTTGTCAGAATCTGATTAACCTTTTTATAGAAAAATTTTTCAAAATCTGATGAACTTTTCTATAGAAAAAGTTGTTAGAATCTGATGAACTTTTCTTTAGAAAAAGTTGTCAGAATCTGATGAACATTTCTATAAAAAAAAGTTGTCACAATCTGATCAACTTTTCTATAGAAAATGTTGTCAGAATTTCTTATACTTTTCTAGAAAACAGTTGTTAGAATCTGATGAACTTTTCTATAATAAAAAGTTGTCAGAATTTTTTATAGAAAAGGTTGTCAGCATTTGATGAACTATTTTTTCTATAGAAAAGTTAGTCAGAATCTGATGAGTTTTTCTATAGAAAAAGTTGTCAGAATCTGAGGAACTTTTCTAAAGAAAAATTTGTCAGAATCTGACGAATTTTTCTGCAGAAAAATTGTCAGAATCTGATGAACTTTTCTATAGAAAAAATTGTCAGAATCTGATGAACTTTTCTATAGAAAAAGTTGTCAGAATTTTTTATAGAAAAGGTTGTCAGCATTTGATGAACTATTTTATAGAAAGAGTTGTTAGAATCTGATGAACTTTTCAATAGAAAAAGTAGTCAGAATCTGATAAACTTTTTTATATACTCAAAAAAAAAAAAACTGTAAAGTTAACAAATTTTTTTTGTTAACTCGAGTTTACTGGCTTTTTAGCAAATTTTTTGTTAAAATCAGCGTTTTAACTACTTTTTTTAGTTAAGTTCAATTTACAAAAATACTAGTTTTGTACAAATTTTGAATTAATATTTTTTGTTGACTTTAAAACTGAGTTTACGAATTTTTACTAATTAATTTGCTGATTTTTTGTAACATTTTTGTCAAGTGAAAAATTTTAAACATTTCTTGTGTAGCCTCCTATGCAAATCTCATAAGTCCTACTTAAGCTAAACTTAATGCTGTGAAAAAAATTAGAAAAAATAAGCGAAGTGTTAGTGTTTAAAACCAATATTTAACAAACTTAAAATATTTTACAAAAAGTTTAGCTGAATTCAACTAATAAAAAAATTACGTTTTTTTTTGCTACATTCATTCTACGAAAAGTTAACAAAATATTTTTTGTTAAATTAACTAGGAATTTAGTAGGTTCAAAATCAGGTGTTTTTTTAGTTAAATTTAACTAAATTTTTTGCTAACTTTACAGTTTTTTTTTTTTTGAGTGTAGAAAAAGTTGTCAGCTATTCTATAGAAAAAGTTGTCAGAATCTGTTGAACTTTTCGATAGAAAAATTTGTCTAAATTTAATGAACTTTTCTATAGAAAAAGTTGTCAGAATATGATGAACTTTTCATAAAAAAAAAATTGTCAGAATCTGATGAAATTTTTTAGAGAAAAGTTTGTCAGAATCTAATAGTTTTCTTAAAGAAAAAGTTGTCAGAATCTGCTGAACTTTTCTATAAAAAAAAGTTGTCAGAATATGATGAACTTTTCTAAGTAAAAAATTGTCAGTAGCTGTTAAACTTTTCTATAGAAAAAGTTATCAGAATCTGATGAACTTTTCTATAGAAAAAGTTATCAGAATATGATGAACTTTTCTATTGAAAAAGTTATCAGAATCTGGTGAACTTTTCTATCAAAAAAGTTGTCTGAATATGATGAACTTTTCTAAAGAAAAAATTGTCAGTATCTGTTAAACTTTTCTGCAGAAAAAGTTATCAGAATTTGATGAACTTTCTATAGAGAAAGTTATCAGAATTTGATGAACTTTTCTATAGAAAAAGTTATCAGAATTTGATGAACTTTTCTATAGAAAAAGTTGTCAAAATAGGATAAACTTTTTTTTAAAGAAAAATTTGTCAAAATCTGATGAGCTTTTCTATAAAAAAAGTTGTCAGAATCTGATGAACTTTTTTGTATAAAAAGTTGTCAGAATCTGATGAACTTTTCTATAAAAAAAAGTTCTCAGAATCTGTTGAACTTTTTTATAAACAAGTTGTCAGAATCTGATGAACTTTTCTTTCAAAAAATTGTCAAATCGTATGAACTTTTCTATAGAAAAAGTTGTAAAAATTTGATGAACTTTTCTTTAGCAAGGTTTTTAAGAATCTGATGAACTTTTCTATAGAAAAAGTTGTCAGAATCAAATGAACTTTTCTTTAAAAAAGTTGTCAGAATCTGATCAAACAATTGTCAGAATTTGAACAACTTTGTTGTCTGAAATTGGTCTGCTTAATTTTTTTTTTTTTATAATTTCATTTAAATTTACCAATATTTCCAAAAAATGCTTGCATCCTTTCGTAAGCACTTAAAACTTTGAAAAAAATGTATAAACAATTAATATATCATCGGGAAATCATGTCTCTCCTCTCTTAATTTAACTTACCAGTCTTACCAGGAACAGCATTACCACCAGGTTTAGTAATAAAGTTAACAACATTACTCTTCTTAATCTTGCCATTTGTCATATACATCTCCAACCATAGACGATATTTGGTACCAGGTTTCAAATCCATTATCAAAGTACCCGTAGTACTATCTCTCTTGGCCACCTTAAATACGCTAGAATCTTCTTTGCCTGAATCACTTTGATAGATGGCTCTATAAATATTAACATATTTATCTTCGGGATATGGTACACCATTCCAGGATACTTCCACACTTTGGGCTTTAATTTTAGTAACATTTACCATAACCTCAAAGGCATAAACATCAACCTTAGGACCAGTACGAACTTTAATCATATGACCAGCACGTAATTCAGCACCATGACCAGGGAAGGGTATATAGTATAGACCAATTTCATAACCAGTATCAGGTTGTAAGTTTTCAATGGTGTAACCGGTAAGGGAACGGTGTACGAGGGGTGTAGAAGAATAAATCATGCCGGTTAATTCTTTGTATCTCAGTTGTATACCATCAACATAATCCAATTGATCATCAGATAATTTCTTCCAAGTCAAATGTAACCAAGTGGAATTAGTTTCACTAACATTTAATTCAGGATCTTCGATATTCTTGAATATATCTTGGAAGTCGGGTCTGTAGTCAGAAATTGGTGGTGGTGGCGTTATCGATCTTTCAGCTGGAGTTTTTACTGTATATACCGAACTGGTAGGTTGGGAATTTAAATCTCTTAATATTAAAGTGATTTTAATTTTATACAAAGAATTTGGTTCTAGACCGGGTAAGTCAAATTCCATTTGTGATGTAGCTATTAAATCCTCGGGAGGAGCAAATATTTGTTGATCCCATTTTGAAGTATCATTACCAGGACCATTAGTATATCTCAATTCAACACGACCATGCAGGTTAACATAAACCTGGGGCACAGTAAATACAATACGCACCGTTCTGGGATCAATAGCTTCCAATGTATGAACTTCAATATCGGGTTGTAAATTATTGAAACCTGTATAAGGGGAAAGAAAAGATAAATTTTGTAAGTAAATAGATTTCCTCAAAATATTTTAAATTTTACTAAAAGGGTCTGTATAAGGATTTTTTTTTTTTTTAAAGTTAAATTTTAGTTTATAAAACTACAAGTTGTACTCTAATCTGAGAGAGAGTAATTTGTTTTTCTAGAAAATTAAGATGAAATCTTGAGCAGTGTATTTACAAAATGTTAATGTGTGTGTGATTTTTGCCATGAGCTGAAGTGATTCCATAACCACTAAAAAAAAATTTAAAAGAATTACACAAATGTTTTCTATGTTTTCTATAGTGAAATAATGAAATGTTCTAATATTATACTATTTCCAGAATTAATTTAGAAAATTTGACAAACAATGATTTTAGATTTCGTAAATTAAAATATTTTATTTTTGTCTTAAATTTACAAATTTTAATAATTTATAATTTGGAATAAAGAAGTCCTCCATATAAAAGCAACTTTTCTTGGACACTTTAATACAGAAAAAGTTTGCAGAATCAATGCAGACTTTTTTTATTTACAGATAAAATTTGAAAAGTGGCCAGATCCTTTCAACATTTTTCTTATATCAAAGATGCTCCGATTCTGAAATTAAAAAGTGGCACTGGTTTTGTTAAGAAATTTTTTCCATGGAAATGTTGCTTAAAAACTTTTTTCAGAAAGAAGATGACCGAATTCTGAAAACTTTTTACATATTTTTTTAGATTCTGGCAAAATTTTACTTATTGTTAGTTCTTCTTCCATCGAAAAGTTGCTTAGATTCTGAAATTTTTTTTAAAGAAAAGTTGCTACACTGAAAAAAATTAAGTAATCGTTTAATTGATATTTTTTATTTGAGTAAATTTTTAATTGTGACAATTAAATTTTTAATAAACTTTTGAATACTTTGCGAAAATCTAATTAATTTGTATTAAAATCTTACACAGTATTAATTCCTTTACTGGTGCAAAATGGAGTAATTTTTTTACTCAATATTATCAAAAATATACTTATTTTTTTATTTTTTCTGTGAAAGATTTTAACAAATTTTTCCACATAAAATTGGCTTACATTACAATTTTTTTGACAAAAATATTTTTAGCGCCTAAACTGAAATAGCACGATACTATTGACGATTTTAGATTAAAGAAAATTGAGAAATGGATCGTAGGGCGCTCTTCTATCAAAGTTCTGGAATTTTCAAAACTTAAAAAACTAAAAAAAAAAAAATCATCAAAAATGTTTTTAGATTTTTTTTTTAGTTTTTTAAGTTTTGAAAATTTTTTTGAAATTTTTTTTTGGATTTCACTTTGTATCGAACAAATTATTATAACTGAACTAAAACAGAAATTCTTTACTTTGGGGTTTTAAAGCGCTTTGATGGCTTTAAAAAAAACGTTCTCAAAGCAGTTTTTTACATCGCTTTTAAAACGCTTTAAACCTAGCGTAGATCGATGTTATCATTCGGATCATCTGAAGGCGCTTTGAAGTTGGTATACAGAACGCTCGTACAACCGTCCACAACGCTTTCACAACGCGTGTGCGATTGTATTTTTCTGACTGGGTACTTTTAAGAAAAAAAAAAATGACTTTGAAAAAAATTTCTGCGAAAAAAAAAATTTTGGCCAAAAAAATAATCAAGCGATTTTTTATTTTTTTGTTAAAATTTATGTTCGTAGTTGTTTAAATACCATTCGGTGTTCAATTCTGTTCACATATGTTAACCACAAGCCGAATTAAAGCATTTTGTATTTTTTTAGGTTATGTTGAATGTATCAAAATTTATGAGGTGTTCTTACATTTTCGTTCATAACTTTTGAACCGCTGAACCGATTTCGCTAAAATGCAATACCAAACTTCTCGGTGCAACAGCAAGTAAATATGTTCAGTTTCATCTCCGTGTAATATTTTGGCCGTGCTTGCCATTTCCACAGACATACAGACAGACAGACGGAGATCGCTAGAATGTCTTAAAATCGATCACTGATCAATAGGGCAAGTACTTTCATGCACCTAAAAAACAAAAATATGTGCCAATAATATGCATCTAAAAATCCAAAATATGCACTAAAAACTTCAAAAATATGCATCTAAAAATTATTGTTTTTACTAAAACAATAACTTGTCAACATAAATTAGACATTTTCAAATACTTTAAGGCCGTCGACAATTCTTAAAAATGTTTATTGAGTGAAAACAATTTTTAATTAGTGAAATAGTTTTTTGCATAAGAAGTTTTTTCTTTGAGTCATTAAATATTTCTGAAGAAAAAAATGTATAAAAAAAAAAAATATTAAAATACAATATTTTTCTAGAACAAGTTATTTTTCAATACTTTATGTTCTTTATTTAAAAAAAAAAATAAATATTTTTAAAATATTTTTGACATTTTTTTAGAAATTTTAAGATTTTTAAGTCAAAAAATTAACTCAAAAGCAAAGACCCCACCCTAACTCTAATCAAATAAAAAGGCAATTTTCCTGTAAAAAAATCTTAAATTCGAAAACATTTTTTTTCTAACCGATTAGTAAAATGTCTCAGAAAAGGAACTTTTTAAATAGGAAACATTTCTCAGAATCTAAAAATTAAACTTCCCAAATCCATTTTCTTTAAAAAGTGCATCAGAATATGAAATCTATAAAAAAATACATTTTTCTATAAGAAATAGGATATGTTTTGAATTTTCCTAAGCACGTTTTGAAAAAATATTGATGAAATTTAAAAAAAATCCTATTTATATGAAAATATGCAAAAATATGCATTTATACCAAAATATGCAAAAATATGCAACTACAAATCAATGCCATTTTATTGCAAATTCTTTGATTCGGATAGATATTTAATTTATGTTATGTTTACAATGCTGAGTAAAAATATGCATTTTCATGAAAGTACTTGCCCTACTGATCAATAATATATGTATGTACTTTATGGGGTCCCAGACCTATGTTTCGATGAGTAAAGCTTGATTTACACGTTAACTACCCTTGACTACCCTTATCTACTATTTCCCAGTATTGGAGGATACCAATTGTCAAATTCAAATAATTTTTCATACAAAATTATTTAAACCCGGCAAACCGTATCACCAATACTGGGAAATAGGTGATAAGGGTGGTCAAGGGTAGTTAACGTGTAAATTGCCCTTTAAGCCTGAATTACTTTAAACGTGCATGAAACGTAGACTCTTAAACAAAATTCAGTAAGTAAAAATAGTACAGAACATTTTTATTTATGTTTTGTTTTTGTCAAACGCATTGTATTTTTTGTCACGTTGAAACGTAGAGAAATTCTATTTTCAACAGAATTTCTCTACGTTTTGACGTGACAAAAATACAATGCGTTAGACACAAACAAAACATAAATAAAAATGTTCTGTACTATTTTGACTTACTGAATTTTGTTTAAGAGTCTACGTTTTATGGACGTTTAATGTAATTCAGGCTTTACAATCGAAATGATAAACTTATATATACCCTCTATCACTAACGAGGAAGGTATCCCATAGCTTACACTTTTAATATGTTATAGGGGAATAAAATCAAAGATTTACCGGTTTTTTTTATCGGCTATCGTGGCGGTTAAAGGCGGAAAATGGGAGGGTGAAAAAGTGTTTTTTTTTTATTTTTTTCGTACTTTCAAAGGAACTATATGAACATTTTATATGGATGGAAAGCCTTTTTTATGGCCTATACAATAGTGTGCCGGACTTGGCAAAAATTTTATTTTTAACATGGTAATGTTTTTAGGCTGGTGTCTATTTTTAAAAAAAGTTGCAGGACGCCACCTTAGTTTGACTATATAAGCTAACAATTAACGAAAAAGAAAACAAGAATTACTATTTTCATTTTCTTAAAGCCAAAAATTTTAATAACTTGGGTTTGTAACTTGGATAATAATTCACCTAGTGGTGAATAAAACCATTTTTCACCAGCTGGTTAATAAAAAGTAACATAATTATTTTTCCACAAAAAAATTTATAAGTTTTTTTTTTTTTATCAAAATTTTTTTTTTTTATCAATTTTTTTTCCATCAAATTTTTTTCTTCATAAATTTTCATAATTTTTTTTTTTCATCATTTTTTTTTTTTTCATAAAACTTTTTTTTCATCATTTTTTTTATCAAATTTTTTTTTTATCAATTTTTTTTTTCATAAATTTTTTTTTCATCAAATTTTTTTCATAATTTTTTTTTACATCAAAAAATTTTTCTCTTCATCAAAAAAATTCATCAAAAACTTTTTTTCATCAAATTTTTTTTTACCAAAAATTTTGGGTTCATTGAATTTTTTTTACATTATTTTGTTTTTCGTAAAAAAAAATCTTTTTTTATAAAAACTACTTTTTGATCAAGTCTAAGCTTTTGGCATAAAAATTCCATTTGTTTATCAAATGTACATAAAACATGTGAGAGTGTTATATTCTTTGGTGCCGAATCTTTTTGACTTTCCAAAATGTAAAAACACTTTTTTGCACTTTTTGTTGCACTCACTTACGAAATGTACAGCTCTTTTGGTTTTTTAATGGGGGGCTGATATTTCAATTCGTTTTGCATAGAATAAGAAAGTAATATAACATTATTTTTTCTAAAAAAACTTTGCTTTGGCAAGTACAACCAAATCTTCCGCAAAACATTATTATGATTTAAAGTTTTGGGCAAGAGTTCGCAGTCATTTTTAAGTTGGTTATTGTCAAAAAATGTATAAATGTTGAGCTACTTTATATGGAGAAGTATATACGTACGACCCCCAACTTATACATATACATATATAATAATCTCTATTAAGTTTAAGCCGACACGTGTTTTTGCTTTTGGCGAAATTCCTGTTAGTTCGGTTTTCATTCAGATTTTACCGAAAGGCCATAATTTTTCATAAGGTGGCAACCCTTTTTAAACCACCGGGATAGCCGATAAAAAATAGCAGGTTAAACTAAGTTTTCGGTACTTATTAACATTTTTAAATTTCAGAGCAATCGGAGTGTAAGCTATGGTATTTCTTCCTTGTAAGTGGAGGGTTTCAAAAAATATCTTACGATACGTTATTATACACTCAAAATAATTACTCTGTTAAATACTCTGTAAAATACTGTAATCTCAATTCGACAGATATTTGACAAAGTTATCTGCCGAAATACAGATTTTAAGAAAATACTTTGTATTTTCTTGTGACCGAAAAACAAAATTTTATCTGTAATTTTACTTTTTTCTTTTTACTATTGCTTTGTAATACGGTTTTTAAATTAAAATTTCTTGAAAAAATTCCAAGTATTTCAACCTTCTTTAAAAAGCGTAATTTTCACAAAAATAAAAAAAGTAAATTTACAATTTGGAAGCATTAAAGCGGGCAAATTTACACGATGGCATTTCCCAATTGTCAACACAACTTGCACATTACGGAAGGAGAAATTCATCAGAAATCAAATAGTGACCATTGTGTAAAAGCCATATCAAGCGCATTAAAAAGATATATAAGAAAGTCAAGGCATTCTTCAACGATTTCCCTTTAATTTTAGAAAAGTGTTTACCAGAATGACCCCGCTCAAATGTGGAACTGAAAATGAAAAGTTTATGAAAAAAAAAAAAACGTGAGAACATCAAGCGGGTTCATAATTAATTTTTACAAAGTTAAGCATTCGCGTGCGAAACATTTAAATGATAGCATGCCTTTATTTTGTGTCAAGTTATTACTATCCATGCTTCTTGGTAAAATTCTGGTCGCTTTCATCAATATTTTACAGATAATTCTGTAAATCTGCAGTTTTTTTTACCGAAATCATTTTACAGAGTTTTCTTCGTAAAATAACAAAAAATCTTGCTGGTTGGAAATCTATGGTATTTTCTGCTGGCTCAGCAGAGTATCTCTGTATTTTAACAGAGTGATTATTTTGAGTGTATTAATTTTGGCATGCATGAGTGAATATCAAAAAAAATTCTTGAAAATTGAAATTTGTTAAATAAATTCTAAAAAAATTCAAGAAAGGTTTTTAAAAAAAATATCAAAATTTTTTTCCACTAACTATTTTATATAGCTTGATGCAAACATTCTTTTAACCTTAATTTGAGCCAAGTCCGAAAATTTTAGCCCATGATGCCCTTCGATGAAAGTTTAGAGTTTTTGGTGAACATTTTCTTAAAAACCAAAACTTTGATCGAAGGGCGCCACGGCTTCAAATTATCAGATTTGACTTAAACCGAAAGTTTGTCTCAAGCTCTATGAAAGAGTCAAGGGGAAGAAATTTAAAGATTTTTTTTAATTTCTTGAACTTCAATTTTCAATTGATATTATTTCTTTCTCACTAACAACAAGTTGAGATAAATAGGAATATTTGATATTTGTGTACTAACTGTATTACTAAATATTTTAAAGAATTCTAATGATGGGCAAATTGAAAAGTCCCGAAACGATCGTCAATTCATTCCTGATAATTACCAAATTTTTTGAAAGCAAGAAATTTTCAAATTACATTAGATCGTTTTCAAATTTTTTCCAGTTTCAAATTTCAGTTGATCTTTTTAAAATTTTAATTGATCTTTTTTTGAGAAAGATTATTCTAGCTCAAGGTCATATTTCTTTTACTAATCGTTACGATGATATTGTCAAAGTAACAATTTTCAAGAAACTTTTTATAAAGTTGTTTGTTTTAAATTGATTGGTTTGGTCATTTTGCAAGACTTACTCGACACGTGTTTCGGAATTCGTCAAATTCCATTATCAAGAGTATTTAGCAAATTGACAATCGTTTGTGGCAAAACATAAAGACTTATATTCGTATGTAAATTTAGTACATTTTTCGTTATGACTATTTACATACGAATATAAGTCTTTATGTTTTGCCACAAACGATTGTCAATTTGCTAAATACTCTTGATAATGGAATTTGACGAATTCCGAAACACGTGTCGAGTAAGTCTTGAAAAATGACCAAACCAATCAATTTAAAACAAACAACTTTATAAAAAGTTTCTTGAAAATTGTTACTTTGACAATATCATCGTAACGATTAGTAAAAGAAATATGACCTTGAGCTAGAATAATCTTTCTCAAAAATAGAATTTTAAAGGTCGAATAATAAATAATTTTTATTAATTTAAAAATTAAAACAGAATTTTAATTGATCTTTTAAAAATTTCAATTGATTTTTTTTTTTTCAAATTTCAGTTGACCTTTTTGGTCCAGTTTTCCGTTCTGTTTCGATTTATTATTGAGGAACTTTTCTTTGGATGATCCTAATAAAGTTTTTTTTTTAAAAAAATATTTTGTCATATAATTAAATTTCTTTACAACTTAAACAACTGCATTACAAAAATGTTGTAAATTTTCTATAAAATTATGCCCGGGATATCTAAAACTAATTTGTAAATTTTTTCTTTCACCATTCATAGAAATAGTATAATAGATAGAGTAAATGATAAATGGATGGTTTAAAGAATCAACCTGTTTTTTGGGGTTTTGAAACAGCTGCTGCTGCATGTTCCGTCGATTGTGTAGCTAAACCATTGGCCGATGTAGTAGATGAAAATTGATTATTAGTAAGATGTGTAGCTACAGGTCCAACTCCGGGTATAACAGGATAACCACCATATTGTACAGGTGTACCATCAACAATAGCAATACCATGAGGTGGAGGAGGTGGTGGTAAACCACTATGTACTATGGGTACATATTGTGCATGATGTGGTGGTGCACCTCCAGCTCCCACCCCTTGTACTACTCCAGGATGGCTTGATCCTCCTCCGGCACCACTTGTATTAACATGACCCTGAGGTATAACCACAAATGGTCCTTGTTGCTGATTTGTATGTTGATTTTGAGAATTTGCATTTTGTTGTAAATGTTGTAAAATATGTTCAATTCTAACATGATGGGGTAAACTTGTCTGTGAGGGTTTACCACCTGGTCCACCAGCACCTATTATATTGAATAAATCTGATTGACTAGTTGGTTGTGGTGGTTTACCTTGTGGTATACCATTAGGATTTATATCATATTGTTCATAAGGATTAAACGGGTCATTATGATAAAAGGGACCATATGGTCCTTGAGGAGCTTGAGGATGATGTGGTGCTAAATTTTGATTATAATTAACACTATCGTATGGTGAGATACCACCACCTAGATGAACAGGAACATATCCAGGTCCTATACCAGGATGATGTATGGGAACATCTTCCTCTTGTGGTTCATGAACATCATATTTGACGTCATTTTGTTGTGGTTTTACCACCACTACTGGTTTCTTAGCATGTTTATCATATTTCTCGGACTTGTCATGCTTTTCTGGTTTTTCCGGTTTATAATCAAAACTATAGGGAGCTTGACCGCCTCCGCCTCCCCCTTTAGGTGGTTTACCATCTACTGTTGGATAAAAAGCATTCGAAGGTTTTTTATCTCCTTCCTTGGTTCCTGCGGCACCATTAAAACTTTCTTTTTTATCTGGATATTCTGTCGTAGAATCTATTTGTTGTTTCGTTGATTCAGTTAAATATTTTTTTTTAAATATTTACAAATGCAATTTTATTTGTATAAATTTATTTTTAATGAAGCATTTATTTTGTTTTTTAGTTTTAAAAGTGGGTGAGTGCGCAAATAAAAAAATGAATTTTATAAAAAAAATTATAAATAAATAAATTAAAAGTTGTAAATTTTTTTAACAAATAAAAAAGAAAATTAAAAAGTTAAATAAAAGAGTTCAATGAAATTAGGTCGTATTTATCGTAGATTTTTTTTTCTATGAAATAATGATAGATGATAATGATTTACATTGATATGCATTAAAACTACCCGAAACATCTTTTTAAAGAAAATCAGTTTCAGTATTTGATTTTATATTTTTAAATATCTAAAATATGGGTCTCATGCAGGCAGAGGTACCAGTTAGTTACTTCGTAATTAAGAGGATAATATCAAATAGAAAATACTAAATAATTGCCTTAAAGCTTCTAAATTAAATATTTTGAGTATGATCATAGCTCGAGCTAGAATCTATTATTATTTATATTATAAATAAAAATCAATTGTCGTTCGTTGGTAATAGCATCAGTTGAGAACGGCTGGACCGATTTGGACAATTTTTTTTTTGAAAGTTCGTCATAGTCCAACTTAGGTTTTTACGTAAAGAAAAATTTACTACGCCCACTTTTACGCCCTCTTTTTTCGATTTATCTAAATTCGGAAAACGGCTGCGCCGATTTGGGTAATTTTTTATTTAAATGTTCGTAGTAATCCAATTTAAGTTTTACTGAAAGAAAAATCGACCACGCCCACTTTTACGCCCTTTTTTTTATTTATCTAAAATCTAAGAATGGCTGGACCGAGTTGACAAAATGGTTTTAAATGAATTTTCATCATATTCCAACTTGGGTTTTTACGAAAAAAATGGACCACGCCTACTTTTGCTACAACTAAGGTTTTAACGGATACTTAAATTTCCGACGCCCACTTTTTTTTATGTATCGAAAGAACTATAACTGCTAGGACGATTTGGTTATAGTTCGAAAAAGATTTTTAGGGGAAGAAAAATTGTCCAAGCCTACTTTTACGCCCACTTTTCCCGATATATATATTTTAAATCATGGAATGGCTGGATCATTTTGTCTAATTTTGTTTTTAATGTTCGTCTCAGTCCAACTAAGGTTTTTCGGAAAGAACTATTTTTTATTTCTACGTCCACTTTTGAATGGATGGACCGAGTTGGTTAAATTTAAATCAGGTTTTTACGGTAAGAAAAGTTGTCCACCCACTCTTTTTTCGATAAATATAAAATTTGCTTTAAAGAGAAATAAAATAAGAAATAAAAAAATATAAATAATAATCAAATGTAGTTCGTTGGTAATCGCATCACTTGAGAACTGACCGATTTTTTTTAAATGTTCGTCTTAGGTTTTTTTCAGAAAACAAATTAATCACGCCCACTTTTACGACTCCTTCTTTCGATATATCTAAAATCGGTGATCAGCTGGATCGATTTGACTAAACTTTTTTTTTAAATGTTCGTCATAGTCTAACTTAGGTTTAAACGGAAATAAAAATTTTTCACGCCCACTTTTATTTCGATATATCTAAAACAGATGAACGGCAGGGCCGATTTCGCTATTAGTAGTATTTGTTGATGTTCGTGATAGTACAAGTAAGGTTTTTACGGAAAGAAAAATTGTCCACTCCCACATTTTTCAATACATCTAAAATCAAAGAACGACTGGCCTGATTTGGTAAATTTTTTCTTTAATAATCATTATAGTCCAAGTAAGGTTTTTACAGAAATATTCATGTTAACTCGAATTCGATCTTTTAAAAAAAATATTTCCAATCTGCTCTTTACAACCACGCCCACAATTTTTTCTAAGCTAAGAAATTTATTACATTTTTTGCAGGGCTATATATTTGAAGCGAGACGAAATATAACACTGAGCTTATATTTGGGCCAGCAACGCGGACAGGGCCAGCTTGTAAAATATACTATTTTAAAGGTCGAAAAGTGAGATTTTTATTTTTAATACAAATTTAATAGAAACCTATTAATTAACGAAACAAATAAAAAGTTAAATTCGGCCTTGCCGAATTTATTGATACCCTCCACAAGGTAAACCAGATTATTTGCAAAAAAATTAAAAAAAAAAAAATTAAAAAAAATTTCCTCGGATAAAATTGTTGGTGAAAAAAATTCGCGATTTTTTTTTTTGTAAAAAATATGTTTGTTCTTGTTAAAAAATCATTAGACATCAAATTATGTTAACAAATGTAAACCAGCAGCCGAATTAAAGCATTTTGTATTTTTAGGTTATATTCAGTGTTGGCTACCGTTACCCTTTCAATACCGTTACCGATTAAAAACCCTTTAATATTGGCTACCGTTACCGTTACCAATACCGAAATAAAAATTTTTAAAAACCGTTACCGATAAAAAGCCGTTACCTTTATTCGGATTTTTACCGGTATTAAATCGGTTTTGTTTCGGTTGTATTAATATTACTTATTTTAATTTTTTTGTGGATTAAAAACAGTAATATAGTCTACAGTAGAGATGGGCACATGAGCAGATTAGTGCATGATTCACCTGATTCACACATGAGTGTGACTGAGCGTGAGTGTGACTGAATTCAATTTTACAATGATTGTGAGTGAGTGTGAAGAAGTGTAAGATTTTTGCGCGAGTGAGTGTGCGTGAGTCGATTTTTTTGCGTGACTTCTTTTCTCTTCATATTTCTTTTCGTACCAAAAAAGCAACAAAAAAACTTTAAAATTTGGCTAAACTTAAGATTTTGTCCAACAAAGAGCAAAAAAATGTTAAATTTCGTCTGAACTTTAAATTTTGCTTAAAACTTGTAAGATTTTTGAAATTTTAGTTTTTGAACTATTTTTGTTCCGTGAGTGTGAGTCAATGTGAGTGAAGCTTGCGTGAGTGCACGTAAGTGTGAGAGGTGTTAAATTTACTCACGTGATTGCTCATGAGTGATTGTGCGTGATTCAAAAATTTCTGGTGCGAGCGTGAGTGAGTGTGAGTCAAACATCACCTCTAGTCTACAGTATATATTAATACAGTCTTGCACCTCATAAAAATTATATATTATTGATTAGTGATCGATTGTAAGTGATGTTCGTCTGTCCTTCTGTAGAAGACACGATACATGCTGGTGCGTCTTATGGTCATAGGCTAGTTAAGTTCCGAAATGAGCAAATTCGGACCAGATGAAAAAATATTCCCCAGAGAAACTTACACAACCCCAGAAAAACACATTTTATTTACTTTTTTTTTGCTTATTTGTTTAGAAAATGAAACATTTTTATGCCGTGTGAAGTTCATTGCCCAATATAAGAAAATGCGATTTTTTTCCGGCCCGGCCCTTAAGGGGGCTTGTCTATAAAAAATAAAATTAAATATTGATAAATTTGTGTTATTTAAGCGTAAATATAAATAAAATGAATTTCTTAACATCTATGACGAGGGGAAAGGTGTTTTTCCGATTCCGCCCACCCTACCCCTTAAAGAACATCCCCTGAAACATCCTTGCCAAGTTTATTTATTCCTGTCGATTTTGTTTTTAACAACAGGACAAACAGTCTTGATGTTCACGCTGTTTATTTAAAATCAGCAAATTTCTCTGTTAAAATCAGAAAATTGTTCTGCTGTATTGACGGGTTTTTTCTGCAGATTCTACCTGGATTATCCAGACAGAAATTTAGCAAACCGCATCGCTATAAACAGAAGATTTCTCAAATGACTTAAAATGCAGATTTCTCATATGGCTCAAAATGCAGATTTTTTTTGCTTATTGGACAAAGGTGTCGCAAGTAGAGACTCTCTACGAGCATGAGTTCGTATTTGTTGAATTACAATATTGTGTATATATTTTAATTTAATTCTGAGCTAATTCATAGTATTTAATACTAATAAAAATATAATTATTTATAGACAATGAACTGAACATAACAGTTTTTTAATTTTTTAAACATTTATTTTTTTTATTTTTTACGTGTTTTTAACAAATTTATGACTTGTTAACATTTTTTTCATAATACCGGTACGTACCGGTATTGAAGTTTCGGTAACGGTTCACCGTTACCGAAATAATCGAAAATACCGTTACCTTTACCGTTACCGATATAAAAAGTATGTAATACCAATACCGTTACCGATACCGTTATTCGTTTCGGTTGCCAACCCTGGTTATATTTTTATTGGTACATTACCTAAAAATACAGCTGCTGGTTGACATAAGCGAACAGAATTGGATACCGAAAGGTATATAAACAAGTACAAACATATTTTTAACTCCAAACATTTTTCGCGGATTTTTTTTGTCAACATTTCTGTTTCTGCGAAATTTTTTTTTTTCAAACATTTTTAATTAATTCGTTTTACCAATTTTTACATCAAAATTTTAAAATTTTATTTTCATAATTTTTTTTTGCAAATAGAGGCTGGTTCATAAGTTGGTTGATATCGTAAACGAGAAAATCGGACAAGGGGTACCCAGTTGGAAAATGTGTCACTGAGGAAATGTACACAGTGATTCCTTGAGGAAATGTATTGAGGTTCTGACAAAACATAGGTAATCCTTGACGACATGTCCTAACATTGTCATCAATGAATTTTTGTTTTGAGAGTGTTGACAAATCCTCTAAGACATGGACGTATTTAGGGGGTATGGGCAAAGGGCCCGGTAAACCTGTTTTGTATTAACTAATTGCCATTCAGAGTTTCAAAGCAATCGGACCAGTTCTTGTTGTATCGCCATACAAACCACCTTCCCGATATTTACATACAGTGGGTAAAAAAAGTAGTCGGACACTCATAACCTCAATTTCTTTCATTAAATTTTGTGGTTAAAATTCATGAAATTCCAAAATTTTTTGGTACCATTTTAAAGATGATTTTTCACACTTTAAGAATCAGTTGTTCTTGAATCGAAATGATAGCTAAGTTTTTTGCAAATCAGCGAAAACTAAAATAACTTTTAAAATCACCTCAAAAAAGAACTCGGACACTCATTAAATGCTTCCAGATTCCGCTTAATTCTAAATCAAATTAAAATGGTAAATGACTTAATTCTATCCTGGTGTTACTAATTGTTAACCTCCATGTCAGTTAAGCCAACATTTTTATATATTTTCAGCGAATTCAGCTGAAATCTCCTAAGAAAAGAGCTTTTCTAGTAAGATGGCCGATATTTTTTAACAAATCTTTTCAAAAGACGTCAAGTGCAATTTGAGCTTTGATGTACTAAATACTACACCATGCTAAGCCATTTGTGACGTTATATACCAATTTAGATACGCGAAATCAGTCAAAAACGAAGCGAAAATAATAAAAAATATAGTATGCTGAAAGAAAAATGCACTAAAAATGCGCAATAAACGTGAAATATTCGACGTAGAATAGTCCAATGAATAGATAAGATATTATTCCTGGATACATTTGTAATTGAAGAGTTGCCATCTAAGAGGTATAAATGCTACAGTGAAGCGATTCTAATACACTCAAAATAATTACTCTGTTAAATACTCTGTAAAATGACTGTAATCTCAATTCGACAGATATTTGACAAAGTTATCTGTCGAAATACAGATATTAAGAAAATACTTTGTATTTTCTTGTGACCGAAAAACAAAATTTTATTTGTAACTTTACTTTGTATTCTCTATTTTTCAGATAATAAACACGAGTTTTTTGTTAAAATACGGATTTCAGAAAAATACTTTGTTTTTTCTCGTAACCAAAATACTAAATTTCATTTGTAATTTTACTCATTGCTCTGTAAAAATAAAAATCACTTCGAAAAACTTCCAAATATGACCGATAAACCCCTCCTTAAAAAGTGTCTTAAATTACAATAAAAACTTGTAAATTTTACGAGGATGACGTGTAAAATTGGAGTTACTTGTTAAAAACTCGTAATATTCACAAAAATAAAAAAGTAAGTTTACAATTTAGAAGCATTAAAGCGGGCAAATTTACCAAAATTTTAATTGTTAATTTAATTTTTTTAATTTTAATTAATGTTTTTGATGCAGAGAAGTTTTACTCATAAAATGGATTTAACTAAAACTTCGCAAATTTACAGAGTTTTTTTTTTTGTAAAATTTTGAACTCATAAAATGCATTTAACTAAAACTTTGTAAATTTACAAAGTTTTTTTGGTAAAATTCTTTTCGGTTTTATCAATATTTTACAGATAATTCTGTAAATTAACAGTTTTTTTATCGAAATCATTTTACAGAGTTTTCTTCGTAAAATAACAAAAAATCTTGCTGGTTGGAAATCTATGGTATTTTCTGCTGGCTCAGCAGAGTATCTCTGTAATTTAACAGAGTGATTATTTTGAGTGTATATAAATAATTCCCTTGCTAACACTGCATACAGAATTTAGGCTTTATGCACATGATAATACTTTCTCCGCATGTCAGATTATTCATTAAGCCGAAAACCTGCTAACTTATCTTTATAAGTAACAAAACAGATAGGCCAGTATGAAATATCAGTGGTTCTGAATGCTTTGGATTTTATTTTTTTGTTGTTACACCAACTTACCACCCGCAAAGGTCTGGTAACGTAACCCCTGCATAAAAACTACGTCATTAAACAATTGTTAAGTTCTACTCTTACCATTAGTCACCTTTCATCCCATGGTTTTTTTGGTTTTTGATGCAATTTTAGTGCATTTTTCTTTCTGCATACTATATTTTTTATTATTTTCGCTTCGTTTTTGACTGATTTCGCGAATCTAAATTGGTATATGACGTCACAAATGGCTTAGCATGGTGTAGTATTTAGTACATCAGAGCTCGAATTGCACTTGACGTCTTTTTAAAAGATTTGTTAAAAAATATCGGCCATCTTACTAGAAAAACCCTTATTTTAGGAAATTTCAGCTGAATTCACTGAAAATATATAAAAATGTTGGCTTAACTGACATCGAGGTTAACAATTAGTAACACCAGGATAGAATTAAGTCATTTACCATTTTAATTTTATTTAAAATTAAGCGGAATCTGTAAGCATTTAATGAGTGTCCGAGTTCTTTTTTGAGGTGATTTTACAAGTTATTTTAGTTTTCGCTGATTTGCAAAAAATTTAGCCATCATTTTGATTCAAGAACAACTGATTCTTAAAGTGTGAAAAACCATCTTTAAAATGGTACCAACACATTTTGGATTTTCATGAATTTTAACCACCAAATTTAATGAAAGAAATTGAGGTTATGAGTGTCCGACTACTTTTTTTACCCACTGTAAATCATTCAAAATTCAAGAAAATAAAAAATATTTGATTAAAATTTTGTTTGAGTGTGTTTAACGCGTTCTTAATAACCTAATGACCTTTCAAGTAGTATAAAAGTAATAAATAAATATGCAGTTTTGAAAATAAAGTTGGATGAAGTTGTTAGGTGTTGGACTGACCTGAAGGTAACAGGTTCAAATCCAGTTGGGAATAAAAAAGCCGAAAAGTTTTTTCTTAATATCATAAAGATAAATTAAAAAGGAAAATAGACAAAAGAAAAAACTAAAGGCAATACGAAGATTTTTGTATTTTCGTATGAATCATGACAGACATTTTCCCAAAGAAGTCTTAGGTGAAATGTCCCCAGAAATTCAGCATGCCCTGGCTACTGCTGACTTTGAGTGACGACATTTTGAAAATTTATATGAAACTGTCCTCAACTCAGTACATAGAGATGTTTTGTGGATGTCAGCAGTGACTCTGACATGCCACCGCGGCGTCACTGAGGAAGAATATAAAAAAAGTACCATTTTTGGAATAAGAACTTCCTGATTTTTTTTTAAATGTTTTGTTCCGCTGGAGTATCCTGCATGCCAAATATAAAATTTCAGGAGATCAAAATAGTGTACTTTGGACACTAATTTAACCTGTCACAATCGAAGCTTTCTAAAAAGTTATATTTTTTATTTCTATAACAATTATTTCAGGAGGCTGCAGAAAGTACCAAATTACCCATTTTTATTTCCTTTTTTCGCCATTATTATTATTATTCAAGGGGTGATCTAGCCCTAACGGCCGGCACTGCGACCCTTATGGGTCTTTTGTGCCAAGATCCATTAATCTAATTCAAACTCTGTTCAATGTTCCTAATGAACATTATAACAGAGGATGGAGAAGCTAGCTTTATATCCGCAGAATTAAGCAATTCTTTGTCTAAAAACCGTTTTCTGATCCTACATATTGCGACGCACTCACATAATATGTGTTGCGTTGTTTCTACTTCAAGTGATAATTTACCTTATAATGCCCGGTGAGAAATCCTGTCAGTAACCTAATGTCACCTTTGGTGTGATTAAGTATACTTCCATATGATAATGGCGCGATAAGTGCTTTGGATTGGCGTAGACCTCCTGAATTTTCCCACAAGTTTAAGAAGTCGGTTCTTTCCAAACCCTTAATCATGTTCGAGAAGGTGGACCAGTTTACCCCACAATAGGGTTCGGGTCCGGTCATAGGAGTAGCGGAGGCATTTCTAGCAAGCTCATCCGTTATCTTATTACCCTCAAAACCTCTATGACCAGGGATCCAAAATAGGGTAATTTTGTTTCTCCCGGCCAGCTGTTGAAGGGTATCAAAACATTCCAGTGTCAATTTGGATTTAAATTCCCAAGAAGACAACGCCTGAAGTGCTGCCTGGCTATCAGAGAAGATTGAAATATGAGTACCCTTCATACCCTTTGCAATATTAACTCTAGCGCATATTGCAATAGCCTGAATTTCAGCCTGAAAAACTGTAGGTCACCTACCCATTGGTTCGGAGATCCGCGTGTTTGGACCGTAGACACCAGCGCCAACTCCAGAGGACATTTTGGATCCGTCAGTATACCAGTTTAGGCTTCTAGTATCCACATATGGACCACCTTCATCCCACTCTGGTCTACTCGGTATCACGATCTCAAATTTCCTTCCAAAGCGAAGCACAGTGTTTATTCTATCCGTCGGCATATCTAGATTTTCCCTAATTCCTATTGAAGAAAGAATATTGGAGTGGCCGCTCGAGTTGCGAGGGTCAGAGTAATCGATATTCATTCTACGCGCAGCCATAGCTGCCGTAGATCTAATAAAGATGTCGAGAGGTGTGAGACCCAAAATGGCTTCTTGGGCCAAAGTTGGGCAGGTTTTCATAGCACCCGTGATTAGAGTACAAGCCAGACGCTGTACCTTGCCTAGCCTTACGGTGGCATCCCTCTGCATAGTCTTCGGCCACCATACTATGGCAGCGTACGTCATGATCGGTCTTACAATCATCTTGTAGATCCACATGACCATTTTGGGGCTCAATCCCCAGGTCTTACCAACAATCCTATTCGCTGCCCATAATGCCGCAATAGCCTTTTTGATAGTGCCGTCTAAATGTGAATTCCAAGTAAGTTTCGTATCTAAGATAACTCCTAAATATTTAACCTCCTTAGAGAGTTTTTTCGCCATTAACATCTGAATTTGTAAAAGGTATATTTTCATGTTTTTTTTCCGCTGGAGGGTCTTACAAATTAAATATTTCTAGCAGCATTTTTTAAGGAGATAGAGAAAGTACCAAAGTACACTATTTTACCCTTTTTTGCACCTTTGCATATAAATTAAAAAAATACTTTTTTTTTAAGATGTTTTCCGCTAGAGGCTTCTACATTCTAAATATGTATCAATATTTTAAGACACTTATTTCATCATTTCGAAAAAGTACCAAAGTACACTATTAGAGGGTTAAGAACCAAAACTTTCTAAAAAGTATTTTTGTTAGAATGTTTTCTCCGCTGGATGATCCTATGAGTACATTCAAATTTTCTGAAGGAGGATCTAACCTTTTAAGATAGGAATTGCAAAACGTATTTTTTTCAGGCGATAGAAAAAGTACAAAAGTACATTATTTTAACCACATATATTCCAGATTTCTAGCACCATTATTTCAGGCAATAGAAAAAATACAAAAAGTACATTATTTTAACCATATATTTATATTTCTTAAGAATATAATTTTTTCAATTTTTTTCCGCTAGAGGATCCTACATCCCAAATATCAAGTTCTTAAGACATTTATTTCAGCTGATAGAAGAAGTTCCAAGCTTTAAAGACATTTATTTCACCAGATCGATAAAGTATCAAAGTACACTTTTTACCCACTTGGAATAGACATTTTCTGAAAAGTACTTTTGTCAAAATGTTTCCTCTTCTGGGTAATTCTACATTAAAATTTTAAGTACAAAAGTACAATATGTGACCCCCAAAGGGCAACCCATTTTGAATTGTAATTTCCAAAATGTACTTTTTAAGAACACTTTTCAAATCTACAAATCTGAAAAGTATTTTTGTCAAAAGGTTTCTTCCGCTGGATGAACACAGGTTCAATATTTTAAGTTTCTAGAACTATTATTGCAGGAGAAACAAAAAATACTGAAGTATAATTTTACCCTTTATCCCAGATTTGTCCCGCTGGAGGATGCTGTGTTTATTTTAGGATATAGAAAAAGTACCAATGTGCATTATTCTACCCCATTTTGTCAAAAAGTACTTTTTCAAAATGTTTTTTTTCATGGTTTTTTTCGTACATTTAAAATTTCTAGCACCGTTATTTTAGGTAATAAAAGTAATGTACCAGGGATGGAAATATTAAAACTTTAGTACTTTTTTCAGTACTTTTTCAATCTCAAAAATACCGTAGTACCCCCGCGACTGACTTAGTACCTTTTCTATTGCAGATGATTTCATACATTTTCAACCAAATCTAAAAAAAAAATCCGAAAATCAACCGATTTTTATTGGAAAAATGTTTCAAAAGCTAAAAATAAATGAAATTTTTGATTTTAGCCAACCTTTATTGAAGTTTTCTCTAAAAAGTAAATAAATGAATAAGGATGTCCACAATTTAAGAAGTTTTATATTGAATAATGCCTATTTTCTTCCTATTCGTCGTAGACGAACGGCGTTTGTCGTACCGAAACTGGACTTTAATTTTTTTTAGTACCGTCGAGGGCGAAAATGTACATTTTAAGCTCCAGTACCATTTCAAAATTCCGATTTTCCATCCCTGCAATGTACACTATTTTAACCATATTTGCTTCTTTAGAATCTGAATTAAAAAAAGTATTTTTTTAATTTTTTTTCCGCTAGAAGATCCTACATTTCAAACATCCAGTTTTTAAGACTTATTTCAGCAGAAAGAAAAAAGTACAAAAGTACACTTCTTACTCTCTTAAAACTCTCTTAGAACCTAAGTATCCGTCCGAATTTCAGTTGGAATTTCTAAATGTCTATTGAAAAATATTTAGCCCAAAAAAGGTTTCGTTTCTATCAAAAGCTTTTTGTCTTTGCATTAAGAATTTAACAAAAAAAAATCTTTCAAACAACGTCGCCTCACCTTAACCTCAAAATAAAAAAAGTTCACAATTTTAACAATATAACTACTTTAAAATAAAAAAGCATACTAAGCCGGTTAACCTCCTTGGACCCATATTAGTGATTTTTCTTTTCTTATTTTTGCACAAACACATTCAAAAAAACAAAAGCTCTTCAGATACATGCAACGTTAAGAAAACAAAAATAGAAAAAATTGTACTACATATTTACCATTATGACCCGAATGCTCATCAGACGTTTCCTTTTCCTCCTCCTCTTTGCTGGTATTATCAGGACCATTATAAGGTCTACCAGTTTCATACGTTGTACAAGACCAATGTTTACAACATTCATCATCAGGTATGGGTACCAAACGAGCCTGTGAAATATGACAACCCAAATCGGCTGGGGGTAAAGCTAAGATGGGTGGACAAGCTGGACGGCATTCTACTTTACCATGTTCACAATAACAATGTTGTTCACAACCTAAAGATGTTTTCGAGGAACGAGGGGAGGGGAATAAAATGAATGAATGGTGGTTTAAGATAAGGGGGGTTAATTTTATGTAGGCAAAAAAAAAATGAATGCAACACAAAGAAAATTGTAGGTTTAAAGCATTTTTAATCAAAACGTTGTAGTATTAACAAACAATTTAATTGTATTGACAAATTGTGTTGTTGTTTTAAAAAATCAATTATTTTATTTGTTAATACACACACCCCTCTTTTAGCAAGATTAGTTTTAGTTTAAATGGTGACAAAATTGGGTTCCTCTTTATTTAGAGCTTTAAAAATCGTTAACACGAAAATCCTAGCAGATCCTGTTTTCGAGATATTGCTAAATAATTACACTGTTTGACAACAAAAACCTCCCAGTGAAATATTCAACTGATTTCGATAGATTTTTCTCTCCTGATTCCAAATTTGCCATCCAAATTTTTCTAGCACGTACCGTTATTGAGATATTTGCTGTTAAAAAGTAAAAAAAAAAACAAAATTTGGAGGTCCTCTGTTAGATATTCTTACGTTGCTTCCAAACAAATGAAACTTGATTTCATAAATCGATATCATGATTACAAAATTGCAATCAAAATTTTTCTAACATGTTCGGTTTTCGAGATATTCGCGTTTGAAAAGTTTTGCACGCGAATATCTTGAAAACATGATAGAAAAATTTAGATTGCAGTTTTGGAATCAGGAGGTCCATTTTATATGAAATCAAGTCCTATTTTTTTGAAGCAACGTAGGAATATGTAGCAGTGGATTCCCAAATTTTTGTTTTTTGACTCTTCAACAGCGAATATCTCCAAAACGGTACGTGCTAGAAAAATTTGGATTGCAGATTTGGAATCAGGAGAGCAAAATCTGTATGAATCAGTTGGATGTTTCACTGGGAGGTTTTTGTTGTCGAACAGTGTAATTATTTAGCAATAACTCGAAAATAGGATCAGCTAGGATTTTCGTGTTAACGAATTACACCGTCCGACAAAAATAAAAAAAGAAGTCGTTAAACACGAACTGGATAATATACGTTTAGAACTAGAGACTAAATGTAGTAAAACTGCATTTACAGTTTTTCATTTCGTGATCCTGTTTCCTTTTAAAAGGACTTTAAAGTTTTAGAGGACTAAATTTTATAAAATACTTTTTTAATATTTGTACTTGTCCTAGGATGCCACTAGTGATAGAACATGAAAGAGGAGGATCTCCCCTAATTTTCCTATTATATTTTTTTACATATCAGGAAAAAGGAGGTAAGTTACGTCCTTTCAAAACTTTGTCCTTTAATATCATTCAAAATTTTCAACAAAATATTTTGATGAAGTTTTCAAAGGACTTTATTCAAAATGGAAAAATTAGGGGATATCCTCCTCTTTCATTTGCCATCACCAGTGGCATCCTAGGTTAAGTACAAATATTTCAAAAATATTTTATAAAATGTATCCTTTAAAACTTTGAAGTCATTTTAAAAGGAAACAGGATCACGAAACGAAATACTGTAAATGCAGTTTTACTCTATTAGATCTCTACTTTCAGACGTATATCATCCGGTTTTGTTTAATATTGGCTGTCGGACGGTGTTATAAAGCGAATTATCACCATTTTTATAAAACCTAAACTTGCTTGAAGAGGGGTGTGTCCAACAATATGTTAATTCAAAATGAGCCCACAATACAATTTTCATCTGTGAATGAATTTGGAAAATTCTTACCTGTTAGATTAGTGGGTATTTGAGACCAATTTTCAAATTCTTCCCCTCTATAATTACAAGTACCATTATCAACACAACGCATACTATCCGGGCAACAG
Source organism: Pegoplata infirma (assembly GCA_963921195.1). Lineage (NCBI taxonomy): Eukaryota > Metazoa > Arthropoda > Insecta > Diptera > Anthomyiidae > Pegoplata > Pegoplata infirma. The sequence goes on from OY992536.1 coordinate 39,973,610, forward strand.
TTGGGAGCTTCTGGTTTAAAATTGGCCGGTTCTGTTTCCCATTTCAGGCAGTGGGGATTTAAAACATCCAAACCAAATGAGGAGGGACATTGTAATTTAGCACAGTGTACACCTTCGCGTGTACAAATACATAATTGGTCACAACCATCATGAAATTGTTTGCCATCCGAATACATTTGTCCCTTATATTCACAAATACCTTCACCAGCAGCACCATCTACATCACGACCTTCTTGGAAACCATAACCATCATCACCTATGGAATTGTGAGCCGTGGGAGGTGAAGGCGTTTGTTCATGATCATCTAAAGTAACATCACATAATTCCAGTTGACAACAAACATCTTTGGGATCCTTAACAAATACACATTTATCCAGACGGGTATGATTACGTTCCGGACATCTTGGTCTACAATTCATAATACCGCCATCATCACAGTGGCAGATTTGTTCACAATCGATTTCCAAACGTTCACGGAATTTATAAATACCACCATTATAATAACAATCAAGACGGGTTTTATGTGTTGATGCTGTATCTTTTGAATTTGGTAATGTTGTTTGTATTTATTTTTGTAATTTTTTAAAAATAGTTTGGTGTGAAGCAGTTTTGAGTTTTTTTTTGTTCGAAATAGTTTTTGAATGAAAATGAAATGAAAAACGAGATTAACACATTTAATATTAAGATAAAAGCATGATTAAGCTAAAAAATAACAAATTATGAAATTGATGAGATAAATTGTAACACTGTAATAACATCAAGGGGGAGTCTACCATTTTAATTAATCTAAGGTACCATGTTTTTTTAAGGTTAGTTTACTCTATTTTTAATCTATTCTTCTAACTACACTTTACCTTGTCGTTTACTCACAAATATCTCAATTTTTGTTTGTTTTAAATTCCACTTACCATTCATTGATTCAGCTGTATTTAATGATGATGCTTGTGTGGGTAAGAAAACTTCCTCTGCTGTGGCACATTCCATTGTGGCACAACATTCATCATCTTCTACCGCAATTTCACGACAATTTGTGGATTGGTTTTCGTTCATAATCATCAGCATGGAACCACGTTTAAACGTTTTACCCATACAACGGGGTGAGCATATCCATTCACCACGATTGCAAGTACAACGTTCATCACAACCGCGTTCCATATTTTCACCATTCTAAAAAGAAATAAATTTATAGAAAAAAAAAATCAATTAGAATGTTTATTTTGTTTTTGTTTTAGAAAATTTTGTCTACATCATTTTTAAATCTATCTAAATTCAAAAACTTTGTACATATAAAAGAGTTACGTTAATGACTGACTGATTTATCATCGACCAGGCCAAACAGGGGTAAAAAAACATATTATGGTACTTTTTCCATTTCCTGAAGTAATGTTTCCTGAACCTCCAACTTAAAAACTTAAATTTTAAATGAAAGGGCCTTCAGTGGAAACCTGAAATGTTGAATCCAGAATCCTCAGAATCCTCGGAAAAAACATTTTTAAAAAAATACATTTTGAAAAAAGTACTTTTTGAAAAAGTATTTTTTTAAAAAAGTACTTTTTAAAAAAAACTACTTTTTGAAAAGTACTTTTCGAAATTCCATATCTAAGGGGTAAAATAGTGTACTTTGGTACTTTTTCTGTCTTCAGAGAATCTCCAGATAATGGTTCTAGAAACTTGAAATTTTTAATGCAGAATCATCGAAATAAAGTTTTGTTTCTAAAAGGATAAAAAAAATGTTTAAAAACATTTTAAAACAAGTTTTAGGGAGTTATGATTCTAAATGGGTTAAAAGGGGAAAAATATTGTACGTTGGTACTTTTTCTATTTCCTAAAATAATGGTCCCAGAAGCTTTAAATATTTTCATAAGTATACCCTCCAACTACAGTATGGGGGTAAACTCATTTTGTCATTCCGTGTGTAACGCATCTAAATATCGGTCTAGGACCCCATAAAGTATATGGGGCATTCCATGTCAAATCGGACAACAGAATAACTTTTTGAGTCGATTTAGCGATGTCCGCCCGTCCGTCTGTCCGTATGTCTGTCCACGATACAGTTCGTAATTTCAACCAATTGACTTGAAACTGGAAACTTAAGCATCTTTTAGCCCAAGGACGATGCTTATTGAAATTGAAAAAAAAAAATCGGTCAATGTTAAGACCTAGCCCCCATACAAACGCCCCCTTTGGATTAGGCTTAAATGACTCTAATAACTGTATTTTAATAGATATCGCTTTGAAATTTTACAGGTACACTCAAAAAAATACGTTAGTAGATTTACTAATTTTTTTTTGCTAATGCTAGTTAGCTAACTTTTAGCAAATTTTTAGTTGAGATTAGCATGTTAGCAAAAAATTCTTGTAAACTTCATTTAGCACATTAGCAATTTTATACAAACGTTGAACTAATTTCTTTTGCTAAGATTTGAAATTGAGTTGACAACATTTTTACAAGATTTTTTGCTAACATTAGCAAAAATAAATGGTAAATTTTTTTTTATATTCAGAAAACTTAAAATGGCTCTATCTCGGAAACTAAGCCAGATAGAGCAAAATGGAGGGCATTTTTGGTTCTTAGAATCTCCAAAATTTCGCGGGTTTTCTTCACATGTGTGGACCCTAATGGGCCCTAACTTTGGATCCAAAAAAGTTAGCATTCCCGAAAATTTTAAAATGCTCATATCTCGGTAAATATTGCCGACACAACAAAAAGTCCAAAAGCATTTTTGTAGCCCTCAATACGTAGAACAAGACCGCAAAATAGTCAAAAGCTCTCCGAGTAATATTTTTTAAGTTATCGAGTTTTTTAATTCTCAAGACCCAGTGGTCCCCTATAATCACGTATCTCAAAAACTAAGCAAGGTAGAGCGAAACGGACACAAATTTTGGATCAAAAACTATGACGATTTTTAAGGAACCCAACTAGGTCTAGGCCCATCGGGGTCTGGGCCTATCGGGTCCGAACCCAATGGGGTCCTCAAATGTGTAAAAAAAAAAAAATTTTGTTAACTAATTATTGGCAAAACATTTTTGCTAACTTTAGCAAAAAAATTGTGGGTTCAAAATCAGCAAATTTTCTTGTAGGTTTACAAGCTTTTTTTGCTAACATTACAGTTTTTTTTTTTTGAGTGTACTCTTTGATTTTTTTGTGTAAAACTTCTATCGATTCTACAAATTTTTTGCCTAGTAGGATCGTGGGATAACGAGTATTACTATTTTTTAAAATTTTTTTAAAAAAATTGTACTGTAATCTTCCAATCTTAAAATCATTTCTACTGCTCAAATGGTGCGTCATTTCCAAGACCGACCCCCATTAATTTTTACGTCTAAACATTTCTTCGGAACAAACTAATGCCCTATCTCCAATTTCTAAGGGGGCTCCCTCACAAAATGAAATTTTTTAAAATTTGCTCCAACCGCTCTAACTGCTTTACGAGTGCCCTTAGAGCAATAAAATGTATGACCAACTCACAATATTTTTTTTAGTCCAAACATTTTCTCTGAACACACCTACCCTCTATCTTTATCAAAAAAATTTCAAAAAAATCAAAGAGTACATACATTTTCAAAAATGTGATTTAAATTTTAAAACTTAAAAATCGCATACTAGAGCACTTTTTAGAATTTTTCTGGATTTTTTTTAAAGTACGTAAAAAAACAAAAATTTTGAAGAATAATTTGCAAATTTGGACCATTATTGAAGAAGTTATGAGTAAAAGAAGTTTTAGTAAAAAAACAAACGGGTCATCAAAAAAATCTGAAAATTACCACGAATGAGTTTTTGAAGGGTACTAAAAATTGTCAACAAATTGGAAAAAATCTTAAAAAAAAAAATTATTCAAAGTTTACGATTTGACATGGAATGCCCCATATATTTATGATCAGTAATTGATTCTTAGACATTCTAGCGATGTCCGTCCATCCGTCCTTTTGTAGTTAACACGATGCAGTCCAAAAAGCTAGACTCCTGAAATTTGGCACAAATATGTCTTATGTCCCTAGGCAAATTAAGTTCGTAAATGAGCCAAATCGGACCAGGGGGAAAAAAGTTCCCCCTTGAAGAACTAAACCAACCTAAAAAAAATACAATTTTTTTACATGATTTTACATGATTTGGACCCGTAGGATGAGAAAATGTATTTTTTTTCGGTCCGCCCTCGCTTTTGTGGGCGTGGATTTGTTTTTGCATATTTTGGTGAAAATTCATATTTTTGCATATTTTGGTTTTAAATGCATATTTTGTGCATATTTCCAACTTTTAAGTGCATATTTTTGCATATTTTGGCATAACTTAGCTAAAACACAAATTGAAATTTATTTGTTTCGAAAACTATTTTAAATTTTAAAAATTCAATTTGGAAAAAAGGAAAAGTTTTTTTTTTCTTTTTTTTTAATTTTCCTATATATTGTCTTAATTTCCAAAAAAATAATAAAGCTTCAAATGTTACTATTTAGACCCGGCGTTATTTTTTTGCTTTTTAAGAAGTTTTTCCTATGAAAAAAAAATTTATATTGTACACATTTAATTTTGTAGTGCATATTTTTAGGTTTTTTAGTGCATATTTTTAATTTTTTAGCGCATATTTTAAGCGCATATTTTTGATTTTTTAGTGCATATAAATATCATCCCTAATGATAAGCTTGTATTTCTTTAGTGCAAAAAGCATAAGAATGAATTTTAAACGTATCAAATTTGTCACCCCCCCCCTTAATTAATATTACCGACCCCCCACCCCCGCAAAAAAAAAATAAAACGTCCCTGTTTTTGCATGTTCCGAATTTAACACTTTTACTTGTTTATATTCCGATCTTAATAGGGTAAAAAGGGTCAATAGTTGTACTTTGGTACTTTTTATATCTCTAGAAATCTCCTAAAATAATGGTCCCAGAAACTTAAAATTTTTTTATATTTCAATCTTAATGGGGTAAAAATAGTCAAAATTTGTAATTTGGTACTTTTTCTATTTCCAAAACCAATTGCTATAAGAACATGATGTTTAGAATGCAGGATCCTCCAGCGGAACAAAACATTCTCTAAAAGTTTTAAGAAGTTCTGATTTTAAAAGATTAAAAAATATTAAAAAGAGAAAAATATTCTAAAATAATGGTCCCAGAAACTTGAAAGGATCCTTCAGCGAAAAAACAACCTAAACAAGTAAAAAAGTTAAATTTGGCCTTGCCGAATGTAGTGATACTCTCCACAATTTCAAAAAGATTATTGCAAAAAATTTTTTTAAAAGAAAATTACTTTGAAAAATTTTTTTTTTTTTTTTGAAAAATAATTTTTCTAAAAAAAAAAAAAAAAACAATTTCGCGAAAAAAAACCCGCAATTTTTTTGTCAAAAAATATGTTCTTACTTGTTTAAATACCATTTGGTGTTCAATTATGTTCACATATATCGACCAGCAGGTCAATTAAAGCATTTTGTGTATTTAGGTTATTTTGAAAGTACTAAAATTTTTGAGGCGTCCTTACATTTTTTTTTATAACTTTTGAACTGCTGAACCGATATCGCTCAAATGCAATACCAAACTTCTCGGAAGAACTTCCAATAAAAATTATAAGTTTCAGTCATCTCCGTGTAATATTTTGACCGTGATCACCATTTCCACAGACTGACGGACAGACTGACATCAATGAGTTACAAACAGAATGACAAACTTATATATACCCTCTATCACTAATTGTAAGTGGAGGGTATAAAAAGAACCTTTTTTACTTACTATCTAAATGGGATAAAAAGGGTAAAAAATTGTACTTTGGTACTTTTTCCATTTCCAGAAATATTGGCTCTAGGAGCTTAATATTTAGAAGATAAAAGCCTTCAGTGAAAGCAAATATTTTAAAACAAAATACTTTTAGGCAGTTCTGGTTTTATAGAAGTAAAAAGTGGTAATTTACTGTTTTTTGGAAATAGTTTAGAGTTTTCCAGAAACATTTTGAAAAAGTACTTGTTGCAATTTCAAGGGGTAAAAAGTGGGAAAAGTAAAAGTTGGTACTTTTTAAAACTACACTGCGGAACACTAAAAAATAAACAAGAGTTACGACCATCATTTCTATATATATCGGACATGCTGATTCGAATGACGTAATCCGTTTTTCGATGTATGGTACATTTTTCTTGCAAAATGTCGTTAAAGATTTGTTAATTTCGAGCCAGTTTTTGAACAAAAAAAACTGTACCATACATAGAAAAACGGAGTACGCCACAGAAACTTTATATTTCATAGAAAGGTTCCTCCAGCAGAAAAAAAAATCTTAAAGAGTACCTTTTTATATTCTGATGATCTTGATGAAATAAAATGTGTAAAAAATTGTACTTTAGTACTATCCCCAGAAATAATGGCCAGATACTTTATATTTAGAATATAGCATCCTCCAGTGAAACGAAACATTCTAAAAAAAAATATACTTTCAAGAAATTGTGGTTATATAAAAGTAAAAAGGTTTAAAATATTGTATTTTGGTACTTTTTAGGGTCTTGCAGCGGAAAAACATTTTGAAAAAAGTACTTTTTTCAAGCCTAACAGGCAAAAAGTGGGAAAAGTAAAAATTGGTACTTTTTAAAACTACTGACCTAATGAACACAGAAGAGGGTCTGCAGAATTAACATACAAGAGAGGACATAGTAAAAAAATTTGCAATTAATAATTTTTAAGCGTTAAAATTGGAGTAAAGTGGGATGTTATGGTAATTTTTGTATAAACTGAGATAAAAACTCTAGACATTGGATTTAAATCCACATGGAATGCAATTTTTTTTTCGACACGAAAAATGCCGTATTCTGAGGCATTTTTCCTCAATAATTCTATTTGAATTCTGATACATTTTTCCTCTAAAGAAAATAATTCAAATGGAACGAAATGAAATGCAAATTTTTATTTCGATACGAAAAATGTCGGATTTTGTTTTCTAAGGATTTTCAGATTCTGAGATATTTTTCCTTAAGAATCATTTATGGATTTGAAGACATTTTTTTCTTTATAGAAAATTTCTTTGATTACAATTGGAAACGTTGTTGCACAATTATTTCTAATTTCAGTCATATTTTTTTTTTTACTTTTGTGGTAATGATGGTTTCATTCTATGTATTCTTAGAAAATTGCTAAAAAAAATCACTTTAAAAACAATTTAAAGAAAAATTTACAGAGCATAAACAATTGTAATGATTCTATTATATTTCTCTTTTGCGCAAGAAATCTTAATATTTTTTTCTGTACATTAAACAAAAAGAAATCTTTGCCAACCATCCATAACTAAAAACTGCCAAAAAATCAACTTTAAATTGTTTAAAATTTAAAACAACAAATTTTCTTGTGTTTTTTTTTTGTAAAATTTACTTAAAAAAATCTTTTTGTTTAACAAATTTTCTTGATTTTTTTTCTATAAAAAAATTCATCACTTTTTTTTGCATTATTTCCTAATATTTTATTTCATTTAAATATCATTAGTTTTTATACAACCATAATTACCCTTAAAGGTTAATTACTTATGGCAAATAGTATAATGATTAAAATAATAACAACAAAAAGTTAAAAATATAATTTAGCAATAATATGTATTCATATCATTTAATATGACTCAATAAACCAAAGACTTAAGACACATACTCGAGTGCAATAACTAAAAATTTCATCAATGAAACCTTTAGCAGGTTAATGATATATAATTTATTATTTTTTATTTATAAATTTAATGATGTTTTACTTTTTATTTTATTAAAGTTAATCAGCATATAATTTGAATTTCATAAATTGAGAAACATACTAATTTTGAGGAAGTGAGATCTTAAATCAGGGAGTGAATCTACTACTTAATACAATTTTTTTTTGATAATATTATTTTTTTTTCTATTAAATACATACATTATTTAATAAATAAATCGAAATAATGACATATTTTTGTTAAAAAAAAAATCTCATGCTACATATTTCTTACATCGGGTATTAATACAGATCTTTTCTAGGGAAAATATTTATAGAGTTTTTAAATTCTTTATTTTGAAGTACACAGAAACTATACTTACTTTATTCAGTAAACCTAATTTATAACATGTTTTTGTTAAAAATATCTCATGCTACATATTTAAAAAAAAAAAAATATTTCATGCTACATTTTTCTCACATTGTATACAATGTCAAATACAATTACTTAAAAGGCCTAACTTCTCTAAATCTCTTAATTTTCCCCAAAAAAAAAAATTGGTAATGACAACAAAAATTTTATTAAAGCATTTAAAACACCTTCTTTTTGAAAATCTTCAAACACTTTCATGTTTTTTTTCTTCTTCGTAATTATAATTATTATTAACATGCAAATACTATAAAAATCGGCATGTTTAAAATGTTAATAGGTTTTTCTTAAGTCAAAACAAACAAAAAAAAGAGAAACACAACTTGCTGACCAAAAAAAAAAAAAAACAATAATTTGCATTTAGTTGTTTTTTTTTACGCGAAAAATTTGTAATAAATACTTTCACTTTCAATATGAGTCTTATATTTGTTAACTACATTTTATTTTTAGCAATTTTTGGTTTAAAGACTTTTTGGTTTTCTGTAATAATAAACACAAAGCCAACCAACTCATGCCACACGTGCTTTTTTTTTTTTTTTGTTGTTGTTCAGAGTACATTTACCCGGTATGTGTTAATCATAAGTAAGATACTTGTACTGCATGTTACACTCAAAAAAATACGTTAGTAGATTTACTAATTTTTTTTTGCTAACGCTAGTTAGCTAACTTTTAGCAAATTTTTAGTTGAGATTAGCATGTTAGCAAAAAATTCTTGTAAACTTCATTAAGCACATTAGCAATTTTAAATAAACTTTGAACTAATTTCTTTTGCTAAATTTGAAATTGAGTTGACAACATTTTTACAAGATTTTTTGCTAATATAAGCAAAAATAAATGGTAAATTTTTTTTTATTTTCAGAAAACTTAAAATGGCGCTATCTCGGAAACTAAGCCAGATAGAGCAAAATGGAGGCCATTTTTGGTTCTTAGAATCTCCATAGTATCGCCGGTCCTCTTCACATGTGTGGACCCTAAAAAAGTTAGCATTCCCGAAAATTTTAAAATGCTCATATCTCGGTAAATATTGTCGACACAACAAAAAGTCCAAAAGCATTTTTGTAGCTCTTAACACGTAGAACAAGGCCGCAAAATAATCAAAAGCTTTCCGAGTAATATTTTTGAAGTTATCGAGTTTTGTAATTCTCAAAACCCCGGTGGTCCCCTAAAATCGCGTATCTCAAAAACTAAGCAAGGTAGAGCGAAACGGACACTAATTTTGGATCAAAAACTATGTCGATTCTTAAGGAACCCAAGTAGGTCTAGGCCCATCGGGGTCTGGACCTATCGGGTCCGAACCCAATGGGGTCCTCAAATGTGTATGAACTAAGTTGAAATAAAAAAAATTTCAGTTAACTAATTTTTAGCAAAACGTTTTCGCTAGCTTTACCAAAAAAATTGTGGGTTCAAAATCAGCAAATTTTCTTGAAGGTTTACAAGCTTTTTTTGCTAACTTTACAGTTTTTTTTTTTTTGAGTGTACACTTAAAATATTTTTGTAGATTTACAAATTATTTTGGTTCAAAAATTTTTTTCGGTAAAAAATGTAACCGCAAAAATTTAATTGGAAAAATAACACTGTACTAAAGTGAAAAAATACTTCTGATGTGACATAGTATAGGTTGTTGGTATTGTCGAGTAGATCACAAAAATTCCCATTAAACTTGCGAGACACCCTCAAATTTTAGAGTTTTTTCAAAAAACGTTTTTTTGGGACTTTTCTCACTAAACCTTGTGTAATTTAGAAAATTTTCAACCGATTTTAAATTTGTAAACTGTTTTGGATAGAAAAAGGATAGGGCTTTCCACGTGTGTGAATTGGTCAATACGTAAAAGAAAGATATCTATTGATTTTTTCTATAAAATCAATTTTTTTTTGTTATTTTTTGAAAATTTTTCGAGTTTATCGATTTTTTCTGCTATAGTTCGTTAAACAACCTTTATATTTGTGAGCGTTTTTTTAAAGATATTTTAATTCTTAATACGATAAGCTTTATCCTGAAAAATCGGATAATAATTGCCAGAGTTGTGATAATTTTTCTAAACAAGAAAATTAAGATTTTGCAGGAAATCGCCGTTCAGATAACCCAGGCAAAAAAGTAAATTTATCATAAATGGTCATGTACAATTTTTTAAAGGTTTTTGGCGCGCTGAATCCGAATCTGGCCTTCAAATTGCTCTATCTCGTCAGGTTTTGGAGATATTTAACATAAATTGATATATCAAAAACTTAATAAGATAGCGCAATTTCAAGGTCAAATTCGAATTCAGGAGGTCAAAAACCTTTAAAATAATGGTACGTGACCTCTCAGTATGTTCGTTTATTTTTTTATTTTTTTTTTGCCTGGGTTATCCGCACGGCAATTTCATACAAAACCTTAATTTTCTTTTTTAGAAAAATTATCACAACTCTGTCAATTGTTATCCGATTTTTTTGGCATAAAGCTCATCGTATTCACAATTAAATTTTCTTTAGGAATACGTTTATTACTACCTCCGTCCCAAAATAATCTTAACATTGAGTAAATCCATATCAACATAGCAAAAAAAATAGAATTTTTGACGTCAATCGACCCAAATTTCATGAAACTCGGTATATATGTTGGGACTTACTCAACTTATACTCAAACAAAATTTAAGACTTTTGACTTCCGTAGTTTTGGAAATATGACGTTTCAAAAGTCAAGAAAATCCTTTAAAAGGTAAATTACAAATATTTATATCTCGAAAAGTATTTGAGGTAAATCACTCCCAGATAGCTTTTTTTAAAGTCAAAATCATCACCTCTAAAATATCATTTTGCAAAAATTTTTATTTGGGGATCTTTTTTGTGTTTCTGCACAATTCGCGGTTCGCAAAAACATATCGAAAAAAGCGACATTTTTAAAAATCTGAAAAAAATATATGTTAATGGTATGAGTCTTAGCTACAAGCTCTAAAAATTTCGCGTTGGTGAACGTATTAAGTCCAGAGATATTAATAAAAATGTGTTGACAAGTAGAAATTTTTTTTAAAATCTGATGAATATTTAATTACTTTTTTTGAATATTTTTGCAAATACATAAAATAAAACGGTGAAAAAAGTAAAGTTGAAAGTACACACGAGTATTACAAATGAATATATTGTAACATAACTTTTTATCGATTACACTACTTAACAAAAGTCAACTTTTTTTGCAGAGACTTCTAGAACACATTTTAAAAAGTATTTGGCCTACACGAATCTGTCATCATAAACATTTTATCAAATTGCCTTCTGGACATACTGGCCTATTTTACAGACTAAGCCCTCAAACCCAAGAAAGAAACGTAATAATAAATGTTTCACACTGACATACCTCATATTATTTGTTGGTTTAATATTTTTGTATGCTTCAGCTGCAAAAACTAAATGGGCAAATCACGAGAACGCGATTACATAAAAATGACAATGGATTCGCGTTTAGTAGATTCACGTTAAAGAGGGCAAACGACTTAAGAAAATGTATTTTAAACAACGAAAATTAAAAAAAATAAAAATATAAGGGAAAAAAGTATATGCAAATAATATTTGCAAATTTTGCTCAAAATTTAGATTTTTTTTTGCAAATATTTTCGCATAAACTCAATGAATTTTGAAATAATATGCATTTTTAATAATTTTTCTAATATAAAGTCATTCGTTGGTTTTTATGGGCAGGGACCGCAAAAGAGGTATTTTCTCGAAAAGGCGGGCGATTTGATCAAATTTTTATGATGACAGATTGGTGTTAAAGAGACCAAAATACTTTAGCAAATGTAATCTAAGAGTATGTGCAAAAAAAGTTGATTTTTGTAGAGTAGTGTAAATGATAAATATTCATGTTATATTGTAGCTATGTGTAGTACCCGTATGTACCATTTACTTTACATTTTTCACCGTTTTATTATGAGTATTTGCAAAAATATTCAAAAAAAAAATTTAATATTCATCAGATTTGATAAAAATTTACTACTTGGCAACACATTTTTATTCATATCTCTGGTCCTAATACGTTCACCAACTTAAAATTTATACAGCGTGTAGCTAAGATAGTAGCCAATAACATATATTTTTTTCAGATTTTTAAAAATGTCGCTTTTTCAGATATATTTTCGCGAATCGCGAATTTTGCAGAAATAAAAAAAATTCCCAAAATAAAAATTTTTGCAAAATGTTATTTGAAAGGTCATGATTTTGCCTTTAAAACAAGCTATCAGGGAGTAATATAGATCAAATACTTTTGAAGATATAAATGTTTATATTTCATCCTTTTAAAGATTTTCTTGACTTTTGACACGCCATATTTCTGGAACCACGAAAGTTAAAGGTCTCAAATTTTGTCTGAATATAAGTCTTATAAATCCCAACATATACACAAAGTTTCATCAAATTCGGAGACATCGAAGGAAATCAGGGGTTCATGTTGAAACATTTTAACTCCATTTCTATATTTTGGCTGGGATTATGGAGGATTTTTTGAAAAAGCTTTGTTTGTTTTGTTAATACATATCGGGACATATCAATAATTTAAAAATTCTTTAAAGCTTTGCAATTTTTCAATTCATGTGCAAATTGGATGCAATAAACTGCATATAGATAAATGAGACAACTTGTTTTCGACGTTAAACACAGGCATGGTGTCCACTATGGTCGAAAAGATGAAAATTATTACAAAATGCGGCGTATGAAATAAGAAATTTTACGCTAGAGGCCCTTTTAAGGGCTTTTAATAAATGCATTATGGATGCAATAGGGCCATCTTGCAAATATTTTTAATTAATTTTGTTACAGTTTTAGTACACGAGATTAGTAAAATATTGTTTTTTTAACTTTATCTTGTATTATTTCAACTAAAACACTGCTTAATAAAATGTAAAGTTTATTTTGGGACAAAAAAATCTATAGAAATGTTAAAAATATTTCGGGACAGAGGTAGTAATATAAATGTTGTTGAACAAACTATAGCAGAAAAAAATCGATAAACCCAAAAAATTTTCAAAAAAATAACAAAAAATTAGATATTGTTGAAAAAATCAATACCTACATATCTTTCTTATATGTATAGACCAATTCACACACATGAAAAGCCCTATCCTTCTTCTATCCAAAACAGTTGAAAAATTTAAAATCGGTTGAAAAATGTTTAAGTTACACGTGGTTTAGTGAGAAAAGTCCCAAAAACACGTTTTTTTGCCAATAACTTTAAAATTTGAGGGTGTCTGTTTGCAAGTTTGATGGGCATTTTTGTGACCTTTTCGACAAGACCTACAACCTTAACTACCTCATTTTAAAAGTATATTCAATTTTGTGTTTTTTTGTAGCACAGTGTAATTTTTAGGAAAATTTAGTGAAATAAAATTTTCACAGAAAATTTTTTTTGTGTCCTTTTTTCAAAATTTGTTTTCAAGACTATGAAAAATTTTTGTTTTTGAAAAATCTAGTTTTCAATTCGGTTAATTTTCTAGTAAAGTTACAAGATTTTTTTTTGCTTTCTGGGATTTTTTTTAGTGTACATTTTTGTGCTTAAGCATTGTAGCAAAAAAAAAAAAATAAGTTAATTCATTGACCAACACTACTTGTTGGTTTTGCTGCTGCTGTTTTATATTTTTTTTTTGTTAAAATTAATTAGATTATTGCATGTTGATTTTAAAGTTAATGTAATTATTAAATTGAAGTTAATTATATTAAAACAAAAAAAAAATATGTGTAACACACAGAATTATACAAAAAAACACAAAGATGGCCTGGAAAATAATAAAAATGTAGACGACCTTAAGCAGTTTGTTGATAAAATAAAACTAAAATTAGTATGTGTTGCATACTCATACGTTGCACATATAAACTTGAAAATATATTTGATATTCCTTTAGGGTAATTAATGTTGTAATTAATGTTGAAAGGCAGTTGGTTTGTGCTCTACACGTTTTTTTGGAGAAAAAAAATTTAAATTTTTTTTTATGAGTACAAAATTTTTAAAAATTTTAAAGTTTGTTAGAAGCGGCATTTTTTTGTATGGCAAAAAAACTTGTTATTTAACGCTTTGAACCTTTCATAGAGCGTGAGGCAATCTTTAATAAAAACTTTATTTAAGCCAAATCCGATCATTTTAGTTTGCGAAGCCCTACAATCAAAGTTTTAGAATTTTTGAAAATTTCCACTAAAATTTAAACTTTTTAAATATTAAAAAATAAAAATAAAATCTTGCGTTACATATCAAAAAATTTTCTGAAATCGGTCGAGTGGTTTTCCAGATATCGCCATTTTAAAATAAATAAAAAATGGCGTTTTTTCCTACGTTAAAGAAATTAAAAAAAAAAAAATATCTCAACATTTTTTCCATTGACTATTTTATTTATACTTAATGTGAGCCTAATCGCACCAGCTTTTTGTAAAATTTTTCAAAAAAACCAAAACTTTGATTGACGAGCGCCACGGGTAAAAAGGATCGGATTTGGCTCAAATTAATTTTAAATTAATGTTTGTCTCAAGCTCTTTGAAAGGGTTGAGTTTTTTTATACCCTAAACCATTGGAAACTTATGCATCTTTTGGCCCAATACGAAGCCTATTGAAATTGGAAAAAATCGGTCTCTGTTAAGACCTACTCTCAAAATAATAACTCTGTAAAATACTCTGTAAAATGGTTGTAATCTCAATTTAACAGATGTTTGACAGAAATTTACGTCAAAACACAGATTTAAAGAAAATACTTTGTATTTTGTTGTGACAAAATAATTTTAAATACAGATTTATAACCAAAAAATTAAGTTTTATCTATATTTCTATCTAATCTTATGGCGTTTTCTTTTCTGGAAAAAAATGTTGCACCTTCTGCACTTTTTTTTCTTTAATGACTCTTTGTTCACAGCTACGTACAGTAAATATAGACGTATTTGGTACCAAAAGAAAGGTATTTATAAGGACTTTAAAATGCTATATCAAGCATTTGAAAACAATACTCAGTTTTTGAGCTGATCCGATAAATGTAAAAATTTATGGGTTTTTGAAATTTTTTTCAATAAAATAAGCTCGAAAATACCTTTCCTTTGGTATCAAATATGTCTATACTTACTGTTTATTGCTGTCCACAAGGAGTCATTAAAGAAAAAAGTGCAGAAAGTGCAACATTTTTTTCCAGAAAAGAAACGCCATTAATTTCATAGTTAAAAACAGAGTTTTCTGTAAAAACACTAAAATTTTATCCATATTGTTTTTGAGAAAATGTTAAAAAAGTACCAAATAAATATTTTCAAAAATCTTATAAACATTTTACAAAATAACATGTATTTTACTAAACTCTGTAAATTTAGAGAGTTTTTTTTTGTAAAACTTTGGTTGCATCAAATGCATTTTACAGTTATATTTTAATTTACAAAGTTTTTCTTTGCTAAATGGTGTTTTATTTAACCAACATTTTACTAGAAACTCTGTAAAATAACAGTTTGGTTTTTGTCAAAATCATTTTACAGAGTTTTATAGTAAAATTTCCAAGAAATATTGCTAGCTGGAAAAGTATGGTGTACACTGTTCAATTAGCAGAGTTTTTCTGTAATTTAACAGAGTTATTATTTTGAGTTAACCCCCATACAAACGCCCCTTTGGATTAGGCTTAAATTAGTCTAATAACCGTATTATAACAGGTATCGCTTTGAAATTTAACAGGTAGTAAAATTTTGTATGCACGAATCATCATTCTGAATTTCAAAGGAATCGGGTCAGTCGTTCACGTAGTCCCCATACAAACCACCCTGCCTATATTCACATATATATATATATTTGTTCCTTTTACTCCTACAAGGAGCATAGGGTCACATAATTCCCTCAAAATTCATAAAAATGGAAATATTTGATAAAAAAATTATTTTTAGGTGTTAATCGTGTAGTTTGGTAACCTAATCAATTCTGAATATAATTGGACCGTTTTGGACTTAAGTCCCCCATATAAAAGTTTAGACCTATATTTAGTTACATCGGTCTATTGGCAAAAATAATAAACCAATTCCACTAAAATTTGATTTATGTGTGTTTTCTACCTTAAATACAGATCTAACAAAAGATAGATCCAATCGGTCCATGTTTCGACTTCGGACCAATTTTCCTGGTGTAGGGTATCTTATGGTCGGTATTGACCGTTTTTTTTTTAATTCTTGACTGTAGGATAAACCCGATATTGTCTCGAAAACCGTTTGACCAATTTTAAATGTTTTTTTGATATTCTTGTTCAACAAAATATATAAATATGATGTATTGCAAGAAATGTTTGTTTTATTTTAATTTGTAAAAGTCCAAAACGGTGACAGGACATAATTCCCACGGACATTACCCCCATAACGGAAATGGGGATTATAACCGAATTCATCACGGTCGTAATCCCCATAATAGTTGTGGGGACTATGACCGTTTCCAAAACGGTCAAATCCCAATGGGGATTATTAAGCTTCAGTAGTTGTTTTAGTTCCTCAAGGGGAACTTTTTCTCCCTGGTCCGATTTTTCCCATTTAAGAACTTAACTATCCTACGACCCTTACACATATCCGAACTAAACTTCAGGAGTCTTGCTCTTCTGTTTTGGTTTGGTCACACTTTTTACAGACCGACGTACGGATGGACATTCACAGAATGTCTTGGGATCGATCACTGATCAAAAATATATGCAGTGAGCGTCAAAATAAAGTGTACAAGTAGATGTAATTCGTTAACGACAAAGTTGACAATAAAACCCCTTATTATTACACTGTACACTGAAAAAAATAACTATACTGAAATTAAATAAACACTGTTATTAATTTAAGTGCAGCATTTTTTTATAATTTACTTCAACTTAACTTAATATAAGGTGGTTTTACTTAAAACAAAGAAAATGAACTTGAAGATAGTACATGCAAATACTTAAAAAAGCACAAAAGTTTTCCTTAATTTGTTTTTTTAAATTAAGTTAAATATTCCTTACATTAATGGCGAATTGATTGCATTTAAGAAAAAAAGGGTTTATTAAAAAATTTTGTTTTACTTAAAAGAAAAAAAATTAAATTGTGTGTAAAAAAAATAAATACGTAACTTACTTAAAAATAGTATAGACATTTTCAAGACATTGAATCAAATAAGTACTAATCTTTAATTCCAAAACGCATTTTCTTTAATTTAATCAATTTTTGTTTTAAGTTAAGAAAAAAGTAACCTTTATTTTATTGATTTCATTGACTTTATATGAATCCATATCTTCATCAGTTTAAGAAAGAATTTACTTAACTTAAGAAAAAAATATTTGAGGTATTTTGGGGACCCCATCTGGGGGCCCTATCTAAAGACCCCGTGAGACCCTAACTTTAAATCCAAATTTCGATTTTCGCGAAATTTTCAAATGCCTATAACTCTGCAAATACTGCAGATACGAAAAAAATTCTAAAGGCATTTTTGTAGTCCTTAACTTGTAGAATATGACCGCCGAAGACCCGAAAGCTCTCCGAGTTATAGTTTTCGAGTTATTTCATGATCAAATTTCTCAAGACCCCATTCCCAGATCTCGAAAACAGATAGAGCGATTCTGATCAAAATTTTGGATCAAAATCAATAGTGACCCTATAATGGTGTACGCACATACTCATGGGCGGACCCCATATATTGGGGGCCCGTAGGGTCCTCACATTGGGACTTCATAGGGTCCACAGAATCCGTAAGTTTAAGGAAATTTTTACTTATTTAAAAAAAATATTTTTCCTCTGGATAAAAACAATTAAACTTATAATAAGTACAATTTTACTTACTTTTAAGATATATTTAAGTAAATGCATTACTATGTTTTACACTCAAAAAAAAAAAAACTGTAATGTTAGCAAAAAAAGCTTGTAAATCTACAAGAAAATTTGCTGATTTTGAACCCACAATTTTTTTGCTAAAGTTAGCAAAAATGTTTTGCCAATAATTAGTTAACAAAAATTTTTTTTTTTTTTGACACATTTGAGGACCCCATTGGGTTCGGACCCGATAGGTCCAGGCACCGATGGGCCTAGACCTAGTTGGGTTCCTTTAAAATCGTCATAGTTTTTGATCCAAAATTTGTGTCCGTTTCGGTCTACCTTGCTTAGTTTTTGAGATACGTGATTATAGGGGACCACTGGGGTCTTGAGAATTAAAAAACTCGATAACTTCAAAAATATTACTCGGAGAGCTTTTGACTATTTTGCGGTATTGTTCTATGTATTGAGAGCTACAAAAATGCTTTTGAACTTTTTGTTGTGTCGGCAATATTTACCGAGATATGAGCATTTTAAAATTTTCGGGAATGCTAACTTTTTTGGATCCAAAGTTAGGGCCCATTAGGGTCCACACATGTGAAGAGGACCCGCGAAAGTATGGAGATTCTAAGAACCAAAAATGCCCTCCATTTTGCTCTATCTGGCTTAGTTTCCGAGATAGAGCCATTTTAAGTTTTCTGAAAAAAAAAAAAAATTACCATTTATTTTTGCTAATGTTAGCAAAAAATCTTGTAAAAATGTTGTCAACTCAATTTCAAATCTTAGCAAAAGAAATTAGTTCAACGTTTGTTTAAAATTGCTAATGTGCTAAATGAAGTTTACAAGAATTTTTTGCTAACATGCTAATCTCAACTAAAAATTTGCTAAAAGTTAGCTAACTAGCATTAGCAAAAAAAAATTAGTAAATCTACTAACGTATTTTTTTGAGTGTAGGAAAAATATACTTGTAAGAAGACAACATGCTTTAAAAATGGTAAAAAAAATTTTCAGTGTACTACAAAAATGAATAAAAGTCGTTTGACATGATTTGGATAGTATACGTTTCGAACTAGAGACTAAATGTAGTAAAACTGCATTTACGGTTTTTCTTTTCGTGATCCTGTTTTCTTTTAAAAGGACTTTAAAATTTTAGAGGATTAAATTTTATAAAATATTTTTTTAATATTTGTACATGTCCCGGCATGCCACTAGTGATAGCAAATAAAAGAGGAGGATCTCCCATAATTTTCCTATTTTTAAATATCCGAAAAAAGGAGGTTAGTTACGTCCTTTCAAAAATGTATCCTTTAATATTATTTAAAATTTTCAACAAAGTATTTTGATAATGTTTTTAAATGACTTTGTTCACATCCTCTTATCCTGATATAGTAACATAAAAAGAAAAGGAAAAATTAGGGGAGATCCTCCTCTGTGTCATCATAGGACAAGTACAAATATTTCAAAAATATTTTACAAAATGTATCCTTTAAAACTTTAAAGTCCTTTTAAGAGGAAACAGGATCACGAAATGAAAAACTGTAAATGCAGTTTTACTCCATTTGATCTCTAGTTTCAGACGTATATCATCCGGTTCATGTTTAATATTGGCTGTCAGACGGTGTTATCAATCGACTATCATTTAAAAAAAAAGCTATAAAGGAAATTTCCAAAATGAAATTATTTGTAGACGTTTTTTAGAAAATTTTTAAAAATATTTCTAAGGGCGGATTACTCAATGAAAAGTTAGCTGCTAACTGCCGATTTAACGGAGCCTTATGTCAAAATTTGTATGAAAAAGTTAAATTTAACGGAGAGTTATTTTATAACGGAGCATTGAGTAATCCAGCCTAAGTTGATTTTTTTCAAGTTCAATTTCAATTTTTTTCAAGTACAATAGTTTAAATTCTGCTACCAACTCATTTATCCAATGATCCAAACAAAATTTGTTTACAAAAAATTGGTGGTCAAAAGAATTGAAGTTCAAAAAAAGGGCATATTTTTTATTGCATTAAAAAAATTTTGAATTTTGTTTTAACAAGGGAAGTGTCGCTGGTGTCACCCTCCGATCTTCATGAAATTTGAATATATTGTTCAGAATGAAAATTAGTTCGATCCTTTTATTTTTTAGCGGCCCAAACTCAGTTTTAGGGAGTCAGAGTCCAGTTTTTTACTATTTATTTAATCAAATTATCAAATTATGTAGGCATAATTGGTATCAGATTAAGGGTATTTAAAAGACCTATCTCGTAGTGCTTACAACGTGTCAAAAAAGCTAAAATTTTTCGACTTATTAACAAAAATGGTCCAAAATTTTTTGGTAATATACTCAATATGACGAAAAGTTATGCATTTTGGACACGTTTTTTAAACACTTGGATAGGTTTTCCAAAGATCTTTAATTTGGTATATGACAAGTATATGACATGACAAGGTTTCTTTACATAATATAGGAGATAAACGAAAAAACTGAAAAAATTTTCTTCCCCATCATTTGCCACACTACAAATGAATTTGGGCCGCTAAAAAAAATACGTGTCCCTTTATTTTTCCTGCTCTACAAAATAAAACCAATTACATAAATATCGGCGCGTAACACCAGGGAGACATCCTTTGCAAGAAGCAATCTTTAGACGCTGGTAGCAAACTGTTTTTTTGCCCAAATTTTTTTTTTTTTTTGTTATTTTTCCCGTAAAAGGGGTTTAAATCCCCATCATTTGGTGCAAGCATTTTCAAATTTGAAAAAAAACGAATTTCGGACACGCTAATTACTATTCTATAGTTGGAGGGTATTAAAACAACAAAAATAACGGGGTGATTCGTAATGTTCTAAATCTATATTGCGTTATGGTTTTAATAATTCAGGTGTTTAGACAAATGTCAGTGATTGATAGGCTCAGCTATTGTAAAAATGTTAACGAATACAAATATCTAAAGAGTTAAAACACCTCAATTCAACCGAAAAAAGTAGCATTTTTGACCTTACCCCTTTCGAATTTGATGAAACTTGGAATATAGTTGGGCCCTTACAAAAAAATCATAGTGCCAAAATTTTGGACTTCTGGTAGTTTTCCTACCCGAGATATGGGATCTTGAAAATTGCCAAAATCGTATATATTTGACAAAAGTGTTCTGAGATAAATAAAGATAACTCGAAAAGTAATAACAATACAGGTCTCAGTCAGGTTGCAAATAATAGGTAATGAGACAGCCTTTAAAATGGTGTTCCCCAAGATTTTTTTTTGAAAAAGGTCAAAGGTCATTGGTTTTAACCTTAATTTTTGGAGAGCTATATCTCAAAAAACGATATTTTTAAAATTTTGGAAAAAATATATGTTTTTAAGAATCACCTATACTACTTAAGTTTCAATTTTCAGGATGGAGTCTTCATTGGAACTTTTTATATTAATAGAAACATTGTGACAGGAAAGAAATAGCGGTGTAATTTCCCTTAGAAAAAAAAAATATTTTTTTTTCTCTTTGAAATTCTGGTACCAAAATTCCTTTTTCTGAATGTTTTTGACGTGCTGAGTCCAAATACTTATGACCTTTGAACTGGCCTATCGCTATTAGTTTTCGAGATATCTGCACATAAATGTGTGAAAATTGCTAAAACGCTTTTGCTGTGTTTTTTTTAACATTTAGGTGCATCTATCTTGAAAAGTAATAGCGATAGGCCAGTTCAAAGGTCATATTTGGACTCAGCACGTTAAAAACATTCAGAAAAATGAATTTTGCTGCCAGAATTTCAGACTACTGGTCGTCGTGGTCGCACCGTTGGTGTATCCAAGAAGAATTTTTTTTTTTTCTAAGGGAAATTACACCGATTTTTCTTTCCTCTCACAATGTTTATATTAATATAAAAAGTTCCAATGAAGACTCCATCCTGAAAATTTAAAGTTAAGTAGTATAGGTGATTCTTAACAATATATATTTTTTCCAAAATTTTAAAAATATTGTTTTTTGAGATATAGCTCTCCAAAAATTAAGGTTAAAACCAATGAACTTTGACCTTTTAAAAAAAAAATCTTGGGGAATGTCATTGTAAAGGCTGTCTCATTACCTATTATTCGCAACCCGACTGAGACCTGTACTGTTATTACTCTTCGAGTTATCTTTATTTATCTCAAAACACTTTTGTCAAATATATACAATTTTGTTAATTATAAAGACCGAATATCTCGAATACTGGAATGACCAGAAACCTGAAAAATTGGCAAAATCTCTTTTTTATTAAAGTAAACCCCAGTACTAAATTTCATTAAATTTGGAGGGGGTGCGGTCAACTCCTCGGTTGAATTGAGGTGTTTCAGCTCTAAAGCAAATGTATTATGACTTTCATGTAAAGATTTCTTAATTAACATCTAATTCCATTGTTTTAGCATTATTGCGTTTAGAAATCTAGATTGACGCACAGATTAAAGTTTATAACAAAATCAATTACATATGATTTGTTGTAAGTAAAGTTAAATAAATTTATTCTTGAATGATTTAAAATTGTATTTTTTATTATTCTTAACTATTAAATTGTTAACCCGTTAAAAGAAACAGTAATTGTAAAAAAATTCAAATATATGCGAATTTTGAAGATGTATTTGTTTAAATTGCTGATTTTTGTTTAATGTGTAAATAAAAAAATATATTTTTTAATGAAAAAAATATTTTTTATATATATTTTGACTACATCAGCAATCTCATTCGAGATGTTGATCATCAAAAATATTGGTTTTAATAAAAAAAAAACTGGGTTAATAAAACAAGTTTTTCTTCTGCCGGCAGCAGTTTAACTTTTTTCTATAATAATTTACAACTGACGCCGGTATTTAAAATGTTAATTTGTTTTACATACATTTCCGTATTTACATTATTTAATTAATTATACAACTTTATTGAAACATTACACCTTTGTACATTCATTTTTGCACCGATATTAACAAAACAAGTATGTGTCTTAAGTCTTTTGTTTTGTGTTTTAGTTAATGAATCACTTTTAATATTTACTCTTTTTAGTAATAGTATTAATTATAAAATCAAATAATAATTAATTAACATAATACAAAAATAAATCATTAACCTTTTTTTAAACTAAATACTATTAAAAATAAAGCTAATTTGTTTTTGTTTTCAATTTTTTATCTAGGTTTATTTTAATTGTTTTAAATATAAAAATATAAAAAATATACAAGAAAAACCTAAAAAAAAAATATTTTGTAACTATGCAGAAAAAAGTGAATGCATTTTTATGTATGTAGGAATGGCATAACTATTTTTTTTGTTTTTCTTTTTTTTTAAACAAAAAAATTTTAAACATTATGCACTATATTATTTATTTTTCATTTGTTTTTTTCTTACGGTCGTCTTATTTTATTTTTTTTTTTACTATCTAATGCAAGTGTTAGTTAAGTCTGTTATGGGAAGGATTGACAAGTGATATATGTATATTTATTGGTATAGTAAGATATGGACTAAGGGCAAGGAACGTAATTTAAATTTTGGTCATCATGTATAGTCTATTACCGAATTCAAAGAGATTGAAAATTAAATCGAACGAAAAGGGCAATTGTTAGTATACCCACTAAGTTTCGATGTTTTGTTTAAAAAAGGAGTGCATCAAAAATACTTCGATAAATGCTGCCGATACAATTGACATTTAGAGATTTTTAAAATTTTTAAAACATCTGGTAACTCTAAAGGCTAATACTCGGAGTCGATGGTGCTAGAAATTCTACTGAACGTGTAATTTTTCAATTTTTTTGTATGACTAAAATTATGCTTTAAAAAAACACATGCTTTCCTATAAACATAAAAACAACATTTAAATCTTATAATGATCAAAGCATAATTTAAGGAGAAAGAAAAAATCCCAAGCTCGAGTAGAATTTCGATTGCAATCGACTCCGATAATTAGCCCGCTGAATGCATGCTTTGATAAGCATAATATATTTTTTTCTCATGTGTTTATGTTTTAGTTTTGTAAAAAAACATATGGGCATTCCATGTCAAAGCGGACACTTTGAAAAACTTTTTTTTTAGATTTTCCCAATTTGTTTACAGTTTTTAGTACCCTTCGAAAACTCCTTCGTGGTAAATTTTCAGATTTTTTTGATGACCCGTTCAAAAGATATCGAATTTTTAAAAACCCGAGTAAAAATTTTCTGGTCTAATCATATATACAGCTGCGGTCAAAAAAATAGCACCAGGATAAAACAAAATTTTCTTCGTTGGTTTTTTTTTAACAATTTAAACTTATGTCACTGAAAACGTGTCATAAGTTACTTACAAGAGTGTGAAACAATATTACATAAGAAAAGCCTAATATGGTTTTTTATTTCATTAAAAATTTTCAGAGTTTTTAAAAAAACTTCAAAAAGACTCAGTCAAAAAAATAGCACCACAGTACTTTTTGTATTAAAATTAAATTTTTAAATTTTAAAAACGAATGGATTATGAATTCAGTATTGTTGTGAAATCTTTAAATAATAAAAAAAAAAATTGTCGAGTGCTCATTGTTGACAATTACCTCTGTACAACGTTATTGTACCGAATTCACGAGATTTTGGGATCTTTAATTCGAAATTGAGTTCCAGATTTGCTGAACAGCCAGCCAAAGGGCTTCATTACAAGTTGGTTGTATTCGAGACACTCCTTTCTCTATATCTGTCCATTAACTATCGATTTGATCTAGATCTGGGGACTGACCAGTTCATTCCATCACGTGCACTTTATTGTCCAGAACCAATTTTTTGCCAATTTCCCGTCATGCTTTGGGTAATTGACGTGTTAAAAGACCTAAATTAGTGGCATTTGCTCAGAAACTTATAGTAACATTACTTTCTGGAGGATATAAACGTAAAGTGTATATCCACGATTGTCCTAGTCCAATATGTGAGCCATGGTCCAATATATGAACCCCACTCCACAGTAGAAAAATAACCCCCACAACATAAGCACCATTTTAAGTTATTTTTATTTCGAATTTTGGATTGAAATCCGCGTTATAGGGTCTTCTGACATAGGTATGTAATCCCATATCTCCAAATAAAACAACAATGGATTCATTTGTCCATAGAACAATGATCCACTTTTAAGCTGGTCATTCTGAGTTACTGTTAGCAAACTTCAAACGACTTGCAGCATGCTTAAGTGAGAATAGGGGCACTTTTTCGAATCTACAAGCGTTAATGTTGTTGTTTTGTAATCATCGACAAACATTTTCAGCATTTACTGTCCTTTTTTAGCTCTAGAGCTGCCGTAAATGAGGCCTTCTTCCATTGTCTTTACTTACACCTAACCACTTATGGTGACAAACGTCGCTTGTGACTAAGTTTTTCAAGCTCTAAAGTTAATTTTGTTGAATTTTCAATCATTTTATAAGCGCATCTAACTAATTTTCCTGATTCAGAATATGGTTTATGTTCAGAAATTATATTTTTTACAAAAGCACGTTTTTGAGGAGTGTAATGGTTCCACGTCTTATTTTTATGAAAATAAACATCAAATTTTGTAATGAATTAATTTTTTTATAAATAAAAACTATCTTCCTTTAGTATTTAACACTTTTATTTTAATAATTTAAACAATATTAATTTTTTTAATGAAATTTTGTCATTCGGTGCTATTTTATTGACTGCACTGATTCAGAGTTTTTTTTAAAATATCGAACATTAAAAAAGAACCGTCCACAATTTTTGGAAAAAGTAAAAACATTTAAGGGGTATATACTTAGTATAAGAGTATAACATATTTACTTTAAACGAATACACACATAATATTTTGTTTTAATTGGATGAATAGAGATTTTGTCATTGGTGCTATTTTTTTGACCGGCACTGTAATTTGATACAATCTTATATGAGTTAATATGCTTCCGTATAAATTTATATAAAATTGTATCTATCACTTTGATACGGTTGATCCACTTTATATGGTTAGATATTGCTCCATATATGATTAGATTCGAATTTTGGTTTTGCTCATCAAATTATATAAAAATTGATATTATAAGATCAATTTGATCTAATTAGATTTGACCAAATTCAGGATCAAATTGTATCAATTTTTATATTTTTTGATCTAAAGTAATACAATTAGATATTATTTGATACAACCATTTTACGGATCAAATTAGATCTATTCAGTAAAATTAGCATAATATTTTTACTAGGGAATTGGTAGTTTGTTACTTTACTCAAACTTCTTTCAATCATAACTTCTTCAATAATGGTCCAAATTTCAAATTTCTTTTTCAAAATTTTTGTTTTTTTACGTACTTTAAAAAAAAATCCCAAAAAAGTTAAGTTTAAGTTTTAAAATTTCAATCTCATTTTTGAAAATGTTTGTACTCTTCGATTTTTTTGTGTAAAACATCTATCGATTCTACAAATTTTTTGCCCAGGAGGATCGTGGGATAACGATTACTACTATTTTTTTAAATTTTTTTAAAAAATTTTATTGTAATTTTCCAATCTTAAAATCATTTCTACTGCTCCAATGGTGCGTCATAGAGGAGTCCTTTATAAGACAGACCCCCATTAATTTTTACGTCTTAACATTTCTTTGGAACAAACTAATACCCTATCTCCAATTTCTAAGGGGGCTCCCACACAAAACGACATTTTTTAAAATCTGCTCCAACCGCTCTAACTGCCCTAATTGTGCCCTTAGAGCAACAAAATGTATGATTGGCCCACAATATTTTTTTAGTCCAAACATTTTCTCTGAACACACCTACCCTCTATCTCTAATTTTTAAGGCGGTCCCCATAAAATTTTTTTTATTTTTTGTTAATTTGTTTTATTGAATCAGCTTCTACTGGTCCAATGGTGCGTCCGAGAGGGGTCATTAGTGAGACCGACCCCCATTTATTTTTACCCAATAACATTTTTTCAAAATATACCTATGCCCTATATCCACTCCCTAAGTAGGCTCCCATACAAATAACAGTTGGAGCAAATTTTATAAAAATGTAATTTTGTATGGGAGCCTACTTAGGGAGTTGAGATAGGGTATATTTGAAAAAATGTTGTTGGTATATTTGAAAAAATGTTGTTGGGTAAAAATAAATGGGGGTCGGTCTCACTAATGACCCCTCTCGGACGCACCATTGGACCAGTAGAAGCTGATTAAATAAAACAAATTTAAAAAAAATGTATGGGGACCTCCTAAAAAATTAGAGATAGAGGGTAAGTGTGTTCTGAGAAAATGTTTGGACTAAAAAATATTGTGGGTCGGTCATACAATTTGTTGCTCTAAGTGCACTATTAGGGCAGTTAGAGCGGTTGGAGCAAATTATAAAAAATGTCGTTTTGTGTGGGAGCCCCCTCACCAATTGGAGATAGGGTATTAGTTTGTTACAAAGAAATGTTTAGACATAAAAATTAATGGGGGTCGGTCTAGCAAATGACCCCTCTATGACGCACTATTGGAGCAGTAGAAATGATTTTAAGATTGGAAAATTACAATAAAATTTTTTCAAAAAATTTTAAAAAATAGTAATAATCGGTATCCCACGATCCTCCTGGGCAAAAAATTTGTAGAATCGATAGATGTTTTACACAAAAAAATTTCAAAAAAATCGAAGAGGATAAACATTTTCAAAAATGAGATTTTAATTTTAAAACTTAAAAATCGCATACTAGAGCGCTTTTAGGAATTTTTTGGGATTTGTTTTTAAAAAGTACGTAAAAAAACAAAAATTTTGAAAAAAAAAATTGAAATTTGGAGCATTATTGAAGAAGTTATGATTAAAAGAAGTTTGAGTAAAGGAACAAACTACCAATTTTTAAAAATTCGATATCTTTTGAACGGGTCATCAAAAAAATCTGAAAATTTACCACCAAGGAGTTTTCTGGTAACGAATTGGGAAAATCTAAAAAAAGTTTTTTCAAAGTGTCCGATTTGACATGGAATGCCCCATATACAAGGCTTGTATTTACTAAAGCATACTTTAAAGCGTCAACAAAAATTTAAAATTGCACGATCGGAACGAATTTCGATCGCTATTGTCTCTGAGAATTAACCCTCTAATCTCTCATTACAGTGTAATTTTCTCTATTAAATCCACAAAAACTCAATTCTTTCGTTAAAATCCTTTGTCAAATCACTCTATGAATTACTTGGCATTCCTTCCTAGTAAGTTTCAATAAAAAATATTATTTCTTTAAAGATTTCATTGGCCTGCTTCTGTTTTACTAACTTTTTGTGTTGTTTCTCTAGTGTATTGTAAAATTCAATGCGGCTTTTTCGTTCCACTTTTATTTTTTTTTATACATTTGCAACCGGGTTTTTTTAATAATAAAAAAAAAAAAAAATCGCAAAATAAAAATGAAACTTAGCCAAATAAATTCAGCAAAAGCAAACTGACTGATCTCATAACCGGTCTATATAGGGTGTCATTATTGTTATTAAAAGTGTTGGTTGTTTGTTTGTTTGGCTGGAATGTTTGGGTTGTTGTTACAATATTCATTGGTTTTTATTAATGAATATTTTTTGCTTTAAATTAAAAAAACTCCCCACATAATTTTCAAAAAAGATTTTAAAATTTTTGCATGCATCAGAAACAAACTGTTTAAAAGATAAATAAGTTATCGATAGCAAAGATTTCTAAAATTTTTTTATGTATAAATAGATAACTCATTTTTTATAAAAAAAAATTATCTAAAACAACTTTTTTATATAAGGGTTTGTTATCGATAACAAATTTTTTTTTTAAAAATTTTTATAAAAGTTTTTAATCGATAATAAATTTTAAATAGAAAATTTTGCTATCGATAACAACTTTTTTATAGAAAAGTTTGTAATCGATAACAATTTTTTTATAGAAAAATTTGTTATCGATAACAAAGTTTTTATAGACAACGTTTGTTATCGATAACAAATTTTTTTATAGAAAAAGTTTGTTATCGATAACAAATTTTTTATAGAAAAGTTTGTAATCGATAACAAATTTTTTATAAAAAAAGTTTGTTATCGATAACAAATTTTATTTAGAAAAAATTAGTTTGTTATCAATAACAAATTTTTTATAGAAAAAGTTTGTTATCGATTAAAAATTTGTTACAGAAAAAGTTTGTTATCGATAACAATTTTTCTAAAGCAAAAGCTTGTTATCGATAGCAAATTTTTTATAAAAAAAGTTTGTTATCGATAACAAATTTTTTATAGAAAAAGTTTGTTATCGATAACAAATTTTTTATAGAAAAAGTTTGTTATCGATAACAAATTTTTTATAGAAAAAGTTTGTTATCGATAACAAATTTTTTATAGAAAAAGTTTGTTATCGATAACAAATTTTTTATAGAAAAGTTTGTAATCGATAACAAATTTTTTATAAAAAAAGTTTGTTATCGATAACAAATTTTATTTAGAAAAAATTAGTTTGTTATCAATAACAAATTTTTTATAGAAAAAGTTTGTTATCGATTAAAAATTTGTTACAGAAAAAGTTTGTTATCGATAACAATTTTTTTAAAGCAAAAGCTTGTTATCGATAGCAAATTTTTTATAAAAAAAAGTTTGTTATCCATAACAAATTTTTTATAGAAAAAGTTTGTTATTGATAACAAATTTTTTATAGAAAAAGTTTGTTATAGATAACATTTTTTTATAAGAAAAGTTTGTTACCGATAGCAATTTTTTTATAAAAAAAGTTTGTTATCCATAACAAATTATTTTATAGAAAACGTGTGCTATCGATAACAAGTTTTTTATAGAAAAGTTTGTTATCGATAACAATTTTTTTATAGACAAAATTGTTATCGATCACAAAATTTTTATAGAAAAGATTGTTATCGACAACAACTTTTTTGTAGAAAAGTTTGTTATCGATATTAACTTTTTTATAGAAAAAGTTTGTTGTCGATAAAAATTTTTTTATAGAAAAGTTTGTTATTGATAACAAATTTTTTATAGAAAAAGTTTGTTATCGATAGCAAATTATTTATAGAAAATGTTTGTTATCGATAACAAATTCTTTGCGGAAAAAGTTTGTTATCGATAACAAATTCTTTATAGAAAAAGTTTGTTATCGATAATAAATTTTTTATAGAAAAAGTTTGTTATCGATAACAATTTTTTTATAGAAAAAGTTTGTTATCGATAACAAATTTTTTATAGAAAAGTTTTTTATCAATAACAATATTTTAATAGAAAAGTTTGTTATCGATAACAATTTTTTATAGACAAGTTTGTTATCGATAACAATTTTTTTTATAGAAAAGTTTGTTATCGATAACAATGTTATCCATCGATAACTTTTCTATAGAAAAGTTTGTTATTCATCGATAACAAATTTTCTATAGAAAAGTTTGTTATCCATCGATAACAAATATTCTATAGAAAAGTTTGTTATCCATCGATTACAAATTTTCTATAAAACAGTTTGTTATCCATCGATAACAAATTTTCTATAGAACAGTTTGTTAGCCATCGATAACAAATTTTTTATAGAAAAGTTTGTTATCCATCGATAAAAAATTTTCTATACAAAAGTTTGTTATCCATCGTTAACAAATTTTCTATAGAAAAATTTGTTATCCGTCGATAACAAATTTCTATAGAAAAGTTTGTTATCCATCGATAACAAATTTTCTATAGAAAAGTTTGTTATCCATCGATAAAAAATTTTTTATAGAAAAGTTTATTATCCATCGATAACAAATTTTCTATAGAAAAGTTTGTTATTCATCGATAACAAATTTTCTATAGAAAAGTTTGTTATCCATCGATAACAAATTTTCTATAGAAAAGATTGTTATCCATCGATAACAAATATTCTAAAGAAAACTTTGTTATCCATCGATAACAAATTTTCTATAGAAAACTTTGTTATCCATCGATAGCAAATTTTTTATAGAAAAGTTTGTTATCTATCGATAAAAAAATTTCTATAGAAAAGTTTGTTATCCCGAGTAAAAATTTTTATATGATGCAATATATATTGATATGTAATACAATATATGTATAATTAAACGCAATTTGATCCGAAAAATGGTGGATGTTTTTGCATTAAAAAAGATTAATTTGTATAAAATATGATTTGATTTCATCCGAGTTTTGACCAGACATTGCCATATATTAGTGGATCTAATTAGATCTAATTGCATAAAAACATGTAAAATCCTGGTGTTTTTTGGTTTGGGTTGAGTTACACCACAGGTCAACGATACATTCACCAAACATATAATTTTCTTAAAAAAAAATGTTCGGGTACGCTTCGAACCAGATAGGTGATATACATAACCCTAACAAGGAAATGTTTAGGAACATTTTAAAAAGTTTCTTATACTTTGCCTTAAAAACTTAGAAAATTGTTGGTTAAATGGAAACATATAGTGTTATATATGGAACAGAATTGGATATATATAATTTTATATTAAATTATACAGAAAAACAAATTTTGTATTGACCCTCATGTAATTTTATATAATTATATCAACCGTACACCTTTTAATCCGAATCATGATTCAATTATATATTACTACATATGACTGCATTAAAAAATTTTTGAAAATATCTCACGGATGTATAATCATATATAATTTATTATGTTTGTATCAAGTTATGTATTGTAATATATGTTTATTTTTACTCGGGATCCATCGATAACAAATTTTCTATAGAAAGGTGAATTATCTGTCGATAACATTTTTTTTATCGAAAAGTTTGTTATCTATCGATAACAAATTTTCTATAGAAAAGTTTGTTATCCATCGATAACAAATTTTCTATAGAAAAGTTTGTTATCCATCGATAAGAAATTTTTTATAGAAAAGTTTGTTATCCATCGATAAAAATTTTCTATAGAAAAGTTTGTTATCCATGGATAACAAATTTTCTATAGAAAACTTTGTTATCCATCGATAACAAATTTTCTATAGAAAACTTTGTTATCCATCGATAAAAAATTTTCTATAGAAAAGTTTGTTATCCATTGATACCAAATTTTCTATAGAAAAGTTTGTAATCCATCGATAACAAATGTTTTATAGAAAAAATTGTTATCCATCGATAACAAATTTTCTACAGAAAACTTTGTAATCCATCGCTAACAAATTTTCTATACAAAAGTTTGTTATCCATCGATAACAAATTTTCTATAGAAAACTTTGTTATCCATCGATAAAAAAATTTCTATAAAAAAGTTATCCATCGATAACAAATTTTTTATAAAAAAATTATCCATCGATAACAAGTTTTCTATAAAAAAGTTATTCATTGATAACAAATTTATCGATGGATAACTTTGTTATCGAAGGATACCAAACTTTTATATATAAAATTTGTTATCGATGGATAACAAACTTTTCTAGAAAAAATTTGTTATCGATGGATAACAAACTTTTCAATAGAAAACTAATTTTTCAATAGAAAATTTGTTATTGGTGGATAACAAACTTTTCTATAGAAAATTTTTTATCGATGGATAACAAACTTTTCTATAGAAAATTTGTTATCGATGGATAAAAAAATTGAAAATTTGTTATCGATGGATAACAAACTTTTCTATAAAAAATTTGTTATCGAGGGATTACAAACTTTTCTATAGAAAATTTGGTATCGATGGATAACAAACTTTTCTATAGAAAATTCGTTATGTATGTATGTGTATGATTCTATAATTTTAAACAATTTCGGTTACACAACATTCTTCACGTACAATTTAGAAATATACCAAGTACTTATCTCACACATTTACAGTCTGCCATAATTTTATGAATGCTCTATAAATTATCTGATTATCATTAAATTTACAATTTAAAAGTCATTGTCCGCATTTAGCAAAAACTCTTTACTCCACTATTCATAACCAGACATTAACACTATTTTTTTTTCTTAACCACGCACACGCTTTAGTTTTGCAGTAAGATATTAAAATCGCATAAAATTTAAATCAAATCATGTTATAAAACTGGATCAACTACCCGAGTAAAAAAAAATTGTATGGTAAAACATGTTATCTTATAAAATTATATATAATATATTGGATCTAATTTTTCTAAATTTCATCCGAAAATTGGCCGCGCCAAAGTTATCTCATAACATCATATAATATATGAAGTTACAGTTTAATATTTGATTGTATGTGATTTCATCCGGAAATTGGCCGCGCCAAAGTTATCCCAAATTATCTATTATCATGATTTTGTATTAAATATGATATAATATGATGTAATTTCATCCGGAAATTGGCCGCGCCAAAGTTATCTTAAAATATCCAATATCATGATTTTATATTAAATTGGATATTATATAATGTAATTTCATCCGAAATTTGGCCGCGCCAAAGTTATGTTATAATATCTGATATCTTGATTTTATAAAAAAATTATTGGATACATTTTTATCCAAAAAATGTTTCTGTTTTTAGATTTATTTTTAGATATAATAATGTCAAACTGAAAATAAATAAAAAAAAAAAAAACTTCGAACGGACGGGGATTAGAACCACAAGTCTTCCGTTTTGTAATCGCAATCTCTACCCTCTAGACCAGCGGACGTTGTTAGCAAATAACAACTTTAAAAGACTTAGTTTTAAATAAATTGATCGTATCTAATTATATCAAATTGATCTAACATATAGTAATATATGATTATATCCAATTAAATATGTTATTCACTTGTACACAATTTTCAAAAAGACTTAGAAAATTTTTGATAAAATTTGCAAAAAAAAAAAAAAATTTAAATGACGTACAGCGCTATTAGGGGCTTCCATGGTAAGCTTAAACAATAATTTTAATGTAGCGGTATGCCTTATTTCCAAGTCATAGGCTTCCAAAGTGAAATAAGACTTTGGCTTATAAATTTGAAATTTTTCATGGAATCAGGAAATCAGAATTAGATTTGAGATCGGGTTCCAAAAATCATTGATAATTTGATAATTTAAACCAAATATAGCTATTATTAACTATATAAATGCAATATAAATTTTTAAAAATGATTGCAAAAATTCAAAAAGTAAAATTTTTTAAGTTCTAAAAAAACAAATGCAATAAAAAAGTGTTTTCCATTTAAAAAAAAAAAAAAAAAAAAAAAATTTTTCTCGAATCGAACTCGGGTTCCCAAAAATGATAGATAATTTTATAATAAATTAAATATAGTTATATATAACTATATAACAGCAATATATTTTTTTAAAAATGATTGCAAAAACTCAAAAAAAGAAAAATTTTTAGTTCTAAAAAAAATAAATGCAATAAAAAAGTGTTTTCTATTAAAAAAAAAATAAAAATAATATATTTTTTTTCTGGAATCGAACTCGGGTTCCCAAAAATTATAGATAATTTTATAAAAAATCAAATATAGTTATATATAACTGTATAAAAGAAAAATAATTTTTTTAAAATGATTGCAAAAATTCCAAAAATTAAATTTTTTTAGTTCTAAAAAAATTAAACGCAATAAAAAAGTGTTTACTATTTAAAAAAAATAAAAAAAAAACTTTTTTATATGTTGACACACAAAAATAAATTTTGAAATACTGGCATATATAATTATATATGGCTAGTTGTTTGGTCAAAAAAATATTTTTTTTATACATGATTATATCAAAATATATATTCCATTACATATGCGACCATTTATAAATATATATTGAGTTTAGACGAAATTTTCGTATATATAGTACCATACAAACACAGATATGTTATCGTTTAAGACACATATAATTATATCTATTATTTTTGTTGGAAATTTTTTTAGTATGGAACTATATATAATTTTAAATGGTATTATATTAGTCATATATAATTATACATAAATTGATACTGGATTTTTTGTTTAGTAAAGTCCTATACATAATTAGATATAAAGTCACGTATAATAATATATGAAATCGGATTAAGTTTTATGTGCAACGTATGATTACATCTACCATTTATATTAATATATTATGAACAATATAATTAGATATAATTTTATATGACATCATTTAAAAAAATTGGAAAATTTCAAAGTGAGATATAATTTTATACTTTGACTCATATAGTTGTATATGGTTTTATGAAAACATATAAAATAATATACATTTATATAAATTCCTTTTTACTCGGGTAGGAAATGTTTTGTGATCTTTAAAAGAAAAATTAAAAAAAAATATTGAAAACTAAACTTTAACAAAAACATGATATCAAAGACAAACATTCCAAAAAAAAAAGTAAAAAAACGAAATCGACATAAATATATTATTTATGCAAAATTTATGAAAACAACTTTATTTTAGTTTTCCGCAAAAATTGAAAGACAGGAAAAAAATTATAAAATTGTATTAATCAAAAGGAAGTTACTCCAAAAAATAAATTAATTAGCTAAATATGAAAGTTAACAAAATTGTTATAAAATGGAAGAAAAAATTGTTATTAAAATTAAGCCAGTAAATATGCTCTCCCAATAGAAGGGCAGACATATATTACTTGATCGACTTAAAATTTGTCAAAAAACTCCAAAACACCTTTCGGGGTCCTTGTCCAATATTTCCTTCAATTATGAATAGAACGACAAACTCATGTAGATCCCAGAGTGCAGAGTATAAAAAATGTAATATAAAAAATTTTGAAATTAAAACATTCGTTATAGATGTTACAATTGATTGAATTGCATTTGAAATGCTTAAATGAAAACTCTATTGGTAATTGTTATATTATGCAATTTTTTATGTTAAAAAACTCAGACGTGATAAAAGTGACAATCAAGTGTATCATAAAACAAAAACAATAAATTGATTCATTTGATTCAATTGAAAAGTGTATGCGATGAATTTATAAACAACTAAACAGATTTGAAAGTGTTGTAAAATAATGCATGTTTGTGCCTTAAGTCTTTTGTTTCTTTGAGGTAGAGTTTGACACTAAGAGTTAGAGGAAGACAAATGTAACAAAAATTAAACAGTTTATTTTAGAAGAAGTTCTGCACTTTTAACAAAGGGATAAGGAAATAGTTTTTTGTGGGCGTAGAAATTAAAAGAAATATTAATAATGTTGAAATTGTATAAATAAATGTACTCGATTCTAAAGTACTCTTTCACCATTCACATAATTTTTAAGAATTTGATATTCTTTCGAATTTCAAGATTTTAAAATTTATAGAAAGCCTGATCCCACCAAAATCAAATTTCTAGTCATTAATAAGTTAATCAAGTAAAATAATGATTAATCAAAAAAAAAAAAAAAAAAAAAATTTTTTTGGCTTTTATGGGAAAATGATTTTTAAGGCCCCTTTGCTTAGGGGTCGTAGGGGCGTAAAATTACTCCTGAGTTATTTTCAAGTCAACAGTTCCAATATTTTCAAAATAAGGGACACTAATAACCATGTTATATGCTCTAATTTTACGTATGTTGCAAATATTATCATATTTGACTGCATACAATTTCATATATGGTCCACGTATATGGGGCATTCCATGTCAAATCGGACACTTTGAAAATTTTTTTTTTAGATTTTCCCAATTTGTTTACAGTTTTTAGTACCCTTCGAAAACTCCTTCGTGGGAAATTTTCAGATTATTTTGATGACCCGTTCAAAAGATATCGAATTTTAAAAAATTGGTAGTTTGTTCCTTTACTCAAACTTCTTTTACTCATAACTTTTTCAATAATGGTCCAAATTAAAATTTTTTTTTTTCAAAATTTTTTCAAAATTTAAAAAAAAAATCCCAAAAAAATTCTTAAAAGCGGTCTAGTATTCGATTTTTAAGTTTTAAAATTTAAATCTCATTTTTGAAAATGTTTGTACTCTTCGGTTTTTTTGAAATTTTTTTGTGCAAAACTTCTATCGATTCTGCAAATTTTTTGCCCAGGAGGATCGTGGGATAACGATTATTACTATTTTTTTAAATTTTTTGAAAAAATTTTATTGTAATTTTCCAATCTTAAAATCATTTCTACTGCTCCAATGGTGCGTCATAGAGGGGTCCTTTATAAGACCGACCCCCATTAATTTTACGTCTTAACATTTCTTTGGAACAAACTAATACCCTATTTCCAATTTCTAAGGGGGCTCCCACACAAAACTACATTTTTTAAAATTTGCTCCAACCGCTCTAACTGCCCTAGTAGTGCCTTTAGAGTAACAAAATGTATGACCGACCCACATTATTTTTTTAGTCCAAACAGTCTCTGAACACACGTACCCTCTATCTTTAACTGTTAAGGCGGTCCCCATACATTTATTTTTTTTTATTTTTTGTAAATTTGTTTTATTTAATCTGCTTCTACCGGTCCAATGGTGCGTCCCGTCCGAGAGGGGTCATTAGTGAAACCGACCCCCATTTGTTTTTACCCTACAACATTTTCTTAAAACATACCTACGCCCTATCTCTCCCTAAGTAAGCTCCCATACAAAATTACATTTTTATTTGCTCCAACTGTTATTTGTATGGGAGCCTACTTAGGGAGTGGAGATAGGGCGTAGGTATGTTTTAAGAAAATGTTCTGGAGTAAAAATAATAGGGGGTCGGTCTCACTAATGACCCCTCTCGGACGCACAATTGGACCAGTAGAAGCTGATTAAATAAAACAAATTTACAAAAAATAAAAAAAATTGTATGGGGACCGCCTTAACAGTTAAAGATAGAGGGTAAGTGTGTTCAGAGAAAATGTTTGGACTAAAAAAATATTGTGGGTCGGTCATACAGTTTGTTGCTCTAAGGGCACTATTAGGGCAGTTAGAGCGGTTGGAGCAAATTTTAAAAAATGTCGTTTTGTGTTTTAGTTTGTTCTAAAGAAATGTTAAGACGTAAAAATGAATGGGGGTCGGCCTTATAAATGACCCTTCTATGAAGCACCATTGAAGCAGTAGAAATGATTTTAAGATTGGAAAATTACAATAAAATTTTTTCAAAAAATTTTAAAAAATAGTTATAATTGTTATGCCACGATCCTCTTGGGCAAAAAATTTGTAGAATCGATAGAAGTTTTACACAAAAAAATTAAAAAAAAATCGAAGAGTACAAAAATTTTCAAAAATGAGATTTAAATTTTAAAACTTAAAAATCTCATACTAGAGCGCTTTTAAGAATTTTGTGGGATTTTTTTTTTAAAAGTACGTAAAAAAACAAAAATTTTGAAAAAAAAACTTGAAATTTGGACCATTATTGAAGAAGTTATGAGTAAAAGAAGTTTGAGTAAAAAATCAAACTACCAATTTTTAAAAATTCGATATCTTTTGAACGGGTCATCAAAAAAATCTGAAAATTTACCACGAAGGAGTTTTCGAAGGGTACTAAAAACTGTAAACAAATTGGGAAAATCTAAAAAAAAATTTTTCAAAGTGTCCGATTTGACATGGAATGCCCCATATATTCACATATATGTTTTCATGTAAGCTAATTTTTCACCGGGTTATAATTTTTTTTTCACCCAAAAAAAATTAAACCTCAAAAAACTAAAAATAAAATTTTTCTAGACAAAATTTAAATACATTTTTTGTTTTTAACGTTTAAAAATTTGTTAAGCAAGTGTTTCTTCACTTAAATTAATTCTTATTTTAAAAATTTTCGTTGATACACGCAGAGAAGAGAAATGAGAGAATCAGAGAAAAGAGAATGAAAATGTATGAGCGTCATGCTAACATTTGAACGTGTTTGTAGCAAACATAACATTTTTGCAGCAATAATGGTATGATGTGATATAATGTGATTACAACAAATTTTTGTTTTGTTTTTTACGTTGAACCTACACTCAAGGGATGCCCATACTAATGCAGTGCATTGTGTTGATATCAGAAGAATATATTGTGAGTGGGAAGAAAGAGGGAATAGTGTTTGCTGATATTTGACTTGAATTTATCTACATTGAAAGAAACTGGGACGTCCTCCGCTGGGAGATTATTCCACATAAGGCTGGTTGGACTGATAAACGAACCTTCTCTGTAATGCGATGTGCGATTAACAGGGCAATAGTCAACAAACCCACATTCCGACGATGCTCAAGTGAGTCATTAGTGTTGGATACCCTATTGTCATTGATGAGCATCGACGCCCTCCTTTGCAACCGGTCCAGAAGCTCCAAAATAGACTTTGTAGCCCATGCCCAATATATGGGAGTTGTATTCCATCTTCGGTTGGATGTAGGTGGTATAAAAAGTTAGGAGATCGGATGAGGTTAAGTACTTCTTCCCAGTTGGAAAATGTGTCACTGAGGAAATTTCCACAGTGATTCCTTGAGGAAATGTCTTCGGGTACTGACAAATAATAGGTAATCCTTAATGACATGTCCTAACATTGTCAGCACTGAATGTTTGCTTTAAGATTGTGGACAATACCTCTAAGACGTCTAAAAGGAAATGTCTTCAGAATAGCAGTATATTAAATTAGAATTTCAAATCTGAGCAACTCTTCAATTTCCAAGAAAAAAATGGCAACATTATCGATTTATTTAAAATAAAATCAAAATCTATCAAGTATAATAAAAGTAATAAATAGACAAACAATTTTCAAAATAAAGTTTGGAACAAGTAGTTAGGTGTGGGACTAATAAACTGGAGGTTCCAGGTTCAAATCCAGTTGGGACTAAAAAAGGCGAAAAGTTTTTTCTAAATATGAGAAAGATAATTTATAAAGAAAAATTGATAAAAGTAAAAACTAATTGACCTACGTCAGACATTTCCCCAAAGAAGTCTTAGGTGACATGTCCCAAGAAGGTCAGCCCTGACCACTGCTGACTTTGAGTGCGGACATTTTGAAAATTTGTATGAAACTGTCAGGGTTATTATCCGCACTCTTTTTAGGGAATGGCTGCACATTGGCAACCTTCTTACATGAGGAAAAGACTCCCGCACGGTATGACGAGATAGAAAGGTTAGCCAGTGGACGTGCTAACGTCGTAGAGTACTGTTTCAGCACCAGTGCTGGTATACCATCCGGCCCCGGTGACTTATTTACGTTAAGATCTGGTGTTCATCCCAACGCCTATTATGGGCGTTGGTTCATTCACTAACTGCGACAGGTGGTTATGCGCGGCGAATAACTCAACTTAATCATCATGGAGAATCCTTGAAGAGTTGTGAACGTTTAAATCTCCTGCCACGACAATTTTACTGCTCGGACAACTCTCCAGTATTCTCGATATAGAATTGGAAAGGGCGTCAAAACCATCCAAAGAAGACACCCTTCCCGCATTGTGACTCCTATATATTAACCCGAAATGTAATGTGTGTGTGTCCTGATTCCGAATTCAACTCATTAAGAATTAAATTCGGGATCACTTGTGCCCAAATGTGGCAGGCACTGGTACACAACATCATTACGTACGTATACCGCAAG
Source organism: Pegoplata infirma (assembly GCA_963921195.1). Classification (NCBI taxonomy): domain Eukaryota; kingdom Metazoa; phylum Arthropoda; class Insecta; order Diptera; family Anthomyiidae; genus Pegoplata; species Pegoplata infirma. The sequence continues at coordinate 40,013,665 of OY992536.1, forward strand.
GACCCTATGAAAGACAAAAGGGGATAGCAAGTGATACCCAGGAATTTGTAAAACCTGTAAATTAGCATCTCTACGTGCCTGTACACAATGAGAAAACATCCGGCTGATGAAAACAAATGTTAGCATACACAGAAAAAAAAGTTCGCTCTCAGTTCGCGTATGTTGCAGAAGTCTATACGAAATCAACCAGTCATTAAAATGTTTTAAAATTCAAGTCAAGATTCCTACCGATAGTACAAGTAGCTGAATGTTGGTTTTGATGCTAAGATGGTTACTCTACGATCAGTGTTATATGCACTTGCACTACGCGAAAAAAAACAAGGGAAATGTGGATGAGGTTATTGTCGACAATAATGATGCGGACAAGGATGCATAAAAGCCTTTTGCTTGGACATTGTAAATAAAATGTGGGGATTTGGAGATTTGGTGTAAATTTGTTGGGAATCACGGGATCCTGGAAAACTGTTGGCTCTATTTTAAAGATGCAGCAATATATGTGAAGTTGAGGAGGGCACTCACGAATTCGGCTAGGTTCAGTTAGATTTTTTTTTACATTTTCTAACTTCAATTCCATCATAAATTTATCTATGAATAATTAATTTAATTTTTTTTCACCTAATCATGTTTTATTGCAATAAAAATGCTTCTAAAAAAAGAAATCATTATTGCTTCTAACGTAAACAACAGCAAAAAAAAAACTACACAGGGTCATTTTAAACGTCATTTAATTACAAAACAAATTGTTTTTCCATACGTACCGTATAACTTTTGCCATCTGCTAAACATTCACGATGCATTGTATCACCGGCTGCAGTTATTTCAGTAATTTTCATTTGTCCTACAGTCAAAGAAGATTCAGTTGTGGAAGACGACATATCAGCATCAGGGGCCATAGTGGTGGTGTTGCTGCTGTTACTCGATGTAGAGTCAATAATCAATGAAGGTGAACTGGTAGTAGTGGTGGTGGTCATCTCATCTTTAGTATTTTCATGTATAGCAAAATGATCATTTGATTGTTCATTATGATCATGATGTTCTTGTAAATTTTCATGTGTTTTTAGCATGTCTTCATTTTCATCCATACTAACATCACTTAAATCTTTAAAAGCGAAATTTTTCTCTTCATGTTGATGTTCGGCATCTTCGCGGGTGCGTTCAGTTGTCACAAAATTATAATGATAATTCAACTGGGATAAATTATTATCTTCAGCTGAAATGGAGGAGTCAACCGAACGACCCTCACCATTGTAAACATAAACAGCGGGTATTTCTTGATTTTTTTCTGTGGTACTAGAGGTAGAGGTCATCATCTGCATATGCTGTTCATGATTGTCATCTAAAGTATGGGAATGATCATGTGTATGGGAATCATTATCGTGTGGGTGTTCATGTTCATGCATATTATGTTGTCCTTCAACTATGCTAATAACGGGGCCAGCAGGTGTGGTTGATGTTGTTGTCGTAGATAAAGAGGGACTTTCTTCGTCATCGTCATCATCATCATCGTCATTCATATTCATAGATCTAGCCCTACCTTCAGTGGTTTCATTATTTCCATACACTTGTTGTACACCTACCACGAATAAAGGTTTGGCTGTTGTTTCATTTACATCTGTATGGGATTCTTCAAATGGTTTTGGTGTTGTTGTTGTCGTTGTAGATGATGAGGAAGCATCTAAAGAATCTTCAGTACTCGATAACATTTGATAATCTTCATGTTCGGCCAAACGATCATGATTTTCCGATAATATATGTGCATGATAGGGATCTTCATGTTCTTCGGAAGATTTCGACTGATCTTTTTCTTTATTATGTGATTCTTCACTTTGACTAGCTGTTATTAGTGTAACGGGATGTCTAAAATTATTTAAATCTTTAACATCATCTTCTAGCTCACCAGATATTTGATTGATATGTTCTTCTGTGTGTGGTTCAATTTCATTTAGTTTTTCCGTTGTGGAAGTAGAAATCATCATGTGATGGTCATGTCCATGTTCATGATGATTATGATCATTTATTCTTTGTATATGATCTTCATTATCTATAGCATGATTATGTTGATCATGATGATCATGTTGCTCTTCTGTCTTATGTTCATTCATCATCATTATTGTTTTCATTTCATCCATTTCATTCATTGTCATTAATGTCTTGTGTTGCTCATTTAAAATGGTAGGTGTTGTTGTGGGTTCTGTTGTCATAATCGGTTCAATTGTTGTCATTGGCAATGATGTTTCTCCTTCATTTGTTGTTTCAATTAATTTATTTGTTTCCGTTGTGGTAGTTGAGGTTGTCGATGATGGTGAGGCTGATGAAACCGATGACTCTTGTGGTTTCATTGAATCTGGTGTCATTGTGGTTTTCATTACCATCATATGTGCTGGTGGCATTGTGGTGTCCATAGATGACGATGATAATGAGGAGGAATCTGCAATTGAAAAGAATTATGCATAAGTATTTTATTTTCATATTTTTTTTTTTAAAATGTTGTAGAAATTTATTGAAATTAAATTGATAAAAAGTTTAGTAAGTACATCCCCTCAGTATAGTTCCACTTGTGTAATTCATCGAAATATCGGTCTTTGACCCCATTTGGTATACAGTGGCTGAAAAAAGTAGTACGTACGACTACACACTTAGTAGATGTAATTCGTTAACGACAAATAATGCCCTTATTATTACACCGTCCGACACACTTTTGTACCCATGGACCAGACCGACATATTCTGAAAGTAGAGCCGAAAATAAAATACACGTGTCTCTCAGTTTTTCTAGATCAATACGAGTTTTCGCGAAAAACGCCAATAAAAAAGTTTTGTTTTTCCAAAGTAGTTTGAAATTTGTTGAAAAATCTACTTATGAACTAAATATTGTTTAAACATGTCTTAAGTGAAATTTAATGACGGTTCTTTTCGTAGAACAAATTAATCCTCTATCTCCCACTTTTAGGGGTAATTTTTGTCATAATTTCTAATGCTCTCCTAGAAAACAATTAAATCGTACATTTAAAGGGTTAAAATGTTTTACAAAAATGTTCTGCACCAAATTTCACTAGGAGTTATGAAAGGACAATAATTTTTGCGATGCTAACAAAATGCTTAAAAAAGTAAAATTGTAAAGAATCTTTGGTGAAACACAATTTAATACAATATGATACTTTACAATATTACTTTTTTAAGCATTTTGTAACATCCCACGAACTTTTGGCCTTTGACAACCCCTTGTGAAATTTGATGCAAAACATTTTTGTTTAAATAAACGAACGATTAAATGGTTTTTAAACGAACGATTAAATGGTTTTCTAGGAGAGTATTTGAAATAATGACAAAAATGATCCGTAAAAATTGGAGATAGAGGGTTACTATGCTCCACGAAAAGAACCGCCATTAAATTTTACTGAAGACATACGGGATAATTACACTGTGCTACAAAAAACACAAAATCGAATATACTTTTGAAATGATGTAGTTAAGGTTGTAGGTCTCGTTAAAAAGATCACAAAAATGCCCATCAAACTTGCCAGACACCCTCAAATTTTAAAGTTATTGTCAAAAAACGATTTTTTGGGACTTTTTTCACTAAACCACTTGTAACTTAAACAATTTTCAACCGATTTTCAATTTTTCAACTGTTTTGGATAGAAAAAGGATAGGGCTTTTTATGTGTTAGAATTGGTTTATACATATAAGAAAGATATGTATTGATTTTTTCAACAATATCTAATTTTTTTGTTATTTTTTGAAAATTGTTTGAGTTTATCGATTTTTTTCTGCTATAGTTCGTTCAACAACATTTATATTTATAAACGTATTCTTAAAGAAAATTTAATTGTGAATACGATGAGCTTTATGCCGAAAAAATCGGATAACAATTGACAGAGTTGTGATAATTTTTCTAAAAAAGAAAATTAAGATTTTGCTTGAAATCGCCGTTCGGATAACCCAGGCAAAAAAAATAAAAAAATAAACGAACATACTAAGAGGTCGCGTATCATTATTTTAAAGGTTTTTGGCCTCCTGAATTCGAATTTGACCTTGAAATTGCGCTATCTTATTTAGTTTTTGATATATCAGTTTATGTTAAATATCTCAAAAACATGACGAGATAGAGCAATTTAAAGGCCAGATTTGGATTCAGAGCGCCAAAAACCTTTAAAAATATTGTACATGACCTCTTATGATAAAATTATTTTTTTTGCCTGGGATATCTGAACGGCGATTTCCTGCAAAATCTTAATTTTCTTTTTTAGAAAAATTATCACAACTCTGTCAATTATTATCCGATTTTTTCAGGATAAAGCTTATCGTACTCAGAATCAAATTTTCTTTAAAAATACTTTTATAAATATAAAGGTTGTTAAATGAACTATAGCAGAAAAAAATCGATAAACTCGAAAAATTTTCAAAAAATAACAAAAAAACTATATTTTATAGAAAAAATCAATAAATATCTTTCTTATATGTATAGACCAATTCACACACATGGAAAGCCCCATCCTTCTTCTATCAACCATAACTCTTCTTCTTTGACCATAACTCTAAAATTTGAGGGTGTCTGGCAAGTTTAATGGGCATTTTTGTGATCTACTCGACAAGACCAACAACCTATACTATGTCACATCAGAAGTATTTTTTCACTGTAGCACAGTGTTATTTTTATACCTACTTTCTGACTGTAGGGAATTTTTTCTATAATGCAAATTTTTTTTTGTATTTTTCGCGAAAACACGAATTGATCTAGAAAAACTGGGAGACACGGGTATTTTATTTTCGGCCATACTCTCAGAATTTTTTGGTCCGGTTCATGTCTACAACCAAAATTTGAAATTTGTCGGACTGTGTTATTAAACAAGTATTTTTGCAAAAAGTGCTGTGTAGGTAACTTATCAAGCATTAATTTAAGCTTAATGGCGTAAAGATTGAGTAAATATTAAATGTGCTGCGGGGGTCGAACTGGAAATTGAAATTATTGAAAGACCGTTTTTATAAAATTTTTTAAAAATATTTAACAGCCGTTTTTGTCCAAGATCAAACATCAAAAATTTAAAAAGTGGTTTAAGAAATCCGTATTTTTTGACCACCAATATTTTGTAAACAAAGAAAATATTTTATTGTTTATTAATTTTAGTACACCTACGCATATAGTAAAGAAATATGAAAATAATTTAACATTTTTGTTTACAAGAAAATGGTAGTAGAGATAAAAAATAATGGCCCGTGTCACAGAAAAAGTCCGCTTTAACAAAAGTTTTATTTTAAATTTAAAATTTTCCATACATTTTAAAATCAAAAACTATTTGTATGGAAATAGAATTAAAAGCTGATTTTAAATATATTTTATTTTTCTGTAGTAAGGCTGAATGTATTCATTTGCATATTTGTTTCGCCAACATAAATTAATGCGTAAGTTTAAGTCTCTATGAAACTCAACCAAATAAAAGAAACAACGTGTACGAATACATACATATTTTTTACGCATACTAATGTTAACAACAACAACAAACAAACATATGGCAATGCATTTTTAGTTATTAGTTAAACAACATCAACTTTAGAATAAAAGTATAGACACAAGAAAACGACAATTATTTAATGCACGTATGTAACAATGTAAAATTTTTTTCGCGTGTAATTTTTAAGTTACCAATGTTTTAAAAAATAAACAAGTTTAACAAGTAGAAAAGTTAAATTCGACTTGGCCGAATCTTTAAATATCCTCCACAATGCAGTTTTTAAAGAATGGTAAATTTTCTAACGTGAAAAAATTAACAATTTTGATTTGAAATATTTTATTTTGAGTAGAAAACTTTTTTTTGTCATTTTTGTAAAAAAAAAAGAAAAATTACTTTTTTTTTTGAGTGTAAATTTTTTTTGAGTGTAAAGTTTTTTTCGAATGTAAATTTTTTTTAGTGTAAAAATATTTTTGAATAACAAAAATACTTTTTAAAGTAGGTTTTTGGCTTTCCATAATATAGGAGATAAACAAAAAAAAAACTGAAAAATGGCTTTGTATTCCCCCTTTCTCTTTACCCCCTAAATTTGAATTTAGGCCGCTAAAAAAAATACGTGTCCCTTTATTTTTTCTGATCTACAAAATAAAACCAATTCCATAAAGATCCGCGGGTGACACTAGGGAGACTTCCCTTGTGAGTATAATTTTTAATTTTATTTTTTTGTTTTTTATTTATTTATTTTTTTTTGTGTAGGTTCCATTTCTTAAAACAGTTAATAACATGAATTGAATTTGTACCAATTAACTGTAATAAATATAAATTTAAAAGCTTTTTCTTGTCATTCGATTTAAATTTTTTTTTTCCAGTGGGGCCCCCAATTACTTGTGTGCCCAGGGCCCCCGGCATACCTTAACCCGGCTCTGACCTCACTTCATCCTTTTTTCAACTTTTTTGTCTCTTAAAATTACAAGAAAAACTTTTTTTGTTTGCTACCTCCTATTTGACAAAAATTTCTAGATTTTCTACAAGCTTTTTACCAATAACTTTGTAATTTTACAAGGTTTTTACTTATAAAATTGTAAATTTACAAATTTTCCGACACGATAAAATTTACAAGGAGGTTTCGTAATTTTACTATATTTTTTGCTAGCTCCTATTTTACGAGAATTCCTAGTAATTTTTCAAGCTTTTTACCAAATTTTTTTGTAATTTTACAAGCTTTCTAGCAATTAAATTGTAAATTTACAGTTTTTTGGCGCAATTGAAATTACATGTAATTCTCGTGAATTTACTAGATTTTTTTGTGTAAAATTATCTTGGAAATTTGTAAAATTTAAAAAAAAAATTGTAAAATTACAAAAAAAAATTAAATTTCGATTTGTTAAAAAACAAGAAAAACTGTCAAATAGTGGTAAAATGGGATTACGAGACTTTTCCTAGTAATTTGACAAAGTTTTTTTTTGTGTGTACATTATTTCGCAAGGTTTACCAACATGATCTGGAATTGCAGACACAAATAAAGGAATATTTTTTATTTTTCAAAAATTTTCAATTTTGATGGAAATTTACCACAAATTCAAAACTTTGATCAAAGGGCGCCACGGGTTAAAATGATCAGATTTTGCTTAAATTAAGTTGAAATGAAAGTTTGTCTCAAGCTCTATAAAATATATGTATAAAAGGGTCAAGGGAAAGAAATTTGAGAATAATGCATCAATAGATTTTTTTTTTTTTAATTTTTCAAAAATTCAAAATTTTGGTAAAAATTTTCCAAAAATCTAAAACATTGATGGAAGAACGCCATGGGTTAAAATGGTCGGATTTGGCTCAAATTAAGTTTAAATGAAAGTTTGTTTTAAGGCATATGAAAGAGTCAAGGAACGAAATTTTAAGATTTTTTTTTTAATTTTTGAAGTAAGGAAAAACCAAAATTTTTTTTGAAAATTTCATATATCAATATCTCGAAAACCGTTTGACCGATTTAATTTTTTCTGATATTCCTTTTCAGCGCATTAAAATTAATAAATTTAATGTATCACAAGAAATTGTTTTTTTTATTTTTTTTTTTAGTTTTTAAAAATTAAAAATTTTTTTCGCTGGGAGCCACGAGCTTATTTAATCCGATTGGCCTCAAATTTGTACCACATAAGTTTTAGTCTTACGAAAATAAAAAATCTCAAAATATAATGATTAAATTATATTACTTAAGTTCAAAAATCATTATAAATGAGTTACATTTATTAACATTCCTAGAACTTTTTAAAGCTTTATTATATTTTTTTAATGCGCTCCATCAATTTTAGTTTTATTTAAAAATATAAAAACATTTCTAAACAAAAAGCGTTTGATATCACCAAAATAAATGAATGATTCATTTATTCAATTTAAATGACATTTTTATTAGAAGTGGAAATGTTTCGTCTCCCAAAAAAACTAAAAAAAAGTCTTAAAAAATACCCTTGAAAAAAATTCCATACCAAAAAAAAAAAAAAATATGTTATCTTCAGTTAGTTCCAAGAATTTCATATGATTCAATTTGTATAACTAAAATTTATCTTTTGCACAACAGAAAACAAAGTTTCATAAAACAAGCCTGAGAATCTTCCAAAAATAATAATAAAGAAAAAATAAATAAGAATGGGATGGTGTTTGTGTATAAATGTTTACCTCTCTACCAAGCTTTTAGTTTAGCTTTTGTTAAAACATTTTCTTAAGAATTCTTTTTAACAATTTTTTTTTTAATAAGCTTAGAAATACTCGTAATAACACCACTCTAAAATAACAAAGAGCAACAGAACACCATTATGATTATATGTTGTTGAAGATTTTTTTTTTTTGTAGATTGTGATGCCCAAAGAAAATACACAACATATGAGGAGTCGCAGAACAAAACGTACTTTTTCGCATTTTTTGACAAATTGATTTTTTGTTATTTTTATATTATTTGATTCGAAATCTATCAGAAAAAATGTTCATAGCGTGAATTATTTTTGTTTTTCATCAAGAAAATGGATTCCTTAAAAATTGGTGTGTAACAAAACGTACTTTTTTGTTTATTTTTTTTATCAAAACGTACTTTTTTCATTGTATTGCATATGCAAGACTTTTCATAATTTTATAATATGCCATTTTATTCTTATATTCCATATTCCATATATACTTATAAATGCCCACCAAGATTTTTTTAAGCATTCTTGCAGGCCAGTGAAGGATTTCCCCCTTATTCTTGTTATTGGTCTATTTACACCTCACAACCACAGTATGGGCGTACATTAACTTTGTCAATTCGTGTTTAACGTATCTAAATATGGGCCAATGAGGCTCTTTTGTAGTTTTTAATAAATAAGAACATTTTTAAAACACTCGATCAAAATAGTATCGGCTAAAAAAATACGCACATCAAAACGTCGTTTTTCAATTATTTTTAAACAAAACGTACTTTTTTCATTATTTTTTAACAAAACGTACTTTTTCCAAAGTAAAAGTGGTTTTATATTAAACATCCTTAATATATAATGTGGTGACTTATGGCAGTTTGATACATCTCTTGATAAGCAAAAAACTTGTTACCATATTCAGGTTCATGCAGTTTTTCAAAGGGGCGAAATAAATAAACCTCAATTTCCCAAAAAATTTTAAAATGCGAAAAAGTACGTTTTGTTCTGCGGCTCCTCATATATGAGACAGTAGAGCGGCACTTTTTTTTGTAAGGCAAAAAAGAGATGTTTTTTTTGATTTTTAATGTTCGGGAAAATTTTTATTCTGCTGGGGTTAAAATTGATATGGTAAAATAAACCCGTGGCGCCAGGCAATCAAAGTTTTGGATTCTTAAAAATTTTGATCGAAGTGCGACGGGTGTTAATATGATTGGATTTAGCTCAAATTAAACGCAGAGAAGAAACATGATTGCGACAACTATAATGGAGGGGAAATATAGCATGATTGATAACTTTATCATAACTAGATTGTAACGATCATATTATGATCTCCGCTGATTATAGTATGATACAAAATTATTATTTGATATTTGTTGATGATCACCAGGGACAGGACCTTCATGCACTAAAAAAATGTGCTTTAGGCGCCTAAAATATGCACTAAAAAGTCATAAAATATGCACTAAAAATCTTAAAATATGCACAAAAAATCAAAAATATATCCACAAAGATATCTTGCTTATGCTGTTCTAAGACCAACGGGAAAAAACATGCATTTGCATGAAAGTCCTCTCCTTGATGATCATAATATGATTGTCACATTAAAATGAAAAAACAATTCTATGTTGCCCCTGCAAACATGTTTTTCCTCTGTGTGAAAGTTTAAATGAAAGTTCAGCTCAAGCCTTAAAAAAAGGAAAAAGAAACAAGAAAAATCTTTAAAAAAAAATATTTAAACCAACATTTTTTCACCACAACACATTTGAAACAAAAAAGTTTTTAACATTTTTTTATTAAATAAATTTCGTCCCACTCTAAACGTTTCGTTCATATGAATAAAAGTCAGTTCTGGAACAAAATAAAAGTTCATAATGACATAATGACTTTACATGTACCATGATACCCATCAATTTTTTTCTGTTTTGTGTGGCAAATTATTAAAAAATGTTAAAAAAAAAAATTCTTCAGATTTTTTTTTATACCCTCCACTCTAGTGATAGAGGGTATATATAAGTTTGTCATTCCGTATATATAAGTTTGTCACATATATATAAGTTTGTCACATCGAAATATTGGTCTAGTACCCCATAAAGTATATATATTCATGATCCTCGATCGATTTTAAGACGATCTAGCGGTGTCCGTCCGTCCGTCTGTCTGTATGTCTATCTGTTGAAAACACGCTAACTTTTGAAAGACTTTACGGAGGCTCCTGAAATTTGGCATATATGTTGGGCATTTACCTGTTCAGGTTGGAATTGTAATCCAGTGAAATCGGTCCAGTGGTTCAAAAGTTATAAGCAAATGAGTGAATTTCGGTAAGGGGTTTTCAGGAATTTACGAGATAAAACACAGAGTAACTTTCGAACGGCAATTCTGAGGGTGCTGAAGCGTAGCATATATATTTGCCGTTCCCCTGGTCCGGTTCGTTTTAAATTTCAGCCAAATCGGTCCAGTAGTTCAAAAGTTATTAGCAAAACCGTGAATTTCAGATTAGTTTCACTTTAAATCACGTGTTGAAAACCCGTTAAACATGTTTTAAAAACATTGGTAAGTCACAAAAATATTTTACAAGGTATTTTTGTCACTCAAAAATATTTTCACACTAAAACAAAAAAAAATACACTCAAAAAAAAATGTTACTCTCAAAAAAATTTTACACTCAAAAAAAAATTAGTAAATTATTTTTTTTTTTTTTCAAAATTACTAAAAAAAAGTTTTTTACACAAAATAAAATATTTCTAACCAAAAATTTTATTTTTTTCACGTTAGAAAATTTACTATCACTTAAAAAGGGCATTGTGGAGGGTATTCATAGATTCGGCCAAGCCAATTTAACTTTTCTACTTGTTAATTTTCAAAGAGGTATTAAATAAACAAGCTTTTAAATAACTGTTGATAGCAATACTTTGCTATTCTTGTTTCTTAATAAATTATGTTCTATGATTTTTGTTATAAACATAAAGATAGCTTTAATGGCAAACGTTTTGTTTAAATGTTTTTATTTTTTGTTGGTTTTTTAAAAGAAATTAACAGTTGTTTTTTTCTGTCTTTTAAAATTAATGTTAAACTTTTTTTTTTGTTATTTATGACATACTTTTGTTACCATTTATGGTTTATAATAACTGTACGTGGGTTGTTTTTTTAGCACGTTGTTATGACTATTATTTAATAAAAATAATTAAATGTAGTAAAGGAAAAAGAAGAGGTGATTGACTTAAAGAAATTATTGCAAAAATAGTAATTTGTATTAAATATTGGGTTTTGAAAAAAATTAAAAATATTTTATGTATTAACAAAAAATTTAAATGTATTGACAAAAAATATAGTTATTTTTTTATTAATCATCACAATTTGTCAATACAATTAAATTTTTTGTTAATACAACAAAGTTTTTTATTGTAAATGAGATAACAATAAAATATTTTTTTTTTGGTGAACCCATAGCTCATACTCTGGATGTTCAGAAATTCAGAGACTAAAATCTAGAAGTGGATTAATTTTTTTTTTTGCTCATTTTTTTTTTTTTTGCAGGTAACCTTAGCTTGGATTTGAATCATTAGTTAAGGTTCTTAGCACTTACCTCTTGTTAACTATGATTTTTTCTATAGAAACATTTCCAAATTTTAAAAATTTATTTATATAGAAAAGGTTTTAGAGTTTAAGAAAATGTTTGATATATTGAAAAATGTCTCCGCAAGAAATTACCAGATTATAAAGCATTTTTCTGACAACAAAATCACAGATTATTAAACAATTTTCCAATAGCAAATATATCAAAATTGAGACATGTTTATTCCAAAAAAGCTGTGTAATTTTAAAATTTTCTGAGTAATTTGCTTAAAGAGAAAGTTTACCATTCTGAGTTTCTGGGGCATTTTACTTCAGAAAAGCTTTTAGAATTTTTTAAATTCTTCATACCAAAAAAATCCTATATTTAGAAACATTTTTTGTATATAAAACTTCTTAGATTTTTTCCGATGGAAAACTTCTTAGGTTCTGAATTATTTTTATACCCTCCACTTATTGTTAGTGATAGAGGGTATATATAAGTTTGTCATTCCGTTTGTAACTCATCGAAATATCTGTCTGGGACCCCATATAGTATATATGGGGCATTCCATGTGAAATCGGACACTTTGAAAAACTTTTTTTTAGATATTCCCAATTTGTTTACAGTTTTTAGTACCCTTCGAAAACTCCTTCGTGGTAAATTTTCAGATTTGTTTGATGACCCGTTCAAAAGATATCGAATTTTTAAAAATTGGTAGTTTGTTCCTTTACTCAAACTTCTTTTAATCATAACTTCTTCAATAATGGTCCAAATTTCAAATTTTTTTTTTCAAAATTTTTGTTTTTTGAAGTACTTTCTAAAAAAAAAACACAAAAAATTCTTAAAAGCGCTATAGTATGCGATTTTTAAGTTTTAAAATTTAAATCTCATTTTTGAAAATGTTTGTACTCTTCGATTTTTTTGAAATTTTTTTGTGTAAAATTTCTATCAATTCTAAAAATTTTTCGCCCAGGAAGATCGTGGGATAACGATTATTACTATTTTTTTAAATTTTTTGAAAAAATTTTATTGTAATTTTCCAATCTTAAAATCATTTCTACTGCTCCAATGGTGCGTCATAGAGGGGTCCTTTATGAGACCGACCCCCATTAATTTTTACTTCTTAACATTTCTTTGGAACAAACTAATACCCTATCTCCACTTTCTAAGGGGGCTCTCACATAAAACGACATTTTTTAAAATTTGTTCCAACCGCTCTAACTGCCCTAATAGTGCCCTTAGAGCAACAAAATGTATGACCGACCCACAATATTTTTTTAGTCCAAACATATTCTCTGAACACACCTACCCTCTATCTTTAACTGTTAAGGCGGTCCCCATACAATTTTTTTTATTTTTTGTAAATTTGTTTTATTTAATCAGCTTCTACCGGTCCAATGGTGCGTCCGAGAGGGGTCATTTAGGAGACCGACCCCCATTTATTTTTGCCCTACAACATTTTTTCAAAACATACCTACGCCCTATCTCCACTCCCTAAGTAGGCTCCCATACAAATAACAGTTGGAGCAAATTTTATAAAAATGTAATTTTGTATTGGAGCCTACTTAGGGAGTGGAGATAGGGCGTAGGTATGTTTTGAAAAAATGTTGTAGGGTAAAAATAAATGTGGGTCGGTCTCAGTAATGACCCCTCTCGGACGCACCATTGGACCGGTAGAAGCTGATTAAATAAAACAAATTTACAAAAAATAAAAAAAATTGTATGGGGACCGCCTTAACAGTTAAAGATAGAGGGTAGGTATATTCAGAGAAAATGTTTGGGCTAAAAAAATACTGTTGGTCGGTCATACATTTTGTTGCTCTAAGGGCATTATTAGGGCAGTTAGAGCGGTTGGAACAAATTTTAAAAAATGTCGTTTTATGTGGGAGCCCACTTAGAAAATGGAGATAGGGTATTATTTTGTTCCAAAGAAATGTTAAGACGTAAAAATTAATGGGGGTCGGTCTTATAAAGGACCCCTCTATGACGCACCATTGGAGCAGTAGAAATGATTTTAAGATTGGAAAATTACAATAAAAATTTTTAAAAAAATTTTAAAAAATAGTAATAATCGTTATCCCACGATCTTCCTGGGCAAAAAATTTGTAGAATTGATAGAAGTTTTACACAAAAAAATTTCGAAAAAATCGAAGAGTACAAACATTTTCAAAAATGAGATTTAAATTTTAAAACTTAAAAATCGCATACTAGAGCGCTTTTAAAGATTTTTTGTGATTTTTTTTTAGAAAGTACTTAAAAAAACAAAAATTTAAAAAAAAAAAATTGAAATTTGGACCATTATTGAAGAAGTTGTTATGATTAAAAGAAGTTTGAGTAAAGGAACAAACTACCAATTTTTAAAAATTCGATATCTTTTGAACGGGTCATCAAAAAAATCTGAAAATTTACCACAAAGGAGTTTTCGAAGGGTACTAAAAACTGTAAACAAATTGGGAAAATCTAAAAAAAAAGTTTTTCAAAGTGTCCGATTTCACATGGAATGCCCCATATATTATTGATCAGTGATCGATTCTAAGACATTCTAGCGATGTCCGTCTGTGGAAATGGTGATCACGGCCAAAATACTAAACATATATGACTGGGACTTAGCACATTTACTTGTTGTTGTCCTAAGTAATTTGGTATTGTATTTGAGCGAAATCGGCTCAGCGGTTCAAAAGTTATGAACGAAAATGTAAGAACACCTCGAAAATTTTGGTACATTCAACATAACCTAAAAATATAAAATGCTTTAAATTGGCTGCTGATTGGCATATATAAACATGATTGGACACAGACTGGTATTTTAACAAGCAAAAACCTATTTTTTTACAAAAAAAAAAAAAAAATTCCCAGACAGATATTTTCACCAAAAAATTTTTTCAGGTTTTGAAAACTATTCTATAGAAAGCCCCGAGATTAAGGTTAGGTTTGGGGTGGCGGAGCTCAAAATTTTGAACTTCTCGCATAGATCGGCTGGTCCATAGCAATACCACATGTTCCTTCAGCGACGAGGATAAAACGCGTTAGTCCATGTTGCAAACAATTTAACGCGCATAAGGTCCATAACTGCGATTTCTTCCAGATTCTCGAGTTCTGCATTGCCTAAAATTTGTTTGTGATGCCTGGCCAATGCGGGGCATTTGCACAGGATATGTTCAACTGTTTCATCCGTATTCGGTTCATCCCCGAGATTAAAAAAGCTTAAGATTTTTCTAACACATTTCTAAAGAAAAATATAGTTTCCTGAGACTTTTTTTCTGAAAAAGTCTGAGATTCTCAAACATTTTCTGATATTTTCTATTAAAAAGTCTGAGAATCTAAGAAATGTTTCTTACAAAAAAATCATAGATTCTGAAAAAATTTTCCTATAGAAAAGGTAATTTTTCTAATAGAAAAGGTCTCAACTTCTGAGACATTTTTCCTATAGAAAAAGTCTTAGAGTTTGAGTCTAACAAGAAAAGTATATCAATCCTTATGAACCGCTTTACCTGAAACTTAAAATATAATTAATGAGACCATTTTAAAGTTGGGGTGTCTCGGGTTATCGGCCATATCGGGGATTAAGGGGTTCAAAAAATTGGTCAAAAATTAACGAAAAAATCGTTTTTTGAATTTTTCAGCGATTTCTTTTTAAGAAACTATATGATGTTTCCATATGAGAAGAAAGGTTTTTTTTAATGCCTATCCAATGGTAGCATAGCCTTGTAAAAATTAGGCTTCGTTAAATATTTTTTTCATAAAAATGTGTAAATTTTTAGGGGTATTTATATGAAGACATAGACCTACGATATCCATATAAATACGAAATAATCTTTATTAAATTTAAGTCGACACGTATTTTTGCTCTAGAAGATATTCCTGTTAGTTCGGGAGTTATCAAAATTTTCCCAAAGGTCCTCATTGTTTCATAAGGGGACAACGAAATTTTTAAACACTGATATGGCCGATAAGCCGAGACACCCCAACCTTAAAATGGTCTCATTTATATATATTTTAAGCTTTAGGTAAATCGGTTCATAAGGGTTGAGATACTTCCCTTGTAAGAAATTTTTATACAGAAAATTCTGAGACATTTTTCATTTAGAAAATATCTCAGAATCTAAAACATTTTCTGAGATCCTGGGACATTTTTTTCCCTAAAAGTCTCAGAAAAATTGTAATAATCCGTGACTTTTTGCCGATAAAAAAATTCTAAAATTCCGAGACATTTTTCCTTTAGAAAAACTTCAAGGTTTCTAAACATTTTTAATAGAAGAATTTCTATAAAACCATTTTTTCTATAGAAAAATTCTCAGCTTTTTCTTTTAGAAAAATTCTAAAGTTCTAAAAATTCTAAAGAAATTTCCTCCCCCTGTGGATCCGCGTCTGTTTCCAAAAATACAAAGCTTTGATCGAAAGGCGCTACTTGTTAAAATGATCCGATTTTGCTCAAATTAATTTTAAATGAAAGTTTGTCTAAAGCTCTATGAAAGGGTCAAGGGAAAGAAATTTCGAGATTTTTTTTTTTTCTTGAGCGTAGGAAAAAACCGTACTTTTTTTGAAAATATCAATTAGCAAACCCGTTTTTCGCAAACCCGTTATCTCGCAAATATGATATCGTTTTCGCTATCGAAAATTTCAGCCATAACGATAGTAAAATCGCCATTTTCCAGAATTAATCGAAAAACTATCTTTATTCCAGACGATAACGATATCATTTTGATATGAAAATGTGATATCTTTTTCGCTTTCTAAATTTCCAGGAATCACAATAGTAAAATCGCCTAAAATTCGAAAATGGTATCATAATTTTAATTAAAGGTGATACTGTAATCGGTATCATACAGGTGATACTTTTTCCGCTCTCACTTATTGTTATTTGGTTTATTGGGAAACTTTAAAATTTGACCAAAGGGCGCCATGGGTTGAATGGTCTGATTTGGGTCAAATGAAGTTTAAATGAATCTTTGTCACAAACTCTATTAAACAGTCAATGAAAAAAAATGTTTTTTTTTATTTTTCCTTTTTCAAAAATTAAAAACTTTAATCGAAAAGCGCCTCGGGTTTAAATGATCGGATTTTGCTCAAATTCAGATTAAATAAAATATTATCTCAAGAAGAAGAAATTTTGAGATTTTCTTTTTTAATTTCTGCAACGTATGAAAAAACCTCAAATTTTTTCGAAATTAATAAATATGATGTGTCGCAAGACGGTTTTTTTTTTAATTTTTAAAAATCCAAAACTTTAATCGTCGGCCAGCACAGGTTAGTTTAATCCGATTGACTACACATTTTTAAGAATCAAAATGTGAAGAAAAAATGGTTGCCATACAATAAAATGCCGGTCTTGTGTAAAATATATACTTTACGGGGTGCTAGACCGAAATTTTGATGCCTTTTACACGTAATGACCCCATATCCCCATAGTGTGGTTGGAGGGTAATAAGATTCCCAGAAACAACAAGTAATTTTTCATATAGAAAAATCTTAGATTACGGGATATTTTTCGTATAGAAAATTTCTTAGATATTTTTCACATAGAAAAATTCTCAGATTCAGAAATATTTATTGCATTGAACAATTCTCTAATCCTAAATTATTTTTTGCATAGAAAAATTTTCCGATTCTTAAAAATTTTTCGTTTTGAAAAATTCTTATATAAAAAAATTCTCTGATTCTAAAACAATTGTTGCATAGAAAAATTCTCAAATTCTGAGACAATTTTCTAATTGAAAAATTCCCTGAAGAAGAAAAACATTTCACAGGTGTGATAATTTTTTTTTGTTTTTAAATAATTCTGCTTGCTATTTTTTAAGGTTGAGGTTAAAAATGAGATAATACATCTAAACAAAAAAATCCCTACAATAATGGTTTACCTTTCTTGTAAGTCTTTGTGCATTTCACCAACCATTTAGCATGTTTAATTAAATTTAAATAGTATATAATTTGAATCAAACTAGTATTCAGTAATTTTTTAAAAATAATTTAAATTTGTTGCACTTAAATACACATTTAACTGCCTATAAACACTACCTCTTCAAATACCAAGTATGTGTCTTAAGTCTTTTGTTTTATTCCCAAAGAAAAAAAAAGAAAAAAAAAACTTTAAAGAGTTTCACTCTTTTTCAAAAACAAAGCTTTTCAAAACAAGGATTTAAAAAAAAAACTCTTTGAAGTTGGTTAAGCATAAATATGCACAACGCCACACTTATGGCTACAATGTTCAGAACCCATCATTAAAGCTAAGCACATTTTACCATTAAAGTCGAGTGAAGAAAAAAAATGAAAAAAGAATACATTATTTAATGACGGAACAGAATAGAACAGAAAAAAAATTAAATGTTAAAAATATAAAAACGATGGTAAAAAAATAAAAATAAAAACCAAAGCGGATGTTTTTGTATGTAGATGTTTATAGTTTTAAAATTTTTTATACATAACAAAAACAAAACAAGATGGTAACTATTTTAACGGAAACTCATCATTGATTAAATAATAATAATATTAACAAAAACCAGAAATAACTACAGACTTTTTTTTTTTTTGTTCAACCACAATCAACACGTGCTTTTTTTTAATTTTATTTGTTATGGTAGCACAACAAATATAAAAAAAAGCTATGAATGAGTCATTTACCATTCAAAAATTTTGTTTTTAGGTTATGTGTGTAATGAAATGATTTTTTTTTGTTTTTTTGGTGGGTTGTAGTTAAATTAAAATTATGTTTTTTTATATTAATATATATTTTATGCTTTAGGTGTTTTTTGTTTTTATTTTATTTACACTGCGTTAATGAATTCAGGGTTTTCATTAATGTGGAAATTTTGTCACTTTTCGTGCATGAACATGTTAATACGATTGTTTGTTGTGTAATTTGTTTGATATGTTTACGATGATGTAAATTAATATATAAAATTATTTAACAAAAACAAATTAGTTAAATAAATAATCTTTTTTATTATAAAAAAAAATAATGAGAAAGTTGTGTAATGTACTAAAAAAATTTGTAAAAATACAAATAAAGTTAACGTGACAAGGACGGAAAATTTTTAAGACTTTTTCTATTAAGGATAAATGTTCAAAATCTGAGACTTTTTCTATATAGGAAGAATATCTTAGAATCTGAGGCGTTTTCTATAAGAAAAAATATATCAGAATCTGAGACTTTTTCTATATAAAAAAATGTCTCAAAATGTGAGACTTTTTCTATATAGAAAAAACGTCTCAGAATCTGAGACTTTTTCTATATAGAAAAAACGTCTCAGAATCTGAGACTTTTTCTATTTAAGAAAAATTTCTCAGAATTTGAGACTTTTTCTAGAAAAATGTCTTAGCATCTGAGACTTTTTCTATATAGAAAAAATGCCTTAGAATCTGACTTTTTCTATATAAGAAAAATGTTTCAGGGTCTGACACTTTTTCTATATTAGAACAAGTAGAAAATTTAAATTCGACTGCCGAATCTATAAATACCCTCCACAATGCCCTTTTTAAGTGATATTAACAAAAAAAAAATTTTTCCATGAACGATTTTCATAGTATTTATGAACAAATTCATACAATTTATTACTTTTTCATAATATTTATAAACTTTTTCATAGTATTTATGGAAAATGTTAAAAATTCTTAAATTGCACATATTACGATTTATTTATAAATACTATGAAAAAGTTTATAAATATTATGAAAAAGTAATAAATTGTATGAATTTGTTCATAAATACTTTAAAAATCGTTCATGGAAAATTTTTTTTTTGTGTGTAGTAAATTTTCTAACGTGAAAAAAATAACATTTTTAGTTAGAAATATTTTATTTTGTGTAAAAAAACTTTTTTTTTATTAATTTTTAAAAAAAAAATATAATTTACAAATTTTTTATTTGAGTGTAATTTTTTTTTTCAGTGTAAAATTTTTTTTGAGTGTATTTTTTTTTTTTGGTGTAAAAATATTTTTGTATGACAAAAATACCTTGTAAAATATTTTTTTGAATTACATATGTTTTTAAAACATGTTTAACGGGTTTTCAACACGTGAATTTAAGGTGAAACTAATCTGAAATTTACGGTTTTGCTTATAACTTTTGAACCACTGCACCGATTTGGCTGAAATTTAAAACGACCCAGACCAGAGGAACGGCAAATATATACGCCACACTTCAGCACCCTCAGAATTGCCGTTCGAAAGTTACCGTGTGTTTTATCTCATAAATTCAAGAAAAACCTTTGCCGAAATTCACTCATTTGCTTATAACTTTTGAACCACTGGACTGATTTCGCTGGATTGCAATTCCAACCTGACCAGGTAAATGCCCAACATATATGCCAAACTTCAGGAGCCTGCGTAAAGTCTTTCAAAAGTTAGCATGTTTTCAACAGACAGACGGACAGACGGACGGACGGACATCGCTAGATCGTCTTAAAATCGATCGACGATCATGAATATATATACTTTATGGTGTCCTAGACCAATATTTCGATGTGTTACAAACGGAATGCCAAACTTACGTATACCCTCTATCACTAGAGTGGATTGTATAAACAATTCTCAGAATCTGAGACCTTTTCTATATACAAAAAATGATTCTGAGACATTTTTTCTATATCGAAAAAGTCTCAGAGACATTTTTTTTATAAAGAAAAAGTCCAAGATTCTGATACATTTTTCCTATATAGAAGTAAAATGTCTCAGAATCTCAATCTTTTTCGATCAAGAAAAATGTCTCAGAATCTGAGAATTTTTCAAAAAGAAAACTGTCTTAGAATTTTAGACTTTTTCTATAAGAAAAAATATCTCAGAATCTGAGACTTTTTTGATATCGGAAAACTGTCTCAGAATATAAAACTTTTTCTATATGGAAAAAATGTCTAAGAATCTGAGACTTCTATATAGAAAAAATGTCTCAGAGTCTGAGACTTCTATATAGAAAAAATGTCTCAGAATCTGAGGCATTTTCTATATAGACAAAATGTCTTAGAATCTGCGACTTTTTCTATAGGAAAAATGTTTCAGAATCTGAGACTTTTTCTATAAGAAAAATGTCTCAGAATCTGAGACTTTTTCTATAAGAAAAATGTCTCAGAATCTGAGACTTTTTCTATAAGAAAAATGTCTCAGAATCTGAGACTTTTTCTATAAGAAAAATGTCTCAGAATCTGAGACTTTTTCTATAAGAAAAATGTCTCAGAATCTGAGACTTTTTCTATAAGAAAAATGTCTCAGAATCTGAGACTTTTTCTATAAGAAAAATGTCTCAGAATCTGAGAATTTTTCTATAAGAAAAATGTCTCAGAATCTGAGACTTTTTCTATAGAAAAAATGTCTCAGAATCTGAGACTTTTTCTATATAGAAAAAATGTCTCAGAATCTGAGACTTTTTCTATATAGAAAAAATGTCTCAGAATCTGAGACTTTTTCTATATAGGAAAAATGTCTCAGAATCTGAGACTATTTCTATATAGAAAAAATGTCTCAGAATCTGAGACTTTTTCTATATAGAAAAAATGTCTCAGAATCTGAGACTTTTTCTATATAGAAAAAATGTCTCAGAATCTGAGACTTTTTCTATATAGAAAAAATGTCTCAGAATCTGAGACTTTTTCTATATAGAAAAAATGTCTCAGAATCTGAGACTTTTTCTATATAGAAAAAATGTCTCAGAATCTGAGACTTTTTCTATATAGAAAAAATGTCTCAAAATCTGAGACTTTTTCTATATAGAAAAAATGTCTCAGAATCTGAGACTTTTTCTATATAGAAAAAATGTCTCAGAATCTGAGACTTTTTCTATATAGAAAAAATGTCTCAGAATCTGAGACTTTTTCTATATAGAAAAAATGTCTCAAAATCTGAGACTTTTTCTATATAGAAAAAATGTCTCAGAATCTGAGACTTTTTCTATATAGAAAAAATGTCTCAGAATCTGAGACTTTTTCTATATAGAAAAAATGTCTCAGAATCTGAGACTTTTTCTATATAGAAAAAATGTCTCAGAATCTGAGACTTTATCTATATAGAAAAAATGTCTCAGAATCTGAGACTTTTTCTATATAGAAAAAATGTCTCAGAATCTGAGACATTTTTCTTATAGAAAAATGTCTCAGAATCTGAGACTTTTTCTATAAGAAAAATGTCTCAGAATCTGAGACTTTTTCTATAAGAAAAATGTCTCAGAATCTGAGACTTTTTCTATAAGAAAAATGTCTCAGAATCTGAGACTTTTTCTATAAGAAAAATGTCTCAGAATCTGAGACTTTTTCTATAAGAAAAATGTCTCAGAATCTGAGACTTTTTCTATAAATGTCTCAGAATCTGAGACTTTTTCTATAAGAAAAATGTCTCAGAATCTGAGACTTTTTCTATAAGAAAAATGTCTCAGAATCTGAGACTTTTTCTATAAGAAAAATGTCTCAGAATCTGAGACTTTTTCTATAAGAAAAATGTCTCAGAATCTGAGACTTTTTCTATAAGAAAAATGTCTCAGAATCTGAGACTTTTTCTATAAGAAAAATGTCTCAGAATCTGAGACTTTTTCTATAAGAAAAATGTCTCAGAATCTGAGACTTTTTCTGTAAGAAAAATGTCTCAGAATCTGAGACTTTTTCTATAAGAAAAATGTCTCAGAATCTGAGACTTTTTCTATAAGAAAAATGTATCAGAATTTAAGACTTTTCTATAAGAAAAATGTCTCAGAATCTGAGACTTATTCTATATGAAAAATGTCTCAGAATCTATTGAATTGAATATTGAATTGTTTGTGAATTAATTGATATTACATGCAATCATATTTAGTCTCTTATCCAGGAGGTTTGTGTCTTAAGTCTTTTGTTTTAATGTAAAGGTAGGATATTTATTAGCTGTTATACAAAAGGTTTGTGTCTTAAGTCTTTTGTTTTGTTGTAAAAAGTAAACAGAAGATTTTTCTAAAGAAAAATATTCATATTCTCTTAAACATATCTAAAAGAAAAGTTTTGGGGTCACAAATTTTTTTTCAAATTCTATAATATTTTTCCTATTGCAATTTTACTCTTTGATACAAAAACATTACTCCCTGATACAAAAATGTCGCAGTATTTGCGAAATTTTAAATTTTACATGCTTTTTGATTTTTTTTTTCAAATTTCCCTTATGTTAAAAAAGATCTAATCAATTGATAAATAAATAAAGCTCTGGTTTTATAAATATTTAAAGCCTTTTCAATCACTCAATATTTTTATACCCTCCACTTAGTGATAGAGGGTATATATAAGTTTGTCATTCCGTTTGTAACTCATCGAAATATCAATCTGGGACCCCATAAAGTATATATGTTCATGATTCCCGATCGATTTTAAGACATTCTAGCGATGTCCGTCTGTCCGTCTGTCCGTCTGTCCGTCTGTCCGTCTGTCCGTCTGTCTGTCTGTCTGTCTGTGGAAAATGCTGTCGCGGACAAAATATTGCACAGAGATGACTGAAACTTAACATATTTATTGGAAGTACTCCCGAGAAGTTTGGTATTGCATTTGAGCGATATCGGTTCAGCGGTTCAAAAGTTATGAGCGAAAATGTAAGCACACCTCAAAAATTTCAGTACATTCAACATAACCTAAAAATACAAAATGCTTTAATTCGGCTTCTGGTTGACATATGTGAACATAATTGAACACAAAATGGTATTTAAACAAGTACGAACATATTTTTTGACACAAAAAGAAAAAAATCGCGTATTTTTTTTACCAAAATTTTTTTTCGCGGAATTTTTTTTTTTCAAAATTTTTTTTTTTTCAAAAGTAATTTCCTTTTATATAAAGTTTTTTGTAATAATCTTTTTGAAATTGTGGAGGGTATCACTACATTCGGCAAAGCCGAATTTAACTTTTTTACTTGTTTTAATTAAAAATTATACTTGTTTCTATATAGCCTTAATTTTTTTACTCAAACTCGACCTTCATCTTGAAGAAAAAAAATTGGATTTATATAAATTAATACATATGTTTTTGTGTTTATTAATCTGTTGCAATACTTTCAAGTATCTAAAGTGACTGCAAACATATTACAAAATATTATAAAAAACAAAATCCAAAAAACCTGCATTTTCAATTTTCAAACGTTCATACTAAACGTTCATGGTCAACCAGCAACAAAAACAAAAAACAAATACATAAATGCATATTTAGATGACAGTCATATGATCTTAAGAGCAGTTTAAATACAAGAAACTGAACTTTGTAATTATAAAGAGTCCAATATTTAAACAAAATAATTATGCATTGAAAACTTTTTTTTTAAACTTTGTATATTAAATAAAATTATTTAACTAGCAGCTGTTTTGTTAAATAAATGAGGTAAATCTTGAAATGAATGACACATGCAAAAACATTTAAAGACAAATTGCCTACAATGAATTTAAAAAAAAGTGCAAAAGAAAAATGCAGAAAATAGGTAAAAAACAAAAAAATTCAATGTTTACTTTCTTGTAGAGTAGAGAAGAAGAATATTAAACGCATCTCATGCTGTTTAGTTGAGTTTTTGTTTTTGTTTTTTTCTTTTTTTTTTTGTTTTTTTTTCTTTTTATTTTTCAACTCAAGGTTCATGTCAGTAACCCTTTCTTAAATGCAATAAAAGTTTTTAACTTTAATGGCCTAAAGGAAAAAAAAAAAAAAAAAAACACAAAACAAAAAAATACTAAACAGAATGAAAAAACTCGTCTTTCAGCCAAACAAACAATTTTTTTTAACCAAAACAAAACAAAAAAAGCACAAAAAAGAAACAAACAGAAACATAAACAGAATGAACCTAAAGCCACCAACCAACATGAACTACTATTATACGTTTGCTCAACCGAAATATAATGGGCCTAAAGTTCTTTAATTTAAACAGAAATGTTATTTTTTGTTTTTTCGTAAATAATTTCAATAGAAAAGTTTGTTTACTTAGAAGTTTTGTGTCTTAAGTCTTTTGTTTTAATGTAAACAGATTTATCTTAAGAACTATCACACGAAAGGTTTGTGTCTTAAGTCTTTTGTTTTGTTGTAAAAAGTAAATCGGGATATTTTTCTAAAGAAAAATATTCAGATTCTGTTCACATATTTCCAATAGTAAAAATTTTCAGATTCTGTAAAATTTTTGCTTTAAAAAATGTATCAGTTTCACAGAGATATTTCCCCTACCTAAAATTTCATCCATATCATATTCTGTGAAATTTTTCCATGGACAAATCCTTACTTTTCTGACATTAAAAAAACATCAAATTTATAACTTTTCTTTTACAGAAAAAATTTTGAATTTAAGGACTTTTTGCTTTCCAGAAAACCATAGATTCTTTTTTTGATAAAAAATTCTATAAATCTCAAAAAATTTCAGACACTTTTTAAAAACTGCTGAAAAGTGTTGTAAAATTCGGAAAAGTTAAAAAAAATCTTATTTTTTAACTTAGAAAAACTTTACTGTAATATTTAAAAAAGGCTATTGTAATAAGAAAAATGTTACGGAATATTAGGAAAAAAAAATCTGAAAATCAGAATCCGGAAAAGGCTAACAAATTCAAAAAAAAAAAAAAACAAGTAGAAAATTTCAATTCGACTTGGCCGAATCTATGAATACCCTCCACAATGCCCTTTTTAAGTGATAGTAAATTTTCTAACGTGAAAAAAATAAAATTTTTGGTTAGAAATATTTTATTTAGTGTAAAAAAAACTTTTTTTTAGTAATTTTTGAAAAAAAAAAAAAAAATATATTACTAATTCTTTTTTTTGAGAGTAAAATTTTTTTTGAGTGTAAAATTTTTTTTGAGTGTATTTTTTTTTTTTTTTTTAGTGTAAAAATATTTTTGAGTGACAAAAATACCTTGTAAAATATTGTTGTTACTAACAAATGTTTTTAAAACATTTTTAACGGGTTTTCAACACGTGAATTTAAGGTGAAGCTAATCTGAAATTCACGGTTTTGCTAATAACTTTTGAACCACTAGACCGATTTGGCTGAAATTTAAAACGAACCGGACCAGAGGAACGGCAAATATATATGGCATACCTCAGCACCCTCAGAAATGCAGTTCGCATGTTTTATCTCGTAAATTCCAGAGAAACCCTTGCCGAAATTCACTCATTTGCTTATAACTTTTTAACCACTGGACCGATTTCGCTAGATTGCAATACCAACCTGACCAGGTAAATGTCCAACATATATGCCAAACTTCAGGAGCCTACGTAAAGTCTTTCAAAAGTTAGCGTGTTTTCAACAGACAGACAGACAGACAGACGGACATACGGACGGACGGACATCGCTAGATCGTCTTAAAATCGATCGAGGATCAAGATATACTTTATCTTTAGTGGAGGGTATAAAAAAAACGACTGGCAAACTCTGAATAATTTTATAAAAACCAGAAAATTTTTTGGAAAATTACGAAAACTTTTGTTAACTTCCGAAACGTTTAGAAAAAACTTTTACAAACTGCGAAAAATTTTAAAAAAATACATCGAAAAAAAAATTAAAAAAAAATCTGAAAATTCGAGAAAGTCCATTAAGGAAAATGATTCAAAGTTCGAAAGCAAACCTCTGGAAAACACAAAAAAATCTATGTAAATTCGAAAATTAAAAATAAAGAAATGAAAATGCTATGAAGAATTCTCAAAAATTTTTGAAATTAGAAAAACAAATTTACAAACTCAGGACAATATAGAAAAACTTTGAAAAATTAATAAAAAAATAATTTACATTTTCAAAAATTCAGTAAAATCAAAAAAATTTAGAAAAATGTGGGAAAATTTAGTAAAAATTTTTTAAAAACTATCTTGTTTTTTTTGTGATTTTTATTGAATTTTAAAACTTTTCAAATGTTTTTTTTTTATAAGTTTTTAATTGTTATGTATTCAGAAAAATTCTGTAAAAGTCAAAAAACTTAAGAAAATTAAAAAAAAAAAATCAGAAAAATGCAATGAAAAAGAGTTTATTCCAATGTTGGCAATCGATACCTTTTCAATACCGTTATCCGTTTCAAAACCCTTTAAATTGAATACCGGTACCAATACCAATACCGAAACTTAGTTTTGGTATCGGATACCGGTATCCAAAAACCTTTTCCTTCGGTACCGGTACGTACCGGTATTGAAACGGTATTGAAAGGGTTTTTCCTAAAAAACCTGTTTTTTTACAAAAAAAAAAATAAATAAAAAATTTGTAATTTTTTTGGTTTTTGTAAATGAAAAATTGTACTCCAAATGCCTCCCCGAAGTCTCATAAAAATCAAAAAAATCTTTGGGCACCCACATCGTGGATTAAGTAAAAATTTCCAAAAAAATCATACTTCAACCGCTATGCGGGTTTTTCATACACTCGAAAAAAATGTTACACTCAAAAAAAAAATTTTGTAACTTTTTTTTTTTTTAAATGACTAAAAAAATTTTTTACTCAAAATAAAATATTTCTAATCAAAATTGTTAATTTTTTTTTAAGTTAGAAAACTATCACTTTAAAAGGGCACCGTGGATATTCATGGATTCGGCTAACAAGGAGAGTCTCCCTGGTGTCACCCTCCGATCTTCATGACATTTGGATATGTTGTTCAGAACGAAAATTAATTCGACACTTGTTTTTTTTAGCGGTCCAAACTTATTTTTAGGGGGTTCGATTTGTATGGAGGGAAATTGACCTTTTTCAGTTTTTTTACGATTTACGTCTATTTGCTCAAAACTAATATAGGCGTATTTGGTATTAGATTAAAGGTAATTAAAATATCTATCTTGTGATGCTAACAACGTGTAAAAAAAGTAAATATTTTTCGACTTATTAACAAAAATGTCCAAAAATTTTGTCATTTTACTCAGTATGACGAAAAGTTGGCATGTTTGGACACGTTCTTTGCACATGAAGATATGTTTTCCAAATACCTTTCATTTGGTATGCAACATGACTAGGTTTCTTTGCATAGTATAGGAGATAAGCGAAAAAAACGGAAAAATTACCCCTCATTTATTTTTTAAACTCTACAAAATAAAACCAATTCCATAAAGATCGGCGGGTGACCTTCCTTGTAAGTCGAATTAAACTCTTCTACTTTTTTTACATATTTTTTTTACTTTCTGTAACAAATGAAACCTTTTTATGTCAGAATAACTTCAAAGTCCTGCACTTTGATCAAGGGGATAAGAAAATTACAGTTTTCTCGGTCCGCCCCCTTTTGTAAGTGTGGTCCGGCAACGTCCCCGCCAACCCCCTAAGAAAACGCAATTTTAATTTTTTTTTTTCACATTTTTAAACGCATTTTAGCAAAAATGCTAAAAATTAATACGTAAATACGGGTTTTAGTATTAAAATTGAAAAAAAAAAATTGAAGTTTTTATGCGTTTTTTATATTTTTAACATTTTTTTCGATAATACCGGTACGTACCGGTATCGACGTTTCGGTATCGGTAATACCGTAACCGATTCAACTCAAATACCGTAACCGATACCATACCGAAATAAATAAAAAACGATACCAATACCGATATCGATACCGTTATTCGTTTCGATTGCCAACCTTGGTTTATTCTGATTCGAGGCCTTTTCATGTTCCCCATTATGAATTGACATAACAAGTACTTTGAAAAGCAAGTGTTTTAGGTTACTGCATGTTCTACCGTCGGTAGATGTTAAATACAGTTTTTGTTTTTTGTTTTCTATAACAGAAGGCCCTGAGAATATCATACTTTTATTTAGTAAAGGAAATAATGATTTCGAGCTAGAATAAACATACTCAAAATGTAATATCTTAAAGGTCGAATAAAACAATTTTTATTTTTTAATAAAAATTAATCAGAATTCGGAAAAAATATTTTAAAACTCCGAAACGTTTAAAAAAATACTTCTATAAAATCAGAAAAACTTAAAAAAAGTTAAGAATGTAGTAGGAAATTCAGAAAATCTCAGTAAATTAAAAAAAAATCGATAGAATTGAGAAAACAAAATTCTAAATATTTGTGAAAAATATATAAAAAATATAGAAATATAGAAAAAAAATGCGGGGAAACTCGGAAAGCTCGGATAAAATAAAAATTTTAGACAAATATTTTGAGTAGGTTTATTCTAGCTCGAGGTCATTATTTCCTTTAATAAAACAGAAAAATAATTTTCTTAAAAATTATTCTATGAGAATATCATAGTTTTAATTAGTAAAGGAAATAATGACCTCGAGCTAGAATAAACCTAATCAAAATATAATATTTTAATGGTCGAATAAAACAAGTTTTATTTTTTAATAAAGACAAGTAAAAAAGTTGAATTCGGCTTTACCGAATGTAGTGATACCCTCCACAATTTCTAAAAGATTATTGCAAAAACTTTATTTAAAAGGAAATTACTTTAAAAAAAAAAATTTAAAAAAAATTTCCGCGAAAAAAAATTTGGTAAAAAAAAATCCGGGGTTTTTTTATTTTTTTGTCCAAAAATATGTTTGTACTTGTTTAAATACCATTTGGTGTTCAATTATGTTCACATAAGTCAACCAGCATCCGAATTAAAGCATTTTGTATTTTTAGGTTATGTTGAATGTACTAAAATTTTTGAGGTGTCCTTACATTTTCGTTCATAACTTTTGAACCGCTGAACCGATATCGCTCAAATGCAATACAAAACTTCTCGGCAGAACTTTCAATACACATGTTAGGTTTCAGTCATCTCCGTGTAATATTTTGGCCGTGATCACCATTTCCACAGACAGACGGACAGACGAACATAGATAGAATGTCTTAAAATCGATCGGGGATCATGAATATATATACTTTATGGGGTCCCAGACCGATATTTCGATGAGTTACAAATGGAATGACAAACTTATATATACCCTCTATCACTAGAGTGGAGGGTATAATTAATCAGAATCTTAGACAAATTTAAGAAAATTTCAGTGAAATAAAAAAAAATCAGGAAAATTTAGAAAAATAGAAATAAAATGGGTTGAACAATAACCAGTTTTAGAATTTCACCAGTCTTTGAACTTATTGTTAGATCAATCGTTAAATTTTAAGTTTTCTGCCAAAAATTTATTTATAATTGCAAAGTGAATCTCTTTATAAAATTTCAAAAAAATTTCTGTAAAATTATCAAAATCTATTTCAGTAAAATTAGCAATATAATTTGCTAAAAAAACACAAAAAAAAATATTCTCAAAATAATGTGTTTTGCAAAAGTTTTTTTTTGTAAAATATTTTTCTGGACTTTCTTGATGGAAGTAGCAAGAAAATTCTTAATATCGCAGATTTTTCTGATTTCTGGAACATTGCTCATAGTATGACTAAATGTTGAAATAAAACTCCTAACAAAACAGACAAACAAAATAAAAAATTGTGCAAAAAAAAAACTCTGAGGGATTTGCATGGTTTGTGTTGTGTTCTTATACCTAGAGGTTCTAAACAAAAATATAAAAGAGTATTGTATTTTTGTTGATGCTTTTGGTTCATATGTATAAAAAGAGTGTGCTAAAAAAGTTTTTGTGTTTTTAAGAATCTAAAATCGGCCCAAAGCGAAAAAGTTGTCCAGGGAAAAACATTATTTTTACTCTGCCCAAAAAAAATTATAATAAATGATTTTTAGGTTTTTAGTCAATGCAATTAAAAGGCAAACATTTAACAAACATCTTTTTTAATATTGCTCTAATTTTTTTATATTTTTTTTTATAAAGTTTAAAGAAGGGCTACATTTTGTTTTTGGTTTGCAAAACTTTGGAAAATATTGTTAAATTTACGTTTTTTAAAAAGTTTTTGTATTTTAACGTTTATTTTAACTCTTTCGATCCGATTGTAGTCTAAAAAAAATAATTATTTTCCTCCCACTCTATTGTACAGAGGACAATGTCTAGTTTTATGCTTTGTTAAAGCATAAAAATAATACTCCATTTATTTAAGGTATATTTTCTTTTCACAAAAAAAAAGAAGTAAAATAAGAAAAAATTAAAGAAATTCCTAGGAAACTGTTAATGGTGTCTTATGATTTAAAAAAAAAAGTAGAGTAGGTATATATATACTACAAAAAAATCTTAATGTTATGGTCTAGCGAAACAACAAAAAACCTGAACATTTGAAAGGGTTTCAATTGTTTAACCCATTATTGCTTAAAGTATGAAATTTCATACTTCAAACATTTTTCATTTGTTAATAAATTTTCGAAATTTTTATTGTTTATATAGAGAGAATGTAAAATTATGTTTATATATTTAACACTAAAAATTAAAAAAAAAAACTGACACAATTACATAAAGGAGGGTTTGACAAACTAAATAATATTTTTTTAAATTGTTTGAGTTAAGAAATATAATCCCCTTTCATAACTTTTGTCATACCTGTATAAAAAATCTATTTTGTTTTACACACATCTAAAGCAAAATTTCTTTCCAACCAGATTTTACCTTGGATGGAAAGTTATAAGAAAGATATATTTGGGGCATTCCATGCCAAATCGGACACTTTGAAAAAATTTTTTTTTAGATTTTCCCAATTTGTTTACAGTTTTTAGTACCCTAAGAAAACTCCTTTGTGGTAAATTTTCAGATTTTTTTGATGACCCGTTCAAAAGATATCAAATTTTTAAAAATTGGTAGTTTGTTCCTTTACTTAAACTTCTTTTACTCAAAACTTCTTCAATAATGGTCCAAATTAAAAATTTTTTTTCAAAATTTTTGTTTTTTACGTACTTTAAAAAAAAAAAATCCCAACAAATTCTTAAAATCGATCTAGTATGCGATTTTAAAGTTTTAAAATTTAAATCTCATTTTTGAAAATGTTTGTACTCTTCGATTTTTTTTTAAATTTTTTTGTGTAAAACTTCTATCGATTCTACAAATTTTTTGCCCAGGAGGATCGTGGGATAACGATTATTACTATTTTTTTTAAATTTTTTGAAAAATTTTTATTGTAATTTTCCAATCTTAAAATCATTTCTACTGATCCAATGGTGTGTCATAGAGGAGTCTTTTATAAGATCGACCCCACTTAAATTTTTACGTCTTAACATTTCTTTGGAACAAACTAATACCCTATCTCCAATTTCTAAGGGGGCTTCCACACAAAACGACATTTTTTAAAATTTGCTCCAACCGCTCTAACTGCCCTAATAATGCCCTTAGACCAACAAAATGTATGACCGACCCACAATATTTTTTTAGTCCAAACATTTTTTCTGAACACACCTACCCTCTATCTCTAAATTTTAAGGCGGTTCCCATACAATTTTTTTTTTATTTTTTGTAAATTTGTTTTATTTAATCAGCTTCTACCGGTCCAATGGTGCGTCCGAGAGGGGTCATTAGTGAGACCGACCCCCATTTATTTTTACCCTACAACATTTTTTTAAAACATACCTACGCCCTATCTCCACTCCCTAAGTAGGCTTCCATTCAAAATTTCATTTTTATAAAATTTTCTCCAACTGTTATTTGTATGGGAGCCTACTTAGGGAGTGGAGATAGGGCGTAGGTATGTTTTCAAAAAATGTTGTAGGGTAAAAATAAATGGTGGTCGGTCTCACTAATGGCCCCTCTCGGACGACCCATTGGACCGGTAGAAGCTGATTAAATAAAACAAATTTACAAAAAATAAACAAAATTGTATAGGGACCGCCTTAATAGTTAAAGATAGAGGGTAGGTGTGTTCAGAGAAAATGTTTGGACTAAAAAAATATTGTGGGTCGTTCATACATTTTGTTGCTCTAAGGGCACTATGGGCAGTTAGAGCGGTTGGAGCAAATTTAAAAAAATTACGTTTTGTGTGGGAGCCCACTTAGAAATTGGAGATAGGTATTAGTTTGTTCCAAGGAAATGTTAAGAAGTAAAAATAAATGGGGCTCGGTCTTATAAATGACCCCTCTATGACGCACCGTTGGAGCAGTAGAAATGATTTTAAGATTGGAAAATTACAATAAAATTTTTTCAAAAAATTAAAAAAAAAAGTAATAATCGTTATCCCACGATCCTCCTGGGCAAAACATTTGTAGAATCGATAGAAGATTTGCACAAAAAAATTTCAACAAGTGAGAGTGTTAAATTCGGCTGTGCCGAATCTATTATACCCTCCAAAATGTAAAAAAAAATTAAAAACAAAAATTTGTCAGGGGCGTTTCTTTTTTTTTGGGGGGGGGGGGTTGATAGGCTCAGTGGGGGACGTTGAGAGCACCTTCCCATCGCGATAAATATACCAAATGTTTCATTTAATTAACAAAAAAAACAAAAAAAAACATGTAAAAAAGTGTATTTTTTTAGAGGTTGGTTTAGTTCTTCAAGGGGGAACTTTTTTCCCCCTGGTCCGATTCGGCAAATTTCCGAACTTAACCTGCCTAGGAACATAAGACATATTTGTGCCAAACTTGAAGGGTCTAGCTTTTTTATTTTGGACTTCATCGTGTTAACTACAGACGGACGGACAGACGGACGGACGGACATAGCTAAAATGTCTTAGAATCGATCAATGATCAATAATATATATACTTTATGGGGTCCCGATATTTCGATGCGTTACACACGGAATGACAAAGTGAGTATACCCCCATACTGTAGTTGGAGGGTATAAAAAAATCGAAGAGAACAAACATTTTCAAAAATGAGATTTAAATATTAAAACTTAAAAATCGCATACTAGAGCGCTTTTAAGAATTTTTTGAGATTTTTTTTTTTTTTAAAGTACGAAAAAAAACAAAAATTTTGAAAAAAAAAAATTGAAATTTGGACCATTATTGAAGAAGTTAAGAATAAAAGAAGTTTGAGTAAAAGAACAAACTACCAATTTTTAAAAATTCGATATCTTTTGAACGGGTCATCAAAAAAATCTGAAAATTTACCACGAATGAGCTTTCGAAGGGTACTAAAAACTGTTAACAAATTGGAAGAATCTAAAAAAAAAAAATTTTCAAAGTGTCCGATTTGACATGGAATGCCCCATATATAATATATAGATAAAGTACTTTTTTATTTTCTCTAATATACCGTCCCCTAGTTAGTCATAGAAGATTAATTTTTGTATCAAATTAGATTTTAAAGTTTGTTGCTTAAGTCTTTTGTTTTTAAAATATAAACTTAACTTTTTGGTAAAGATAAAAAGAAAAAAAGAAAATTTCTCAACATTTTAATCATTTTAACTTTACTTTAAGAATATTTTAAAGATTTTTATCTCGAAAATATTAAAATTATTTTCTACAAAACGTTATAAAACTTTAGAATTATCGTAAAATTTTCTTTACGGAAATTATTTTCCAGTTTTTAACTTAAAACATAATTCTAACATAAATTTTTCCTAAAAATGTTTTAAAAATGTTAATGTTATTGTTGTTTTTCCCCTCCTTTTTATTTTATGTTGTGGTTAACTGACTACTTTTATGCTTGACTTAATTTTTAAATTGTTAATGTTAAAAAAAAAAAAATATGCACAACACTCTACAAAAACATGTTGAATTGTAATAAATTTTGTTTTTCTGTTTGTAAATGATGATACACTCCATATGATGATACAACCACTTTGGAAAAAAAAGTGAATATGACCCTCTAAAATACCACTTGTTGTTATTTTAACCAGTTTTTTTGTTGTTTTGTATCAAACTAAAAAAGACTTTCTTAGTTAGAGACAAACATATAAAAATCAGTGAAATGAAAAGCCAGTAAAATGGAAAAAATAAATAACAAACTTGTTTTAACACAAAAAAAAAACAAACATTTGTAAATATCAAACACCATTGACAAATATACAAACATCAGAATTTGGATTATTCTTTTACAATTTTCTTAAAATGTTTCAAAATTTTTTAAATGGATTTTAAAGTTTTAAAAAAGAACCGAAGAATTGTCTAAATGTATTATTATATATAAAATAGCATTTTAAACTCTCCAAATCTTCTCATTTTCAAATAGAAATTTAGAAAAACCCAACTTTATTTACCATCATCAGCTCACTCAAAATATTTTGTAGGCAAAAACAAATGAAAAAACACATTTAAAACCAGTGAATAAACAATTAAAAACCATCCCAGTAATTATTCATTTGTTTTAACAAACATTAAAAAAATACCTTTTTTTCATTCATTTTTACCAACAAATTCGAAAAAATAACGTACGAAAACATTAAAAATTAATGATAGTTCTGTTATTTTTACCAACAAATTCCAAAAAATAACCTACGAAAACATTAAAAAACAAGTAAGAAAGTTATAGTCGGTCAAAACCGACCATAGTATACCCTACACCAGTGTTTCCGGAAAATAGGTCCCAAGTCCAAACATGGACCTATAGTATCTGTCTTTTGTTAGATCTTTAATTAGTGTAGAAAACACACACCGATCAATTTTAAGTGAAATTGGTTAATTTTTTTTGTCAATAGACCAATTTAACTGAATATCGGTCGAAATTTTTATATGGGGAAAATGGTCCAATTATATTCCGATTTAATAAGGTTACGAAAGTACACCTTTAACACCTAATATTAATTTTTTTTATCAAATATTTCCATTTTTATGAAATTTGAGGGAATTATGTGAATATCGGGAAGGTGGTTTGTATGGGGACTACCAGAAGGACTGACCCGATTCCTTTGAAATTTGGAACGGTGATTTGTACATACAAAATGTACGTACAAAATTTGATTACTTGCTGAATTTCAAAGCGATATCTATTATAATACGGTTATTAGAGTCATTAAAGCCGAATCCAAAGGGGGCGTTTGTATGGGGGCTAGGTCTTAAAATGGGCCGATTTTCTCCAATTTCAATAGGCTTCGTCCTTGGGCCAAAAGATGCTTAAGTTTCAAATTTTAAGTCAATTGATTGAAAATTGCGACCTGTATCGTGCTTAAACCGATAGATGGACAGACGGACGGACGGACATCGCTAAATCGACTCAAAAAGTTATTCTGATTCGATCGGTATACTTGAAGGTAGGTCTAGGACCAATATTTCGGGTAGTTACAAACATCAGCACAAACTCAATATACCCTGTACCACAGAGTGGTGTAGGGTATAACAATGATTTCGTAGGTTATTTTTTTACAATTTTGTATTGAAATATTTTTTTAAAAATTTTTAATAAAATTTTGGGGAATCGATCCCGCAATTAACTACATTCCGGCCAGACACGCTACCCATCGTGCCAAAGTCACTTGATACAAACATGTTTTTATATTTCTATAAATAATTTTTTGATTTTTTTTTTCTACAAAAAAATAACCTACTTGTGTAGGTAAAAACTAATGATATCTCATTAAAAAATACCAACAATTCAAAAAAAAAAATTACTTACACAAATCATTAAAAATTTAAAGAATAATCAGTAGTTTTTACTTACAGAACAAAAATAAATGACTTTAAAAATTAAATGTTAATGAAAGTCTTTATTTTTTAGTGTGTTATTTTTGAAACAAATGACAGAAGTAGTCATTAATAAAAACTGAACATCAAACATTAATAACAACTGAACATCATCTTTTAAAAATGACTTAACGTAAAATTTTTAAAATAAACTACAAACAGTTAATGACGTAATTTTTTGAGTGTAAAAAAATTTATTTCAAAATCGTCAATACTTATTTTTAAACTTCTAAAAAATAGTTTTATTTTGAAATATGAATTATTATTTTTTTTTTATTCGACCTTTCAGTTATAATTTAAAAAAATAAAATTTTTTTAGCTCGAGGTCAAGTGTAAAGAGTTTTACCTCGAGCTCAAAATATTTTTTTATTCAACTATCGCATACATTAAAGACATTTGAAAAATATTTTTAAGAAATAAAATTTTTAGAGCTCGAGGTCAAGTGTAAAGAATTTTACCTCGAGCTCAAAATATTTTTTTATACAACTATTGCATACATTAAAGACATTTGAAAAATATTTTTAAAAAATGAAACCCATATATAAAATTCTTTTGGAAATAGTGTCGCACATAAAAATGTCATTACATACATAGAAAATAAAACCAAAAACAAAAAAAAAATCCAGTATTTTTTGCAAGAAATCTTTTAATGAATGAACATTAAATAGAATAAAATACTTTGTACCGAAAAAAAGAAGAAGTGAAAATAAACACATTTTTCATATAAAAACAAATAAAAATTTTTGGCAAAAATTAAGATTTAAGATTAAATGATTTTTTTGTTGTTTAAAGTATTTAGTAAAAACTTTCTCTGTCATATTTTTTAAGGAATTTTCAAGATAAGTTTTTAAGTACTTTTGAAAACACATGTTTTCCAATGAAGTTTCACTTGTTTTATTAGATTTCATAAAAGTTTATGGGCTTTAAAAAAATTCTTTAACCCTTGGCGACCTCAGGTCAAAGTTTTGGATTTTTGGAAAATTTCCCCCAAAAAATGTTTGAGTTTTGAAAAATAAAAATGCATAGAAAATAAGTCTCGCTATACATTATTATACCCTACACCACTCTGTGGTACAGGGTATAATGAGTTTGTGTTGATGTTTGTAACTACCCGAAATATTGGTCCTAGACCTACCTTCAAGTATACCGATCGACTCAATATTACTTTTTGAGTCGATTTAGCGATGTCCGTCCGTCCGTCTGTCTGTCTGTCCGTCTGTTCGTCTGTCCATCTATCGGTTTAAGCACGATGCAGGTCGCATCGTCAATTTCAATCAATTGACTTGAAATTTGAAACTTAAGCATCTTTGGCACAAGGACGAAGCCTATTGAAATTGGAGAAAATCGGTCCATTTTAAGACCTAGCCCCCTTTGGATTCGGCTTAAATGACTCTAATAACCGTATTATAATAGTTATCGCTTTGAAATTCAGCAGGTAATCAAATTTTGTATGCACAAATCACCATTCCAAATTTCAAAGGAATCGGTTCAGTCCTTCTGGTAGTCCCCATACAAACCACCTTCCCGATATTCACACAATTCCCTCAAAATTCATAAATATGGAAATATTTGATACAAATTTTATTTTTAGGTGTTAAACGTGTACTTTAGTAACCTAATCAAATCGGAATATAATTGGACCATTTTTGGACTTAGTCCCCCATATCAAAATTTCGACCGATATTCAGATAAATTGGTCTATTGACAAAAAAAATAAACCAATTCCACTAAAATATGGTCTGTGTGTGTTTTCTACACTAAATAAAGATGTAACAAAAGACAGATACAATCGGTCCATGTTTGGACTTGGGACTCATTTTCCGCAAAATATTGGTGTAGGGTATATGGTCGGTCTTGACCAACTACAACTTTCTTACTTGTTGTTATTAATTTTGGCATGCTGAACGTGAGTATTAAGAAATCAAATCGGAAATTTAATCGGTCGAACGGTTTTCAAGATAACGCAAATTTGCCAAGAAATGCACAAAAATTACTGTTTAGGAATTTGGAAAATTTCCACCAAAAAAAATTGGGGTTTTGAAAAAAAAACAAGTGTTAAATTCGGCTGTGCCGAATCTATTATACCCTCCAACATGTAAAAAAATTAAAAAAAAATTTTTTGACAGGGGCGTTGTTTTAAGGGGGGGCAAGGTAAGGGGAGGGGTCGGTGAGCTGGGGTGACTCCTTGGCCCTCACGGTATATGTTTATAAGTTCATTTTTGTCTGCTTTGTGCACTTAAGTATTATAGTTTTATAATTATTTAAGTTATTTTTTTATCCACGCCCTTAAAAGAGGGGCGGGGCAAAAAAAGGGGCATTTTTTAATTCTCTGGGTCCAAGCTCAGGACTATAAACCTCTACGAACATAAAAACAACTCATTTGGTTCACAAAAATACAAAAAAACGTTAAAAAAATTAGCATTTTTAAGAGGTTGGTTTAGTTCTTCAAGGGGGAACTTTTTTCCCCCTGATCCGATTTGGCCCATTTCCGAACTTAACCTGCGTAGGACCATAAGACATATTTATGCCAAACTTGAGCGATCTAGTTTTTTTATTTTGGACTGCATCGTGTTAACTACAGACGGACGGACGGACGGACGGACAGA
Organism: Pegoplata infirma; assembly: GCA_963921195.1. Classification (NCBI taxonomy): domain Eukaryota; kingdom Metazoa; phylum Arthropoda; class Insecta; order Diptera; family Anthomyiidae; genus Pegoplata; species Pegoplata infirma. The sequence continues at coordinate 40,052,211 of OY992536.1, forward strand.
CGGACGGACGGACGGACGGACGGACATCGCTAGAATGTCTTAGAATCGATCACTGATCAATAATATATATACTTTATGGGGTCCCCTACCGATATTTCGATGCGTTACACACGGAATGACAAAGTGAGTATACCCCCATACTGTAGTTGGAGGGTATAAAAAAAAAATTTAACAATGGGCGATATTTTGAAAACTGTTAACCCGATTCCAGAAATTTCTTGATATTCGTGTTCAGCATCCCAAAATAAATAAAAATTCTTGTTTTAAATTTTCCAAAAATTTAAAACTTTGACTAAAAAGCGCCTCTGGTTAAACTGATCGGATTTGAAAAAAAATGTGTTTTAATGAAAGTTCGTCTCAAGCTCTATAAAACGGAAAGAGAAAAAAATAGATTTTTTTTATTTTCCATTATTATAACGGCGATATCTCGAAAACCGTTCGACCGATTTTTTTTTATATTTTGCAAATTTCAAACGGCGATATTTCGAAAACCGTTCGACCGATATTTTTATATTCGTAAAAAAAACTTTTTTCCCATACAAAAAAATGTCACTCTAATGGAGCATACTTTGTCATTCTGTGTGTAACGCATCAAAATAACAGTCTAGGATCCCCAACATATATATGAGGCATTCCACACCAAATGTCCCGCTACAGAAAAACATGTGTCCCGTAAATTTCTGAATAGGTTGTTTGGATAGCCCAATATGGAACTAAGAAAATTGCGTTTTTGGTTTTCCTAATTTTCAAAAACTGGGCTTAGAAGGCGTGGTCAAATATTGGAAAAATGGTCAAATTTGTGGCGAGTTGCCTTGATTAAATATTTATCACACGGAATGCACCACAATCTTAAAAATTTACATTCTTTTATAGTTTTGTATGGGCTATCGATTGTATTTGTATCCATGATCGATTGTTAGACATTCTATGAATGTCATGATCAAAACTAAAAAGCTAGACTTCTGAAGTTTTGCACGATTATAAATTTTTTCAATAGATCAATGATTATTTTCACAATGGGTATGATTTTTTTCATAAAATTTATGAGAAATTTCATAGAATTTACGAAAATATTTGTCTATAACTGAATTTTAATTTATTTCGGGTCCATAATTATTTTTCTGAGAAATAATTTCTTTGTTGTTCAATAAGAAATCTGAAAAAAATTAATTGACATCAAAGGCTAACAATAAGTGAAGATATCGACAGCTTTCGTAAGAAATCACTCTTCCTTCGTCAGCTCTCTTCGTTTTTTTCGCAATTAAATGGTGCCAGAAAAATTAGCTATTGAAACAAATTTTGAATGAAAATGGAAATTACTCATTCGTATTCAGAAAAAATTTGAACTGAAATTTAATCAACAAAAACGCGGATTCAGTCAATTTTTTTGATTGAAATTCCTCCAATTAAAAAATTGTTATAACAATCATCAAATTGTAGGTGATTGATTGAAAATTTTTTCAATCAAAAAATTTTTTCGATTCTGATCAAAAATTTGATAAATTTTTTATTTATAGTCAATCAAAATAATGATTGATTTAAAAAATGAATTGTAAGCTTATGACAAAATTGTCAAAAAAATTCAACTTTTTTTTTATGTTGCCAACATTAAAAAAAAGTAAAACCCGGTTATTTTGTATATTTTTGAATTAATCTATTCAAATAAATTTAAGCTAAAAAAAAATCTGGTATGTTGAAAATTTGTAATTCGACAGTTAAAGAAAATAACAAAAATTTTAATCGAAACATTGACATGAGTAGGACTTTTCAAATCTTGAAAATGTCAGTCAATAATTATTTATTTTATGAGTTTTATGAAACTTTTTCATTACATTTTTAAACATTTTTCATTATTGCAATGATTTTTTCTGTCAATTTTATGAAAGCATTCATTCCATCAATGAAAAAAATCGTTGGCTGCCTTCTAATGAGTTTTTTTATAGATTGTATGAACATTTTCATTACTATAATGAATAAAATTCTTTTAGTGTGAAGACCTAAACCAACTTCAGTAAAAAAGACTTTTTTACAGGTTTTTTTTTTTTTGAACTTATGGTAAACAAATGAACCATTTTTATGTCAGAAGAAGTTTAAATATAATTTAATTTTTTTTTGATTGACTATACATAAAAAATTGATCACATTTTTAACCAAAATCGAAAAAAATTTTGATTGAAAAAATTTTCAATCAATCGCCTATAGACTGGTTCCATTTTAAATAGCATAGGCAATCAGCCGATGGTGGTTCAATTTATCCAAAAATTAATATATCCATTCTTCTGATTTTTATTGAATTTCGGTTTTTGTTATTTAGTCGAAATTGTGAATGGTTCGCGTTTTATCGCTGTTCAAAGTTGGTATTTTGCAACAATTTTATGAAAAATACATAATGTTTAAATGATCGTATCTTTGGAACGCATCATCCGATTGTCACGAAATAAAGCGCAAAATAATGGTTATGTCCTGGTCTTAAAATAGAATTTTGAAAAAGGATAGGATGCTTTGCAAAAAGGATATTGAAATTAAAAAAATGTCCTTAATTTGCAAATATCTCAAAATGCGTATCTTTAATTTTCCTATATTTTTTTGCACATATAGCCCTAAATATACTTAACAACATATGCAAATCCCAAATTGGGATGGTAAGCGGTTTAATTATAAACGTGGTTTCCTTAAACGACTTATTGATTTTTGTTAAATAACTCTTGTTTACAAATGAAAAACAATTTCAGAGCAGTAACCGCGACTTTTTTTTTATATGCATTTTGGACCGCTAAACTCAAAAATTTCATCAAAAGAACATTTCGCGAATAACTTTTTGTTTAATGAATTTTTTAGCGTTTTTTGGAGGTATTTTGACTATTTTTCTTATATCTTAAGTTCTGTTTATCTGATTCTCTCGCAATAAAAACCAAATTAAAGACAATCAAATTTCCAACAAATCCTACATTCATCGTTTTTCCATCAGTTCATAGGTTTACACGCAAATAAATTTTTTAGCGTTATTTGGAGGTATTTTGACTGTTTTTCTTATATCTTGAGTTCCGTTCACCTGATTTTTTCGCAATAACAACCAAATTAAAGACAATCAAATTTGCAACAACATATGTTAATCCTAAATTGGAGTGATGAGAAGTTTAAGAAAAATCGTGTTTTTTTAGGTGCATAATTCATTTTATTAATTTTTTAAATTTAATTTTTTTTTTTAATTTATCAAAAAAAAATTATTTTTTTAAACTAAGATAAAATGTATTGCTTAACAACAGTCATCTGATTTAATCCGTGTGTTTTATATTTTAAATAATAATTGTAAAAAAAAATAATGAATTTTGTGTGGAAGCAGATTTTTCTGAAAGTTATACTTTTACCAGTGTTCAAGAAAATAAATCTTACAACTAGACAAACAACCACTTACTCACTGCAAGTCCTCAAATCTTGTGAAATAATAATGTCACTTTTTGAAACAAAAGGATCTTGACTTGTCAAGCGAAATTAAACCAAGAAGGTGTTTAAGAGGCCCAAATTCTTGTAGAATAACTATTATTGAGTGCAGATCTTAAAAATCAAAATTAATAGCAAATAGCTTAAGCCAAAACTGCGTAATTATCAAACGTCAAAATTTTTCACCAACAAAAAGGAGAGGGGTTCATAAAATAATGTTTAAATAAAATTTATCAAACATAATTTCCCCAAACATTAATATGTCAAACATTTAAATAATTTTTTCTTGAGTATTTGTGTGTGTTTAGTAATGTTACGTATGTATAATTACTATGTGCAACAAGAAAAATGAGCATCAATGGCTTCAACGCCTTATAAAAGTAGACTATCAAATAAAAATAATCTCCGAAGGGTTTCGCATAGTCACTTCGGATACTTTTTTTATGGCCTACTGAAGTGACTTTGCAAAACCTTTTCATGATTTTGTTTATTTAATGTTCTACTTTCATATGGCGTTTAAGCCATTAAGGCTCAAAGCGATGACTCAAAATTTGTTGCACAGTGTTATTAAAGTTGTAGGTTTTGTTTTGCATTCTTCCAATTAAAATACACTTTAAATGCATGTATTGGCGCTTGGTTGTTTGTCTAGTTGTAAGATTTATTTTCTTGAACACTGGTAAAAGTATAACTTTCAGAAAAATCTGCTTCCACACAAAATTCATTATTTTTTTTACAATTATTATTTAAAATATAAAACACACGGATTAAATCAGATGACTGTTGTTAAGCAATACATTTTATCTTAGTTTAAAAAAATAATTTTTTTTTGATAAATTAAAAAAAAAAATTAAATTTAAAAAATTAATAAAATGAATTATGCACCTAAAAAAAACACGATTTTTCTTAAACTTCTCATCACTCCAATTTAGGATTAACATATGTTGTTGCAAATTTGATTGTCTTTAATTTGGTTGTTATTGCGAAAAAATCAGGTGAACGGAACTCAAGATATAAGAAAAACAGTCAAAATACCTCCAAATAACGCTAAAAAATTTATTTGCGTGTAAACCTATGAACTGATGGAAAAACGATGAATGTAGGATTTGTTGGAAATTTGATTGTCTTTAATTTGGTTTTTATTGCGAGAGAATCAGATAAACAGAACTTAAGATATAAGAAAAATAGTCAAAATACCTCCAAAAAACGCTAAAAAATTCATTAAACAAAAAGTTATTCGCGAAATGTTCTTTTGATGAAATTTTTGAGTTTAGCGGTCCAAAATGCATATAAAAAAAAGTCGCGGTTACTGCTCTGAAATTGTTTTTCATTTGTAAACAAGAGTTATTTAACAAAAATCAATAAGTCGTTTAAGGAAACCACGTTTATAATTAAACCGCTTACCACCCCAATTTGGGATTTGCATATGTTGTTAAGTATATTTAGGGCTATATGTGCAAAAAAATATAGGAAAATTAAAGATACGCATTTTGAGATATTTGCAAATTAAGGACATTTTTTTAATTTCAATATCCTTTTTGCAAAGCATCCTATCCTTTTTCAAAATTCTATTTTAAGACCAGGACATAACCATTATTTTGCGCTTTATTTCGTGACAATCGGATGATGCGTTCCAAAGATACGATCATTTAAACATCATGTATTTTTCATTAAATTGTTGCAAAATACCAACTTTGAACAGCGATAAAACGCGAACCATTCACAATTTTGACTAAATATCAAAAACCGAAATTCGACACAGATCTCGAGAATTGATATGCCAATTTTTATGCAAATTAAAATAGGTAAGGTCGAAAAGTGTTTTTTTTGTTTTCAAAAATTTTGGAATCCTTCTATAATTTGATGATCGCCTATAATTTGATGATATTTCTAAATTTTAGGAATTTCAATCAAAAAATTTATTGAATCCGCGTTTTTGTGGATTGAAATTCGTTTAAAAATCTTTCTGTGTTGTTATAAACAAGAAATAAAGAGAAAAACTCGGAAAAATTAAAAAAAAAATCGTTATTATTATATAATAGGGTATTATACGGTCGATCTTGACCGACTGTAGTTTTCTAAATGGTTTTCTATAAAATATTTATAAAATACTAAGTCATTTGGTATTTATTATTTAATTAATTGAATAATTGTAATATACGCAATTTATAATTTTTTTTTGCAAAATATATGGGGCATTCCATGTGAAATCGGACACTTTGAAAAACTTTTTTTTTAGATTTTCCCAATTTGTTTACAGTTTTTAGTACCCTTCGAAAACTCCTTCGTGGTAAATTTTCAGATTTTTTTGATGACCCGTTCAAAAGATATCGAATTTTTAAAAATTGGTAGTTTGTTCCTTTACTCAAACTTCTTTTAATCATAACTTCTTCAATAATGGTCCAAATTTCAATTTTTTTTTTTCAAAATTTTTGTTTTTTTACGTACTTTTTAAAAAAAAATCCCAAAAAATTCTTAAAAGCGCTCTAGTACGCGATTTTTAAGTTTTAAAATTTAAATCTCATTTTTGAAAATGTTTGTACTCTTCGATTTTTTTGAAATTTTTTTGTGTAAAACTTCTATCAATTCTACAAATTTTTTGCCCAGGAGCATCGTGGGATAACGATTATTACTATTTTTTTAAATTTTTTGAAAAAATTTTATTGTAATTTTCCAATCTTAAAATCATTTCTACTGCTCTAATGGTGCGTCATAGAGGGGTCCTTTATAAGGCCGACCCCCATTAATTTTTACGTCTTAACATTTCTTTGGAACAAACTTATACCCTATCTCCAATTTCTAAGGGGGCTCCCACACAAAACGACATTTTTTAAAATTTGTTCCAACCGCTCTAACTGCCCTAATAGTGCCCTTAGAGCAACAAAATGTATGACCGACCCACAACATTTTTTTATTCCAAACATTTTTTCTGAACACCCCTACCCTCTATCTTTAACTGTTAAGGTGGTCCCCATTCAATTTTTTTTATTTTTTGTAAATTTGTTTTATTTCATCAGATTCTACCGGCCCAATGGTGCGTCCGAGAGGGGTCATTAGTGAGACCGACCCCCATTTATTTTTACCCTACAACATTTTTTCAAAACATACCTACGCCCTATCTCCACTCCCTAAGTAGGCTCCCATACAAATAACAGTTCGAACAAATTTTATAAAAATGTAATTTTGTATGGGAGCCTACTTAGGGAGTTGAGATAGAATTTTTTTTTAAAAGTACGTAAAAAAACAAAAATTTTGAAAAAAAAAAATTTGAAATTTGGACCATTATTGAAGAAGTTATGATTAAAAGAAGTTTGAGTAAAGGAACAAACTACCAATTTTTAAAAATTCGATATCTTTTGAACGGGTCATCAAAAAAATCTGAAAATTAACCGCGAAGGAGTTTTCGAAGGGTACTAAAAACTGTAAACAAATTGGGAAAATCTAAAAAAAAAGTTTTTCAAAGTGTCCGATTTCACATGGAATGCCCCATATATATATTTGAAAACTTAAACTGTAGTACTCTTGCAACAAGTCTAGACATACAAACAAATATAAAATGCAATTAAATTTATTAACGCACCAGTGCGCTTTTTGTTTAAAACTTTAAAATATAATAAAAGAAAGAAAAAAACAAATATGGTAACATAACAAAGGTGGCTTAAATACTATTTATTTAAAAAAAATTTAATAAAATAAAATAAGTTAACTATGAACAACAGTTGGCTTCTTTTTGGTATACAAACCATAATAACAAAAAAAAAAACTAACAAAAATTGATTACGAAAGGTTGTCAATTTTAATTTTTCAAAATATTTACTCATATATTGAAATTTTTCTATAAGTTTTATATGCAAGTTTGGGTGTTAAATTTAACACACATATGAATTTATTGGCAACTCCTTTAAAAATATATACCATGAATCATTTTGAATATTTCTTCAAAAAATTCTTTTAACATGAGTTATTATTTTAAATTCCCCATTGAGGTTTATAGTTTGTACGCTGCAAAACCTTGCCAATACCTACAGTATTTAATATTATTTTTTTAAATTTCTGTGAGTTCATAGTTTTATTATTACTTTAAGGTCATTTATAGGTGCAGACGATTATTTAGCACCAAAATTTTTATTTTTGTTTTCTGTGAAATGTAACTAAATCGTGGTATTGATGGATGCGTGGTGGTTAATTGGTTTTCTTTTGTTATTTTGGATTTTGTTTTATGAACTAAAATTTATTACTTTGGCTTGTAAAAAATAATGACGAAAAATATATTGAACGTTACAAGAATTTTAATTTTTTTTATTTATTAATGAAGGTAAAATTAGTTTCAATGCACTGATTTGCAAAATTTTTTAAAGACGGTAGCCAAAAATGTTTAATATTGGCTTGATTTTTAACTCGAAATTTATTCAAGGGAAGGTCTTTTAGTCTAGACAAATTGAAAATAAAATTTTAAGAATTTTAATTTAATATTTGAGCTTTTCGGAAGCTAATGTGGCCAAATCCCGCACACAATATTTCGAGTGAATCATTGTTAAAGTTTCAGATTTTTTTTTAAATTCCCTGTGTAATGCAAATCTCATGAAAAATTAACTTAACAATGCTAAATCTCTTATCATATAAAATTTGTAATTGCAGCAAAATAAAACGGTTTCATATTTTTTTTTGAAGAAAAGTATACAAAAATTTTAATTGATTTTTTTTAAGTCAATTTTATATTTTTATCTTATTTTGTATTGCTTTGAGATTTAGAAAAAAATCTGTTTTAATTTTTAAATTAATAAAACTTATTTATTATTCGTCCTATAAATTCTATTGAGAAAGATTACTTCAGCTCGAGGCCACGTTTCTTTGCTAATTATAACGATGATATTGTCAAAGTAACAATTTCTAGAAACTATTTATAAAGTTGTTTTTTCTAAAAGAAGACTTGTTATTGTAATTATGTGTAAACAAACTTTTATTTTTAGTAATCATTATTCTTCTTCCTCTCCTTCATCAATTCTGATCTAAGTACCTTTTTTTGCAAACAACTTATTTATAAAGTTGCTTTTTTTTTTTTGAGTAGGTTTATTCTAGCTCGAGGTCATTATTTCCTTTACGAATTAAAACTATGATATTCTCATAGAATAATTTTCCAGAAAATTATCTTTCTGTTTTAAATTGTTTTATGTTGGTCATTTTTGCAAGACTTAATCGACGCGTGTTTCGGGATTTGTCAGATCCAGATCCTAAAAAAAAACTTCCAGGCCAAAATGACCAAAAAATTTTTTACTGAAGAATTCTTAAATTTTTTTTCAGACCAAAATGTCAAAAGCCGTTGAAAATCAATTTTTTAAGGAACATTTTCTTTAAGATTTTTTTTCTAAATCTCGAAGCAAATCAAAATGAGATACAAAATAAAATTAACTTAATTTTTCACTAAAGAATTTTTCAATTTGTTTCGAAATTGAATAAAAATTATTAATTTTTTTTTTTTAGAAAAACTTCATTAAAAGCTGTTTTCTTTTTAGTTTTTTCTAAATCTTAAAACAAACCAAAATAAGTTAAAAGTATAAAATTAATTAAAAACAAGTAGAAAAGTTAAATTCGACTTGGCCAAATCTATGAATACCCTCCACAATGCCCTATTTAAGTGATAGTAAATTTTCTAACGTGAAAAAAATAAAATTTTTGGTTAGAAATATTTTATTTTGTGTAAAAAAACTTTTTTTTAGTAATTTTTGAACAAAAAAAAAATAATTTACTAATTTTTTTTTTGAGTGTAAAATTTTTTTTGAGTGTATTTTTTTTGAGTGTATTTTTTTTGTTTTAGTGTAAAAATATTTTTGAGTGACAAAAATACCATGTAAAATATTTTTGTGACTTACAAATGTTTTTAAAACATGTTTAACGGGTTTTCAACACGTGAATTTAAGGTGAAACTAATCTGAAATTTACGGTTTTGCTAATAACTTTTGAACCACTAGACTGATTTGGCTGAAATTGAAAACAAACCAGACCATAGGAACGGCAAATACATATGCCACACTTCAGCACCCTCAGAATTGCCGTTCAAAAGTTACCGTGTGTTTTATCTCGTAAATTCCAGAAAAACCCTTGACGAAATTCACTCATTTGCTTATGACTTTTGAACCACTGCACCGATTTCGCTGGATTGCAATTCCAACCTGACCAGGTAAATGACCAACATATATGCCAAACTTCAATAGCCTCCGTAAAGTCTTTCAAAAGATAGCGTGTTTTTAACAGACAGACAGACGGACGGACGGACATCGCTAGATCGTCTTAAAATTAATCGAGGATCATGAATATATATACTTTATGGGGTCCTAGACCAATATTTCGAGGTGTTACAAACGGAATGACAAACTTATATATACCCTCTATCACTAGAGTGGAAGGTATAAAAAAAAAAAATTCCGAGGCCAAAGTGAGCAAAAACCTTAAAAAATACAATTATGTTGAGATTTTTTTTTTTATCTGTTTTCTAAATCTGAAGTCTAACCAAAATATGATTAAAACATGAAATTAACTAAAAAAAATGTTTTACTGAAGAATTTTATAATATTCTCCGAGGCCAAAGTGATCAAAAACCATTAAAAATCTATTTTTCTTAAGTGCAATTTTCTTGAGAACTTTTTTTATTAATTTCAAAATCTCAAAACAAACCAGAATAAGTAAAGAAAATAAAATTTTCTTAAAAAACAAAAAAAACGCAAGAAAGTGTTTCCCGGAAAATGGGTTCCAAGTCCAAACATGGACCGATTGGATCTGTCGTTGTTAGATCTTTATTTAGTGTAGAAAACACACACAGGTCAAATTTTAGTGGAATTGGTTTATTCTTTTGCTAATTGACCGATTTAACTGAATATCGGTGATTCTTGCATACAAAATTTGAATTCCTGCTAAATTTCAAAACGATATCTATTATAATACGGTTATTAGAGTCATTTTAGCCGAATCCAAAGGGGGTGTTTGTATGGGGGCTAGGTCTTAACATGGACCGATGTTCTCCAATTTCAATAGGCTTCGTCCTTGGGCCAAAAAATGCTTGAATTTAAAATTTTAAGTCAATTGATTGAAAATTGCGACCTGTATCGTGTTTGAACCGATAGATGGACAGACGGACGGACAGACGGACGGACGGACAGACGGACGGACGGACATCGCTAAATCGACTCAAAAAGTAATTCTGAGTGGATCGGTATACTTGAAGGTATGTCTAGGACCAATATTTGGGGCTGTTACAAACATCAGCACAAACTCAATATACCCTGTACCACATAGTATTGTAGGGTATACAAATTTCACTGAAGAATTTTTAAATTTTTTCCGAAGCCATTAAACAAATCAATTTTTGTTAATAAAATTTTCAAGAATTTTTGTTTTATTTTTTTTCTAAATCTCGATGCAAATTTAATAAGATAAAAATATTAAATTAATTTAAAAAAATTTCACTCAAAAATTTTTAAATTTTTTCAGGAAAAAATATTTTTCAGTGAAGAATTTTACAATTTTTTCAAGGCCAAAGTGATTAAAAAACACCAAAAAAATTAATTTTTGTTGAGAATTTTTTGTTATTTTTTTCTGAATCTTAAAGCAAACCAAAATAAGTTAAAATTATTAATTCTGTTTTAGTTTTTAAATTAATATAAAACAATTAAAAATGAACTAAGGCCAAAAAATTATGTTAAAAATTAAAAAACGACTTTTCTTGCAAAAATTTCATTTACATTTTTTTTTTAATCTCAAAGCAACCCAAAATAAGTTAAAAATATAAAATTCACTTAAAAAATGTTTTTTTTTTTCACTGAAAAATTTTTCAATTTCTTCCGAGGCCAAAGTGACTAACAACCATTAAAAAAAACAATTTTTGTTGAGAAATTTTTCTTCAAGATTTTTTTTTTTTAATTTTTTTCTAAATCTTAAAGCAAATTAAAATAAAATAAAAATATAAAATAAATGTTGTTTTTTTATTTTTAGTACCAAAAGGTACATAAAAATAAAATGTATTTATTCGGCCTTTATATGTGTATATATATTCGATTTAGGATTTTATTCTAGTTCGAGGCCCAAAAATATTTCTATTTATGATATTGTCATAATAGAGTATTTTTAATTTATTGCTTTAAAAAAGTTACTCATTTCATAGTATGTCTGTACTGATCAGTTTCATCCCCACTAAGGAACTAACTTTTTTAAAGCAATAAATTAAAAATACTCTATTATGACAATATCATAAATAGAAATATTTTTGGGCCTCGAACTAGAATAAAATTCTAAATCGAATATATATACACATATAAAGGCCGAATAAATACATTTTATTTTTATGTACCTTTTGGTACTAAAAATAAAAAAAAACAACATTTAACACAAGGTTTAGTACGACTTATCCTACCAACACTATTGTTTGGTTAGGTACTGTTGTTATTGTAAAATAACAGCAACACATATATTAATAATTACCGATGGTGATTTAGTATATACAATTTTTGCTTTAAAAGAGTTATTTTTGTTGGAAAGCAGATTTCGGACCTTCATAATAGTATTTCTCGTATAACTTGCGAAAAATATCAAATATTATGTCTGGTTTGGTGTTTGATTGACCAACGATGATTCTCTAAAGTCTGCTGAAGATTCCTTAGTGGGGATGAAACTGATCAGTACAGACATACTATGAAATGAGTAACTTTTTTAAAGCAATAAATTAAAAATACTCTATTATGAAAATATCATAAATAGAAATATTTTTGGACCTCGAACTAGAATAAAATTCTAAATCGAATATATATAAAATATAAAATAAATAGAAAAAATTACTGAAGAATTTTTAAATTTTTTCCGAGGCAACAGTGGATAAAAACCATTACAAATCGATTTTTCTTACAAAAAAATCCTAGAGATTTTTTTCTAAACCTCAAAGCAAACCAAAATAAGTTAAAAATTAACTACAAAAAAACAAATCGCTGAAGAATTCTTTATTTTTTCCGGGGCCAAAATGACCAAGTCTTTACACTCAAAAAAAAAAAAACTTTGTCAAATTACCAGGAAAGTTTCCTAATTCCATTTTATCAAATTTACAATTTGACAGTTTTCCTTGTTTTTTAACAAACAAATTTGGATCGAAATTATTTTTTTTTTGTAATTTTTAAGATAATTAGTTGCGCCAAAAAACTGTAAATTTATAATTTTATTGGTAAAAAGCTTGTAAAATTACAAAATTATTGGTAAAAAGATTGTAAAATTACTGGGAAATCTCGTAAAATTTGAGGTAGCAAAAAATCTAGTAAAATTACGAAACCTCCTTGTAAATTTTATCGTGTCAAAAAATTTGTAAATTTACAATTTAATTGGTAAAAACCTTGTAAAATTACAAAATTATCGGTAAAAAGCTTGTAAAATTACTAAGAATTTTTGTCAAATAGGAGATAGCAAACAAAAAAAAGTTACAAGTTTTTCTTGAAATTTTAAAATTTTTTTTTTTTTTAGTGTAAAAAATAAAATTATCGAATGAAAATTTTCTTCAAGAATTTTTTTATTATTTTTTTTAATCTGAAAGCAAACCAAAAATAGATAAAGTTATAAAATTAACTAAAAAAAATGTTTCATTAAAAAATTTTTTAATTTTTTCCGCGACCAAAATGACCAAAAAAAAATCAATTATTAAGATTTTTTTATATCCAATGGGAAATATATATTCCCAATGGGAATTGAAACGAATATGTATTAATATTTTAGATTGATCATTAACGATTTGTCATTAAAATCTCTTTGCTACTTGTAGTATAGGGTTTTTATTTTGCTAAATAATCTTGACGATGGAATCTGACAAATTCCGATGGAATCTGACAAAAACGACCAACATAAATAAATTTCTTGAAAATTATTCTATGAGAATATCATAGTTTTAATTAGTAAAGGAAATAATGACCTCGAGCAAGAATAAAACTACCCTAAATATAATATTTTAAAGGTCGAATAAAATAATTTTTTTTGTAAATAAAAACTTATCAGAATTTGAAATTTAGAAACCTTTTAAGTTTTTTTTTTTTACTTTCAAGTTTGCGTTTGTATATTAAACTAGGTCAAATTTATTTTTATTTTTGCCTTAATATATCAAATGCCTTAAAAACATCCTATACTCGTGATCACCTACAAAATTTATAAATGCGTACAATTTCTCACCTAAATTCTTAAATTAATTTAAATCCAATTATCGTTAAAGTGTTAACAAAAAATTTTTTTCTACCACTATAGAAAATTTAAACTATTTTTATTTATGTTTTGTTAGTTTGGTATAAATTACAGTAAGAGCCTTTTACTTTTTTTGGTAACGGCATTTCATACAAAATTAAAGCCACTTAAAGAAATTACAAAACGTTAGGTTTTTTTTTGTGCTCGAACCGTTAACAAAAACATCTACAAAATATAGTGCAAAAATAAAACCAATAACAATTTTTTTTTAAGTTACAAATAAAATAGATTTTAACAAAGGTATGGTTTTGAACAAGTCATTGTTTTGTGAAATGTTTTGTGAAATGCTTTGTTGGAAATGACTTTTATAGTTTGGTTTTGGGGAAAATGTTAAAAATTTGTTCAACACTTTATGCAGGGAAGTTATTTTAAGCAGGTGTTATTTATTATTTAACTAAATTAAATTTAGCAATTTTTTTTTTGTTTTAAAAAATAAAAAAACAATAAAACAGGTGAGATTTTTAAATTCAGCTGTGCGGAGCCTTCTATACCCTCCAACATGCAAAAAAAAAAATAAAATTGTTTCTTTATGCAGGGAGGAGGGAGTTTGGGTTGTCGTCGGGAGACACCATTTCTCTCATGGAAACTGTTTACAAATTCATTTGTCACGTTTTGCACCACAGTTATACAATTTTATCAATTGCTACAATTTTACCAAAGAAGGAGGGCTGAAAAACGGTATTTTCTAATTTCTTGGCCCCAAGTGCAGGACTCTTAACAACTTCTAGCATAAAAATGTTGTATTTGCTTAACAAAAATACAAAAAACATGTACAAATATGGCCTATTTTTGCACTACAGCTATATAGATTCATCATTATTTAAATTATTTTCTAATATTCACGCCCAAAAAAGATGGTGGCCCAAAAAACGTATTTTTCTTATCCTCTTGTTCCGTGAGCAGGAGTCTTAACTTTAAGGACTTATTTGTTTAAGAAAAATACAAAAAACATGTAATCAAGTGGTTTTTTCAGGAGTTGGTTTAATTCTTCAAGGGGAAACTTTTTTCTTAGGTCCGATTTTGCCCATTTACGTACTTAGTCTGCCTATTACCATGAAACATTAAAGCGGCATTTTTTTGTATTGTAAAAAAGTTTTTCTTTTGATTTTGAATGTCTATTCAAACTTTCTTTCTATCAATTGAACTAATTTAAAACGTGGCGCCAGGCGATCAAAGTTTTGGATTTTAAAAAATTAAAATTAAGAAAAATTAAAATTAAGAAATATGCGATACATCAATTTTTTTTTAATTTAATTCGCTGAACACAAAAATTAAAAAAAAAATAATGGTTGAAAGGTTTTCAAGATATCGCTATTTTAAATTTCCAAAAAATGGTAGATTTTTTCTTCGGTCAAGAAATTTAACAAAAAATCTAAATTTTTTTTTTCCTTGACCCCATCATAGAGCTTAAGACAAAATTTACCCCAAAAACTCTTTGATCGAAAATGGAGTAAAATCACCTCAATTCAACTGTCGAGCTGATCCCTCCTTCTCCAAATTTAATGAAATTCAGCACTGAGTTTAACTTTATCACAAAAGATATTTTGCCAATTTTTCAGGCTTTTGATCTTTCCAGTATTCGAGAAAGATCATTAGAATATTAGAAAAATCGTACATATTTAACAAAAGTGTTCTGACATAAATGCCGTTATCTTTAAAACACTTAAGTAAGAGGTCTTATTTAGGTTACATATAATAGGTAATAAGACTACCTTTAAAATGACATTCGACATGGTTTTTTAATAAAAGGTCAAAGGTCATTATTTTAACCTTAATATTTGGAGACCTAATTCGACTTGGCCGAATCTATGAATACCCTCCACAATGCCCTTTTTAAAGGAGAGTAAATTTTCTAACGAGAAAAAAAATAAAAATTTTGCTTAGAATTATTTTGTTTTGAGTTAAAAACTTTTTTTTTTGTAATTTTTGTAAAAAAAAGAAATATTACAATTTTTTGTTTTTGAGTGTAACATTTTTTTCGAGTGTAAATTTTTTTTAGTATAAAAATATTTTTGAATTACAAAAATACTTTGTAAAGTAATTTTGTGGCTTACCAAAGTTTTTAAAGCTTGTTTTTTAAAGCTCAGTTTTTTTAACACGTGAATTTAAGGAGAAACCAATCTGAAATTCACGGTTTTGCTAATAACTTTTGAACTACAGAACCAATTTGGTTGAAATTCAGTACGAACTAGACCTGGGGAACGGTAAATATATATGCCAAGCCTTAGTATACTCAGAATCGTCTTTCGAAAGTTAGCGTGATTTTTTATCTCGTAAATTCGAGAAAAATCCTTGCCGAAATTCACCCATTTGCTTATAAATTTTGAACCACTGGACCGAGTTCGCTGGATTACAATACAAACCTGACCTGCCAAACTTCAGGATCCTCCATAAAGTCTTTCAAAAGTTAGCGTGTTATCAACAGACAGACGGGCGGACGGATATCGCTAGATCGTCTTAAAATCGATCGAGGATCATGAATATATATATACTTTATGGGGCCCTAGACCAATATTTCGAGGTGTTACAAACGGAATGACAAACTTATATATACCCTCTATCACTAGAGTGAAGGCTATAAAAATAAAAAAAAATAAAAATTCCCACGAAATAAAATTTTTGAGAAAAAACAAGTAGAAAAGTTAAATTCGACTTGGCCGAATCTATGAATACCCTCCACAGTGCCCTTTTTAAGTGATAGTAAATTTTTTAACATGAAAAAAATAACACTTTTGATTAGAAATATTTTATTTTGTATATTTTACAAAATTTTTTTTCTGAGTGTAAAAATTTTTTTGAGTGTAAAATTTTTTTCGAGTGTATTTTTTTTTTTTGAAGTGTAAACATGTTTTTGAGTGACAAAAATACGTTGTAAAATATTATTGTGACTTACCGATGTTTTTAAAACATGTTTAACGGGTTTTCAACACGTGGATTTAAGGTGAAACTAATCTGAAATTCATGGTTTTGCAAAAAACTTTTGAACCACTAGACCGATTTGGCTGGAATTCAATACAAGCTAGGCCAGAGGAACGAAAAATATATGTGCCAAGTGCCAGCATCCACAGAATTGCTTTTAGAAAGTTAGCGTGTTTTCTATCTCGTAAATTCACGAAAAACCATTGCCCAAATTCAGTCTTTTGCTCATAACTTTTGAACCACTAAACCGATTTCGCTGGATTTCAATACCAACCCGACCCAACATATATGCCAAACTTCAGGAGCCTCCGTAAAGTCATTCAAACATACAGAACGTAGCGTGTTTTCAACATAAGACAGACTGATGAACATCGCTAAATCGTCTAAAAATCGATCGGGGATCATGAATAATATTCCAGTAAAAAATATAGATATCTTACAATAAGTTGGACGACGTTTTGTTGGTATTTAAATGTAGTTTTAGAAAAAAAATATTTAAAAATTATTCGAATTAATTATCACTTATTTTTTAACGTATAAAATTAAAATCGAATTTTTGAAAAAGTCCGAAACCTTCGATTTTTTTTTTTAAAGTCTAAAAATTCTACTCTAAATTACACAATTTTTAATCCATAATTCGAGATGTGAGCACAATTAGTTCTATTTTTTTCTTTCAAATTTTGAAAATTGCAGTTTTTTTTTAGACTGGTGTATTTTATATGGTGCTCCAAAATAATTAAATTGGAAGACATTAACCATAACTTACCCTAGATACATTCATTTGTTGGTTAAAATATGTCTCATAAAAATTTAGGTTTTTTGGACATGGGTAAGGCGTCCCGCATCGGCCTTGAATTTTAAAAAACGGATTACAAGGAAAAATATGATTTTTTCTGTTTTCTCATTTTTTTTGTATTTTAAGTTAAATTTGAATTCAGGTGGTTAAAGAATTTTGATTTTGAGTAAAATGCCTCTCTAATAAGGTACTAAAAACTAAAATCGGTTGAAAATCAGCCAAGTTATTAAAACTTCCCCAGGCATCTAACGTGTGGCAGACCACTTGAATACAATCCGAATCATGAAATTCATTGAAATTTTCTACTGTAATAACATTTTTTTATTCTTCAAGTTCAAAAGTAATAAGATGCCAAGTATTTTTCATATAGTATTTTGCTAACATGTTTTCAATTAATGCTAAAAATGCCTGTACTTTTCAACACTTGTTTGAAATCTGCATTTTTAACTCTTCAAAATCATGGAAACCGATTGTAATCCATTAAAATTTTAACGAGGGTCGTTTAAAATAAAGTAATTTAAAAATTTGTATACAGCATTTGGATAATCAAAACTTCAAAGTCAGCTTTTGGGCTCTTCTGTAATGAAATTACCCATATAAATTCCAAATGTAATTGGTTTATGAAAACTACATATCTTACTCTACAAAATAATGGATACCGACTATTTGAGTCTCCGTCCAAATTTTAACGAGGGTCGTTTTAAATGAAGTCTTTACATAAATTTTTATTTTAACCGCCAAAAACACCACGATGTCTTAGACTTAGGCCAAAAATTTGTATGAAGGAAATGTTTGCTTTCTTATTCTGCAAAATAAAACTTATATAGTATTTTTTGGAAAAACGCATATTTTAAGAGTTATGGCACTTTAAAGCTTTGTAGTGCTTTTAGCTCACTTTTGGGGACAAAAGTTCAAATCGACTGGCCTGTATGCAACCGAGAGATCCAGTTCTTGCACAGATATTATTTTTTATGGCCAATCTATCAGAAACTGCCGGTGGAGCGAACAAAAAAATACTTTTGCAAATTTGGGTGGTCTAATGAATATACATACTTTATGGGGTCCTAGACCAATATTTCAAGGTATTACAAACGGAATGAAACTTATACATATGGGGCATTCCATGTCAAATCGGACACTTTCAAAAATTTTGTTTTTAGATTTCCCAAATTGTTTACAGTTTTTAGTACTATTCGAAAACTCCTTCGTGGTAAATTTTCAGATTTTTTTGATGACCCGTTCAAAAGATATCGAATTTTTAAAAATTGGTAGTTTGTTTCTTAACTCAAACTTCTTTTCCTCATAACTTCTTCAATAATGGTCCAAATTTAAATTTTTTTTTCAAAAAATTTTTGTATTTTTACGTACTTTAAAAAAAATCCCAAAAAAATTCTTAAAAGTGCTCTAGTATGCGATTTTTAATTTTTAAAATTTAAATCTCATTTTTGAAAATGTTTGTACTCTTCGATTTTTTTGAAATTTTTTGTGAAAAACTTCTATCGATTCTACAAATTTTTTGCCCAGGATTATCGTGGGAGGATCGTGGGATAATGATTATTACTTTTTTTAAAATTTTTTGAAAAAATTTTATTGTAATCTTCCAATCTTAAAATCATTTCTACTGCTCCACTGGTGCGTCATAAGGGGTCCTTTATAAGACCGACCCCCATTAATTTTTTCGTCTTAATATTTCTTTGGAACAAACTAATACCGTATCTCCAATTTCTAAGGGGGCTCCCACACAAAACGACTTTTTTTAAAATTTGTTCCATCCGCTCTAACTGCCCTAATAGTGCCCTTAGAGCAACAAAATGTATGACCGACCCACAATATTTTTTTTAATCCAAACATTTTCTCTGAACACACCTACCCTCTATCTTTAACTGTTAAGGCGGTCCCCATACATTTTTTTTTTATTTTTTGTAAATTTGTTTTATTTAATCAGCTTCTACCGGTCCAATGGTGCGTCCGAAAGGGGTAATTAGTGAGACCCCCAATTATTTTTACCCTACAACATTTTCTTAAAACATACCTACGCCCTATCTCCACTCCCTAAGTTTGCTCCCATACAAATAACAGTTAAAGCAAATTTTATAAAAATGTAATTTTGAATGGAAGCCTACTTAGGGAATGGAGATTGGGCGTAGGTATGTTTAACAAAAAAGTTGGAGGGTAACAATAAATGGAAGTAGGTCTCACTAATGACCCCTCTCGGACGCACCATTGGACCGGTAGAAGCTGATTAAATAAAACAAATTTACAAAAAATAAAAAAAAATGTATGGGGACCGCCTTAACAATTAGAGATAGAGGGTAGGTGTGTTCAGAGAAAATGTTTGGATTAAAAAAATATTGTGGGTCTTTCATACATTTTGTTGCTTTAAGGGCACTATTAAGGCAGTTAGAGCGGTTGGAGCATATTTTAAAAAATGTCGTTTTGTGTGGGAGCCCCCTTTGGAATTGGAGATAGGGCAATAGTTTGTTGCAAAGAAATGTTAAGACGTAAAAATTAAAGGGGTTAGGTCTTATAAATGACCCCTCTATGACGCACCATTGGAGCAGTAGAAATGATTTTAAGATTGAAAAATTACAATAAAATTTTTTCAAAAAATTTAAAAAAATAGTAATAATCGTTATCCACGATCCTCCTGGGCAAAACATTTGTAGAATCGACAGAAGTTTTACACAAAAAAATTTAAAAAAAATCGAACATTTTCAAAAATGAGATTTAAATTTTAAAACTTTAAAAATCGCATACTAGAGCGCTTTTAAGAATTTTTTGGGATTTTTTTTAAAAGACGTAAAAAAAACAAAAATTAAAAAAAAAAAAAATTGAAATTTGGACCATTATTGAAGAAGTTATGAGTAAAAGAAGTTTGTGTAAAGGAACAAACTACCAATTTTTAAAAATTCGATATCTTTTGAACGGGTCATCAAAAAAATCTGAAAATTTACCACGAAGGAGTTTTCCAAGGGTACTAAAAACTGTAAACAAATTGGGAAAGTCTAAAAAAAAAATTTTTCAAAGTGCCCGATTTGACATGGAATGCCGATTTAGAAAAAATCTGGAAAATTATAAAAAAAAATTTAATTTAAAAAATGTCACTCCATTTTACACAAAATATCGAAAATTCATTTACCCTTACCTAATATTTTAAACTCAAACAAACTCTGCAAATATGAATAATATTCATATGTAATTAGTTTCATTGCTCTTTCAAAACCAAACCCAGTTTCTTTTATCAACAAATCAACAAATGGTATTAAACACATACGTTTTGAAGAACTTTGTTATTTCATTTAGAAACAATTAAGATTAAAGCAAACAAAAAAACTATTTATAATTAAAAATAGACTTTAAACATAATACTGTGTACTTTTTAACACCTACTTATCAATATGAAACCAAAATTCAGAAAACCCCAACACAAGACAAGGCCATTTTAATCCAAATAATATTCACAGAAAAAAAAATTCTTGAAAACTTATTTTGGACTGCAAATTAAATTAATAATTATAATTTGATCTTAAGCTTACAGCAAAACTTGTTTAATTTAAAAAAAATAATTTCCAGCCATATTATTATGATTGAAGTTCAAAGTTAATTTACAGCGATAATAAAAAAATCATATTTTTTCCATACCATAACTTGTATTTTTTTATTAGAATTTTTTTATATATTTTTTCTTTATTTTCAAAACCATTACCAAGAAATTAATACAACTTGGCAAATATTAATGTGGTCGTAAGTGTCATTAGAAGAAAAAAAAAATCTTACAGTGTACTTGACAAAACTCAAGTGTTTTTAAACTGTTTTGCTTAGTTGCCGTATTAATCGTTAGATTTACTACTTTGGCCTTTGATTCATAACAGAAAACTTGTTTCAATTACCAAAGTAAAATAGAAGTGAGAACCATAAATGTTGTATGATTTTTTTTATTATGAATATTATTTTGATTTAAATTTTAACCCTTTAGAAAAAGTCTCAGATTCTGAGACATTTTTTCTATATAGAAAAAGTCTCAGATTCTAAGACATTTTTTCTATATAGAAAAAGTCTCAGATTCTGAGACATTTTTTCTATATAGAAAAAGTCTCAGATTCTGAGACATTTTTTCTATATAGAAAAAGTCTCAGATTCTGAGACATTTTTTCTATATAGAAAAAGTCTCAGATTCTGAGACATTTTTTCTATATAGAAAAAGTCTCAGATTCTGAGACATTTTTTCTATATAGAAAAAGTCTCAGATTCTGAGACATTTTTTCTATATAGAAAAAGTCTCAGATTCTGAGACATTTTTTCTATATAGAAAAAGTCTCAGATTCTGAGACATTTTTTCTATATAGAAAAAGTCTCAGATTCTGAGACATTTTTTCTATATAGAAAAAGTCTCAGATTCTGAGACATTTTTTCTATATAGAAAAAGTCTCAGATTCTGAGACATTTTTTCTATATAGAAAAAGTCTCAGATTCTGAGACATTTTTTCTATATAGAAAAAGTCTCAGATTCTGAGACATTTTTTCTATATAGAAAAAGTCTCAGATTCTGAGACATTTTTTCTATATAGAAAAAGTCTCAGATTCTGAGACATTTTTTCTATATAGAAAAAGTCTCAGATTCTGAGACATTTTTTCTATATAGAAAAAGTCTCAGATTCTGAGACATTTTTTCTATATAGAAAAAGTCTCAGATTCTGAGACATTTTTTCTATATAGAAAAAGTCTCAGATTCTGAGACATTTTTTCTATATAGAAAAAGTCTCAGATTCTGAGACATTTTTTCTATATAGAAAAAGTCTCAGATTCTGAGACATTTTTTCTATATAGAAAAAGTCTCAGATTCTGAGACATTTTTTCTATATAGAAAAAGTCTCAGATTCTGAGACATTTTTTCTATATAGAAAAAGTCTCAGATTCTGAGACATTTTTTCTATATAGAAAAAGTCTCAGATTCTGAGACATTTTTTCTATATAGAAAAAGTCTCAGATTCTGAGACATTTTTTCTATATAGAAAAAGTCTCAGATTCTGAGACATTTTTTCTATATAGAAAAAGTCTCAGATTCTGAGACATTTTTTCTATATAGAAAAAATCTCAGATTCTGAGACATTTTTTCTATATAGAAAAAATCTCAGATTCTGAGACATTTTTTCTATATAGAAAAAATCTCAGATTCTGAGACATTTTTTCTATATAGAAAAAATCTCAGATTCTGAGACATTTTTTCTATATAGAAAAAATCTCAGATTCTGAGACATTTTTTCTATATAGAAAAAATCTCAGATTCTGAGACATTTTTTCTATATAGAAAAAATCTCAGATTCTGAGACATTTTTTCTATATAGAAAAAACCTCAGATTCTGAGACATTTTTTTATATAGAAAAAATCACAGATTCTGAGACATTTTTGCTATATAGAAAAAGTCTCAGATTCTGAAACATTTTTTTATATATAAAAAATCTCAGATTCTGAGACATTTTTTCTATATAGAAAAAGTCTCAAATTCTGAGACATTTTTTCTATATAGAAAAAATTTCAGATTCTGAGACATTTTTTTATATAGAAAAATCACAGATTCTGAGACATTTTTTCTATATAGAAAAAATCACAGATTCTAAGAAACTTTTTCTATATAGAAAAAATTTAGGATCTGAGTCTTAGATACTGAGACTCAGATTCTGAGACATTTTTTCTATATATTGAAAAGATCTCAGATTCTGAGACATTTTTTCTATATAGAAAAAACCTCAGATTCTGAGACATTTTTTTATATAGAAAAAATCACAGATTCTGAGACATTTTTGCTACATAGAAAAAGTCTCAGATTCTGAGACATTTTTTCTTTATAGAAAAATTTTCAGATTCTGTGACATTTTTTTCTAAGTAGAAAAAATCTCAAATTTTGAGAATTTTTTTATAGAAAAATTTTCAGATTCTGTGACATTTTTCCTTTATAGAAAAATTTTCAGATTCTGTGACATTTTTCCTTTCTAGAAAATTTCTCAGATTCTGAGATATTTTTCCTTTATAAAAACGTTCTCTGATAAGGGTTAAATTTTCTTTTGTTTCATATTTTGTATTTCTACATTTAGAATCTAGTCTAGAAATATTGATTGCTAGCGTTATATAGTGTTATTGGAGTTAAAGTGAGTGCGTCATTATATGGTTTACTTTTTATATCATTTAATTGCGGTTGATCTTTAAAACCCATTCACTTTATAGTTTTTGCACAAATATTTACTCATATCATTGTTGTATGTTAATATAAACGGATTTTCGCTTTAAAAAAGCAATTAGTAGAATACTTATATAACTTTTTTTAAATTTTAAAGTTACTTAAATAAATGTATTTAGTTCAAAGTGGTTGAAACTTTTTTCAATATTTGAGTGAGGTTTTTTTTAATAAGTTTAATTACATTTGTAATAAATTATATTATTTCAGCTAGCAATATATATTCAAATTCAAAAATATGAAAGTGAAAAAGGAAAGGTAAAAAATTTTCCACCGGTTGGAGTATGCCGGCTTAAAAAATTTTTTACATTTATTTTTACTACAGGAAAAAAAAGTGTTTGTCATTTAAATTTACCAACAAATTTAAAAAAAAAAATGTTAAGGATTTTTCTTTTATTAAAAAAATATTTTTCTCGATGATTATTATTATTTTCATTATCTTTTTCTCGATGATATTTGATCGAAACTTGGCTGATTTTCAACCGACTTTAGTTTATAGTACTTTATTAGAGAGGCATTTTAATCCATATCATAACTCTGTAACCACTTAAATTTTAACTTTAATTAACATATCAAAAAATTGAGAAAAAAGAAAGAAATCATATTTTCAAGGCCGATGTGGCTCGCCTTACCCATGTCCGATCATTTAAACGATAAAAAATAAGTGAAAGATAATTACTGCGAATAATTTTTTCATATTTTTTTAAAACCTTATTTATATACCAACAAAATGTTGTCCAACTCTTTATAAGGTATCGATATTTTTTAGGGTCAAAATTAATTGAAAATTTCAATTTCTTAATTTGCCATTTTGAAATGAAATAAATCGAGGGGAGTCGGGTACGAAAGTGTGACACGCCCCATATATCATTGATCAGGGATCGATTCTAAGACATTCTAGCGATGTCCGTCTTTTAGCACAGCCAATATATTTTACAAATATTAACATAATTATAACTAGGGATGAGATTTTCACGCACTAAAATGCGCTAAAAAATCCAAAATATGCAAAAAGTAACACCGGGTTTAAATAGTAACATTAAAAGCTTTATATACGTAAGATTTTTTAGAAATTAACACAATCTATAAAAAAAAATTTTAAAGAAAAAAAAAATAATTTTTCTTATTTCCAAAATAAATTTTTAAAATTTAAAATAGTTTTTGAAACAAATAAATTTCAATTTGGGGTTTTGCTAATTTATGCCAAAATATTCACTTAAAAGTTGGAAATATGCACAAAATATGCATTTAAAACCAAAATATGCAAAAATATGCATTTTCACCAAAATATGCAAAAACAAATCGATGCCATTTTAACGCAAATTTTTTGATTCGGAAAGATAATTGGTCGATATCGTTTTTAGACTATCGACAAAAAACATGCATTTGCATGGAAATCTCATCCCAAATTATAACTTATCATAATAACTTATTATTGCTTCAGCGGTTTTGATGTTATGAATGGAAATGTAGGGACACCTCGAAAATTTTGGTTCATTCTACATAACCTAAAAATACAAAATGTTTTTATTTGGCTACTGATGACATACGATACAGAAGTGGAAACCGAAAGGTATTCGAACAAGTACGAACAAATTATTTACCCCAACAATTTTTTCGCAAATTTTTTTTTTTTAATTTTTCCCCAAATTTTTTTTCAATTAATTCCTTTTACGAATACTTTTACCAAGCATTTTTTTTCCGCGGAAATTTACTTTTCACATTTTTTTTTCAATCAAGTTTATTACAATATTTTTTTTTTAAATTTTGGAAGATATTTTTTTTCTCAAAATTTATTCCTTTTACTATTTGCTTTTAAAAATTTTTTTTTTTCGCGGAAATTAATTTTTCTCCATTTAAATAGCTTTAAATGATATTCGACCTTTTTATTAATATTAATATTAGTAAAAAATAAAGCTCAAGGTATTTTTTTTAAATTTTCTTTTTTTCATTGCTACAATATTTAGTTGTTTCGTAAATATCATCATCAGGGACAGTACAAAAAAATCCTATAAGCTAGCGTTTTGCTGCTACCGTCGTACAATAATGATTGTACGACGATGGCAGCAACACACAAGCTTATATGAGTTTTTTCGAACTGTCCCTGATGACGTTATTCACAGAATAACGAAATATTAAATGAATGAAGGAAATTAGTTTTTCTCCATTTAAATAGCTTTAAATGATATTCGACCTTTTTATAAATATTAATAATAGTAAATAATGAAGCTCGAGGTCTTTGTTTTAAAAAGAAAAATCTTCTTTATGTCATTGCTACAATATTTCGTTGTTTCTTAAATAGCATCATCAGGGACAGTACGAGAAAAAAGTCCTAAAAGTTAGCATTTTACTGCTACCGTAGCATCATTATTGTACAATAATGCTACCATCGTACAATAATGATTGTACGACGATAGCAGCAACATACTAACTTGTATGTGTTTTTTTCAGAATGTCCCTGATGATGTTATTCAAGGAATAACGAAATATTGGAGGAGTGAAAAAAAAAAATATTTTTTTACTTTTATTTTTATTATCCATTTAATAAATGTTAAATTGAGTGGCAGTTAAAAACGTACTTATTTCCTAAAACTAGATATTTATTCCGCAAAAAATCAGTTTTAAAGATTTTTGTTGTGGACTTGGCATTTTGAAATTTTTGTTTACGAATTTACTTTTACCCCTTGACAATATAAAATATAAGTTACAAAAATGTCTGCATTTGCACAGTTTTTTTTTTTAAATATTTGCATAATTTGTTTTACAACCCATTTTTTTGTATGTTTGTCTTGATTTGCATATAGTCATTTATGACAATCATATAATACAACACATGCATGTTGTACGAGTTGATAAATACATTTTTAAAAAACCCGATTAAAAATAATTATTAAAAAAAGGCAGTTAAACTGATCTTAAAGTTAGACTATGAATAGGATATAATAATGAAATTATAAGGACAGCAAGATCTTATCAGAAAAACAGATCAAACATATCTTTCGTTTGTCTCAACTCAAAATTCAATAAAATAAGCCTCAGAGTCCATGAATGCTGACGTAAAGCGTCAGCAGCCACTTCAAAACTAAACCAAAAATCGGTTGAAGCTACTACAATCTGTAATGCCAAACATATATTGTGTTTGGCTCCATTTAAAATCGGTTATATCAATCGAATTCAATTGTGACTACTGATTTTTTATTGTGATAACCCACTAGTAAATGTATAAACCGAATTTTTGTTGCGTTAGTCGGTCATGCCAATTAAATATTGTGATTAGCTCCATTTAAAACCAGTTTCACCAATCAAATTCAATTGCGACTACGAATATTAAGTTGTGATAACCTATATAAATGAATTTTACTTAGTTGAAATTAGCAAATTCATACACACAGAAAAATAAATTTCCAACTGAAATTTTTAGTTGCATCAACTCAAATTTCGGTTGCTGTTACGATATTCGGCTGTGGCAACCACATTTTATAGTTGTTACAATTACAAGCCAGTTATATCAACATTATTTAGTTGTGGCTACTGATATTCAATTGTGATAACCTACATTTAATTGTTTCAACTGAAGTTCTGTTGTAGCAACTGACGTTCTGTTGGAAACTGGCAAATTTGTTTTCTGTGTGTAAATTAGAAAATAATAAAATATTTTTAAATATTGCTTAAATCTTTTTTACCCGGATCCATATAAAAAATTATTTGCTTAATTAAATCGTTGAATTGTGTAGGTGTAGATTTTACGAAAACAAATATAAAAAATATGTAAATAATTTCTTGGTTGCTTTATCTTATGGTAACAACCTTTAAGAAAGAAAAACCTTCAAGTCGTTATTTGTATCAGAGACTGTAAACGTAAAAAAAGACTAAAAAGCATGGTTGGTTACCGTTACCCTTATTATACCGTTACCGATTCAAAACCCTTTCAAATCGAATACCGTTACCGTTACCGATACCGCTAAAAATATTTTTAAAATACCGTTACCCTTACCGTTACCGTTATAATTATTAGAAGTTACCGGTATTGTACCGGTATTCAAAATTTTACCTGTTTTAAGGGATTTTAACGAACAAAAAAATAAAATCAAATTGCTATCATCCTTTTAAATTTATAATTTGCAAATTATCATAAAATAAATGACAAAAATAATAATCATATCAAATCTATACTGGTTTTTGGGTCTATAAAATATTTTTAGCTTTCAGTTCTATCTTTTTTCAAATTTTTAACTAAATTAATAATACCGGTACGTACCGGTTTGGTTGGTTCGGTACCGGTACATACCGTTACCGAAACGATTTGAAAACACTTACCGTTACCTTTACCGAAATAAATAAAAATTAGATACCGTTACCCTTACCGTTATTCGTTTCGGTAACCAACCTTGCTAAAAAGTCTAGCAATTTCTGGTTAAATATTATGGTACTCGTTATTTTAAAGAAATAAAAGATAAAAACATAAACTGGAATCTAAAACTGACTTAAGATTTTATTAAGATTTATTTTTTAATGCATAAATTAAAAAAAATACAAAAATTGGTACTAAAAATAGTACTTTTGTGTAAGAAATTGCACTAAAAGTACTTTTTCTATAAAAAAAAAGTATTCCAGATTTTTTCTAATGGACGGTATTATTTTTTTTTTTTCATTTTTGAGGGTAGTTAAAGATTTGAAACTTCTGGCTATTGTAAGTACATAATTAAAAAAGTAGTAAAATTGGTACTAAAAATAGTACTTTTTCTTAGAAAGTGTCATAAAATTACTTTTTCTGTAGAAAAAATTTCGCAGAATCTGATAGTTTTTCTATTGAAGAGTATTTATTGATTTTTTTCACTATGGAGGGTATTTAACGATTCAGAATAGAAAATTTTTCAGAATCTGATAAATATTCTATTGAAGGGGCAGTAAATTACTTTGTTTTTATTTTGGAAGGTATTTAAAGATTCGGTAAAGCCGATAAAAGTCTTTACTCATTTAGTTCAAATCATTTATTTTAATTCTATAGTCTATACAAAGTCTATATACAAAGTTCAAGAACTAAAAAAATTATCACAAAATCTGATAATTTTTCTATAGGATGCTATTTAAAGATATTTTTTACTATGGAGGGTATTTAAAGATTCAGCTGACTGATTTAAGTCATTTTTATAATTACAAAAGTAGTAAAATTGGTGCAAGTTGACCCTAAAGTATGTTTTCTATAGAAAAAATGTTTCAAAATCTGATAAATGTTCTATTGGAGAGAATTTAAAATTTTTGAAAGGTATTTAAAGATTCGGTACAGTCGAATAAAGTCTTTAACTCAATTTATTCTATAGTTCTTTGTACAAAGTTCAAGAACTTGTTTTACTCATTCATTATTAACCTGTCCTAAATAATTATATTTCAAATCAATATTGTATTAAGCTTTTAATCTATAATTATTAACAGATGACCGACTTCATTAAGTCCGGAAATCTTTAATTGAAATTTTTTAATATCAAACGAAAACCCGCTTAAGTTTCTTCTATAATTTTTAAAAAACCAATTAAATTTTCAAATATAATTTTCAAATCATATAATTAATTTCTGAACAAAAAAAAAAAACAAAGTTTTCCTAAACCCAAACCTTCAAAAAATTTTCCACTAAAATTGAAAAATCTGTAAACAATTCCAAACAATACCTTACACAGAAAAAAATATGGGGAAAAACAATTTGAGTAATCACTTGTTTAAATTTAAAAAAAGTTTTGAGTAATTTTTTAATTGACGCAATTAAAAATTTACTCAAAAATTTAAAAACAAATTGAGTAAATAATTTTATAAGAATTTAATAGCTTTTTTAATTTTTTTTTGGAATTTTCTTAGTTTTTTTAATTCTCGTTTAGTTTATGGTTTTTTGTATATATACATGAAAGTTTGTAATCATATTTATAAAATTTTTTTATGTCTTTAAGACAAAAATATATTTGGTAAAGTTTGAAAAAACATGTTTTTTTTCTTTGTAAAAAAATATGAAATTTTTTTAAACTTTGTTTTTTTTAGAGTAGAAACAGAATAAGCCCGGCACGACTTTTTCCATACGGTTTGGCAGATTAAACCGGTGGCCGGCGCCGATGTGAAATAAAACTTGTTCTGTTTTTAAAAGGTGGTGATTCTTGTTCTGTTCCTGCACTTAATAGTGTCAATTAAAAATTTACTCAAATTTTTTTGGCAAACATTTAATAAATTTTTATTAAAAATTTACTCAATACTATTAAATTGTTTACTGGTGGAAAATTGAGTAATTTTTTACTCAATAGTATTAAAAATTTACTCAAATTTTTTTTTTATTTCTTTCTGTGTAGAATTGAAAAGATTTGAAAAACACAGACACCACAAAAACAACAAGTGTGTTTTTTCTTAATTTTTTTTTTTATTGTTTTTCCATTCTTCTTAGATCGACCCCTATTTGTTTGAATATTATTAACACACACTGACATAAACACTTTTCAATACACCATGTTTAAAATCCATTCTAATCTATTGAAGATTAATGTGGTAAAATACATTCATAAATATTTTTTTTTGTTTTTTCGGTTTTCAAATATGAGGCATTCCACACCAAATGTCCAGCGAAAAAAAACACGTGTACCATAAACTTCTGAATAGCTTGTATGGATAGCCCTATATGGAACTTAGAAAATTGCGTTTTCAGTTTTTTAATATTTCAAAAACTGGGCTTTGGAGGCGTGATCAAATATTGGAAAAATGGTCAAATTTGTGGCGAGTTGCCTTGATTAAATATTTATCACATTAAAACGAAATGCACCACAATCTTAAAAATTTGCATTCTTATATAGTTTCGTATGGGCTATCGAATAAAATTTTTTTCCAAGAAAAATTTTCAGAACCCGTTCTGAAATTTTCCATTTTTTAAAAAAGTCAATTTATCAAAAATCCGGCCACTTTTTTTTCTTTTTTTTTAATTTTTTTTTAAAGTTTAGATGTTTGTCCATCCACACAAAAAAAAATCAGAAATGTATTTTTCGTTTTTTTCGAGAAAATCAAATTTGAATTTTAAATTTCATAACAATTTTGTAATTTGCTTGTATTTTCTTGTGTCAACAGAGCGTATGACGAATATTTATGCAATTAATATTACTCATTCGCAACTTTAAAACAAAGAAATACAAGCAAATAACAAAATTGTTATGAAATTTAAAGTTCAAATGCGATTTTCTCGAAAAAAAAAGATGAACGTGTTCCTGATTTTTTTTGTGTGGATGGACAAACATCTAAACTTTTAAAAAAATAAATAAAAAAAAAACAAGTAGAAAAGCTAAATTCGACTTGGCCGAATCTATGAATACCCTCCACAATGCCCTTTTTAAGTTATAGTAAATTTTCTAGAGTGAACAAATAACATTTTTGATTAGAAATATTTTATTTTGTTTAAAAAAACTTTTTTTTTTAACTAATTTTTGAAAAAAAAAAAAATAATTTACCAAATTTTTTTTTTGAGTGTATAATTTTTTTTGAGTGTAAAATTTTTTTCGAGTGTATTTTTTTTTCTTTTAGTGTAAAAATATTTTGGAGTGACAAAAATGCGTTGTAAAATATTTTTGTGACTTACCAATGTTTTTAAAACCTGTAACGGGGTTTCAACACGTGAATTTAAGGTGAGGCGAATCTGAAATTTACGGTTTTGCTAATAACTTTTGAACTACTGGACCGATTTGGCTGAAATTTAAAACCAACCGGTCCAGAGGAACGCCAAATATATATGCCATACTTCAGCAACCTCAGAATTGTCGTTCGAAAGTTACCGTGTGTTTTATCTCGTAAATACCAGAAAAACCCTTGCCGAAATTCACTCATTTGCTTATAACTTTTGAACCACAGGACCGATTTCGCTGGATTGTAATACCAACCTGACCAGGTAAATGCCCAACATATATGCCAAACTTCAGGAGCATCCGTAAAGTCTTTCAAAAGTTAGCGTGTTTTCAACAGACAGACAGACAGACAGACAGACAGACAGACAGACAGACAGACAGACAGACAGACAGACAGACAGACAGACAGACAGACAGACAGACAGACAGACAGACAGACAGACAGACAGACAGACAGACAGACAGACAGACAGACAGACAGACAGACAGACAGACAGACAGACAGACAGACAGACAGACAGACAGACAGACAGACAGACAGACAGACAGACAGACAGACAGACAGACAGACAGACAGACAGACAGACAGACAGACAGACAGACAGACAGACAGACAGACAGACAGACAGACAGACAGACAGACAGACAGACAGACAGACAGACAGACAGACAGACAGACAGACAGACAGACAGACAGACAGACAGACAGACAGACAGACAGACAGACAGACAGACAGACAGACAGACAGACAGACAGACAGACAGACAGACAGACAGACAGACAGACAGACAGACAGACAGACAGACAGACAGACAGACAGACAGACAGACAGACAGACAGACAGACAGACAGACAGACAGACAGACAGACAGACAGACAGACAGACAGACAGACAGACAGACAGACAGACAGACAGACAGACAGACAGACAGACAGACAGACAGACAGACAGACAGACAGACAGACAGACAGACAGACAGACAGACAGACAGACAGACAGACAGACAGACAGACAGACAGACAGACAGACAGACAGACAGACAGACAGACAGACAGACAGACAGACAGACAGACAGACAGACAGACAGACAGACAGACAGACAGACAGACAGACAGACAGACAGACAGACAGACAGACAGACAGACAGACAGACAGACAGACAGACAGACAGACAGACAGACAGACAGACAGACAGACAGACAGACAGACAGACAGACAGACAGACAGACAGACAGACAGACAGACAGACAGACAGACAGACAGACAGACAGACAGACAGACAGACAGACAGACAGACAGACAGACAGACAGACAGACAGACAGACAGACAGACAGACAGACAGACAGACAGACAGACAGACAGACAGACAGACAGACAGACAGACAGACAGACAGACAGACAGACAGACAGACAGACAGACAGACAGACAGACAGACAGACAGACAGACAGACAGACAGACAGACAGACAGACAGACAGACAGACAGACAGACAGACAGACAGACAGACAGACAGACAGACAGACAGACAGACAGACAGACAGACAGACAGACAGACAGACAGACAGACAGACAGACAGACAGACAGACAGACAGACAGACAGACAGACAGACAGACAGACAGACAGACAGACAGACAGACAGACAGACAGACAGACAGACAGACAGACAGACAGACAGACAGACAGACAGACAGACAGACAGACAGACAGACAGACAGACAGACAGACAGACAGACAGACAGACAGACAGACAGACAGACAGACAGACAGACAGACAGACAGACAGACAGACAGACAGACAGACAGACAGACAGACAGACAGACAGACAGACAGACAGACAGACAGACAGACAGACAGACAGACAGACAGACAGACAGACAGACAGACAGACAGACAGACAGACAGACAGACAGACAGACAGACAGACAGACAGACAGACAGACAGACAGACAGACAGACAGACAGACAGACAGACAGACAGACAGACAGACAGACAGACAGACAGACAGACAGACAGACAGACAGACAGACAGACAGACAGACAGACAGACAGACAGACAGACAGACAGACAGACAGACAGACAGACAGACAGACAGACAGACAGACAGACAGACAGACAGACAGACAGACAGACAGACAGACAGACAGACAGACAGACAGACAGACAGACAGACAGACAGACAGACAGACAGACAGACAGACAGACAGACAGACAGACAGACAGACAGACAGACAGACAGACAGACAGACAGACAGACAGACAGACAGACAGACAGACAGACAGACAGACAGACAGACAGACAGACAGACAGACAGACAGACAGACAGACAGACAGACAGACAGACAGACAGACAGACAGACAGACAGACAGACAGACAGACAGACAGACAGACAGACAGACAGACAGACAGACAGACAGACAGACAGACAGACAGACAGACAGACAGACAGACAGACAGACAGACAGACAGACAGACAGACAGACAGACAGACAGACAGACGGACAGACGGACGGACGGACGGACGGACGGACATCGCTAGATCGTCTTAAAATCGATCGAGGATCATGAATATATATACTTTATGGGATCCTAGACCAATATTTCGAGGTGTTACAAACGGAATGACAAACTTATATATACCCTCTATCACTAGAGTGGAGGGTATAAAAAAAAGTGGCCGGAATTTTGATAAATTTACTTTTTTAAAAAATGGAAAATTTCAGAACGGGTTCTGAAAATTTTCCAAAACAAAAAATTTTAATCGATAGCCCATACAAAACTATATAAGAACGTAAATTTCTGACATTGTGGTGCATTCCGTATTAATGTGATAAATATTTAATCAAGGCAACTCGCCACAAATTTTACCATTTTTCCAATATTTGACCACGCCTCCTAAGCCCAGTTTTCGAAAATTCGAAAAACCAAAAACGCAATTTTCTTAGTTACATATAGGGCTATCCAAGCAACCTATTCAGAAATTTACGGGACACATGTTTTTCTGTAGCGGGACATTTGGTGTGGAATGCCTCATATATACACAAAAAAAATCTAATTGGAAATTCAAACCTTTAACACACAAAAACACATAATAAGCAAGAAATTGTGTAAAACAAAATCTAATAAGATCTCAAGGCAGACATCAGTATGCAAGAAAAACCATTATAATACAACAAAATTCTATTGTTTTCAATTTTAACCCTATAATATGATAGGAGGGCATAAGTTGTTTAAACTTTAAACGTTGTATTGTTAAGTTTTCAATTCCATTCCGTTCCTTCATGTAATTTCATTATTGTTTTTTGAAACTTAAACATGGACCAAAATAACAGAAAACAAACTTGAAATGAATCGTGAACAACTGAGAAAAATACTTTTTTTTAATTTTTGTTAAAAAAAAAGAAAAATAAGATTTAGTGAAAAATTAAGTCATAAAACAAAACGGAATTAAAACAGGGAACGAACTGAGATTAAAACAAGTGAGAGTGTTAAATTCGGCTATGCCGAATCTTGTATACCCTCCAACGTTACAAAAATACAAAATAAAAATTGCAGGGTGTTTTTTTTTTTGGGGGGGGACTTGTCGGGTTTCCTTGGGGACACCTTCTCTCTGGTCAAAAATGTTTACAAATTTAATTACTATGCTTTTTGTACAAAAGATATACAATTTCATCATTATGTAAAATATTTGCTAATGTCCACGCCCACAAAAGGGGGCGGGCCAAAAAAGTCAATTTGAAATCCCCTGGGTCCAACTTCAAGAACTTTTTCAAATATAAAAATGTTTAATTTGTTTAACAAAAATACAAAAAACCCTATAAAAAGTTACCATTTTTCATTGGTTGGTTTACTTCGTCGAAGGAGAACTTTTTCCCCCATGGTCCGATTTTGCCCATCTCCGAACTTAACCAACCTATGAACATACGACATATATGTGCCAAATTTCAGGAGTTTAGCACTTTTATTTTGGACTGTATCGTGTCTTCCACAGATGGACGGACGGACGGACAGACGGACGGACGGGCAGACGGACATCGCTATAATGTCTTAGAATCGATCACTGATCAATAATATATATAATTTATGGAGTCCTAGATCGATATTTTGATGCGTTACACACGGAATGACAAAGTGAGTATACCTCCATACTGTAGTTGGAGGGTATAATAAAATGTTATTCAAACTTAAAATTAAATTCTATCTTACTGTAACTTAAACAATAACTAAGGCCGGGAACAAAATGGAGATGAAACACGTAGAAAAATAAAAGTAAATCATAAAAAAATTTTAATGGAATCAGGAACTGTAATGGCAATAAAACAAAGTTTAAAATAAAATTTAAGCAGGAAACAAATGGAATTGAATCAAATAACCGGATGAAGTTGAAACGATAAATTCAATGAGAGGAGAAACATAATGTAGTTGAAATATGTAACAAGGAAGAATTTAAACCGGAAACGAAGTGGAATTTAACCATCATAATTATAGAATATGATAATTTTAAATCTGAGCCAATACCCCAATTTCAAATGAAATTTCATCTTAATGGAAATGATAACGGATTGAAACATTTTGAAAAATAAATGTAAATCAGGAAAAACAAGTAAGAAAATTATAGTCGGTCAATACCCTACACCAGAGTTTCCCGGAATATGGGTCCCAAGTTCAAACATGGACCGATTAGATATATGTATATTTTGTAAAATCTTTAATAAATGTAAAAAACACTTACAAATCAAATTTTAGTGAAATTGATTTAGTTACCGCTTTAACTATATATCGGGCTAAATTTTTGCATGGGGCCAAAGTCCAAAAGTAGTCTGATGATATTCAGATTTGATAAGGTTATTAAAGTACGCGCTTAACATACACAAACAAAATTTTAATTAAATATTTTCTAGTTTCATAAAATTTGAGAGATTTATATGAAAATCGGGAAGGTGGGTTGTATGGGGGCTACAAGAATAACTGGTCCTTTAAAATTCGGAATGGTGATTTGCGAAAATAAAACACGGTCTACCTGCCAAATTTCGAAAAGATTCCTATTATAATACGGTTATTAGACTCATTTGAGCCAAAACAAAAGAGGACCTTTGTATGGGGGCTAGATCTAAATATGAACCGACTTTTTCCCCAATTTCAATAGGCTTCGTCCTTGGGCCAAGAAAGGCTTAAGGTTAAAATTTCAAGTCAATTGATTAACAATTACGTCCTGTATCGTGTTTACATGGACAGACAGACAGACAGACAGACAGACGGACATCGCTAAATCGACTCAAAAAGTGATTCTAAGTCGATCGGTATGCTTAAACGTGGGTCTAGGACCAAAATAAGTTGAAATAGGAACCATTAGGGAATGAGGTGTAATTTAAAATCAATTTTAATGTGGGAGTTAAATTGGAAACAAAATTCAATGAATATGTAACCAAATTGAGATTAAACATAAACCGAAGTGAAATTGAAGAATGCACTTTAAAATTTAAATAGAGAATGAAATGGAAATAAAAACTGATCAACATAAATTATTAAGAAACAATAAGGGATGAGATAAAATTTAAACAGGCAATTAAATGGAAATTAATTAGTGAACAAATGGAATTGACACGATGAATGGGAACAAAGTGGAATTGAAACTATAAACATAATTGAGAACAGGGAATGAGCTAAAATTTAAACTGCTAATAAAATGTAACTAAAACGGGAACAAATGGAATTGAATCAAGTAACAAAATGTAGTTGACACGAAACAGGGAACAACATTGCATTGCAAATAAAAGTTTAAACATAAAATTACAAGGAATTTAATAATGGATGAAATGGAATTAAACAGCGAATGAAATGAAATTGAAACAGGAAACAAAATAATTTTAAATAGCAACCATTAGTTAATGAGCTGTAATTTAAAATCAATTTTAAAATGAAAGTTAAATTGGAAACAAAATTCAATAAAAATGTAACCAAATTAAGATTAAACATAAAACGAAGTGAAATTGAATCATGCACTTAATAAAAATTTAAATAGAGAATGAAATGGATATAAAAAGGGATCAACATAAATTAAATTGAAAAACGAAAAGGAATGAGATGGAAGTTAAACAGCCAATGAAATAGAATTTAATTAGGGAACAAATGGAATTGACACGATGAATGGGAACGAAGTGGAATTGAAACTATAAACGGATACAAATTAAAAGTAAGCATATTAAATATTTGAAACAAGAAAGAATTGAAGCCAGAAACAAAATGGAATTGAAACACCAAACCGATGCATTAAAAAATCGTTTAATCTGTGCCCAAACTACAGATTAAATTTTAAATGATTGAATCAAGTTGGTAGGCTAAGAAAAAGCATTGATCGGAATATCTCGATAATTTTATTTGAAAAATTAACACTGATTTTTTAATCCCAAAAATAGTTTGAAATACAAATTTGAACTTTTCTTGCAGAATAGTGTTATAATAAAAATTTCACTGAACTGCGAAATTTTTTCTTAAACAAATTTAAAATTTCTTTTAGGGTTAAGAATAATTCAAAATCAAAACAACAATAAAACATCAATTCTTAAAAAAAAAACTTACCATTATTGAGTTCCAATGGAGTTGAGGTTGAAGTGGTGGTAGTGCTAGAGCTAGATGATGTATCATCTAAAGAAGTAGATGATAATGATGATGAGGAGGCTGAATTTGTTAAAGAAGATGTTGTTGTTGTTGGTAGTGGAGCTGGTGTAGAAAATGTAAAAGAAGTCATTGAACTATCATTATTCATTTCAGTTGCTGGCATTGTTGTTGCTGTTATTTCTATCGCTTTAGCCTCAACATCCATCTCTATAACATCATCAAGCCTATTGATGCTGTTGTTATTGCTCTCAGCGTTGGTGTTCGTGTTATTGTTACTGTCGTTAGCAATATTTTGCAATG
This sequence comes from Pegoplata infirma, assembly GCA_963921195.1. Lineage (NCBI taxonomy): Eukaryota > Metazoa > Arthropoda > Insecta > Diptera > Anthomyiidae > Pegoplata > Pegoplata infirma. Next base: position 40,090,423 of record OY992536.1, read on the forward strand.
TTGGCATCATAGTTGAAGACAACAATGATGTTAATGTAATTTCATTGGCTGTTGTTGCTGGTATTGTTGTTACAATTGCAGCGGCTGCTGCTGCTGCATCGGTAACTGGTGTTTGTGATCCATCAGTAACATCATTTGTAACATTATTATTTGCATCATCGCTAGCTGGTGCTGCTTGAGTTTGAATGCCACCACATAAAAGTAAACCACAAATTAAAGCAACCATAAACCATGATGAGGATGATGATGATGCTGCTGATGCTGTTACTGTTACTGATGTTGTTGTCGGAGAAGAAGATTTTCTACGTTTACTTGTTGTTAACATTTTCGTGAATTTTTTTTTTTTTGTTTAATATATTAATTTTATTTTGGTTGTATAATTTTCTTTTTTTTCTTTAAATCTAATTTTCACTAGACTTTAATTTATTGATGATTTGCTTATATTATTTTTTCGTTTCGTAACTAGGAAGTTTACACGTTTTTTTTTTCTTTTATGTTGTTTAAGATTTACAAGTATAATTTTAAAATAATGCCCGAGTGATTTTATTTTGTTTCACATATATTTATTTTAAATTATTTTATTAAAGGGCACATGATGCTACAAAAATTGAAAAGGGAAGAAACAAAATTTTAAAAAAATCTTGATAGAAAAATAAATTGAAATACCAATTTAATTAAGTTCAGGTTTATTTAAAGTAGTTTAATTTGTTACAGTTATATTTATTTTGTTATTCTTCATACACAAAATGTCAAAAATTGAATTTGAAAAAAATATTTATCTAATACTTCATATCTTCGGTTTTTCAAAATTGGAAAATTTGTAATAGATTTTCACTAAAGTGGCGCCCAACCAGGGGCCATACTACGAGGCGGCAATACTCAAATAGATTCAACTACTTATCAGAAAACATTAAGTAACGGTACTTAATGTACGAAGTATTTCCGCTTCAGAGTCTGGTCCCTAATTGGGAGCCACTTTAGTAAAAATCTGTTGCAAGTTTGTTAGCTTCTTTAAACTGAATTCAATTGATAAACCAATTTAATTGGTTGAACATATTTTAACAGGTAGAAAAAGCTGGTGAAGCGATGTCGAAAGGTGTCTTTAAATACAGTGAATCGAAAACACAGGTACCTGCCCAGAAAAAAAGCGAAGTTTTTATTTTCTTGTGGGATACCTCCGAATTTTGTTCCTTTTTGTACAAAAAAATTTCGTTTTTTTTTTTATTTTTAAAATAATATCTAGAGGTCGCGAACTCGCGTTTTATAATAGTTTAATTTCTTTGATTTTTTAAATATTTTAAATTGTTAAATTTATTCCATATGATAAAATATTAACAATTTTAGATAAAAAAAATAAATTAAAAAATATATGTATATCGCTCATTTCTTGAGATGCCTCTCACCATGTTATTAAATGTTCTTTAATTTAATTAAAATTTTGCACACATGAACACTATGGATCTATTAAAATAAATTAGTTGTTAGTTCCGATAAAATCCGTGAATTCGCGAATATATTAGCGTTCGCGAATTCGTGGGTTTTCGCAAAACTAAAAACGAATTTATTTTAACTGCTCCATAGTGAACCTGTGTGCAAAATTTCAAATAAATTAAAGAACATTTGATTATATGCTGGGAGACATCTCATGGAATGAGCTATATTTAAAAATCAAAAATTTTTTTTTTTAACTGAAATTATTAATATTATATCATATTAAACAAAAAAAAACATCGTTATAAAACGCGAGTTCGCGACCTCTAGATATTATTTTAAAAATCAAAAAAAAAAAAAAAACGAAAGGAAAGGAAATAAAAAATTACCTTTTTTTTCGTTGCGGAAAATCTATTCATAATTAAAATGTCTATTAATCTGAAATGTTTTCTGCACGAATTAGGAAATATTAACAAGAAATATCATATCGTCGCTGCGCCAAAAAATGGAGTCTTGTGTAGATTTTTAATTTTTTTTATTGCATCTTTATGATCCCATATTGGTCATACGTTTACTCACGAAAATAAACAGTTTTTTTGCTCTCCTGAACACTTGCCAAAAAATACATGACTCCATTTTTAGGCGCAGCGACGATATAGAGTTAGTGTCAGTTTACAGAAGGCGATGCAAATGCAAAATTTTCGTTCGTGTGTATCGTTCGCCTTCTATAAACTGGCACTTACAGAAAAAAATACATTGAAATTGGAGAATTTTATATATGTGCTTCGAGGTCTAATATTTTTTATTCAGTGATCAAATAATTTTTCCAACAACCCAAACAAACATTCACTAAGAAAATTATGTCATTAACTGTTTGTAGGTTATTTTAAAATTAATCAGTAAAATTATTTTAAAAGAAAAATCATTAATTTTATTATGGATTTCTTGTTTTCTACTGTTTCTGTAGTTAAAAAAAAAAATATTTTACTGTCTTAAAACTGAATTTTCTGTTACATTCAATTTCGGCAGTAAAAAATTTCTTCTATAGTTTTACTGTTTTTCAATACAAAATAAGTGAATATTCTTTAGTTTTTTAATGTTTTGGATAGTCATTAAATTAGCACTAAAAATTGACTGTAATATATTTTTATTTTAAATGAAAAAATAGTGGAATGGTTTTTAAATAAAATTTCATTTGTTTTAAGTGAATATTCACTGGAATTTACCTACATAATTTTTTGAGTGTTGAAATTTTTTAAGTACAGTCGAAAAACCCACATTTTTATACCCTCCAACCACAGTATGGGGGTATACTCACTTTGTCATTCCGTTTGTAACGCATCGAAATATCGCCTAAAGTATATATATTAATGATACATGATCGATTCTAAGACATTCTGTGGATGTCCGTCTGTCCGTCCTTCCGTCTGTAGTAGAGTTGTGTCGTTCACGAACGAACTAGTTCAATTGAACTATTCACTTAACTGAGCGGTTTATCTAGTTCGTTCATTTCAGCTCTTTTAGGTCTTTTCGTTCATTCAGCTCAATTGGTCATTACTTTATTTTGATCTTTCAGTTCGGTCGTTCAATTTTTTTTGTTAATTTTTCTCAATAGGTATTAGTTAATTCTCCTCTTTTGGCACGCTTTTTCATCATTTATGTGTTTTTTTACAAAAATTTTATATATTTTTTTTTTTTTTTTTTTTTTAATTAATGTTTTTATTTAACATTTTTGTATTTTTTGAACGAAAGCCAAAACAAGAGACATGATCGAAATGATTCGATCACGAACTGTTGAACGAAAACCAAAATTGACCGATTTGAACTAGATGAACGACCAAAAGACATGATCAAAATGATTCGTTCATGAACTGTTGTACGAAAAGGCCAAAAGAGCGATTGAACTAAATGAACGAACTAGTTCTTTTATTTGAAATGAACGAGAATGAGCGCTCACTCAATTGAACGATTAAGCACAAGTCTAGTCTGTAGATAACACAATGCAGTCCAAAATAAAACAGGTAGACTCCTAAAGTTTGGCACAAATATGTCTCATTTTCATAGGCAGGTTAAGTTCGTGAATGGGCAAAATAGGGCCAGGGGGAAAAAAGTTCCCCCTTGAAGAACTGAACCAACCTCTGAAAAAAATACACTTTTTATACCCTCCAACTACAGTATGGGGGGTATACTCACTTTGTCATTCCGTGTGCAACGCATCAAATTATCAGTCTAGGACCCCATAAAGTATATATATATTCATGATCAGTGATCGATTCGAAAACATTCTAGCGATGTCCGTCTGTCTGCCCGTCTGTCCGTCTGTATGTAACACGATACAGTCCAAAATAAAAAAGTTAGACTCCCGACTTTTGGCATGAATATGTCTTATGTTCCTAGGCATGTTAAGTTCGTAAATGAGCTAAATCGGGCCAGGGGAAAAATGTTTCCCCTTGAAGAACTAATACAACCTCTGAAAAATATATTTTTTGTTACATGATTTTTTGTGTTTTTGTTTAACAAATGCAATATTTTTATGCTACAAGAAGTTCACAGTCCTGCATTTGGACCCTGAGATTTAAAAAATTTCGTTTTTTCTGTCCGACCCCCCCCCCCCCTTTATGGGCGTGGAATAAAAATATCATTTTAATTATGATAAACTTTTATTTCTTTGGTGCAAATAGCATAAGAATGAATTTTTAGACACATATTCGATAGGAAATTTGCCCCCCAAAAAAAAAAAAATAAAACGCCCCTGAATTCTTTTTTTTATTTTTTTGCATGTTGGAGGGTATAAAAGATTCGGCACAGCCGAATTTATCTTTCTTACTTGTTTCATATGTTTTTTTTTTGTATTTTTGTTAAATAAATGAAACATTTGGTATATTCAAATATATTATATTCTCAACGTCCCCCACTGACCCATCACCCCATCACCCCTCCTTTTTATCGAAATTTTTTCATTTTTTTGTAATTTTACAACATTTTTTGTAAATTTACAAATTTCAATGGTTTTTTTACAAAAAAAATCTAGTAAATTTACAAGAATTCCTTGTAAGTTTTAATGCGACAAAAAAGTTTTAAATTTGCAATTTTATTGTTAAAATACTTGTAAAATTTTAAAATGCTCGTAATTTTTACTGGAATTTTATTGGTAAAAATGTTAAATTACAAAATTTTTAGTAAAAAGCTTTCAAATTACAAGAAATTCTTGTCAAATAGGAGGTAGCAAAAAATAAAAGTTACAAGTTTTTCTTGTTACTGTTATTTTGTTAAGGTTTTTTTGAGTGTTGGTGTACTAAAATTAATAAACAATTACATCTTTTCTTTGTTTACAAAAAATTGGTGGTCAAAAGAACTGGAGGTCAATAAATGTGGATTTCTTCTAATGTACTTAAAAAGTTGTACTGTTTGTTGATAGAAAAAATATTTGATTACTGAATAAAAACTACTGTACAATTTTTAATGTTAGAACTTGGAAAAGATCGACTGGCTGAAATATTTTTAAAAAATTTCGGACAAATGTCTATAAATAATTTCGTTTTCCAGATCGACCCTTGTAGCACAATTATTTTTTACTCAATTTGGACTCTATCAAGCTTAAATTAAAGTTTTATAAATTAACTGCATAACATTTTTTAAAATAATCCTCGTTTGATAATGATAACTTTTAGTATTGTTAACTTTGTCTTTAAAAAATTGCATCTACTATAAAAAAGTTTCCAATGTATAGTCTACCACTGTATATATATTAAAGTTAATTTTGAAAAATTGGAATGCGGGTATCATCATTTTTTGATGGATTTAGGGAAGATAAAAAGATATTTTTTTTGAAAAATTTTCGCTCTTGTGGTGGAGCATCTTAAATCACGAATTTTGAGCTTATTTTTTTGCAGAGCTAAAACGGCTGAATATATTGCAAATCTGAATATATTGCAAATCTGAATATATTGCAAATCTTTCACCAGTCGGTTTTACAGCAAAAAAAAAAATACAATAGACGTTTTTTGAAATCTTAAAAAAAGTTTCAAAAACCGAAAATAAAATGTTTTTAATTTTTTTTTAAATTAATTTCTTAAATATGCACGATGAAAACGTATTTGGGCGTCTTACAAAGTGGTACCAAAGTTTCCGTTCTACAACAACCCGTTAAAAAGTTACAAGCTATTATAAATGGACAAAAATACGTTTTTTGAGAACTTTGACTTCAATTTTCTCAAAAACCTGACGTGATAGAAAAATTTTAAAACCAGATTCAGGATCATCATCGAAATATTAATCGAAAACGAGTCATAAGATCCCAGAATATCATCCAAAAATATCACAGAAAATACTCTCAAAAATGCACAAAAAATACGTTTTTTGTGAACTTTGACCTCCATTTTCTCAAAAACCTGACATTATGGAAAACTTTGGAAACCAGATTTGGAATCAGCATTGAGATATTAATCGCAAACGAGAGTTCGGACTCTAGACGCGTCCAAACATTTTTCAAATGTCGGCCAGTGTGTTATAATTTGGTTACTATATAGAAAAAACTTTGAAGCCTTATTACTTTTAAACGGGTTGTGATAGAAAGGAACCTTGTATACCAGTTTTCTTAGCAAAAACTATCTTTTCATTGCGAAAGTTTAAAAAAAAACAATTTAAAAAAACTAAATTTCCGCCCAGTGTTGTAAGTTTTTGGAACTTTTCTTAATATGTAGTTCAAAAGTGAAGAATCAACTGGTGAAATCAGATTTGCAATATATTCCACCGTTTTTGCTCTGCAGAAAAATCAGCTAAAAATCCGCGATTTCAGCACACATTTTTCGAAAAGCCCGGCGTTCTTTTTGTCTCCCCTAAATCCTTAAAAAAATTATGATACCCTATAATTAGATAAAGTGACATACCCAGAAAAATTTTCTGTTCCAAATAATCGGTTCTACTTAACCGGTTCTACTTAACATTCCAGAATCAATGATTTTTGTTTGAAATTGTCCCAAAAGCAATCCTTTTTTAGAGAAAGTAGTTTTTTTTTTTAAATAATTTTACATAGAAAATGTTGTTGTGATTACTGTAGAATTTATTTAAGAATCTATTGAACGAGGAATTTGTTCCAAAAAATTTTCCTGGGTAGTCACCAAACGAACTCTAATATATATGCCAAGCTTTAGCATAGGGTGGAGCAAATTTAGATTGTTTTGATTTAAGATTTTTAAGATTTTTTTTCTTGAATTCTAGTTTATATACGGACATTACTCAAAAAGTGCTTTAAGGTAAAAAAAAAATTGTTGGTCTGTAAATTTTTTTTTTAAAATAAAATTTTTTTGTAAAAAAACTTATTTTTTTTAAATTAATTTCAAATTGCATAAAAGGCAAAATTAAATAATACGACAATTAAAAATATACACCTTCCTAACTAATATTAGTTAGGAATATTACGTTATATAAATAAATACCCTCTATCCCTAAGTGGAAGGTATAAACAGTACTTGTTACATAACCTCATTTTAGGATAAAATCGGTTTGGGTAACCCCTTCTTCCTTGGGTAACGCCTTTAAAATATCTGCAAAAAAATTTGAAAATCGATTCCAGATGTAATATTCATTCTAAAATGAATAAACCAAAAATAACTGAAAAAGGTCTAAAAATTCGTTCCGAATACAAAGATGAGGGTTAAATAAAACTAACTACCGTCTTAGGTCGCGTTCTACACTCAAAAAAGTATTTTAGTGAAAATATAAGGAAAACGTTCTGCAATAAAATTCAACTATTGTAAAAAAATATTTTCATCAGATTCGCTAGTTCTAGTTTTAAAATTATTTTAAAATGTTTTTCCTGTAAAAAATCTAAAAAATAATTCTCTTCTTAGACTTAAGACACGTTTTATAAAAGAAGATGGTGAGATTCTGACACCTTTTTTTTCGTAAAATTATCAGATTTTGGGAAAATTTTATAAATAAAAAAAATTATTAGATTTTTTTCCACATAATGTTGAAGATTCTAAGAAACTGTTCTTCAAGAAATATTTAAAAACTGTATTGATGCTATTAAACAGTTAAGAAACTGTTGTTCAATTTAAATTTACTTTTACCAAATAATAATTCTTCAAAATAAACCGTTTGGTTTGTTAATATCTATCCAATATTTCTTATTAGTTTCAAAATAATTAAAGGTAATCCAATTGGAATCTTATATTTTTTATAAACAAAGTAGTAAATGAAGTTTTTCAATTCTATTGTAACATTAAGTGTATGATTAAATTAGCAATTTTATTGTTCTATTTAAACATTTATCATTTTTAAAATGTATTTAAAGTTTATTTATCACATGATTTAATCCGTTAGTTTTTTTGTTTTAAAATATTTTTTTTTTTTAATATTTTTTTCTTTTGTTCCACTTAAAAACAAGTTTGTTTCTTAAGTCTTTCGTTTTCACTTAAGATATTTTTATGTTAATTTTTTTTCTTAATTCCAAATTAAACATTATTTTCCATTAAATAAAACAATTAATTAATGCTAAAATATTAAAAATTCTCTTCTATAAAAGTCACAAGAAGAACCGGTTTATTATATGTATTTTTTTAAAAACCCAAGACGTTAAGAGTTTTGTCAGCAAAAATTTAAAGGAACTAAACACGGCACGAATTTCATTTTTTTCTGTCTGAATTGGTAACTTTTTTTTGATGGTGGGTTTCAAGTTATGTGAACCTACAAGAAACAGCTGCAAAATGTACCACAATATTTAAAAAAAAAAAAACTTTTCGAAAAAATGCACTAAAATAAAAGCAAGTTTTTTTTGTTGTTTTTTTTAACGTATAAAGTGTTAAGTAATCATGAAAATATTTTTTTAAAAGTTTTTATTTTTTTTATTTACAAATTTTAAAAATGAAAGTAAAGTGTTTTGGTTTTTATAATATAAAAACCGTAACGATGAAATTTAAATTAAAATTGGAAATTTTATTTTAAAGGTTTATTGGTTATTTTTTTTTGCAATATTAATTCTTTTATCAATTTTTTTATGTTTTATTTAATTTGTATTTTTTATAGTAGTCCTCTTTCTTTTTAGTTTCTTTTCGTTTTAAAATCTTTCCATTAATTTTTTATGGTTTATTTTATATATATTTTTTTATTGTCACCACTTGTTTTTTTTTTTATAAAAAAAACAAAAAAAAAAAACTCTTTTTTAACATAATTTTTTTATTACCACTTTATTATATTTTTATCCCGTTCAAAACGCCCGTTACCGTACAAGCTCTATAGATAACTAAAGTTGTTTAGCAGCCAGTAAAGTTGTTACCATAAACCAAACCAGACCAAACCAACTTAACTGAGATTTCTCTATTATTGCATATACACCACGATATTTTAAACTCACCACTACTACTAGCCAGGTTTAACCATTTAGCAAGTTTTTATTTAAGCGCTTTTTAACGGCGGCTTAAAAATCGCTGTATTTTTTTGTAAAAATATAACAATCAAAAAAAAAAACCTTGTCAAATTACTAGGAAAATTCTCTCAGTTTTCCTTGTTTCTTAACAAAAAATGTTCGGGCGAAATTAATTTTTTATTGTAACATTACAAATTTTTTTGTAATTTTACAAATTTTCAAAATTTTTTTACAAAAAAATCTAGTAAATTCACGAGAATTCCTTGTAAGTTTTATTGTGCCAAAACACAATAAGATTGACATAAGAATGTTGAATTTGCTTAAGAAAAGTACAAAAACCCCTGCAAAAAATGCTGTTTTTCTTAGGTTGGTTTAGTTCTCTAAGGGGGAACTTTTTCCCCCTTGGTCCGATTTTGCCCATTTCCGAACTTAACCTGCCTAGGAATATAAGACATATTCTTGCCAAACTTCGGGAGTCTAGCTCTTTTATGTTGGACTATATCGTGTCCTCTTCAGACGGACAGACGGACGGACGGACATCGCTAGAATGTCTTAGAATCGATCGCTGATCAATAAAATTTATATACTTTATAGGGTCCTAGACCGATATTTCAATGCGTTACACACGGAATGACAAAGTGAGTATACCCCCATACTGTGGTTGGAGGGTATAACAAGTAAGAGTATTAAATTCGGCTGTGCCGAATCTTTTATACCCTCCAAGATGCAAAAAAAAATCCAGGGGCGTTTCTTTTTTTTTTGGGTGGGGGAGGCGGTAGTGGTAATTGGGGGGGACAAATTTCCTCTCGAAATATATGTTAAAAAATTCATTCTTATACTTTTTGCACTAAAGAAATGCAAGTTTATCATTATTTAAAAAAAAATTAAACCACGCCCACAAAAGGGGGAGGACCGAAAAAAACGACATTTTCTAATCCTTCTAATACTTCTTGTAGCATAAAAATGTTGCATTTGTTAAACAAAAACACAAAAAATCATGAAAAAAATGGTATTTTTCAGAGGTTGGTTTAGTTTTTCAAAGGATAACTTTTTTCCCCCTGGTCTGATATTGCTCATTTACGAACTTAACCTGCCTAGGAACATAAGACAATTCGTGCCAAATGTCGGGAGTCTAGCTCATTTATTTTGGACTGCATCGTGTTTACAGACGGACAGACGTACGGACGGACATCTCTAGAATGTCTTAGAATCGATCACTGATCATCAGGGAAACCAAAAAAATGCTCTAAAAAACACGTTTTATGCGCTTAAAAAATGCCCTTAAAACGGAAAATATGCTCTAAAAACAATAAAAATATGCTCTTAAAAAATGATATTAGAGAATAAACCCTCAAAATACCGTTATGAGCGGTATTTAGAGGGTGAAAAATGCTCTGCAAAAATATTTGCCTTAATATCCGAGTTGGCAACGTCCTCGAGCTATCCTTAGTGACGGAGCGGTGACATGTCAGAGTCACTGCTGACATCCACAAGACATCTCTTTGGGTTGAGGACAGCTTCATACAAATTTTCAAAATGTCCTCACTCAAAGTCAGCAGTGGTCAGAGCTGACCTTCTGGGGACATGTTACCTAAGACTTCTTTGGGGAAATGTCTGACGTAGATCATGCGAAAAAACAAAAATTTTTTGTATATCCTTTAGTTTTTACTTTTATCCATTTTCCGTTATAAATTATCTTTGTCATATTTAGAAAAAACTGGATTTGAAACTGCAACCTCCAGTTTATTAGTCCCACACCTAACTACTCGTTCCAAACTTTATTTTGAAAATTGTTTGTCTATTTGTTTGTCTATTTTGATTTTGTTTTAAATAAACCGATAATATTACCATCTTTTTCTTGTAAATTGAAGAGTTGCCCAGATTTAAAATTATAATTTAATATACTGCTATTCTGAAGACATTTCTTCAGTGCTGACAATGTTAGGATATGCCATCAAGGATTACCTATGATTTGTCAGAACCTGAAGACATTTCCTCAAGGAATCAATGTGGAAATTTCCTCAGTGACACATTTTCCAACTGGGATTTTCTACAGAGTTGCTGAATATACCCAGATTAGAGATGGGCACGTGAGTGATTTTTGACTCACACTCACTCACGCTCACGACAGGAATTTTCGAATCACGCACACTCACTCACAAGCATATTTTTTCTACTCACACTCACTCACAATCACGTGAGTAAATTTAATACAACTCACACTCACGTGCACTCACGCAAGCTTCACTCACACTCACGTTGACTCACACTCACGAAACTCTTTTTTACACAAAAAAAAAAAAAAAATCGAAAACTAAAATTTCAAAAATCTTTCAAAACTTTCAGCAAAATTTAAAGTTCAGCGAAACTTTACATTTTGTTTGCTTTTTTCGGGCCGAAATCTTAAGTTAAGCCAAATTTTATAATTTTTTTTGTTGTTTTTTTGGTAGGAAAGGAAATATGAAGAGCAAATAAATCACGCAAACTCACTCAAAAAAATCGACTCACGCACACTCACCCACGCAAAAATCTTACTCACGCACACTCACTCACGCAATTTTTTTCTGCACTCACAATCACGTGAGTAAAATTGAATTCAGTCACACTCACGCGTGATCACACGTGAATAACGCTCTAATCTGCTCATGTGCCCATCTCTAACCCAGATCTAAAGAAAACATAGTTTCATATACCGATATGAAGCAAGAACAGTCCAAAGAGGAATCAATCGTCACAATTCCGTAATTGTTGAAAACAAAACATCCTTGTTGGATGAAAAATTTAAAAACAAATGTTGTTATAAAAAAATTGCAAAAGAATGATCTAAAAATTAAAAAAAAAATTATCTAAAAATGTTAAAAAAATGCTATAAAAAGTGAAAAACTCCTCTTAAAATGGAAAAAATATGCTCTAAAAATATGCTCTTATGCTAAAATATGCTCTTAAACCTAACATATGCAAAAATATGCAGTTAGGGCTAAAATATGCAAAAATATGCTTTAACAAATCGATGCCAGATTTCTTAAAAACTTCTGGAACGGATAAATACCTTACCCATTTATCAAAAAAATGCACAGGAAAGAAACATGATACTGCATATTTTTGGTTTCCCTGCTGATCATAAATATAAGTCTTTTGCTTATAACTTTTGAACCACTGGACCGATTTCGCTGGATAGCAATACCACCCTGACCAGGTAAATGCCCAACACATATGCCAAACTTCAGGAGCCTCCGTAAAGTCGTTCAAAAGTTTGCGTGTTTTCAACAGACAGACAGACGGACGGACATCGCTAGATCGTCTTAAAATCGATCGAGGGTCATGAATATATATACTTTATGGGGTCCTTGACCAATATTTCGAGGTGTTAGAAACGGAATGACAAACTTATATATACCCTCTACTAGCTTACCATCCCGGTACTTCGATACCGGTGGTATTGAATACCGGATAATAGATGGACAGGATTACTCTATCGATTTAAAAAAAAAAAATCCCCAACGTAGTCTTTGTGTTTGTTTCCATTGTCCATTGACCATTGTCCATTGTCCATTGTCCATTGTCCATAGTCCATTGTCCATTAACCATTGTCCATTGTCCATTATCCATTGCCCATTAACCATTGTCCATTGTCCATTGCCCATTGCCCATTGTCCATTGTCAATTGTCCATTGTCAGTTGTCCATTGTCCATTGTCCATGTCCTACAACTCCAAACTACTGGACCGATTTGTCCATTGTCCAGTGTCCATTGTCCATTGGCCATTGTCCATTGTCCATTGTCCATTGTCCATTGTCCATTGTCCATTGTCCATTGTCCATTGTCCATTGTCCATTGTCCATTGTCCATTGTCCATTGTCCATTGTCCATTGTCCATTGTCCATTGTCCATTGTCCATTGTCCATTGTCCATTGTCCATTGTCCATTGTCCATTGTCCATTGTCCATTGTCCATTGTCCATTGTCCATTGTCCATTGTCCAATGTCCATTGTCCAATGTCCATTGTCCATTGTCAATTGGCCATTGTCCATTGTCCATTAACCATTGTCCATTAACCATTGTCCATTAACCATTGTCCATTATCCATTGTCCATTGTCCATTAACCATTGTCCATTGCCCATTGTCCATTGCCCATTGTCCATTGTCAATTGTCCATTGTCCATTAACCATTGTCAATTGTCCATTGTCCATTGTCCATTGTCCATTGTCCATTTTCCATTGTCCATTGTCCATTGTCCATTGTCCATTGTCCATTGTCCATTGTCCATTGTCCATTGTCCATTGTCCATTGTCCATTGTCCATTGTCCATTGTCCATTGTCCATTGTCCATTGTCCATTGTCCATTGTCCATTGTCCATTGTCCATTGTCCATTGTCCATTGTCCATTGTCCATTGTCCATTGTCCATTGTCCATTGTCCATTGTCCACTGTCCACTGTCCACTGTCCATTGACCATTGTCCATTGTCCATTGTCCATTGTCCATTGTCCATTGTCCATTGTCCATTGTTCATTGTCCATTGTCCATTGTCCATTGTCCATTGTCCATTGTCCATTGTCCATTGTCCATTGTCCATTGTCTATTGTCCATTGTCCATTGTCCATTGTCCATTGTCCATTGTCCATTGTCCATTGTCCATTGTCCATTGTCCATTGTCCATTGTCCATTGTCCATTGTCCATTGTCCATTGTCCATTGTCAATTGTCCATTGTCCATTGTCCATTGTCCATTGTCCATTATCCATTGTCCATTAACCATTGTCCATTGTCCACTGCCCATTGTCCATTGTCCATTGTCAATTGTCCATTGTCCATTGTCCATTGTCCATTGTCCATTGTCCATTGTCCATTGTCCATTGTCCATTGTCCATTGTCCATTGTCCATTGTCCATTGTCCATTGTCCATTGTCCATTGTCCATTGTCCATTGTCCATTGTCCATTGTCCATTGTCCATTGTCCATTGTCCATTGTCCATTGTCCATTGTCCATTGTCCATTGTCCATTGTCCATTGTCCATTGTCCATTGTCCATTGTCCATTGTCCATTGTCCATTGTCCATTGTCCATTGTCCATTGTCCATTGTCCACTGTCCACTGTCCACTGTCCATTGACCATTGTCCATTGTCCATTGTCCATTGTCCATTGTTCATTGTCCATTGTCCATTGTCCATTGTCCATTGTCCATTGTCCATTGTCCATTGTCCATTGTCCATTGTCCATTGTCCATTGTCCATTGTCCATTGTCCATTGTCCATTGTCCATTGTCCATTGTCCATTGTCCATTGTCCATTGTCCATTGTCCATTGTCCATTGTCCATTGTCCATTGTCCATTGTCCATTGTCCATTGTCCATTGTCCATTGTCCATTGTCCATTGTCCATTGTCCATTGTCCATTGTCCATTGTCCATTGTCCATTGTCCATTGTCCATTGTCAATTGTCCATTGTCCATTGTCCATTGTCCATTGTCCATTAACCATTGTCCATTATCCATTGTCCATTAACCATTGTCCATTGTCCACTGCCCATTGTCCATTGTCCATTGTCAATTGTCCATTGTCCATTGTCCATTGTCCATTGTCCATTGTCCATTGTCCATTGTCCATTGTCCATTGTCCATTGTCCATTGTCCATTGTCCATTGTCCATTGTCCATTGTCCATTGTCTATTGTCCATTGTCCATTGTCCATTGTTTATTATTCATTGTCCATTGTCCATTGTCCATTGTCCATTGTCCATTGTCCATTGTCCATTGTCCATTGTCCATTGTCCATTGTCCATTGCCCATTGTCCATTGTCCATTGTCCATTGTCCATTGTCCATTGTCCATTGTCCATTGTCCATTGTCCATTGTCCATTGTCCATTGTCCATTGTCCATTGTCCATTGTCCATTGTCCATTGTCCATTTTCCATTGTCCATTGTCCATTGTCCATTGTCCATTGTCCATTGTCCATTGTCCATTGTCCATTGTCCATTGTCCATTGTCCATTGTCCATTGTCCACTGTCCATTGTCCATTGACCATTGTCCATTGTCCATTGTCCATTGTCCATTGTCCATTGTCCATTGTCCATTGTCCATTGTCCATTGTCCATTGTCCATTGTCCATTGTCCATTGTCCACTGTCCACTGTCCACTGTCCATTGTCCATTGTCCATTGTCCATTGTCCATTGTCCATTGTCCATTGTCCATTGTTCATTGTCCAATGTCCATTGTCCATTGTCCATTGTCCAATGTCCATTGTCCATTGTCAATTGTCCATTGTCCATTAACCATTGTCCATTAACCATTGTCCATTAACCATTGTCCATTGTCCATTATCCATTGTCCATTAACCATTGTCCATTGTCCATTGCCCATTGCTCATTGTCCATTGTCCTTTGTCAATTGTCCATTGTCAGTTGTCCATTGTCCATGTCCTACAACTCCAAACTACTGGACCGATTTACAAAATTTTAGCGTACATGTGTCAAGCGTGAAATTCTATATACAATAGCAATTAAAAAATAGCAAAAATAAAAAAAAAATATTTTGGTCAAAAAAAAAAAGATGGACTAACTAACCACTGCTCTTTTTGTCAAAAAACTTTTGAATTTTTTTACTTCTTATTTGTTATCTATTTTTATAAAAGGTACTTTTTATAAAAGGTTCCTTTTATGAAAGGTACTTTTTATAAAAGGTACTTTTTTAAAGGGTACTTTTTTAAAGGGTACTTTTTATAAAAGGTACTTTTTATAAAAGGTACTTTTTATTAAAGGTACTTTTTATAAAAGGTACTTTTTATAAATGGTACTTTTTATAAAAGATGCTTTTTATAAAAGGTACTTTTTATAAAAGGTACTTTTTATAAATGGTACTTTTTATAAAAGGTACTTTTTATAAAAGGTACTTTTTATAAAAGGTACTTTTTATAAAAGGTACTTTTTATAAAAGGTACTTTTTATAAAAGGTACTTTTTATAAAATGTACTTATTATAAAAGGTACTTTTTATAAAAGGTACTTTTTATAAAAAGTGCTATAAATGGTATTTTTTATAAAAGGTATTTTTATAAAAGGTACTCTTTATTTAGGTACCATTATTTCCGTTAATTAAAAAAAAAATACCAAGAGAATACTTTTTCCCCCATTTTACTCCCGTAGAATCAACATTGGCAAAAACTTTTTACTGGGAGGTGAACCTATACTACAAACTTTAAGTTTGTAGGACAATTATTTAAGAAAATATAAAAGGTACAAAAAGAACAGTTTTTTTCCCTTTTTACCCCCTTAGAATCAACATTGGCAAAGATCCAACCTTAGTTAATCTATATTCCGGGAGCTGAACCTACATTCCAAATTTCAAGTGTCTAGGACCATTATTTAAGGAAATATAAAAGGTACCAAAGGTACAGTTTTTTACCCTTTTTCGAGTCTCTATAACCATTATTTCAGAAGATATAAAAAGTACCAAAATTACAGTTTTTTACCCTTTTTACCCCCTTTAATCAACATTGGGAAAAATCCAGCCTTAGTGGATCTTTATTCAGGGAGGTGAACATGCAGTCCAAATTTCAAGTCTTTATGACAATTATTTCAGGAGATATAAAAAGTACCAAAAGTACAGTTTTTTACCCTTTTTACCTCTTATAATTAACATTGGGAAAAATCCAGCCTTAGTGGATCTATATTCCGGGAGGTGGATCTACAGTCCAAATTTCAAGTCTCTAGCTTCGGCGGTTTGGGCTCGGCGATGATGAATGAGTATGTCAGTCAGTCAGTCAGTCACGTTACTATTTTATATATAGAGATCACTAAAGTGGAGGTTATAAAAACAATTTTTTGACAAAAAAAAACTTTTTTGATGAAAAAATATATTTAGAAAAATAAATTTTTGGTTAAAAAAGTTTTTGATGAATAAAAAGAAGAAATTGAACATTTCATGCGAATAAAGGCGAATAGACCACTTTTTCGAAAACACGTTTTTTTTTGGCATAAATTCGTGTTTTTAGCAGGGCTCTACAATCCTCTGCAAAAACTTTGACAAAATTTCGACTTTTTAAATATAGTACTTTCCGAGTATTACTCGATTTTACGGGGAAAAATCTGTCAAACCCACATAAAACATAAATTTTGGCAACGCGATGAATTAAAGGGAAATTGTCAAAATAGTTTTCACCCATTTTTATTATACAAGACAATCTAAATTGCCTTTAAAAAATGACATTTCAGTTTTGTTATGATTGTTTCTTTCTTACAACTGTCAATAGCTGTTGATTAAATGTTTTATTATGATTTGAGGCGCGTAAAGTTTTAATGAAATTTTTACCGTAAAAAGCAGAGTACTTAGCTTTAAACAAAAATTGAAGTAAAATGTTTGGCAATTTCTTACTAAAATTTTGTATAAGGGTAGAAGTATGTTAAATCTCAAAGCTAGTGCAAAAAAGTTAACAAAAATATTAGTTTTTGACCGTTTCCTACGTTTTTATTGTACCCTGTAAAGTTCTACAAATGGTGTATTCGTCCTTATTCGCATGAACTGTTCAATTTATGAAAAAAAAAATTTTTTTTGATAAAGAAATGATTAAATTTTGATGAAAAAAATATAAAATAAAAAAATTTTTGATAAAAAATACGTATTTAAGTAAAAAAAAAAATAATAAAAAAAAACTTTTTTATGAAAAAAATGTTTTAATTAAAAAAAATTTTTTTTGATGAACAAAAAAATGTTTTTATGAAAAAAAAAAATGTTTTGATGAAAATACTTTTTGTTACTAATAGACCGATTTTACTGAAGTGTGTGTTGAGTGTGTAATTAAGTAACAACAAACATTTTTGTATACACAAAAAACTTTTTTCGACAAATTTTTTTAATTAAAAAATTTGTTTCGAAAGTTTTGTGTCACCATTTTTTTTTTGTCATAAATCTTTTTTCACCAAATTGTTTGCCCCCAATTTTTATTATACCCTCCACTCTAGTGATAGAGGGTATATATAAGTTTGTCATTCCGTTTGTAACACCTCGAAATATTGGTCTAGGACCCCATAAAGTATATATATTTATGATCCTCGATCGATTTCAAGTCGATCTAGCGATGTCCGTCCGTCCGTCCGTCCGTCTGTCTGTCTGTCCGTAGAAAACACGCTAACTTTTGAAAGACTTTACAGAGGCTACTGAAGTTTGGCATATATGTTTGTCATTTACCTGGTCAGGTTGGTATTGCAATCCAGCCAAATCGGTCCAGTGGTTCAAAAGTTATGAGCAAAAGAGTAAATTTCGGCAAGGGTGTTTCGCGAATTTACGAGATAAAAAACACGATTACTTTCGAAAGACAATAATGAGACTACTGAAGCTTGGCAAGTATCTTTGCCGTTCCACGGGTCTATTTGGTATTAAATTTCAGCTCAATCGGTCCAGTGGTTCAAAAGTTATAAGCAAAACCCTGAATTTCAGATTAGTTTCATCTAAAATGCCACGTGTTTTAACAAGTTTTAAAAGCATTGGTGGTAACTAAACAATGCTTTTCAAACTTGTTTAATTTTAAAGCAATGCTTTTTAAACTGGTTTAGATTTAAAAGCATTGGTAACTTAAAAATTACACTCGAAAAAAATTTTACACTCAAAAAAAAATTTTACACTCAAAAAAAATTTTACAGTCAAAAAAAAATTTAGTTGTTTTTTTTACAAAAATGACTATATTTTGTGTACATACGTACGTGCATTCACTAAAAAATATTTTTACTGTAAAAAAAAATTACACTCGAAAAAAATTTTACACTCAAAAAAAAAAAATTAGTAATTTTTCTTTAAAAAAAAAAAAAAAAATTACAGAAAAAGAGTTTTTTACTCAAAATAAAATATTTCTAATCAAAATTGTTAATTTTTTCACGTTAAAAAATGTACTACGCTTTAAAAAAATGCATTGTGGAGGGTATTCATAGATTCGGCAAAGTCGAATTTAACTTTTCTACTTGTTTTTTAATACATTTTTATTTCTGTTAACACCATTTACATGGACAGTCGTACATCGACTCAAATATTTTCATCGCTTTTTATATTTAAAAAAAACTTGGCATCACTACTTTGTAACTACCTTCTTTTATAAATTAATATTTTTAATATTTATTCAGCTTCTTTATTTGGTCGATTTGCAACTGGCCACGTTTCAAGTTGAGTAGAGTTTAAAAAAGTAAAAGAGAACCACCACTACCTTCAGCCACCACCACCACTAGTAGTGACTACATATGTATCTGTGCCGTGTAGTACATGATCAATGCTTATGAACATGCACTTTTGTTAGATACTGAAACGAAAAAAATCACGCAATAGTTCAATATTCAAAAACATGACTAAATCCAATAGCAGCAGTAGCAGCAAAAAGCAACAGGTTTAAAGTAAAATAGACAACAACAGATAAATCGAGGGGGTATAAGCCATAATTTCCAATTGAGAGAAAAAGGTGAATATAATTTAGACATTTCAATAACAGCTGAGTAAATATGAGGTGGATTATATCTATTTGAATATTGTATGTAGTAAAAGGAGAAAACAGGAGTTTAACAAATACACGTTAGAATTTAAAATATATTTTTAAAAAATTGATTTTATAAAAAAATGCAGATTTTTAAAAAATATATAGTGACAAAAAGTTAAAAAATAGTATAAAGTAAAGTTGAGATTACTAAAAAAAAACCTCTTTCTGTAGAAAGTATAATATGTAAACACAACAGTAATTGAAAACAAAACGAGTATTTAGTATTTATGTGGAGCTGTGACAACTAAGGTGACTACTAGCCAGTGTTGTTAATGGTATAAGGATATCCAAGATAGTCTGTGAATCGATTCCAGACTGGGGTATAGATGTTAAAAAAAAGATGTTGCCGTTAACAAAACAACCCGACATTTAAAAATCCAACTGATGATAACACTATAACTGGAAGTATTTGAAACCGGTATGGGAATACCCGAAAAGTCTATAATTTCTAGAAATTAAATTTTCTTCCACATTTTTAAACTTTAACCCTTATAGGATTAAATTTAATTACAAAACTCTGCAAAAAATCTTAGAAGAAAAAGTGACCAATATTATGAGTTATTTTTCGATATCTCGCTTTCTTTTCGAGCTATTTACACACAAAGTTGGTATTTATTTTCAAATACGCGAAGTTTTTAGCTCGGAATTTAAAAGTGCAATTTTTGGCAACAAAAACATTGCAATTGCAAATTGAGAATTTACAGTTTTATTGCATTTTTTCCGAGAAATAATATTTGTCTTTAGTATTTTTTTTTCATATTTCTCATCGTTTTCGAGATAAGCTTAAAATGTAAATTTTTTGACGTTTGACCGCGATTTATTTAAAAACGGCTTTGCCAAAAATTTTGATTTTCGTCGAAATATAGTAGTAATCAAGAGAGACATTTACAGTGTTCGCAACTTGAGGTTAAAGTAGTTTTGGCCGAGTCGTGGATAGAAAACCATCCATACAATTTTGTAAATCATTTCCTTTGACCAGGGAATCTCTCTTAAGTCCGAAACCCTTCAGGATTTTTTTGTAAACCTTTTTTAAATGATCAAACAAAATTATTTCAAAGTAAGCTTATAACCTGAAGATTTAAGAATGTTTTAATAACTCTGTACAACAGTGAAAAAAATAGCCAAATTTGCGACCTTGGAACAACTATGTTCATTGGTCTCTAAACTGAACAATCAGAGTTTGCTACCTTTTAGCAGTAGTCAAGTTCTTGTGTTTTTTTTTTACTGTTGCACTGTGTTATAATTAAATTAGTTATTAGTTTTTGATTAAAAAATATTTTTTTTTTTCACCTTTAAAATATTATATTTTGAGTAGGTTTATTCTAGCTCGAGGTAATTATTTTCTTTACCAATAAAAAAAATGAAAATTATTCTCATAGAATAATTTTCAAGAAAAAATAAGTTTGTTTACACATAATTACAATAACAAAGTCTTCTGTTAGAAAAAACAACAGCAACAACCACACTCGAATTGAAAAAATCAGATTTAGTTGATACTTGCTTAATAGCCTACTTGGCGTATCGGTCTAGAGTGATTGTACGTTACAAGCAGTTAATAGCAAAGTATTACAGATGATGATGAGTTCAATCCTTGTCGGCTGCGATCTGTAAATAATTTTCACATATAGAGTTTTATTGACTATTAACTAAATAAATTTGACATTAAAAGTTTTTCTGAAGATTATTATAACTGGATAATATGAAACTAGTAAGAAACAAACCAGGATGTCTAAATTTTTAGAAAAAATTAAAATTTTTCTTTTAAATTTATTTGTGTTGGTAATTTTTGCAATACTTAAACACGTGTTTCGGAATTTGTCAGATTTCATTGTCAAGATTATTTAGCAAAAATAAAAACCCTATAATATATAATAATAATAGTTTTGATCACATGATCAATTATTTTTATTTATTATTTCTATTTATTTACAGCTCACCTAACCGAGAACTGGTAACAATGACCGTCGTCTCGTTGTAGCAAAAAAACCAAGGGTTCTGGTGGGAATCGAACCCACAACCCCCACGTTGAAAGGCTAGCACGCTACCAACTAGCCTACGGGGGCCCCTTATATATTTATAAAATGAAGGTGTTTAACTTACAAAAAAAAAAAACCCTATACTACAAGTAGCAAAGGGTTTTTAATGACAATCGTTAATGATCAAACTAATGATTAGTAATCAATATGTATGTCTGTTTTTAATATTTGTTGGTTAGTTGATAATCGTGATCTTACCACGATGGTACCATTTTCGTCTTCTAATTCCCAATGGGAGTAGAGTCGAATATGTATTAATATTTAAGTTTGATCATTAACGATTGTCATTAAAATTCCTTTGCTACTTGTAGTATAAGGTTATTATATTTGCTATATCATCTTGACAAAGGATTCTGACAAATTCCAAAAACAAGTGTCAATTAAGTCTTTCAAAAAATTACCAACATAAATAAATTTAAAACAGAAAAATTATTTTCTTGAAAATTATTCTGTGAGAATATCATAGTTTTAGTTGGTAAATAAAATAATGACCTCGAGCTAAAATAAACCTACTCAAAATATAATTTAAAAATGTTTTAAATCCTGAGAACCTTTTTGTTAAAGTCTCTAAATGAACCAAACCTCAATATTGGGGAATAAATTAAGATGGTCAGAAAAACTCGTTTTTCCTAATGAAGATTACAAATAAAATATAAAGGTGGTTTTCCATACATAAAAACTGCAATTGATCTCATGATAAAAAAATATGTATTTAAATACTTTTTGTTGTTAACACATGTGTATTACACTCAAAATAAATTCTCTGTCCAATCAGCAGAAAAATCTGATGAAAATACACCCATTTTGAGCCATATGAGAAATCTGCTGATTTTAGCAGAAACGGTTTGCTAAATATCTGTCATAAGAGGTGAATAAATATAACAAGAAAAAAAAAACATGCGCCGCCAGCCAGCATCGAACTCGCCACCTTCCGATTTAAAAGTACACTTCTTAACCACTAGGCTACGGAAGCTTATACTTTTATCTGGCGTTTTAGTTATTAAACATGTGTGTTGTTCGACAGCAGAGAAATCTGATTTTAGCAGAATATCTCCTGATTTTAGCAGAAAAATCTGCTGATTTTAGCAGAACAATCTGCTGATTTCAACAGAATAATCTGCTGATTTCAGCAGAGCAATCTGCTGATCTCAGCAGAGCAATCTGCTGACAATCTGTTCTGTTTTTTTTTTATATAAAAAAATTTCTTGAAAAAATAATGAAATTCAGCAAACAAAATCAGTATAAACATAGTAAAATGATTGTTATTTTCTTAAACTGAATGACAGAGATTTAACTAAAAATATCCTTCTCAGCAGAACAATCTGCTAAAAGATTGCTAATTCAAATTGAAAGTCGTTCTACAGATTTTTTGACAGAGTTTTTCTTTTGAGTGTAGAAATGTAATACTTGCTGTGTTTTTCAATTAGTGGATTTATTTTCGGATTAATCTTATTTAGTTTAAAATGAATATTTTACCATGCCAAAAGAAATTTGGAATATTTTTTTCCGTTATCTACGATAAATGGGCAATTATAATCCGAAAAAATAATAAAAAAATTTGGAAAATTAAAAAAGATATAAATAATTCAAAATTAATCCAAATAAATTTTAGAATTTAATAAGTCCATTTTGAATTAATTTTGATTTGTTTATATCTTTTTTAATTTTCCAAAAATTTTTGTTATTTGTTCGGATTATAATTGCTTATTAAGCGTAGATTTTGGGAAAAAATATTCGAAATTTGTTTTGATATGTTAAAATATTTTTTTTAAACAAAATAAGATTAATCAGAAAATAAATCCACTTATTGAAAAACACAGCAACTATTTATTTGTAAATTATGATTAATTCCTTCATATTTTTAAATTTAAACTCTGTATGTGTCTTAAGTCTTTAGTTACTCATAATCCCATTTGTAATACAAAAAGTTCACACATTTGTTTTAGGTATTTCCAGGTTGAATTTTTTTTTTTCATAAACTTAACATGAACTGTAACATCCCCCCTATTTAAAAATAAATAAGCGTTAATGTTAGTAAATTTAACTACATTTATTTTGTAATTTTTTTTTTTTTTTTGTAAGCGTAAAAATTTTTTAAAATTATATAGTATTTTGAAGTTCATTAACTGTCTAAATCTTTAACCTCTCATAATAATATGTAATAATTTAATTACCATTACAGGTAATGTTTAAAAAATAACAAAATAAGTAGAAAAATGTAAAAAAAACAAAAACACCAAAGCCAATATAAAAACCTGATTGACATTGATTAAGTCTTTTAGACTTTTAGTTATAAAATATAAAAACATACAAGCAATAAATTTAAAAAAAAATATATATAAAAAGTTTTGCATGGCTCCTCAAAACAGAAAATTGATTGACAATCACTTTAGTAATGGTCCGGTATTCATAAGTATTGCAAACGTGTGTGTTTAACGAATCAAACACACACGGGATACAAATTTTTTTTATTTTTTTTTTACACATTTTCAGTTGTTTTTTTGTCATGCATTTTTTTTTTGTCTGAGCGTTTTTAAACCAGTTGCATATGAAAGTAAAAGTGATATAATGTAAACAATGAAAAAAAAAAAAATTAAATGCTTTTTTTTTTTTAATAAACATTAAATAATTATTACAAAAAACAATACACAACAAATTGTTTAAAAAAAAAACAAACAAAAAAATGTAACCCCATAATAACTGGGTATTTTTTAATGAAAAGCCATTAAACAATTTAAAAACAATCAATGAGAAAAACATCAATAATAAATTTTACAAATTTTTTGTTTGTCAAAATAACAAAACACCGCGGCTTCTTTTTAACATTTAACCATTTTAACTTTTTTTACAATTTATTTTTTGTTAATTAACCTTTGCATTAAGTTTTTAAGTAACCCAGAATTTGATAATACATATATTTTTTTGCTTATGAAATCTTTTTTTCAAAATGATGTCATAATATTTTTAAAGGATTTTTTTTTTTATTCCCGAAAATTTGTTTATGGTTTGAAAATTAAAGATTTTAATCATTAAAAATTCTTTGAATTTTTTTTGTTAAATTTGACATTTATTGAAATTATACATTTTTTATGACTTGAAAAGTATTTTTTTTATACACCTCAATATTTATAGCATGAGCACCTTAGAAAAAAAAAGAAATAAATAAATAAAAACAAAAGACTTAAACAACAAACCTTTTTTTTGCATACTTGCTAAATAAAGTTTGCTGTCTAAGTCTTTTGATATTTTTTTTTAGGTTTTGTTATACCCTCCACTCTAGTGATAGAGGGTATATATAAGTTTGTCATTCCGTTTGTAACACATCGAAATATTGGTCTAGGACCCCATAAAGTATATATATTCATGATCCTTGATCGATTTTAAAACGATCTAGCGATGTCCGTCCGTCCGTCCGTCCGTCCGTCCGTCTGTCTGTCTGTCCGTTGAAAACACGCTAACTTTTGAAAGACTTTACGGAGGCTCCTGAAGTTTGACATATATGTTCTCCATTTACCGGGTCAGGTTGGTATTGCAATCCAGCGATATCGGTCAAGTGGTTCAAAAGTTATGAGCAAAAGAGTAAATTTCGGCAAGGGTATTTTTCGAATTTACAAGATTAAAACCACTATAACTTTCGAAAGACAATTCTGAGGGGGCTGAAGCTTAGCATATATATTTTTCGTTCCCCAAGGCTATTTGGTTTTGAATTTCAGCAAAATCGGTTCAGTGGTTCAAAAGTTATAAGAAAGCACTGAATTTCAGATTTGTTTCACCTTATACTGTTGAAAACTCGTTAAACAAGTTTTAAAATCATGGTGAAATACCAGTTTTTTGAAACTTGTTGTTGTTTGTTTTCTTGTCGTGGGGTGCAGTTTAGTTGTTAGACAAGTAAATATTTGTTATTGTTTTGTTATTGTAACTGTATGTAACGGTGTATAGTAAGAATTTTTGGAAAAAAAATCAAATGAAGTAAAATAAAAAGTGGGAAATATGTGAAATATTTTTTTTGTATTGCATAGAGGTATAAAAAAACAAAAATATTTTACAAAGTAATTTTGTTACTCAAAGAAATTGTACACTAAAAAAAATATTTACACTAAAAAAAATGTTACACTCAAAAAAATGCTGACAGTCAAAAAAATTTTACACCCAAAAAAATTTGATTGATTAAAAAAAAGTTTTACTCAATATAATATATGGGTAATTCCAAAAATTTTCGCCCCACTGTTCGGAAACATGCCTTTGGACGCCACTGAGAATTGGGCTCATAGATATCCGCGTTTATATGAGATATGTTGCATTTTTGGATTTTCAAAATTTGCTGTAGTTTTCAAATTATCGCGGGTCAAAGTTCGACTTTTTTAGCAAAAGTAAGAAAAATACATGACGTTTAACGTGCTCTAACTTTTTAACTAGTAATCCGATTATCACAAGTAATGGCTCATATGAAAGCTTAATTCTTCTTCTTTTAGGAAATATTTTCAAAAGCGTACGGTTTTTTTTCAGAAGTGTTGCAAAAATTCAAAAACATTTTTTGTTTGCGAATATTTAAAAAAACACATCTTCAATTTTTTTAAAAAAAAGTTTGGTGATAAACAATACTGTTTTGTACAACATATCCAAAATTCAGAGTGGGATCCCAATGGGATCAAAAAGTATTCTGGTTTTAGTACGAAGTTCTTAAATTTTACCTTAGAAAATTAAAATTTTATGTTTCTTCAATATAAAAATTTAAATTTTCAAAGAAAATTATACTATTAAAATTTTGAAAAACATTCAAAACATTAGAAATTTAAATTTTCTAAGGGAAAAATATGAGAACCTCGTACTTAAAACAGAATAGTTTTTGATCCCATGGAGATCCCACTCTGAATTTTGAATATGTTATACAAAACATTGTTATTTTTCACCAGAATTTTTTTAAAAAAAATCGAAGATGTGTTTTTTTAAATATTCGAAAAGAAAAAATGTTTTTGCATTTTTGCATCATTTCTGTAAAAAAAAACTGTGTTATTTTAAAAATATTTTCTAAAAGAAGAACCCCAGCTTTCACATGAGCCTAAATTTGTGAAAATCGGATCATTGGTTAAGAAGTTACAGCTCTTTAAACGTGATGTATTTTTCTTACTTTTGCTTAAAAAGTCAATCTTTGACCCGCCATAATTCGTTAAATACACCAAATGTAAAAAAATGATATATGGTACATATATCATATTTATGAGGGCTATCTATGTGTCAAGGCTCAAATTAATCTGAGACAGCATTTCCAAAAATGACTAAAATTTGAGCTAAATTTTCTGGAATGGCCCATATGTATTTCTAATAAAAAATTTGTGATGTAATTTTTTGAAATTTTTTTAGAAAATTACTATCAGATGACATTGTGGAGGGTATTCATAGATTCGACCAAGTCGAACTTAATTTTTCTACTTGTTTTTATATTGTGGTTTTCCGTTCTCGTTTCCGATTTTAATAGTTTTTTTTTTATTAATGCACTACAAATTTTTTTAGGGTATAATATGTTTGTGGTACTATGGAGAAGGTTGTATATATTTATGGATATCGTTAATCCACTTAGAGAATGTTACAAATTGTAAACCATGTTATAAAAATTTAAAACGCAAAACATTTAGGAATATTAAATCGATATTTTTCTTTAAAGATTTTTAGAACCTACCCAGCAAACATTTTTGGAATCGTTTCTTTGTCAACGTATTCTAGAATAGATTCCATTCATCTACAGTCATCTTACTACGATAGTACAATTTTCGTCTTCTAATTCCCAATGGAAGTAGAGTCGAATATGTATTAATATTTTAGTTTGATCATTAACAATTTGCCATTAAAAGCCCTTTGCTACTTGTAGTATAGGGTTTTTATCTTTGCTAAATATTCTTGAAAATGGATTCTGACAAATTCCGAAACAAGTGTCGAATAAGTCTTGCAAAAAAATGACCAACATAAATAAATCTAAAACAGAAAAATTATTTTCTTGAAAATTATTCTATAATAATAAGTTTTAATTAGTAAAACAAATAATGACCTCGAGCTAAAATAAACCTATTCAAAATATAATATTTTAAAGGTCGGATAAACCAATTTTTTATTGAATTGAAAAAGGTGTGAAAGAAAAATTTATTTTTATTTTTAATTAAAAATTAATCAGAATTTAAAAAAAAAAACAATTTATATGTTAACTTATTGTTGACAAATTTTTCAATTTTCGCGGAACTTACGTGCTTTTTAATGCATTCTGGATACATATGGCGGAAAAACATAAGTACATAAGGGATAACACATTCATCGTTTACGTATGATCAGGATTGTAGTATGTTTTTTTTTACTTAAACCAATACTCAGGGGATGCCCCCTACTGATGCTGTGCATTGTATTGATCAGGAAAATAAGGTATGGGAAGGAGGAAAGAGGGAGCAGTGTTTGTGGATATTTGATTTAAATTTTTGTAAGTTATAAGTGACAGGAAAGACCTCTGAAGGGAGTTTATTCCACATACGAATTGTTCGACTGAAAAACGAATTTTCTCTGTAATGCGTTGTGCGAAACACAGGACAATCAACAACATACGGGTGTGCTCTACGAGACAAGCGAGTATTCCGAACAAACACTCGGGCCTGGGGAATAATTTTCCTTATCTCAGATGAACACCTCCCATGATAATATCGATAGAAGAGTGTCACACAACCCACATTCCGACGATGCTCCAATGAATCAATAGAGTTGGATACACTACTGTCATTGATAAGCTTCACCGCCCTCCCCTGGACATGGTCCAGAAGCTTCAGAATAGACTCTGAAGCCTCTGCCCATATGTGAGAGTTGTATTCCATTTTCGGCCGGATAAAGCTGGTATAAATAGTAAGGAGATCGGATGGAGTGAAGTAAATCTTGCACCGTTTCAGAAAACCCAGACACTTGAATGCCTCTTTCGACACTTGAAATACGTGTTAATTCCAGCGGACATCACACTGTATTCTCATGCCCAGAACATCAAGAGTATCCGATTCCTCAATACCTATACCATCCATAGCTACAGATGACAATGCTGACTCTACAGCCCGTCTGTGGGTTAACATACAACATTGGGTCTTGCGTGCATTAAAATCGACCTTATTCGCTCGACCCCACTCGGAGATTGTGGAAAGGTCCTGGTTGAGTGTGTCATTCATGTTCTGCCGCATGTCCTCTATCTCCAAAGAGCTTGGCCTGTGATCGAATGAAAATGAATGGCAAATGTTGCTGTCATCTGCAAAAGAGTAGATAGGATTGAAGGTCTGACCAAGAAGGTCATTAATAAAAATAAGGAATAGAGTAGGAGAAAGAACAGAACCTTGCGGTACCCCTGAATTTAGCTGAAACTCGTCTGATGAGACCCCATCTAAAACAACACGTATAGTGCGGTCTCTGAGAAAACTCGTTATAAAGCGAGAGAAGTCATTACCGACACCAAACGCAACAAGCTTAGTCACGAGTGCTCCGTGCCACACACGATCGAATGCCTTAGAAATATCTAGAGCAACCACTTTACTCTCACCAAAATGGTGGAGGGACCGACTCCAACGTTCCGATAGAAACGCTAACAAGTCTCCCGTAGATCGACCGCTACGGAAGTCATACTGTCGATCATTTAAAAGTGAATTGGTCTCCAAATATTTCACAAGATGGAAGTTAACTATGCTCTCCATAACTTTGGAAAGCGCAGAGCAAATTGCGATTGGGCGGTAATTTTCAGGGTTGTTAGTCGCACCCTTTTTAGGGATTGGCTGGACATTGGCCACCTTCCAACATGAGGGGAAGACTCCCGCACGGTACGAAGAGCTGAAAAGGTTTGCCAATGGACTTGCTAACGTAGACGAGCACTGTTTCAGCACCAGTGCTGATATGCCATCCGGCCCCGGTGACTTGTTTACGTTGAGATCCGCAAGAACCCTTTTGACTGCTCGGGCCCGAAAGAAAATCGAAGGCATAGTACAGGATACCCTTTCGAAAACGGGCAGTGGTTGATCGCTTTCCGGTAAGAAAGAATTTCTTGCAAAAAGTTCGGCGAAGAGGTTGGCCTTATCAACCGGGTCAGTGAATGATTGATCATCCTTTAAAAGAGTTGGAATAGAAGAACTAGCATTATCCTTTACTCTTTTAACGAACGACCAAAAAGTTTTACTGCCCCGAGGAGCAGAAAGAACTTTAGCACGTAGACGCCGTTCGTATAGAACCTTTTCGCGTCTAAGTACTTTGGCACACTCGGATCTCGCCTTTTTGCGATGCAGATCAGTAACGACGTTCTTATTTGAACGCCAATTACTAAACGCTTCCTCTCTGGATCTGACTGCATTTCTACACGTCTGGTTAAACCAACACTTGTGTTTTGATTTATCCGAAATATGCTTCGGATCAGAATCTGAGACATTTTCTATAGGAAAAATGTCTCAGAATCTGAAACATTTTCTACAGGAAAAATGTCTCCGAATCTGAGACTTTTCTAAAGAAAAAATATCTCAAAATCTGAGACTTTTTCTATAGGAAAAATCTCTCAGAATCTGGGAATTTTTCAATAGGAAAATATGACACTTTTTCGATAGGAAAAATGTCTCAGAATCTGAGACTTTTTCTATAGGAAAAATGTCTCAGAATCTGAGACTTTTTCTATAGGAAAAATGTCTCAGAATCTGAGACTTTTTCTATAGGAAAAATGTCTCAGAATCTGAGACTTTTTCTATAGGAAAAATGTCTCAGAATCTGAGACTTTTTCTATAGGAAAAATGTCTCAGAATCTGAGACTTTTTCTATAGGAAAAATGTCTCAGAATCTGAGACTTTTTCTATAGGAAAAATGTCTCAGAATCTGAGACTTTTTCTATAGGAAAAATGTCTCAGAATCTGAGACTTTTTCTATAGGAAAAATGTCTCAGAATCTGAGACTTTTTCTATAGGAAAAATGTCTCAGAATCTGAGACTTTTTCTATAGGAAAAATGTCTCAGAATCTGAGACTTTTTCTATAGGAAAAATGTCTCAGAATCTGAGACTTTTTCTATAGGAAAAATGTCTCAGAATCTGAGACTTTTTCTATAGAAAAGATGTATGTATGCTTTACATAATTTTTGAAAGGTACATAATGTTTTAAAGTCCGCGATGTTTTAAGAATCTGAAACTTTTTCTATAGAAAAATGTCTCAGGATCTGAGACTTTTTCTATAGGAAAAATGTCTTAGAATCTGAGACTTTTTCTATAGGAATCTGAGAATTTTTCTATAGGAAAAATGTCTCAGAATCTGAGACTTTTTCTATAGGAAAAATGTCCCAGAATCTGAGACTTTTTCTATAAAATGTCTCAGAATCTGAGACTTTTTCTATAGAAAAGATGTCTCAGAATCTGGGACTTTTTCTATAGAAAAAATTTCTCAGAATCTGAGACTATTTCTATAGGAAAAATGTCTCACAATTAGAATCTGAGACTGAGTCTGAGTCTCTCAGAATCTGAGAATTTTTCTATAGGAAAAATGTTTAAGAATCTGAGACTTTTTCTATAGGAAAAATGTCTCAGAATCTGAGACTTTTTCTATAGGCAAAATGTCAGAATCTGAGAATTTTTCTATAGGAAAAATGTTTCAGAATCTAAAACTTTTTCTATAGAAAAAAATTTTCAGAATCTGAGAATTTTGCTATAGGAAAAATGTTTTAGAATTTGAGACTTTTCTATTGGAACAATGTCTCAGAATCTAAGACTTTTTCTATAAAAAAACTTTCTCGGAATCTGAGACTTTTTCTACAGCAAAAATGTCTAAGAATCTGAAATTTTTTCTATAGAGAAAATGTCTCGGAATCTGAGACTTTTTCTATAGGCAAAATGTCTCAGAATCTGAGACTTTTTCTATAGGAAAAATGTCGCAGAATCTGAGACTTTTTCTTTAGGAAAAATGTTTCAGAATCTGACGCTTTTTCTATAAGAAAAATGTCTCATAATCTGAGACTTTTTAATCCGATAGGCCTGAAATTTGTACCACATAGTTTTTAGGCCCAATACAATAAAAATTTGGTAAGACACTTAAGATAATCAAGAAAAAAAATTCCGCTCTCATTATAAGGTATTAATTATTCGCCATTCACTCATTAGTTTCCCATTTTCATAACTATTTATTTCTTTTTCTCATCTAGTTGCATTTAAAATATTTGATTTTTTCTTTTTTGTTTTCAAAACAATTGTTTTTTATTGTTCTTGGTTACAATTTAAGCCGTCATAAATACCACAAAAAAAATATTTTTTTTTGTTCATTGTTGTAGGTTGTTGTAGTGTATACACAAAAAAACAAAGAAAACGATATTGTGATTGTTTAGTTATGCATGCAATTCAAACCACTAACTTTTGGTGAATAATTTTCAAGAGAAGTTCTTTAAAAAAAAATCAAAGTAAAACTATAAAAAAATTGTGTTAAAAATATTTTTTTTAACAAAGACATGACAGTTTGTTAAAAAAAAAAAGAATAATACACAAATGTGTGAAGTTTTGACAAGATTTTGAGATTTTTAAAATATTTTTTTTTTTTATTTTTTTTTTAATTTTTTTTCATAAATTTGTTTAACAATACAAATATCATATGACAATGATTTCTTGATTTTTTAATTTTTTTTTTTTTTGGTAAAAATTTTCAAGATTTGTCATTAAGTTTTCAAACTTTCTTCTACCTATTACTATATGACTTTCATATGTATAGACATCTTTAATATAAAGAAATTGTCTTTTTATTTAATAGTTTTTACCATTTTTTTTTTTTTCTTATATGAAAGTGAAATTTATTTTACTTTAAAAAAACCCTTCCTCCTCTTCATTAATACATTCAAACATTATAACTAATTTTATATTTTTTTTTTGTTTGTTTAACAAAATAAATAATGTAAAGTTAAGTTTAAAACTTGTGAAAAAATTACAAATATTTAACTTTTAACATTTGTTTAATACAAACAAATATAAATGAACAAAAAAAAAATAACTTGAAGTCATTGACAGTCTTAGTGAGAAAATCAACAAATTGAAGAAGACATTTTGAAAACAAAACCAAATACTATTAAACAAATTGTTAAATTAGAGTTTTTTTGTTAAAACAAATTAATGAGCAATAAGTAAATAGGCAAAAACCGCAATAATAAAAATGATTTTTGAAATTATTTTCAATATTTTTTTTTGTAATAATATTTAAAAGAAATTTTACGGTTGTATTAAATAAATTATACAAATATATAATTAAAAGAAAGTTTTTAATATTCATATTAAAAAAAAGCTATAATTTATAAAAAAAAATATAAAACATTTAATAAAAAATCAAGTTTGTGTCTTAAATCTTTTGTTTTTTTTCTTATACCCCCCTCTTTCAATCAAACCACTTCTAGTTAATCAATGAAATTGTGTCATTTAATTTAACCATAATCTAGAATATTAGTTTAATTTTTTTTCAGTAAAATTTCAAGCTTAATTTCTTATATTTATTGTTGTTTTGTTTAATTAATAACAAAAACAAGTTTTTTTTAAACAATTTAATACCGGCTAAAAGAATAAAAAATATACAATATAATTGTTCGTTCATACTCATTCTTAAACTTTATGGATTTAAAAAAAAGTGGTCTGCCTTCAAATCAAGTTGACATTCTTGTTATTTTTTTTTTATTGGTATTTGTTCAAACTCTCAACACACTTTTTATTAGAACCGTATTTAAAAATATTTATAAAAAAAAATCACAAGACTTTAATTTTCATTGTTCAACATTAGAGTGTGATATTGTTCTTTAAGATTTTTCAGAAATTTTTTATAATTTGTGTAAATTGCCAACAGGAATTTTTGTGTTTTGAACATATTTTTTGCAAAATTTTTAATCTATGTATAGTAGGGAGTCCCTTATTTGAGATTTTTTTTAAACGGAAAAAATTCCTTAGAATTTAAGACTTTTTCTATATAGGAAAAATGTCTCAGAATCCAAAATTTTTCTAAGCTGGTAACAGGTGTCTCAGAATCTGGGACAAAAAAATCTATATAGAAAAGATTTTTTTTGATATAGAAAAAATGTTTCAGAATCTGAAACTTTTTTATATATAAAAAATGTTTCAAAATCTGAAGTTTTTTTTATATTGAAAAAATGTATTAGAATCTGAGACTTATTTTATATAGAAAAAATTTCTCATAATCTGTGACTTTTTTATGTAGAAAAAATGTCTCTGAATATAAGTATCAGATTCTGAGACATTTTTTCTATATATCTGGAACTTTTTTTATGCAGAAAAAAGTCTCAAAAAAAACACTGT
This sequence comes from Pegoplata infirma, assembly GCA_963921195.1. Classification (NCBI taxonomy): domain Eukaryota; kingdom Metazoa; phylum Arthropoda; class Insecta; order Diptera; family Anthomyiidae; genus Pegoplata; species Pegoplata infirma. The sequence goes on from OY992536.1 coordinate 40,124,079, forward strand.
CTCAGATTTTGAGACATTTTTTCTATATAGAAAAACCGCAAATTCGTACACTCAAAATAATTCTACAGTAAAAGGTTTAGTAAGTGATATTGTACCAAAATCTACTAATTAGTTACTAATTTTAGTATCTTCAAAGTACTAAAATTAGTAATTTTTTCTGGTTTTAAATAATATTAGTAAAAAATTTTAGTATTGTTTACCAATTCCTGCACTAGGTCCTTTTGGACTAAAATTTTGTTAAATTTTTAGTATTAAATACCCACGTTTTTTTTTTGGTGTAGGCAATTGTCTCATAATCTGAGACTTTTTTTATATAGAAAACATTTTTAGGATATAAAAGAATCGGCACAGACGAATTTAACAATATCACTAGTTCGAGACCTTAGAGCCTTGTTGTCCTAAGGCATCGAGTTATATAGAAAAATGTCTCAGAATCTGTGACTTTTTATACCCTACACCACTTTGTGGTACATGGTATAATGACTTTGTGCTGAAGTTTGTAACTAACCGAAATATTGGTCCTAGACCCACTTTAAAGCATACCGATCGACTCAGAATAACTTTTTAAGTCATTCTAGCGATGCGCGTCCGTCTGTCTATCTGTTCCCATCTAAACGTTGTGAGCACGATACAGGTCGCAATTATCAATCGATTTGTTCTAAATTTGAAACTTAAGCTTCCTTTGGCCCAAGGAAGAAGCCTATTGAAATTGTAAAATCGGTACATGTTTAGACCTAGTCCCCATACAAACGTCCCCTTATAATTTGGCTCAAATGCCTCTAATAACCGTACTATAAGAATTATCCTTTCGAAACTTGGCAGGAAATCGTATTTTGTATTCACAAGTCATCATTCCAAATTTTAAAGGAATCGGATCAGTTTTTCTTGTTGTCCCGACACAAACCACCCTCCCGATATTCATATAAATCTCTCAAAATTCATGATAACAGGAAATATTTGGTCGAAATTTTGTTTTTAAGCTAAGTACTCTGTTCGATTTCACGGGAAAAAATCTGTCAAACTCCATATAAAAAAAACAAATTTTGGCAACGCGAGGAATTATAGGGAAATTGTAAAAAAAGTTTTCACGCATTTTTATTATACAAGACAATTTAAATTGTCGTGAAAAAGTGACATTTCAGTTTTGTTATGATCGTTTCTTTCTTATAATTGTCAAAAGTTGTTGATTTTTAAATATTTTATTGCGATTTGAGGCGTTTAAAGTTTAAGTCAAATTTTCACTGTAAGAAACAGAGTACTTAGCTTTAGGTGTTAAACGTGTACTTTGGTGGCTTGACAAATCGTGATTATAATTGGATAATTTTTGGACTTAGACCCAAAAAAATTTTCCCGATATTCAGTAAAAATCTGTTTTTTGGCAACACAAATAAGCCAATTTCACTAAAATTTTGTTTGTGTGTGTTTCCTACACTAATTAAAGATCTAACAAAAGATGAATTCAATCAGCCCATGTTTGGACTTGGGACCCATTTTCCGGAAAACACTGGTGTAGGGCATCATATGGTCGGTCTTGACCGAAAATAATTTTCTTACTTGTTTTTCTAATGAAAAACTTTAATATTCTGACACTTTTTCCATATAGAAGAATTCTAACATTTCGAAAAATTTTTCTTTAGAAAAGTTTTAAGATTTATAGCAATTTTTATAGACGAATTTCCTATAGAAAAATTTTTAGATTTTCCAAAAAAAATTTTATACAAAAATTCTCAAATTTTTTCAGAAAAAGTGTAACATTCCGTCACATTTTTCCGTTACAGAAATTTTAAGGTTCTTAGACATTTTTCAAAGAAAAAAAAATCTCAAACTATTTCATTTTTATACCCTCCAACCACAGTATGGGGGTATACTCACTTTGTCATTCCGTTTATAACACATCGAAATATTGGTCGGGGACCCCATAAAGTATATGGGCTATTCCATGTCAAATCGGACACTTTGAGAATTTTTTTTTAGATTTTTAGTACCCTTCGAAAAATCCTTCGTGGTAAATTTTCAGATTTTTTTGATGACCTGTTCAAAAGATATCGAATTTTTAAAAATTGGTAGTTTGTTCCTTTACTCAAACTTCTTTTACTCACAACTTCTTCAATAATGCTCCAAATTTCCATTTTTTTTTCAAAATTTTTGTTTTTTTACGTACTTTTTAATAAAAAAATCCCAAAAAATTCTTAAAAGCGCTCTAGCTTGCGATTTTTAAATTTTAAAATTTAAATCTCATTTTTGAAAATGTTTGTACTCCTCGATTTTTCGAAATTTTTTTGTGTAAAACTTCTATCGATTCTACAAATTTTTTGCCCAGGAGGATCGTGGGATAACGATTATTACTATTTTTTAAAATTTTTTGAAAAAATTTTATTGTAATTTTCCAATCTTAAAATCATTTCTACTGCTCCAATGCACAGAGGTAAAAACCGGCCAAAACTAAAAAAAAAAATTTTTTTCTTTTTTTCCAAATTGATGCCAAGAGAGAGCTAAAACTTCAAAACATGCGATTACAAAATTTTGTGCCAATCCCTTGACTAGTTTAGGTTTTATAACGAAGCAAAGTTGAGTATCTGTATTTATTATTTTTTAAATTTAAAAGTTGTGATTTGCAACTTTGAATCCAAGTAGGCTGTAAACTTAAAAAAAAAAAAAATTTGCCTTGAAATTGATATATTTTGAAAATATAGCATTATTTTTACATGTATTAAGCATTTCGGCAATTTCGAGTGCGTGGATCAATTTAAACAGTTCTGGTGAAAATAAATCTAAAAAAATAAAAAATTTATAAAAATACAAACTTTGGAAAGCCCAGAAAAATACTTTTTGCTCAAAATTGCTCTTAAGTCGCTATACCACAAATTAGTATAAGGGTTCCCAAGTAAGTACTAATTAACATCAGTACCAAGTTTAACCAAGTCTTTCAGTTAGAGCCTTTTAAAGTTGGGTCATTTATATAAAATAAAGAGCTTTTTGAGCTGTGGAAAACACATAAAAAAAGAAGATGGATGAAATACTGACGATTAAGACACAACATCTTAAAACACCTCCAATTTTTTTTTTTCGCGAACAAAAAAAATTTTTCGCGGAAAAAAAAAAATTTCGCGGAAAATTTTTTTTTTCGCGAAATTGGTTTATTATTATATTCTTAACCTACCTACAACATTTTATAAGTTTACATAGAAAATTAAAGAAGTTATAGGGTTTTGGCCGGAATTTACCACTGTGCAATGGTGCGTCATAGAGGGGTCCTTTATAAGACCGACCCCCATTAATTTGTACGTCTTAACATTTCTTTGGAACAAACTAATACCCTATCTCCAATTTCTAAGGGGGCTCCCACGCAAAACTACAATTTTTAAAATTTGCTCCAACCTCTCTAACTGCCCTAATCAGGGGCGTATCCAGGATTTTATTTCGGTGGGGGCCCAAAAATTTTTTTTTTCAATTTTTTTTTTACAAAAAATTTACATAACAGCACATGTTTACGAATTTTTCTCAATCGTTTTCTTGAACACAATAACTGTTGGAGGAAAAAAAATTTTTTGAGACTTACGCCTGTTTTTAAAGTGTGAATTGTATCAGATGCTGATACATTTTTACAAAGAATATTATCAGAATCTGATTTTTTTTTTTTTTTCAAAGAAAAGTCTTAGATTCTATGACAATTTCCAGTTAAGACAGTTTTTGTTATAGAAAAAGTCAAAGACTCTAAATCATGTTTCCAATGGAAAACGTTTCTCGGGGAAAAGTCATGTTAGAAAATGATTCTATAAACATATTCACAAAATACTTTTTCCCAGAATCTGAGATATTTCTAGTCTAGCACATTTTCCCAGATTCTGAAACATTCTACAAAAAAAGTTTTAGACTCTGAGAAAATCTTCCCTCTTTCTATAAGAAAAATAATTTAGATTCTGAGACCTTTTTAAAAAGAAAACAGTGTAAAAAAAGCCTTAGATTCTAAGACCTTTTTTCGAAAGAAATCTTCTCGGATTCTGAGAACATTTTCCTATAGAAAAAGTCTAAAATTCTTATACATTTTTCCTATAGAAAATGTCTCAGATTCTCAGACATTTTTTTCTACATAAAATTTCTTCGATTCTGAGACATTTTTTCTATTGAAAAAGTCTCAGATGCATAAACACTTTTCCTATAAAAAAAAAGTCCCAAATTCTTAGACATTTTCCTATAGAACAAGTCTCAGATACTAAACATTTTGCCTATAGGAAATTGTCATATTCAGAAAAATTTTTCATATAGAAAAAGCCTCAGATTCTGAGACATTTTTTTCCTAAAGAAAAAAGTCTCAGATTCTGAAATATTTTTCCCATACAAAAATACTCAGATTCTGAGACATTATTCTTATAGAAAAAGATATTTTTATAATAGAAAAAGTCTCAGATTTTGAGAATTTTTCTATACAAAAAGTCTCAGCTTGTGTCTCTGAGATATTTTTCCTATACACAAAATCTTAGGTTTTGAGATAATTTTCCTTAAGAAAAATTCGTTGATTCTGAGAAATTTTTCGTAAAAAAAGTATAAGATTCTGAGATATTTTCCTAGATTGTAAAAAAATTCAGAGGAATTAAGGAGTGAGATCATAAAAATGTTAACACACATTTTTGCCTACAACTTTGGTGTAAAGCTTCCAAATTTTTTTTTTTCGGCAGTTTACATTTTAAAAATATGTCAGTTAATAAATTAATTTACATCATGAGTTTTAATTTGCAATTTTTTACACAATGGACGATGAAAGAAAAGTGCGTTCAAAAATAATTAAATATTTTCAACAAAACCAAACATGGACATACAAAAAAATTGGCAAAGAAACTAATGTATGCCGCCAAACAGTTTCAAAAGTGGTAAAAAGGTATCTGGAACACCTAACAATTGAAAGGAAGCCGGGAACAGGAACAACGACTGGTTATCGTAACATTGGTAAGGCATATAAAGTTAAAAGCATCCTTAAGAGAGCTCCTAACACATCTGGCAGAAAAACAGCTCGGTTAGCCCAATGCTCAGACTTTTTTGTACGTAAAGTGGGACTAAAGTCCTACAAAGTTCAAAAAGTTCCCGATAGAAACGCTTTTAAAAATTTGGAGGCCAAAACCAGAGCTAGAAAATTGAAATCAAATTTTATAAAAAAATACAACTGTTGTGTAATGGACGACGAAACTTATGTCCTGGCTGATTTTGCGCAGCTCCCTGGTCAAGAATTTTATGTTTCCGATGTTCGAGGAAATGTTGCGGAAAAATTTCGGTCAAAAAAACAAACGAAATTCCCCAAAAAATTCCTAGTATGGCAAGCCATATGTAGCTGCGGCCAAAGAAGCCAGTCATTTGTGACATCTGGCTCTATAAACAGCGAAATTTATATCAAGGAGTGTTTGCAGAAGAGACTTCTTCCGTTCTTGAGTCAGCACAATGTATCCACTTACTTTTGGCCCGATTTAGCATCTTGTCACTACAGCAAGAAAGCGCTGGAGTGGTATAATGATAATAATGTGGTTTTTGTACCAAGAGAGGCAAATCCACCAAACTGCCCGGAGCTCAGGCCAGTGGAGAGATATTGGGCTCTTGTTAAAAAAGAATTAAAGGGCACAAAAAAGGTCTTCCAGGACATGCAAGATTTCAAACGTAGATGGACCACCTGCCATAAAAGCCTTAATGGGAGGGTTTCCGGAAAAAGTGGATAACTTTGTTCGTAGTGGTTAGAGTTCCATGCGGTTTTTTTGTTATGATTTTGTATTAAATTTTATTTAATAAAAATTTGGTTTGAAGTCTTAAAATTCAGTAGTCTGTTTTTTATTTAACTTTATGTGTGTTAACATTTTTATGATCTCACTCCTTATTCCTTTAGAAAGTTCTCAGATTCTAAAACATTTTTCATAAAGAAAAGCCTCAGATTCTAAGAATTTTTTTATAGAAAAAATCTAAGAATTTGAGACATTTTTCAGATTCAGAGACATTGTTTCTATAGAAAGATCTCAGATTCTGAAACATTTTTCATATAGAAAAGCCTCAGATTCTGAGGATTTTTTACAGAAAAATCTCGGATTCTGAGACATTTTTCCTATAGAAAATGTCTTAGATTCTGAGAAAAGAGCCAATATTTTAAGACCATATTCCTATAGAAAAAGTCTTAGATTCTCAGACATTTTTCGAAAAGACAAAGTCGCATTGTAAGATTTGACTTCATTTTACTTACAATTAGGTCCATTTTTTTGTGTACATAAAACTCCAGGTTCTAAGATATTTTTTCTTTTGAATCTTAAGTTGAAAAGTTTCAAATTCTAAGTAAAAATTTTTAGATTTTGAGATTTTTTTGACAGAAAAATGTTTAGTTTCAAAAAATTTTTCTTAAAAAAATTTCTTAATGCTTTTTTTAAGAAGTTTTGTACTTGTTGTACTTGTTATTTGATACTAAATCCTGAAATTTGTGAAATCATTTCGGGGGGGCCCGGGCCCCCGGCCCCCCCCCTGTATACACCACTGGCCCTAATAGTGCCCTTAGAGCAACAAAATGTATCACCGAACCACAATAATTTTTTAGTCCAAACATTTTCTCTGAACACACCCTACCCTCTATCTCTAATTGTTAAGGCGGTCCCCATACAATTGTTTTTATTTTTTGTAAATTTGTTTTATTTAATCAGCTTCTACCGGTCCAATTGTGCGTCCGAGAGGGGTCATTAGTGACACCGACCCCCATTTATTTTTACCCTACAACATTTTTTTAAAACATTCCCACGCCCTATCTCCACTCCCTAAGTAGGCTCCCGTACAAATAACAGTTGGGGCAAATTTTATAAAAATGTAATTTTGTATGGGAGCCTACTTAGGGAGTGAAGATAGGGCGTAGGTATATTTAAAAAAAAATTTGTAGGGTAAAAATAAATGGGGGTCGGTCTCACTAATGATCCCTCTAGGACGCACCATTGGACCGGAAGAAGCTGATTAAATAAAACAAATTTACAAAAAATAAAAAAATTGTATGGGGACCGCCTTAACAAGTGGAGATAGAGGATAGAGAAAATGTTTGGACTAAAAAAATATTGTGGGTCGGTCATACATTTTGTTGCTCTAAGGACACTATTAGGACAGTTAGAGCGGTTGGAGCAAATTTAAAAAAAATGTCGTTTTGTGTGGGAGCCCCCTTAGAAATTGGAGATAGGGTATTACTTTATTCCAAAGAAATGTTAAGACGAAAAAATTAATGGGGGTCGGTCTTATAAAGGACCCCTCTATGACGCACCATTGGAGCAGTAGAAATGATTTTAAGATTGGAAAATTACAATAAAACTTTTTCAAAAAATTTTAAAAAATAGTAATAATCGTTATCCCACGATCCTCCTGGGCAAAAAAAATTCAAAAAAAAAAATCAAAGAGTACAAACATTTTCAAAAATGAGATTTAAATTTTAAAACTTAAAAATCGCGCTTTTACGAAAAAAAAAACAAAAATTTTGAAAAAAAAAATTTTTGAAATTTGGACCATTATTGAAGAAGTTATGAGTAAAAGAAGTTTGAGTAAAGGAACAAACTACCAATTCTTAAAAATTCGATATCTTTTGAACGGGTCTTAAAAAAAATCTGAAAATTTACCACGAAGGAGTTTTCGAAGGGTACTAAAAACTATACACAAATTGGGAAAATAAAAAAAAAAAAATTTCAAAGTGTCCGATTTGACATGGAATGCCCCATATATATTATTGACCCATGATCGATTCTAAGACATTCTGTGAATGTCCGTCTGTCCGTCCCACCTGAAATTTAACACGAATATGTGTTATGGTACTAGGCAGGCTAAGTTCGTCAATGGTCAAAATTGGGTTGGGGGGAAAAAGTTTCCCCTTGTGGAACTAAACCAACCTCTGAAAAATACATTTTTTTTAGTGTTTTTTATATTTTTGTTAATCAAATGAAACATGTTTATGCAAGAAAAAGTTCAGAGTCCTTCACTAGGACCGGGGGACAAAAAAAATTTTTTTTGACCGCCCCCACTTTTTTAGGGCGTGGATAAAAAATATAGTTTTAATAATGATAAAACTGTATAACTTTAGGGCAAAAATCATACTAAATTAATTAGTAAACATTTTTCGAGAGGGGGAGGTATCCCCCCCGGCCCAAAAAGACGCATCTGAATTTTTTTTTAGCATGTTGGAGGGTATAAAAGATTTAGCACAGCCGAATTAAACACTTTCACTTGTTTCTTTTTTCCTTTTGCCCCTCTCCTTTCTTCTTCTTTCCTTTCTTTTTCCTTTTTTTTTCGAATTCTGTTTTGGGTAAAAATTTTCTTCCCCCCAATGGATCGGTGCCTGTATTCTGAGACATTTTTTCTATCTACAAAAAGACACAGATTCTGAGACATTTTTTTATAGACTCTGAGACATTTTTTTTATATAAAAAAGTCTCAGATTCTGAGACATTTTCTATATAAAAAGTCTCAGATTCTGAGACATTTTCTATATAAAAAAGTCAGATTCTGAAATATTTTCTATATAAAAAAGTCTTAGATTCTGAGACATTTTTTCTATAAAAAAAAGTTTCAGATTCTGAGACATTTTTTCTATATAAAAAGCCCTCTGATTCTGAGACCTTTTTCTATATTAAAAAAGTCTCAGATTCTAAGACATTTCTTCTGTTTTTAGAATCTTAGTATTTTTCTATAGGAAAAATGTCTTTGAAACTTAGGAACTTTAAGAAAATATGTAACTCCCTATTGTAAACATATCTTGTGTTTTGTTTCTAAAACATATTCTTTTGCTGTTTTATATATGGTATGCCTACATTTCAGCAGTTTTTCATATATTTTGAAAGATCTTTATAATTTTGGACAGCTGTATAAACAATTTTTATAGGAATTTGTCCAAAAGTAGTCAACTAGAAAATTCTTGTATATTTTTTTTATAAGTATATTAAAAACAATATTTAATGACTCAAAATAAATTGGTGTAAATATTGAAAATTTTTAAATTTTGCAGAGTAGGTTTGTTATTAATACCGATCAGTTAAAACATAAAAACATTTAATTTGAATACACACAATTTTATTTTTTTGTAAAGTTTCATTGATTTTAAACTTCCAAATTGTGAAAAAGATTTTCTAAACAAACATTTTTTAGATTTCTATCAATTTATTGTACCGTTAAATCCTTAAGTTATGAAAAACTTTTCATTAAAAAAAAAATAGTTTAGTCAGACTCTAATTAAAATATGTTCAATTTACTACTATAAATAGAGTAAAGTTAAACACAATGTGTAATTGTAGTTAAAATTAATTTGAATTTACTTAATTTAGAAAAGTATATAATTAAAATTTGTTGAAATTTAACCAGTTTGTAGTAAAAAACAGCACTAATTTTTTTAAGAGGGCAAATAAAAAATAATTATTTTTTTTTAATAAACAAAAAATGTGTCTTAGTTTTTCTGCACAGAAAAAAATTGTGTTGTAGTCTCATTTTCAATTATTTCGTTGTTGTATTAACAAAGAATTTAATTGTATTAATTAATTGTGTTGTTAAATAAAATATCAATTATTTCGTTTGTCAATACATTTAAATTGTTTGTTAATACAACAACTATTTAATTTAAAATGAGCCTACCATAATATTTTTTTTGGTGTGTAAATTCAATTTTTTGCAAAGATCTTTTTTATAGCAAATTCTGGAAATGTTCATGATTTAAAACAACTTTTTTTTTTTAAAATAAATTTCTTGCGTTAATTAAAGCACAAAAAAAATTCAAATTTTAATTTTTTGCCATTATTTATAGCAAATTAATTAAAAAATTAAATGATTTTAATTTATCAATTCCAAAATGAGCAAATGATTTTAATTTTCGAACACTAAAGTGTTTTTTATTAATTAATCAATAATCATGCCATAATAATAGTGGTTTGGAGATAAGAAATTTGTAAAAAATAACGTTTTTTTTTAACTTCTGTCAAGAGAAGTAGACGCTTGTTTCTATTTTGTGTTTTTTTATTTATTATTTCTGACACAAATGCCTTAAGTAATATTTAGATGGCATGTATGTGGTGTAGTTTTTACAGGTAAACATCCACTGAGTGGACTTATCAGTAGAGGAGAATGAGCGTACTCAAAAGAAAAACTATATCAAAAAATCTATAAAATGACTTTCAATTTGAATAAGCAAACTTTTTGCAGATTTTTTTGCTGAAATGGATATTTAGAAAATAACAGAAGTTTTTCTGTAATTTTACGGATTCTATTTGCTGAATTTCAAAATATTTTTGTGCGGATTATTTCGTTAATTTACAGAAATAATTTGTTGGCATTTTTTTTTTATTTTCTAAGTTTTTTTCAAGTCTTAAATTTTTTTTTAGATTTTTCTGAAATTTAAAATCCTAAAACAAATACGATAATCAAGACAGATATTTAGCAAACCGCGTCTGCTAATTTCTCATATTTCTCAAAGTGGGTGTATTTTCAGCAACGAGAATTTATTTTGAGTGCATTGTTTTGATTAACTTTGTTTAGTTATTGGATATATTTCTTGTTAGATCTTAAGTTAGTCTAAAAGCACACACAAACGAAATTTAAGTGAAATAAGCTTCTTTTATTTGCCAATAGAACGATTTATCTGAATATCGGACGAAATTTTTATATGGGGACTGAGTCCAGAAATGGTCCAACTAAAATTGAATTTGATAAGGTTACCAAATTACACGTTTTACATCTACAAACAAAATTTTTCTACAACATTTCCAATTTTCATCAATTTTAAGAGATTTGTGTGAATATCGGGAAGGTAGTTTGTATGGGGACTACAAGTAGGACTGGTCCGATTCTTTTAAAATTTGGAACGATGATTTGTAAATACGTTGACATGCTAAAATTTGGAAAGATACTTGTTATATTACGGTTGTTAAAGGCATTTAAGTCAAATTTAGGAGGGACTTTTGTATGGGGGCTAGGTCAAAACATGGACCAATTTTTTTCAATTTCAATAAGATTTGTCCTTGACACAAATGAAGCTAAAGTTTCAAATTTCAGCCAAATCGGTTGATAATTGCGACCTGTATTGTGTTGACACCGATTACATGGACAGATAGACGGACGGACAGACGGGACATCGCTAAATAGACTCTAAAAATATTTTGAGTCGATCGGTATACTTAAAAGTGGCTCTGGACCAATATTTCGGCTAGTTACAAACATCAGCACAAAGTCATTATACCTAAGTTCAGATTTTTTTTTATAATTTTTTTCTGAATCTACATACAATTAATAAATATAAACAGGAAAAAAATTAATCGTTGTCTAAAATGTAAGATGGTATAAATAAATCCGATTTAATCCTACACTTAAAATAGATTCTCTGTTCAATCAGCAAAAAAATCTGCTGAAAATACACCCATTTTGAGCCATATGAGAAATCTGCTGATTTTAGCAAACTCGGTTTGCTAAATATCTGTCTTGATTATCTAGGTAAAATCAGCAAAGAAATCTGTCCAGACAGCAGAAAAATCAGCATGAAAAAACTTAAAAAAATAATCTAACAAGGAAAGTATTTCAACCTTTATGAACCGATTTGCCTGAAACTTAAAATGCAACCTCACAAAAAAAAACTTGTAACTTTTTTTTCTACCTCCTATTTGATAAAAATTCCTAGTAATTTTACAAGCTTTTTACCAATAATTTTGTAATTTTACTATGTTTTTACCAATAAAATTGGAAATTTACAAATTTTTTGACACTATAAAATTTACAAGTAGGTTTCGTTATTTTACCAGATTTTTTGCTACCTCCTATTTTACGAGAATTCCTAGTAATTTTACAAATAATTTTGCAATTTTACAAGTATTTTACCAATAAAATTGTAAATTTACAGTTATTTTGGCGCAATAAAAATTACAAGGAATTCTCGAGCATTTACTAGATTTTTTTTTTTTTGTAAAATTATCTTGGAAATTTGTAAAATTACAAAACAAATTGTAAAATTACAAAATAAATGTAAATTTCGATCCAAATTTGTTTGTTAAAATAACAGGAAAACTGTTAAATATTAGTAAAATGGTATTCGAGACTTTTCCTAGTAATTTGACAAGGTTTTTTTGTGTGCGCCTATTTGACAAGAATTCCTTGTTATTTTACAAGCTTTTTACCAATAATTTTGTAATTTTACAAGCTTTTTTACCAAAAAAAAAATGTAAAATTACAATTTTTTTGATGCGATAAAGGAGGTTTCGTGATTTTACTAGATTTTTTGCTACCTCCTATTTTACGAGAATTCCTAGTAAAAATTACGAACTTTTTTGTAATTATACAAGATTTTTAGCAATAAAATTGTAAATTTACAACTTTTTTGGCGAAATAAAACTTACAAGAAATTCTCGTAAATTTACTAGATTTTTTTTTGTAAAAAATCTTGGAAACTTGTAAAATTACAAGAAAAACTGTAAAATTACGAAAAAAAAAAAATGTAAATTTCGATCGAAAATAACACCGCTCTACAAATCTGAGGTTTGTCGCTGCGTTTTGGATGAAACCAAAAAAAGTTGAAAGAGTTTAGTGCACCGAATCCAAAACGGTCACTCAAATTTTTCTATCACGTCACAATTTTGAGAAAATCGCGGTTAAAGTGTCAAAAAATGCCCATTTTATCCATTTTTGAACAGTTATAAAATAAGATCCTGACATGCAAGTGACTTGGTATCAAGCTCATTCGAAAGTGTGTAATTTCCTCTTTCAGACAAGACCAAATCTTCTTTGAATTTAATTTTCTAACATGATAAAAAAATCATTAGCAACAAGTGCTTTAAATCTAAAATTTAGTATGAATTTGTATGGAAATTTGTTAAAAAACACTGTGTAAATAAACTAAATATTGAAAAAATGGAAGGTTTTTTGCTAATGATTTTTCTACTATTTTAGAAAATTAAATTTTAAGAACATTTAATCTTATCTTTAAGAGAAAATTACAGGCTTTCGAATGACCTTGATACCAAGTCATTTGCATGTCAGGATCTTATTTTATAAGCTTATATAAAGGGTCAAAAATGCCCTTTTTCAGCACTTTAACCGCGAATTACTCAAAATCCTGACGTGATAGACAAATTTGGGCTCCGGATTTGAAATCAGCGCAACAGACACTATCCAAATCACTAACCAGAATCCAATACGCATTTTCTTGTTGAGCTGTGTAATTTGTTAAAAAACAAGGAAAACTGTCAAATATTGGTTAAATGGGATTACGAGACTTTTTCTACTAATTTGAAAAGTTTTTTTTTTTTTAGTGTATATCAGTGTTGCCACTTCTTGGATAATTAACCAAAAAAATGGATTATTTAAAATGTTTTGGATACTCTTTGGATAATTACGTACACTCAAAAAAAAAAGTTTGTAAAATTACAAGTAAAAGGTCTTGTAATTCTATTTTACTAATATTTCTGTCTTTTTACAAAAATTGTTGTATATTTAATAAAACGAAAACTACAGTTTGCTTTGTAATTTTACTATTATATGTTGGTAAATTTATTTTACAAATTTTTTAGGTAAATTTACAAAAAAGTGAATTATTTTACAAATTAAAAAAATATTACAAGGTGTTTAGTTTTTTTACACAAGAAAACTGTAATTGTACAACAAAATTTTACTTGATGTTATTTAGTCTTTCTACCAAAAAAAATGTTTTATTACAAACATTTTTTTTAAGATCGTTTACAAGGTTTTCAGTTTGAAATGTATGTATTGAAAAGTACAAAATTCCGATGTAATTTTACAAAACTTATTTTATTACTAGAATTAATGTTGTTTTACAAAAAAAAAAATTAATTATTCAATAATACGACACGCAAAAATTTTCTAAGTTCTGATTTTTTTTTGCGTTTTGGAGTAAAAAGTTTAGTTAAAAATAATTTTGTATAAATAAAAAATTTCATGAAACAAAATTTTGGAAATTTTTAAAGTTCCGGACACAAACATTTTTCAACTAATTGCAAGCTTTAGCAAAAAAATTTAATTTTTACACCATTTTTTTTTAATTTGAGTTAGGTAAAATACCACAATTTTTATGTGTTTCTACTATACAATTGTTCTAGTTTTTTTTTACCATTTTTTGGTAATTTTACCATATTTTTTTGGTATTTTTTTTTTTTTAATTTGGCACCTAAAAAATGTCAATAAAAAGCTGCCAATTATGAAAAATTAAGTTTTTCTTATTTTAACAGGTACTTAAACATCCAATCTACAATATCCAAAAAAAAAAATCCGATTTTTTAAAAATACTTGTGAAAATAATTAAAAATTCAAAAAAAAAAATTGTTATTTTTTGACTAATTTTTCCTGAAAATATAAGAAATTTCTTGTGTAGCCTCCTTCGCAATTCTCATATGTTCTACTTAAGAAAAACGAAATGTCGAAAAAAATTAAAAAGTGCAGTGTTATACATTAAAAAGTTTGTTAAAAGTGTTCAAGTAAAGTTGAAGTGCTACTCCAGCTGCCGAAGAAGGAAAAATAAGATGCACCAATGGAAAAAAACCTTTAAATTTACAAAACAAATATCGTTAAACTATATTCAATTTGAGCTATCTAAGAAAACATAACTTTTCAGGAGAGCAAAAAAACCGTCGCATTCGCGTATTTTTTAACTTTTTGTCGGCTGATCTTTTACAATATTAATTAATAATTACTAGTAAATTTTACACGTGCTTTGTTTGTAAAAATTCGTATTATTCGCTGAGTTACAGCAGATAGCTCAACCTTTTTTATTTGAAATTAATCCACCTAAGCAGATAGCTCATTAAATATAGACTTTAAAGCTTTATAACTTCTTAACGGATTATGATAAAAATGTGAATTTGGTACCATATTCCTCAGTTTTTAAAGCCCTTCCATTACAGGTGTTAAAAAAAATATTTTTTAATTTTTTTTTTTAAATCATCGATTTTTTCGCGCATTCTCGCCATTATTTGGAACCTTTATGAAGCTTGCGAAAAATGTCATAACACTTGTGTTAGCTGTTCAATCGAATGGGCAAATAAAATATGCAAAAAGTTTAACCGGTTTTGCTCCGCATCGAAATATGGGTCAAAAACCGCGTTTTTAACCGCGGAAAGGAGTTGAAACTTTCCAAAAAAAAAAAAAAAACTGCCATTATTTTTATTGATGGAAAAAGTGATAATAAAAAAAAATAAATTTAAAAGTTTACCGTAGTAAACTATACTGTAGATAGCTCAAATTTTTATTTATAAAAAAGCATGGTTTCACATAGCTCATGCTATTTTTGCAATAAAATAGCCTTAAAATATTTTTTTTGTTCTGAAATTAATACCATAGATGACACTTATGCCAGCGAACGTTTTGCCATCAAAAACTCATTTTCGTCAACCGAGCAGATAGCTCAAATTGAATATAGTTCCACGATATGTAAATAAACAAAATTTTTTGTAAATTTACAAAACAAATATGAAAATTTAAAAAACAAAATTGTATACTTACGAAAAAAAGTTGTAATTTTACAAAAATGAAGTAGAAAATACAAAAACAATATTGTAAATTTACAAATTTTTTGGTTAAAGTACTGTTTTTACGGCAAAAAAATAAGCAAAAATGGTATATATACCATAAAAATTGTAATTTTACCACTTTTTATTGTAAATATACAAGTTTTTTGCCACAAAAAACAGTAGTTTAACCAAACAATTTGTAAATTTACAATTTTGTTTTTTGATTTTCTACTTTTATTTTGTAAATTTACAACTTTTTTGAAAGTTTACAATTTGTTTTGTAAATTTAATTTTTTTTTTTGCAAATTTACAATTTTTATTGTAAATATACGTGTTTTCCAATATTTTTTTGCGGTAAAAACAGTAGTTTAACCAAATAATTTGTTAATCTACAATTTATTTTTTTCATTTTCTAATTTTTCTTTGTAAAATAACAACCTTTTTCTGTAAGTTTACAATTTTGTTTTGTAAATTTACCAAATTTTTTGTAAATTTCCAAAAAAAAAATGTTCACCTCGAAGTTAATATTTTACAAAAAAAATTGTAAATTTACATTTTCTTTTGTTAAATCAATTTACAAATTATCCCCGTAACGTTACGGGGATTCTTGCTAGTACATATTTTACAAAACCTGCCCCGTAAAATCACGGGGATTTTATGTCATTTTACAAACTTTTTTTTTTGAGTGTATTTGGATAATTTATGGATAATTTTATCATTTACAATTTAAAGTTTTACATGGACAAAATTTATTTGTTTTATATTTCAGTTTGGCGTTTTTTTTCAGTTACTTCTAATTATACAGCACTTTATTTGTTTTTAGTTTTGACAATGCCTTTTAAATTTGGAGCTGTTTAAATTATATCAATCTATAAGCCTTATTGGACCACAAAAAATATGGTCTGTTTGATTATTTGGATGTCCAAGCTTTTTGGGCAAATGATTTTAAAATTCAAATTTTGTGCCCATAAAAAAAATGTTAAAAAACTGGAAAACTATTATAAAATATTTTCTATTCTGAACTGTACAAAATGTATGATTTTTATTAAAAAATAATTTATGTTTTCTTTAAATTGAATTTACATAATCCACTTTTGTTTCGTTAAAAATAAAAAACGTTTTTTATATTTTTTTTTTTTGGATAATTTTTGGGATTTTGGATAATTTCGGACAAACTCCTGGATAATTTTTTGGTTCACTGGTGGCAACACTGGTGTATATATAAAAGAGACGATTTTAAGGTTGAGGTGTCTCGGCTTATCGTTTAAAAATTATGTTTAAAAATTTCGTCGTACCCTTAATGAATCAATGAGGACCTTCGGGAAAAATTCGATAACTCCAGAACTAACAGAAATATCGTCTAGAGCAAAAATACCTGTCGACTTAAATTTAATAAAGATTTATCTTCACACAAAAAATCAAAAAAACTCTTATATATATTTTTGCCATTTTTGACCCATGCTTTGAGCCCCTACATCCCCGATATGGCCGATAAGTCGAGACACCGCAACCTTAGAATTCTCTCTTTTATATATATTTCAAGTTTCATGCAAATCGTTTCATAAGGGTTGAGATACTTCCCTTGTAAGTGTATAAAAAAAATTTGTATTAAAAAATTTTTTTGAAATTTTTGGTTAAAAATTTATTCTGATTAATTTTTATTAAAAAAATAAAAATATTTTTATTCGACCTTTAAAATATTATATTTTGAGTAGGTTTACTCTAGCTCGAGGTCATTATTTTCTTTTCTGATTAAAATTATGATATTCTCATAGAATAATTTTCAAAAAATTATTTTTCTGTTTATAATGACTAGGGATGATATTTTCAAGCACTAAAAAATTGAAAATATGCGCTAAAAAATTAAAAATATGCACTAAAAAACCTAAAAATATGCACTAAAAAATAAAATTTGTGCAATAAAAATCGTGTTTTCATGCGAAAAACTTTTAAAAAATAATGCCGGTTTTCAATAGTAACATTTAAAACTTTATGTAAGCTAGATTTTTTAGAAACTAAAACAATCTAAAAAAAATTAAAATAATAAAAAAAAATTCTAATTTTCAAAATAAATGTTTCAAATTATGAACAGTTTTTGAAACAAATAAATTTCAATTTATGTTTTTGCTAATTTATGCCAAAATATGCAAAAATATGCACTTAAAATTTAGAAATATGCACAAAATATGCATTTAAAATCAAAATATGCAAAAATATGCATTTCCACCAAAATATGCAAAACTATGCAAAATCAAATCGATACCATTTTCGCGCAAATTTCTTGATTCGGAAAGATAATAGTCGATATCGTTTTTAGACTATCTATAAAAAACATGCATTTGCATGGAAATCTCAACCCTAATAATGATAAATTCTGAAACACGTGTCGATTAAGTCTCGCAAAAAATGACCAACATTAATAAATTTAAAACCGAAAAATTATTTTCTTGAAAATTATTCTATGAGAATATCATAGTTTTAATAAGTAAAGGAAATAATGACCTCTAGAAAAAACCTACTCAAAAAGGTAAAAAATTAATTTGTTTTAAAATAACACTTCTGTAGGGTACTATGTGGGTGGTCTTGACCGACTTGTAACTTTAAGTTTTGTTAAGCACAGTTCATCCACTAATGTGAGTTTCCACTGTATATACATTTAAGCGCTTGCATATATTCGCTCAGTTGTCTCTACAACAACGACTCATCATTTGACTGTATGATGTTTAATAATAACACATGGTTTAAAAGTGGCCTTGAATATTATTTTTTCGTTTGTATATTTTTTTTTTTAGTTTTTAGTGTCTTGTTAAAGATTTATGTCTTTTAGCATTTAATATGAGTGCAACACTAAAAATTCAAAGTTCGTTTCAACTGTTTTTATTTTTTATTTAAAATTATTTTTCTTCTGTTTTTTTATTTTTCTGTTGAATCTATAATTTAAAATTTATTTGATTTGTTTTGTTTTTAAACAAATAACAAATATTAAAAACAATTTTGAAAGCATTATAAACATTTATTTGTCTTTTAATATAAAAAGAGTCTGTGGTTTTAGTTTAAATCTTTTATAAATCTTTTACAAAAAAAAAAATTCAAATACAAAGATCTTAAAAAAAATGAACTTGACACAGTAACTTTGAAGAAATGTTGAACTTTTTGTTGATTTAAAATAAAAATTTGAATGGTTTAAAAACTAAAATATGAATGGTTAATATAGATAAATGAAGAAATGGTTTACAAAAAAAAAAAAAACGGATATATAACATGTCTAACGAATTTATTAACGTTTTTATTAAATTAAGTTAAAATTTGCAAATACTTTTGATTTATGTTTACAATTAAGTGCGAGAACTTTTGGCAAATATCGTGGGAGGATTTAATACATGTTCTAGTTTTAGGTTTAAAACAATTGAATTAAAACTGTTTGTTAACCCTTCAATGCATGAATTATTTTTTGGGAATAAAATTAGCCGTGTGCAAGACTTCACAAAATATGTCACA
Organism: Pegoplata infirma; assembly: GCA_963921195.1. Lineage (NCBI taxonomy): Eukaryota > Metazoa > Arthropoda > Insecta > Diptera > Anthomyiidae > Pegoplata > Pegoplata infirma. The sequence continues at coordinate 40,143,053 of OY992536.1, forward strand.
AAAATGAAACAATGCATTGCAGATAAAACATTTGGTTTGCAGAAGGGTTTTTGTTAAATATTTTAAGCTTATGTAAAAAAAATTTTAAAGCTAAAAACGAAAGCAGGTCAACAAGTGCTCTTGGGCATTAGAGGGTTAATTTTGATTACATTTTAAGCTTTATAATTTTTAACTGGTTTTAATATTATGAAGAAGCTAAGTCCATATAACGCAGTTTTTGATGACCTCGTAGCACATTTATAATTTACTCAATCTGGCTTAAATGAAAAAAAATACTTAAAAAAATACTAAAAAATAAAAGCACTGTCCAATCAGAAGAAAAATCTTCTGAAAATTCACCCATTGTGAGCAATATGAGAAAATCTGATAAGACAGCAAAAAAATCTGCTGATTTCTACTGAAAAATCAGCTGATTTTAATAGAAACATTTGCTGGTAGTAACAGAAAAATCTGAAGTTTTCAAATAAACAATCTATACTCAAAACAATACATTAGTATATTTACTAATTTTTTTGCTAATGCTAGTAAGCTAACCTTTAGAAAATTTTTAGTTTAGATTAGTATGTTAGCAAAAATATCTTGTAAACTTCAGTTAGCGCATTAGCAATTTTAAACAAAATTTGAACTAATTTTTTTGCTAAATTTAAAATTGAGTTGACCAAATTTTTACAAGCTTTTTGCTAATATTAGCAAAAATAAAGCTGGATTTTTTTGCTAACGTGTATAAATTATCCCATACAAATTTGACGTTTTTTAACTATATACGGCAAATTTATGTCAAATTTGTATGGGATAATTTATACACGTTAGCAAAAAAAATCCACCTTAAATTGTTTTTTTTAGAAAACTTAAAATGGCGCTATCTCGGAAACTAAGCCAGATAGAGCAAAATAGTATCGCCGGTACTCTTCACATGTGTGGACCCTAGTGGGTCCTAAGTTTGGATCCAAAATAGTGAGCATTCCCGAAAATTTTAAAATGCTCATATCTCGGTAAATATTGCCGACACAACAAAAAGTCCAAACGCATTTTTGTAGTTCTCAATCGTAGAACAATACCGCAAAGGCTCTTCGAGTAATATTTTTGAAGTTATAAAGCTTTTTAATTCTCAAAACCAAATTGGACCCCTTAATTCATGTATCTCAAAAACTAAGCAAGGTAGAGCGAAACGGACACAAATTTTGGATTAAAAACTATGACGATTTTTAAGAAATCCGGCTGGGTCTAGGCCTATCGGTGTCTGGACCTATTGGGTCCGAACCCAATGGGGTCCTCAAATGTGTGTGAACTAAGTTGAAATAAAAAGATTTTCAGTAAACTAATTTTTGGCAAAAAAATTTTGCTAACTTTACCAATAAAATTGTGGGTTCAGAATCAGCTAGTTTCCTTGTAGGCTTACAAGCTTTTTTTGCTAACATTACACCTAGAAAAAATTTACAGTAACTTCTTACGGTTATGTAAAATATTTTTAGTTAAAGTTGTTTTTAACGTTTTATCGTTTGTTTTTCAAAAAAAAAAAATTATTGAAAGATTTATACAGTTCACTATGGTTCCAAATAATTTTTTTTTGGCATAAATTCCAAAAATGAAGCAAAGTCGCTAGTTTTGAATCTGGAATGCGTTTTTATCTCTTAACGCAATCAAAGAATGATTTTCAAAAAAAGAAAAAATTGAAAAAAATATTGTTTTCGGAAATTTTTTTTGAAAAAACTTTTTTTTTGGAAAAAAAAAATTATAAACAATAATATATTTGTAGTAGTCACTTAGCTCGGCCGAAGGCCAAAAAAATATAGTTAAAAATAATTTAAAAATGTGTCACGCAAAAAACCGGAAATTTTGCCGAAATTTGTGCTAAACTAAAATGGCAATTGTGAGAGTTTTCCGAAAAATGCTGGCTAGATGTTAATTTTAGTATTAAATAGACCATCTAGAAAACACTTTCACATATAAAGACTCATGCAAGTTCGTGCCCAAACACAATTTTTGGTCCACGAAAGATATAGGCTATTTTGGCTTCAAAATCCTTAAAACCGCAACCCCCAAGAATAACGCCAAAGATGCATGGAATTAAAAATTGGAATTTTTAATAACTACTTTCCTTGGGCTTCAATTTTCCCTTTTAGCCTTTTTATAATTTTATTTTTTCCCATTTGCTGTTAGTATAATTGTAATATGGTTTTGATCCCGATTTGAAAATACGCCTTAAAACTATCAACTTTGAAACTCTGGCAGACTGGCAGTATTGCCATCAAATTTTTTTCATTATACTTTCTTAATGGCTTGAGAAACTGTATAATCTTTTGGAAATTTGTTAAATACTTTTTTTTTAATTTCTGCCAAAAAAATATGCATATGGAACAGCGCTGCCAACTTTGACGATTTATCGTCATTTTGACGATTTGTGAAGTCAAATTTATTAAAATGACGATTGACGATTTTTCTAAATGAGAAAAATATGGTAATTTTTTGATAAAAAATTCAAATTTAGTTGTAAGCAAATTCTTTGTTTTTTGTCAAAGAAAAGAAAAAAACATATGTTTTTTTTTTTTAAAGATAGTAACGTTTTCAAAAAAAGCTAAACCATTTGGTGCAAAGACAGGAAAAGTTTAAAATTCACCAGAAAAAAACATTAAAAAAACAGTTTTTCGTCGTATGCCAGGAAAAAAGAAACGCAAAATAAAATATGAATGGAAGAACAAAAAGTAAAATCATGGGCAGTGAAGTATTGGCGCCAATAGACAGATTTAAGTGAATATCGGGAAGAATTTTAATATGGGGACTGTGTACAAAAATTCTATTTTAATAGTCTTCGTCCATGGGCCTTAAGCTTTTCTTAAGTTTTCAATTTCAGGTCAACTAATTGATCATTGCGCCTTAAAGATATTTCTAGACTCTAGATTATTTGTATTTTTGTCATGACGATTTTTTGATGACTAAGTATTTATTTTTAACTTGACGATTTTGACGATTTTTTTTTTTTTTTTTTAAATTGACGATTTCTCAAAAAAAAGTTGGCAGCACTGATTTGGAACCATAGTTGTTAATTTTTATACAGTGTCTAATTTTAAATATGATGCAGGACGCCACCTCAGTTTGACTATATAAGCTACCGACTAACAAAAAAGAAAATAAGAATTACGGTTTTCATTTTCTTAAAATTTTCAAAAAGGTTTGTAACTTCGTTTTGTAACTTGAATAATAGTTCACCTGCTGGTAAATAAAACCGTTTTTCACCAGCTGGTGAATAAAACGCAATATAATTATTTTTCAACAAAAAAATTTTTGTTTTTCATAAATTTTTTTTAATCAAATTTTTTTTTTCATAAATTTTTTTTTTCATCAATTTTTTTTTTTCATCAAAATTTTTTTTCTTCATTAAACTTTTTTTTTATCAATTTTTTTTTTCATAAATTTTTTTTTCATCAAACTTTTTTTTCATCAAATTTTTTTTTTCATAAATTTTTTATACCCTCCAACCACAGTATGGGGGTAGTGAGTACTTTATCATTCCGTGTGTAACGCATCGAAATATCGGTCTAGGACCCCATAAAGCATATATATTATTGATCAGTGATCGATTCTAAGACATTCCAGCGATATCCGTCCGTCCGTCCGTCTGTAGAGGACACGATACAGTCAAAAATAAAAGAGCTAGACCTTCGAAGTTTGGCACGAAAATGTCTTATATTCCTGGGCAGGTAAGTTCGGAAATGGGCAAAATCGGACCAAGGGGAAAAAAGTTCCCCCTTGAAGTACTAAACCAACCCCTGAAAAACGGTATTTTTTTGCAGGGCTTTTTGTACTTTTTTTAAGCAAATGCAACATTTTTATGTCAGACGAAGCTCAAAACCCTGCATTTGGACCCAGCGGATAAAAAAAAAATAATAAAAAATTTTGCCCGCCCCTTTTGTGGGCGTGGATATAAAAAATATATTTTAATAATGATTAATTGGATTAAATAATTTAAAGAATCATAATAAATCCATTTGATAACATCTATCGCAAGGAGCAGTTGTCCCCCAATGTCTCCCACCAAACCCCCAAAACAACGCCCCCCTCCCCCACCAAAAAAGACGACCCTGAAATTTTTTTATATGTTTTTTTACATTTTGGAGGGTATAAAAGATTCGGCACAGCCGAATTTACCACTCTCACTTGTTTTTTATAATATTTTTTTTTTCATCAATTTTTTTTTTCGAAAATTTTATTATTTTTTATTAAATTTTTGATTACATCAAATTGTTTTTTTATCAATTTTTTTTAACATTCTGTTAATCAAATTTTTTGTCATTTTTTTATACCCTCCACTCTAGTGATAGAGGGTATATATAAGTTTGTCATTCCGTTTGTAACACATCGAAATATTGGTCTAGGACCCCAAAAGTATATATATTCATGATCCTTGATCGATTTTAAGTCGATCTAGCAATGTCCGTCCGTCCGTCCGTCCGTCTGTCTGTCTGTCCGTTGAAAACACGCTAACTTTTGAAAGACTTTACGGAAGCTCCTGAAGTTTGACATATATGTTCTCCATTTACCGGGTTAGGTTGGTATTGCAATCCAGCGAAATCGGTCAAGTGGTTCAAAAGTTATGAGCAAAAGTGTAAATTTCGCCAAGGGTATTTTGCGAATTCACAAGATTAAAACCAGTCTAACTTTCGAAAGACAATTCTGAGGGTGCTGAAGCATAGCATATATATTTGTCGTTCCCCAAGTCTGTTTGGGTTTGAATTTCAGCAAAATCGGTTCAGTGATTCAAAAGTTATAAGCAAAGCTCTGAATTTCATATTTGTTTCACCTTAAACTGTAGAAAACTCGTTAAACAAGTTTTAAAAGCATGGTGAAATACGAGTTTTTTTAAAACTTGTTGTTGTTGTTTGTGTTCCTGCCGTGGCGTGCAGTTTAGTTGTTAGACAAGTAAATATTTGTTATTGTTGTTGTAACTGTGTGTAACGGTGTATAGTAAGTATTTTTGGAATAAATAAAGTAAAGTGGGATTTTTGTTTTTGGTTTTTAAAGAAGAGGATAAAGAAAAAGAAGAAGAGGTAAAATAAAAAGAGGGAAATATGTGAAATAGTTTTTTTTTTTGTATTACATATAGGTATAAAACAACAAAAATGTTTTACAAAGAATTTTGTTACTCAAAGAAATTGTACACTAAAAAAAATATTTACACTAAAAAAAATGTTACACTCAAAAAAAAAATTTATACATTAATTAAAAAAAAGTTTTACTCAAAATAATAAATACAATTAATGTTTTACAAAGAATTTTGTTACTCAAAGAAATGGTACACTAAAAAAAATATTTACACTAAAAAAAATGGTACACTCAAAAAAAATTTATACATTATTTTTTTTTTTTTTTAATGAAATGTCACACTCAAAAAAATGCTGACAGTCAAAAAAATTTTACACTCAAAAAAATTTGATTGATTAAAAAAAGTTTTACTCAAAATAATATATTTCTAATAAAAAATTTGTAATGCAATTTTTTGAAATTTTTTTAGAAAATTGCTATCAGATAACATTGTGGAGGGTATTCATAGATTCGACCAAGTCGAACTTAATTTTTCTACTTGTTTATATATCAAATTGTTTTTTTTTTTTCATAATTTTTTTCATAAAATTTTTCTTTTTTTTTATCTTTTTTTTTTAAACCAAAAATTTTGTTTTTTTTTATTAAAAAATTTTTTCTTCGGAAAAAACTTTTTTTTCATCAAAATTTTTTGTTTTCACCAAAAATTTAGTTTTCTTAAATTTTTTTTATCATAATTTTGTTTTTCGTGAAAAACAAAAGTTTATTTTTTTTACCAAGTCTAAGCTTTTGGCATAAAAATGTTCCATTTGTTTAACAAATGTACAAAAATCAAGTGAGAGTGTTAAATTCTTAGGTGCCGAATCTTTTATACTCTCCAAAATGTAAAAAACTTTTTTGCACTTAAATTACAGCTCTTTTGGTTTGGACTGCATCTCGGATTTTACAGACAGATGGACGGATGTATATAGATAGACTAATATTATATGACCAGTCCGCGTTGAAACCGTAGGATAGGATTTTCGGATTAATTTTTTTTTTTTCTGTAGGACCAATCAATTTCACTCAGGGATTAAACACTTGTATTACCATTGCAAAAAATGGTAGATTCTTAAAAGGGGAGTTGTTCCGCTTTTAAGAATCTACCATTCTTTTTGTCGTTTTTGTAATAATTAAATTTAAGTTAAAATATATATAATTTTAAATTATTTTAAATAAATGTTGACAATATTTCGAGAGAATGAAAAAGGGCCAAAACTTTTATTTGTGGTGCCACTGACCATTTAATAGTGCCAAAAAGGGCTTTATTGTACCATATTTCCCAACCGTGATTCAAGTCTCTAGGTTTCTGAAAATGGAGACAACTGAATGGTTCGAATGCAATAACAAAAATATTGGTTGAGTCAACCGAAAATTTTTTAAATCAAAAGAAATAAGTTGTTCTACAAAATTTAAGTTGCCTTTCACAACCAAAAATCTTAATTTTTCCAACAAAACTATTGAATTGGTTTTAAATTCGGTAGGCACAACGATTCTATTTTCTCTGTGTGATTTTTAAACTTGTTATCTTATATACTTAAATCTTAAAAAATTTAATTATCCTTAGTAAATATTGATTATTTTTCTTTTGTAATTTAAAATTGTATAAACCACCTACTGTTTAAGTACTTAAGTGTCATTCATAGTATGGGATACTAAAAAATGTACTTCCTAAACTTTCGTTTTTATTACCACAAAAGATCGTTTAATAAACATATCAGTTTTCTTTGATATCTCATCTTTCATGCATACTATAGTAAGTAGATAAACCAGTGAACAAAATAAAAACACATTTATAAAAATTGCTAATGATAAAAATAAAGGTTGACAAAAGTTAAATATTTTTATGAAAAAATAATATTTTTGAGTCTTAAATGATTATTTGGTAAACTTTTCTGAATTTGAACTGGGGTTTTCTCAACTCCAGTTGTTTATATTTAAATACTATTGAGTTTTTCTGAATTTCAATTGTGATTTTCTGAATTTCAATTAGACTCTTCGAAATTTCGATTAAAATTTTGAACATTAAAAAATGTGCAGGCAGTGAAGAGATATGATTGTGGCAACCATAATTTAAGAAAATTGTATTATTACTCGTTTGTAGCAATTCATAATATGATCCTTAATAATCATAAAATTATAATTCCGGACCATAATATGATTGCAACAAACATTTTATGATTGCTATCCACATTAGGGTGGCAGCGAAATGTATGGAGCAATTTTTTTGTATTAATATTGATGTCTCCCGGGCGGAATATTGTGCCACATGGTCTAAAACTGATGTGGAAAAAATTTCAACCAAATCGGATAACTTTAACCCGTGCCCCTTTGAGGTCAAAGTTCAAATGATAAAAAAAAAAATTTCCATACAAGCAAAAAATTTTTTTTTCGATTTTTTTTTTTTTTATTTTTTAATATTAGTAAGCTTTATTAGCTTATTAACAACAAAAAATTTCATTTTGATCGGACAAGATTTTCAGTTTCAAAAGTGACTCTGAAAAAAAATTTTAAGGCTTGTTAGAAGCTTACTCTAAAAAATTTTCAAAAAAATTTTTTTTTTAGTTTTGACAAGCATACATTAAAGACATTTTGTTGCTCTTAATAATAGGTTTTTCTTAAAAATTTTTGTGATGTCGTAATTTTGTTTTTTAATAGGGCCAAAAACTAAATTTTTGCAGCTTTTGGCCCCAATTTAGAACAAAACTTCGATGTCACAAAAAAAAAATAAAAAGAAAAACTGTTATCAAAAGCGACGTAAAATCTTTAATGTGTGCTTGTCAGAGCTAAAAAAAAAGTTAGTAAGCTTTATTAGCTTATTAACAACAAAAAATTTCATTTCGATCGGACAAAATTTTCTGTTACAAAAGTGGTCGTGAAAAAAAAAAAATTGAGACTGTCTTGAGACAGCATACTCTTAAAAAAATATTTTTTTTTTGTTTTTTAAAGTTTACAAAATAGCTTGCGTTTGTTTCTCTTGATAATACATATTCCAAATCTATCATTTTTTTCTTTCTGGGACATTGTGATCATGCTCTTAAATAGGGCCAAAAACTGCATTTTTCCAGTTTTTTACCCCAATTTAGAACAAAAATGCGATGTCGAAAAAAAAAATAAAAAAAAAAAATTAAAAAACCTGGTATTAAGAGCAACAACAATTCTTTAATGTGTGCTTATCAAAACTAAAAAAAAAAAAAATTTGAAAATTTTTTAGAGTAAGCTTCTAACAAGCCTGAAAATTTTTTTTCAGAGTCACTTTTGAAACTGAAAATCTTGTCCGATCGAAATGAAATTTTTTGTTGTTAATAAGCTAATAAAGCTAACTAATATTAAAAAATAAAAAAAAAAAAAATCGAAAAAAAAATTTTTTGCTTGTATGGAAAATTTTTTTTTTATCATTTGAACTTTGACCTCAAAGGGGCACGGGTTAAAGTTATCCGATTTGGCTGAAAATTTTTCCACATCAGTTTTAGACCATGTGGCACAATATTCCGCCCGGGAGATGTTGAAAATCCAAAGTTGAAATTTAGCTGCCACCCTAATCCACATATTATGAAAAAAATTAATCAAAATATGACGCTCTTAAATTATGGTTGCCACAATCATATCTCTTCTCTGATTGTGAGTGTGTTCACCAAAAATGTCTGCTCTCTCGTTTTTAATCTTTTATATATCCACATAAAAATGTTTGTTGGGTAACATAATGACGATGATGTTGATGATGATATGACGAGTTTGTATTTGTAACGACTATTTGTCATAAATGAAAACCAGATGAAAATGTCAACAAACTTGTGTGTATTTGAAATAACGCAATGAAATAATGAAAAATAAAATTCATTCAGACATTTTTTTTGTAAATGAAAATAAAAGTAACTTTTTCATTAAAAGCAGATAGGTTTTGTATGAAGAAATACATTTACAAAAAAAATATACATAATAATACAAACAGTCGTTTAATACAAATAGTCGTATAAAAATAAACAATATGACATGTAATTAAAACTTCGACAACTTTTTAAATCATAAAAAACAAACCGTTAACAAATTTTTTAAAAGTCATCACAAAATAGAGGAAGATGTGTCGTCCGAAAAAGATGCCACTGAAAAATTGAGATTTTTTTTTTTTGTAAAATACAAGCGGCATTTATCGAATAAGTGTTAATTTTAAAATAAGTGGAAGTTTTTTATTAATGATGATAACAAAAAATTCATGGTTCAATGGGGAAATTTTGTAAGAAAGACTACATGAAAATGAAATGTGTATTTTAAATATTTTTTTATTGTTATTTAAATTTTAAAGTGATTGTTACCCTAAAGCTATACGAGTGTGCACTAGTTTTAAAGATATGTACATAACCGTTGCGCTATGGGATAGAAGTTTATGTTTTACTAAACAAAAACTAAATATTCAAAAGAGCAGGGATGCCCCCCTACTTAATTTTTTTCCGATATTTGAGTTTGGCGGATTTCAAGGAATTTGAATTTTTAACAATATTTTTTTATAATTTTCACAAAAATATCTAAAACAGTGTTTTCACTCAACAAAAATTTTCTACACTCAAAAAAAGAAATTTAAAAAAAAAATACACTCAAAAAAAATATGAGAGCGAATTTTTTTTAATGTAAAATTTTTTTGTTGGTGTAAAATATTTTTTGAGTGTAAATTTAAAACTTAGCTTAACTCATTCATTATACCCTTCACTCTAGTGATATTGGGAAAATATATAAGTTTGCCATTCCGTTTGTAACACCTCGAAATATTGGTCTAGGACCCCAAAAAGTATATATGGGGCATTCCAAGTCAAATCGAACATTTTGAAATTTTTTTTTAGATTTTCCCAATTTGTTTACAGTTTTTAGTACCCTTCGAAAACTTCTTCGTAGTAAATTTTCAGATTTTTTTGATGACCCGTTCAAAAGATATCGAATTTTTAAAAATTAGTAGTTTGTTCCTTTACTCAATTTTCTTTTACTCATAACTTCTTCCAAATTTCAAATTTTTTTTTTCAAAATTTTTGTTTTTTTACGTACTTTCTAAAAAACATCCCAAAAAATTCTTTAAAGCGCTCTAGTATGCGATTATTACTATTTTTAAAATTTTTTGAAAAAATTTTATTGTAATTTTCCAATCTTAAAATCATTTCTACTGCTCCAATGGTGCATCATAGAGGGGTCCTTTATAAGACCGACCCCATTAATTTTTACATTTCTTTGGAACAAACTAATACCATATCTCCAATTTCTAAGGGGGCTCCCACACAAAACGGCATTTTTTTAAATTTGTTCCAACCGCTCTAACTGCCCTAATAGTGCCCTTAGAGCAACAAAATGTATGACCGACCCACAATATTTTTTTAGTCCAAACATTTTCTCTGAACACACCTACCCTCTATCTTTAACTGTTAAGGCGGTCCCCATAAATTTTTTTTATTTTTTGTAAATTTGTTTTATTTAATCAGCTTCTACCGGTCCAATGGTGCGTCCGAGAGGGGTCATTAGTGAGACCGACCCCCATTTATTTTTACCCTACAACATTTTTTCAAAAACATACCTACGACCTATCTCCACTCCCTAAGTAGGCTTCCAAAGAAATGTTAAAACGTAAAAATTAATGGGGGTCGGTATTATAAAGGACCCCTCTATGACGCACCATTCGAGCAGTAGAAATGATTTTAAGATTGGAAAATTACAATAAAATTTTTTCAAAAAATTTTAAAAAATAGTAATAATCGTTATCCCACGATCTTCCTGGGCAAAAAATTTGTAGAATTGATAGAAGTTTTACACAAAAAAATTTCAAAAAAATCGAAGAGTACAAACATTTTCAAAAATGAGATTTAAGTTTTAGAACTTAAAAATCGCATACTAGAGCGCTTTAAAGAATTTTTTGGGATTTTTTTTTAGAAAGTACGTAAAAAACAAAAATTTTGAAAAAAAAAATTTGAAATTTGGACCATTATTGAAGAAGTTATGATTAAAAGAATTTTGAGTAAAGGAACAAACTATCAATTTTTAAAAATTCGATATCTTTTGAACGGGTCATCAAAAAAATCTGAAAATTTACCACGAAGGAGTTTTCGAAGGGTACTAAAAACTGTAAACAAATTGGGAAAATCTAAAAAAAAAGTTTTTCAAAGTGTCCGATTTCACATGAAATGCCCCATATACAAGTCTTATACCTACCCAGTCAGAAAAATACAATCGCAAAAGCGTTGTGAAAGCGTTGTGGACTTCAACTTTAAAGCGCCTTCAGATGATCCGAATGATAACATCTACGCTAGGTTTAAAGCGTTTTAAAAGCGATGTAAAAAGAGCTTTGAGAACGTTTTTTTTAAAGTCGTCAAAGCGCTTTAAAGGACCCCTCTATGACGCACCATTGGAGCAGTAGAAATGATTTTAAGATTGGAAAATTACAATAAAATTTTTTCAAAAAATTTAAAAAAATAGTAATAATCGTTATCCCACGATCTTCCAGGGCAAAAAATTTGTAGAATTGATAGAACTTTTACACAAAAAAATTTCAAAAAAATCGAAGACTACAAACATTTTCAAAAATGAGATTTAAATTTTAAAACTTAAAAATCGCATACTAGAGCGCTTTTCAGAATTTTTTGGGATTTTTTTTTTGAAATTTGGACAATTACACAGGCACACAAAAAAAAAAAAAGTGGCCAGACCCAGAAAGTAGACCCAGTTATTTCTAGGTTTTTGGGGTCGCTGAATCCGAATATGCCCATAAAAAATCATTTCAATTGCCAGTTTTTCCCCCACCGCCCCCCATTAACCCCCGGGAGGATTGACTTTTAACTGTCACACATTGGGAACTTTGTATGGAAAAGGCGCGCATCGACGTTTTTTTGTTATAACTCTTGAACGGATAGGAACGTCATTCTTTACCATTATATAAACTGGAGACCTTAAAGAACTCACACATTTGGATTGGACATTTTTCGCATTAGTACCCTACTTGTAAATTTAAGGCAAAGTTGGTTAATTTATTCATATAAAAAGATAAAATGGTGGTCAATTATTTAAAACTGTTACGGATTTTAAGTGACAATATAACAGCTTACCATTTAATACAAAGTGTTTCTTTCATATTTTGGCAAAGTCTACACCCTACACTAAAATAGCCTGGAAAATTAACTACTATTCCAGTTATTTTGGCCGTAATTGCGGTCAAGAAAGCCTTTTAGTTACAAGCATTAGGTGAAACTCCTTTTGCCTTAATAAAGTGAGGTAGGGTATCAAAATCAATAATTATTGGAAACCGCGGTTGTCTGTTAACAATATAAGTCATTTAAGTAAAATTTTGTAATAAAACGATTAACAGTAAATTTTGTTAAAAAATAATCACTTTAAAAATACTTATTTTTTCGTTAGTAGACCCCACTTTAAACCTCATTTCAGGGCGCAGCTGCAACTGGCTGCACAAGTTTCTACCCCAGGAGTATTAAGAAATACTTCTAGTTTATTGTACAAAAAGAATCGCCATTCCCTTCCGTTCCCCATAAAAGTTGCAATCCAAAATATAAATAGTTTTTTTCAAATTTTTCAAAAATTTACACTTTTTGATGGCCTGTATTTCCTACTTAAAAAGAGTAATATTAAAAACCATAAAATGGGTAACAAAGGTAATAGTTATAGATGCAATCTCCACTTAATTTCAGGAAAATCGCGTTATTGGAAGTAGTTTTAAAAAATAAAATAAAAAAAGTCTTCAAAAAAAAATATTTTTTTCAAATTTATGCAAAAAGTCCTTACTTTGAATTTATGTCCTGACTAAACTAAGCGATGGATTTTCTTTCTATGAACGGTTTTCTTTCTCCTAATGTGTCTACTTAACGAATACGAGCATTTACTGTAAATAACTAAACATTTGTTTGGCTCTCAAATGCGCGTCTAGGATCCAATGTGTGTCATACAAACTTAAAATTAATGTGCACTTTTATGTTTAATTGCCAGCTAAACCCTAAAATGATAACAAAAAAATTATGTGACCCTTCCCTCAACCCCTAGCACGCCCTTACAACCCCCTGACGGGGGATGAATTTTGAGTGTTTATACAAAATTAAGATGTATATGGATTTCTATGTTTTTTGGACCGCTAAAACCGAATATGACTACAAAAAGTGTATAATACCCCTCCCTAACTCCCTAGTACCCCTTGCTACACCCTACAGGGGATTTAATTTTGATTAAATTTGGTTAAAGTTTTAAGGAAAATTTCAAAATTAAATCCCCTATAGGGCGGTGTAAGGGGTGCTAGGGAGTGAGGGAGGGAAAATATAAATTTTTTGTAGTCATATTCGGTTTTAGCGGTCCAAAAAACATAGAAATCCATACACATCTTAATTTTGTATAAACACTCAAAATTCATCTCCCTTCAGGGGGTTGTAAGGGCGTGCTAGGGGTTGAGGGAAGGGTCACATAATTTTTTTGTTGTCATTTTAGGTTTCAGCTGCCAAAAAAACATAAAAGTACACATTAATTTTAAGTTTCTATGAGAATTAAAAGTCAATCCTCTGGGGGGTTATAGGGGGCGGTAGGGGGAAAACTGGCAATTGAAATAATTTTTTATGGTCATATTCGGATTCAGCGACCCCAAAAACCTAGAAATAACTGGGTCTACCCTCTGGGTCTGGCAACTTTTTTTTTTTGTGTGCCTGTGTTATTGAAAAAGTTATGATTAAAAGAAGTTTGAGTAAAGGAACAAACTACCAATTTTTAAAAATTCGATATTTTTTGAACGGGTCATCAAAAAAATCTGAAAATTTACTACGAAGGAGTTTTCGAAGGGTACTAAAAACTGTAAACAAATTGGAAAAATCTAAAAAAAAATTTTTTCAAAGTGTCCGATTTCACATGGAATGCCCCATATACATACACTTAAAACTATAAACAAAATGAGAATTCAAAAATCAATATGAGAAATAAAAAAATTTCAACAAACTGTTTATACTTCCGTATTTGTTTTTGTAAGTAAAACAATGCAAGAGAAAAACACATACTCGCACACACGGAAAACAAAACAAAACAAAAAAAAGAAAAAGAAAAAAGTAAAGGTAAAAGTTTAATTAAAGACTTAATTATATTAATTAAATATTTAATTAATATTAAATTAAAAAAACAATTAAAATGTTAATTAAAAAAATAAAAATTTGATTAAACAATTAATTAAAAAACAATTAAAATTTTAATTAAAATAAAATATACGATATTATTTTCTGTGTGTCAAACCAACTAAATGGAATTCATGAACGCACATTTTCGTTTTCGAACGGAAATTTTCAGATTTTCTGCTGTTTTGATAGATTTCTCTGCTAATTTTACCTAGATAATCATGACAGATTTTTAACAAACCGTATCGGCTAAAATGGCTCAAAAATGGGTGTATTTCACCAATTTTTTCCGCTGATTAGACATAGAATTTATTTTAAGTGTACTTGTTTCGTGATTAAAAAAAACTTCTCGGGAATTCCGAGAACCATCCCAATTTTACCATGGTAAGTTATAGTAGTGTGACGAAGCGTAGCCCAAATGTTTTGGAAGTACAAAGTTCGCAGACACCCTTTATGAATGGAAAAATATACAAGGCCGCTTTAAGGTATGGCGGGTCCCTAGGCCCCCGAAAAATTGGGGGCCCCACTGGAAAGAAAAAGTCGCATACTTTTGATATGGGACAAATTTCTCCTATAGAAAACGTCTCGTTTTCGAAAATCTGTTAGATCCTGAAAATTTTCTAAAAGAAAATGTGAAATTTTCTTTTAAAACAAGTAAAATAAAAGTTTTTCTACATTTTCGTATAAGCGAATTTATTGGCATTTCGGGGCCCTCTAAGGTCGGGGGCCCTGGGCGGTGCCGTGAAATAGCCCTCACAGACATTATCCCCATATCCGGTTTGGGGATTAAGTCCGGAATGAATTCGGTCATAATCCACATAACGGTGATAGGGACTATGACCGAAAATGATTCGAACATAGCCCCAATAAAAAATTGGACATAACTCCCAGAAATCACGGGGATAATAACCGCGTAACAAATAGCTATAGTACCCAATTTAAGGATCTTACCTTAGTGGTTTCTGGTATGTGTGGATTTTTAATTTAAAGATAGTTAAACTAAAAAGTTTTTCTGTGTAGCCTTCGGCCGGACTTAGGGATTACAAACTCCATAAATTAATTTAGCGGCTACGCTAAATATTTTTTTTTTTGCGTAGTACACTCAAAATAATTCTACAGTAAAAGGTTTAGTAAGTGATTTTGTACAAAAATCTACTAATTATTTACTAATTTTAGTATCTTCAAAGTACTAAAATTAGTAATTTTTACTGGTTTTCAATAATTTTAGTAAAAAATTTTAGTATTGGTTACCAATTTTTGCACTAGGTCCTTTTGGACTAAAATTTAGTTAAATTTTTAGTATTGAATACCCACGTTTTTTTTTTGGTGTAGGATTTACATGGAAATATATTTCCACATTTTCAATTGATATGGCTTTATTTCCACTTTGGAACGCGTATAAAAGAGCAATACGCTGTTATGACTGCAATCTGTTCGGTCATAATCCCTATTTTCGTTATGGGGGTTATGTCCTTGGGGTTATGTCCGGGCACCGCCCTTGGCACGTGCACAGTGTGCCCTAATGGTAAACATGGTACTGAAAATATAGAATTTTTTTTTTTTAATTTTCACCCCATTGTGCTTTTTTCAATATTTGTGCAAGTGTTTGAATGTCACAAGTGTCCATTGCGGTTGACGATCACAATGATGTTTAGATAACATTTATTTAAAATTGGAATACTTACGGTACCTGGGTACAATGTAACAAGTTTTTTTTTTTTTTTTGGTTGCAAATAATAATTTTGGTTATGTTAAATCAATAACATTTAACGAAAGTGATTTTTTTTTTCGAAATAGGAAGTTTTTTTTAATAACAGGTCTTTAAAACAAAATATTACTTAACTAAATTTTGTATAGCGTAAATATTTGAAACTTTGTAATAAAATTACTATATTTAAAAATAAAACATATTAAATAGATATTTATTTAATTATAGACTTTGATATTTTGTCAATAAAAAGTAGAGTTTATATTTTTAACGAAGTTTATAAAAGTTTATTAATGATTTTTTTTGAATCTATCATATCTGTGAACTCAAAAAAGTGGGCATTTCTACAAATTCTCTTTTTTTTAAGTTTCAAGTATTATTGACTAATTAATACGTAATTCAAAATTTTTTCTACAATTCATATAATAATTACAACATTTCAATATATTTTTTTAAAAAAATGTGTTTTTTTTGCAACCTTCCAAGTCAAATAAATACGTTTCAAGTTTATTTACTTGTATTACGTAGTTTATTGGTTTTAATGAGTATATTCGAAATATTTGGAATTTATTTATTGGAAATCCCTATCATTAAAATGCAACGATATATGTTTGTAGTACAAGTTTATTTCTGGATTTGTAGCGATAATAATTTTAAACTTCAACAAATGAATACTAATTTCATTGATAAATATAAATGTGTGATTCATTTAAGTACGTTTATGATGAATTGATGACAAATAGCTACGAAGAAGCAGCTTGACTTGTAATTAATTGCAAGAAATTCTAGGAATGTCTTTATCAATTGTTGTATTAAAGTAATACCGTTCAAAAATATGAGGGTCATGTCATAAAGCTTCCACCAAACCAAATGTATGCGAAAGTACTAAACTCAAACAATTACACTATGCAACAAATTAAGACTTTTAGAAAAACACAAGAATTTCACTATATTGGTTAGATTTTACTGCCAAAAGAATGTGAAACCTTTTTTTGGGGTTAGGAACATACCTACCATCTATCTTTAACCCTTAAGGCGGTCCCCATAATTTTTTTATTTTTATTAATTTGTTTTATGAAAACTAGTGCCCCCATTTCCCGGTTCTCGGTATTCCCGATTCTGGTACTGGTTTTCCGGTTCTAGATATATTCCAGGGAATACCGGTATTCCCGTTTCTGATCCTGGTACCGGTTCTCAAAATACCAAAAAATACTATACCATAAAATATTTAAATTACACTATTTAATCAGTATTTCAGAAATATTTAGTTGTGTTTGTAAAATTATTTAAAAATCATGTAAATATTTTTTTTCTTAAATTAAAAAAAAACAAGTAGAAAAGTTAAATTCGACTTTGCCGAATCTATGAATACCCTCCACAATGCATTTTATAAAGGATAGTACATTTTTTACGTGAAAAAATTAACAATTTTGATTAGAAATATTTTATTTTGAGTAAAAAACTCTTTTTTTGTCATTACAAAAAAAAAAATGAAAGTTACTAATTTTTTTTTTTGAGTGTATATTTTTTTTTTGCGAGTGTAATGTTTTTTACTGTAAAAATATTTCTGAGTGAATGCACGTACGTATGTACACAAAATATTTTAATTTAAAAAAAAAAAAAAAAAATTTTTTTGAGTGTAAAATTTTTTTTGAATGTAAAATTTTTTGGAGTGTAAAATTTTTTTTTGAGTGTAAATTTTAAGTTACCAATGGTTTTAAATTAAACAAGTTTAAAAAGCATTGCTTTAAAACTAAACAAGTTTGAAAAGCATTGCTAAGTTACCACCAATGCTTTTAAAACTTGTTTAAACACGTGTCATTTAAGATGAAACTAATCTGAAATTCAGGGTTTTGCTTATAACTTTTGAACCACTTGACCGATTGAGCTGAAGTTTAATACCAAACAGACCTACGGAACGTTTAAGATACATGTCGAGCTTCAGCAGTCTTATTATTGTCTTTCGAAAGTTATCGTGTTTTTTATCTTGCAAATTCGCGAAACACCCTTGCCGAAATTTACGCTTTTGCTCATAACTTTTGAACCACTGGACCAATTTGGCTGGATTGCAATACCAACCTGACCAGGTAAATGACCAACATATATGCCAAACTTCAGTAGCCTCTGTAAATTCTTTCGAAAGTTAGCGTGTTTTCTACGGACAGACAGACGGACGGACGGGCATCGCTAGATCGACTTAAAATCGATCGAGGATCATGAATATATATACTTTTTGGGGTCCTAGACCAATATTTCGATGTGTTACAAACGGAATGACAAACTTATATATTCCCTCTATCACTAGAGTGGAGGGTATAAAAAATTTGAAGATGTGTCTCGCAAAAAACAGAAATTTTTTCTGAAATTTCTGCTAAACTAAAATGTCAATTTCGGGTGTTTGCCGAAAAATGCTGGTTAGATAAAAATTTATGTATTAAATAGACAATCTATTTCTATATTATCTATATTATCATATTTAAAAACTCCTGCAATTTCGAGTCCAAACACTACCCTGCAAACAATAGGGCTATATATCTAGGCTGACCATTCGTACTGATTTGATCAGTACATGTACTGATTTTTGGTCACGTGTACTGATCAAAACACGTTGTACTGATTTGTACTGATTTTTTAAAATATGTACTGATTGTACTGATTTTTGAACATTTCAACATAAAAACAATTTTAATCGAAAACTCTGTAAAAAAACATGAATTTCCATAATATAAGTCGTCAGAGTTGTTTTTTATAACGTAAGTCTGAAAATGAGATAATTTATAATGAATTTATTCTAAAGAGATTAGAGTTCGTGAATCAAGAGGTTCCTTAATGCAAAAATTAATCTGAGCATGAGGTTATTTTGATCTTCCTAAATTTATACGGAAATGCGCACAGAATCTTTAAAGTTTTCAATAACGAAAAGTTCATGTGGGCCGATGGATTTTTTATATTTTAAGAACGATGAAGTAAATTGCATGAATCCAAATGATTCTGAGATCTTAGATGAGGTAATATCATCAGAGCTTATTCGAAAAAGCGCTCAGAAAATCAAGGCCTTTAAAAAAACACGTGCTTATTAGCTGTGAAGGTTTCTTACAGGAAAAGTTGTCAAAACTTACGGAAAAAGTCTTCAAAATCTGAGGTATTTTCTTGTTCTCAAAACCTGTGGAATTTTGTTATATTTTCTGCACTGAAACGATCAAAACATTCAAATGAAGTCGTTAGAGTCAACTAAATTTTCTGCAAAATAACGACAACAGTTGCTTTTTGCAGTTGTTTTTTTAACATTTGTTTTTTTTCAGTTGTTTTTACTCAAAATACTTGGGGTCAAGTTAGTTTAACCGAAAATTTTTTAGTTTTAGTTGAAAAAACATCAGTGTTTTCTAATAGAAAAAAAATTTAGAGAGTTATTTCTAGAAAAAAACTTAAAAACTTGGGCGTACTGATTTAAGCTCAGAAAAAAATTGTCACCCTATATATATATCGCCGAAAAGACTTTTTGTCAGCGAAAGATTTAGTCTTTTTTGGCTTCACTCAAAGTCACAACAAAATTCAAAATTGGAGTTCTAAAAAGGAACTAATTTTTTTGGACTTCAATTTACCTTTTTATCCTTTTTTATACCCTCTACTTATTGTTAGTAGTAAAGGGTATGTATAAATTTGGCATTCCGTGTGTAACTCATCGAAATATCGGTATGGGACCCCATAAAGTATAAAAATTATTGACCGATTCTAAGACATTCTAGCGATGTCTATCTGTTGAAATGGTGATCACGGCCAAAGTGTTAAATATATATTACTGATTGTGAGACTTAGCAGATTTACTTGTTGTTGTCGTAAGCAGTTTGGTATTGCAGCGATTCAAAAGTAATGAACGAAAATGTAAGAACACCTAGAAAATTTTGGTGCATAACCTAAAAATACAAAATGCTTTAAATTGGCTCCTGGTTGGCATATGTAATTAGACACAGAATGGCATTTTAACAAGTACAAACATATTTTTTTACAAAAACAAAAATCGCGGAATTTTTTTAAAAAATTTACAATCGAAATTTTTTTTTTTAAGTTTTAAAAAAAAAATAAAAAAAGCCAAGTCCAATTGTTGTTACACAAATTTAAGCATTATTAAATTAATCGGAAATAAAAAGTTTTGTCATTTATTTAAATCATAATATTTCATCGCTAAACGCACTTATGACAAAAAAAAAAAACAATAAAACACGTCACTCAGGTTTACCAAACAAAAATTTAATAAAAAAAAATATTTAAATCCTCTTTTGAAGTTATAATCGCATGTTTTCAATTTGTACATAAACATACAAGTAGTGTGAACAGTAAAACCTTTTTTAACAAAAACTTTAAGGTTTCTTATACAAAACCAAAAAGCCCCCTACCAAATTTTTATTTATTAAACCTCAGCTAATTCCTAATATCTAATGCACTTCCGTTTCACACCCCATTAGCTAGGTCATTTATAGCTTTTAAAGTTAATCCGCTTCCACGAGCTTTCCCTGTTCAAACATGTCTGGTGTTAGTCTAACCATGTATCTACATGATACTAACGTAAACTCAAATTCAAAAAAAAAATGTTTTGGCGGTTTTCTATATTTTTTTTTGTAACATGAGTTAGTTATATGCAGTATCAAAAGTCTTTTTTCTTACAAGTTTTTCCACAAACACGTACTTACTTCTTTTTTATTAAACTTGGGAAAATACTTCCTTACACTTTCAAGGTAATAAAAATAGTCTTTGGTGGTTTGGTTGGGGATTTTTTACAATAAAAATAACAAAAATGGCAATTGAGGTGGCAAATACAAGAAGACAACATTAAATGAAGCAAAAAAATATGTATAAATACGCTGAGTACCCTACATTATGAAATTAAACGTTAAAAAAATGTTTTAGGAAAGTTTTCTAATTCTGAGTGATTATGCGTGTGTAACAAAAAATCAACTCAATAGATATAAAAAGTACAATTTTACCCCATTTTTATCGCTTTAACCCTTAAAAATTAGAAATTCCAAACTAAAACTTTGTTTGTATGTTTATTTTGCTGAAGGATCGATCCTGAATGTTCAAATTTGAGATTCTGTGGTAATTACTTCAATAGTTATGAATTGATATTAAAAAAAATATTTTTTACGTTTTTTATGATAGAGGATCCCCCATTAAAACTTTCTTAGCTATTGTATTATAATTTTAGGATATCAAAAAAGTACCATTTGGTACAATTTCTTAAAGTACCAAAGTACAATATTTTGCCCCTCTAAGAATTAGAACTTCGCAAAAGACTTTTTTCCGAAATTTTTTTGTCGGCTGGAGGATCCCCTTAAAAATAATTTCCAAATATGATCTCTTTAAAGTTTATTCTGCTGGAGAATGTATTTTTCCGCTGGATAATCTATCATTACTAAAAGTTTCTAGAACAATTATTTTAGGAAATTGTAACAGTACCAAAGTACACTGTACAACATTTCAAATATTAAAATTTCCAAGATCATTATTGCAGGAAGATTATTCCACATTCCAAATTTTAAGTTTCTTGAACCATTATTTCAGAAGATTGTAAAATAACGAATGTTTAGAACTGTTACGAGCATTATTTTGCATATGAATGACAAAAAGGTGTTTTAAGCAACATTTGACATCCGTAGTGCATTTGGGGGATGCTTAAACCGGCAAAAAAAACATTTATTACATTAATTCTCGTGACTTAACTAGATTTTTTTTTTTGTAAAATTATCTTGGAAATTGGGACATTTACGAAAAAAATTATAAAATTACAATGAAATTTGGATTGAAAATTTTTTGTTGAAAAACAAGGAAAACAGTCAAATATTGGTAAAAAGGGATTACGGGACTTTTTCTAATAATTTGACAAGTTTTTTTTTAACAAAAAAGTGGGAAGATAAGAACACAGAAACAAAAAATCTGCGAAGTTTGTACTCTTTGAATCATGGTAATGTTTTGCTGTATAAATAAGTGTTTTTCCAATGCAAATTTTTATAGAAAAAATAACGCTACGTCATTCCATGCAAAACGCACTGAAATTTCAGTTGATGACCGTTATATTTATATATTATTGATCTGTAAAGGTTTCTAATTCGAGAGATATCCATGTCGATAAAATAAGTTTTTGATGAAAAAAGTTTTTAATAAAAAAAGATTATTGATAAAAAAAAAAAATAAAAAACTTTTTGAAAAAAAAATATTAATGAAATATTGATGAAAAAAAATATTGATGAAAAAAAAATATTGATGAAAAAAAATATTGATGAACAAAATATTAATGACAAAAAAATATTGATAAAAATACATATTAATGAAAAAAATATTGATGAAATAATATTGATGAAAAAAATATTGATGAAAAAAAATATTGATGAAAAAAAATATTAATGAAAAAAAACATTGATGAAAAAAAAATATTGATGAAAAAAAAATGGTGAAAAATATATCGATAAAAAAAAAAAACATTGATGAAAAAAAAATATTGATGAAAATAAATATTGATGAAAATAAAAAATATTGATGAAAAAAATATTAATGAGAACAAAATATTGATGAAAAAAATATTATGACAAAAAAAAATATTGATGAAAAACAAATATTGATAAAAAAAAATGTTGATAAAAAAATTTATAAAAAAAATTGATAAAAAAAATTGATAAAAAAAAAATGATAAAAAAAATATTGATGAAAAAAAATACTGATGAAAAAAAAATATTAATAAAAAAAAGTATTAATGAAAAAAATATTGATGAAAAAAATATTGATGAAAAAAAATATAAATGAAAAAACATTGATAAAAAAAATGGACGACAAAAACTATTGATGAAAAAAAAAATTTTGATGAAAAAAAAAAACATTGATGAAAAAAAAAATTATGACAAAAAATATTAATGAAAAAAAAATATTGACAAAAAAATATTGATAAAAAATATTGATAAAAAAAAATATTGATAAAAAAAAATATTGATGAAAAAAAATATTGATGGAAAAAAATATTGATGAAAAAAAATATTGATGAAAAAAATATTAATGAAAAAAAATATTGATGAAAAAAATATTGATGAAAAAAAAATTTTCGAAAACAAAAATTAATGAAAAAAAAACATTGATAAAAAAAAATATTGGTGAAAAAAAATATTGATGAAAAAAAAATTGATAAAAAAAATTTTGAAAAAAAATATTGATGAAAAAATATAAATGAAAAAAAAATTAATGAAAAAAAATATTAATGAAAAAAAAAATACTGATGAAAATATTGATGAAAAAAAATTTTGATGAAAAAAAAAAAACATTAATGAAAATATTATGGAAAATTATTGATGGAAAAAATATTGATTAAAAAAAATATTGATTAAAAAAAAATATTGATGAAAAATAATTATGTTTCGTTTTATTAAACATTAATGAAATATTGATGAAAAAAAATATTGATGGAAAAAAATATTGATGAAAAAAAATATTGATGAAAAAAAAAAATATTGATGAAAAAAAATATTGATGACAAAAATATTGATGAAAAAAATAAGAATGAAAAAAAAAACATTGATGAAAAAAATATTGAGGAAAAAAATATTAATGAAAAAAAAATATTGATGAAAAAAAAATTTTCGAAAAAAAATTAATGAAAAAAAACATTGATAAAAAAAAACTTTGATGAAAAAAAAATTTATGGAAAAAAATATTGATGGAAAAAAAAAATATTGATGAAAAAAAAATATTGAAGAAAAAAAAATATTGATGAAAAAAAAATTATGAAAAAAAATATTGATGAAAAAAATATTAATGAAAAAAAATATTGATGAAAAAAATATTGATGAAAAAAAATTAATGAAAAAAATATTGATGGCAAAATATTATTGAAGATAAATATTGATGAAAAAAATATTAATGAAAAAAAAATATTGATGAAAAAAAATTTTGATGAAAAAAAATATTGATGAAAAAAATATTAATGAAAAAAAATATTGATGAAAAAAATATTAATGAAAAAAAATATTGTGGAAAAAAATTTATAAAAAAAAAATATTGATAAAAAAATATCGATGAAAAAAAGTATTGATGGAAAAAAATTATTGATGAAAAATAATACTGACGAAAAAAAAATATTGATGAAAAATAATTATGTTACGTTTCATTCACCAGTTGGTGAATATATTTTATTTATACACCACGAGGTGAATTGTTATCCAAGTTACAAACCAATGTAACTTAAAATTTTTGGTTTTAAGAAAATGAAAACATTAATTCTTATTTTCTTTTTTGTTAATAGTTAGCTTTTATAATCAAACTAAGGTGGCGTCCTGCAACTTTTTTAAAATAAAATCCAGCTTAAAAACATCATATTAAAATATTTTTTTAACCACTCTACCATTAACATAACCTAAAAATACAAAATGCTTTCAATCAGCTGCTGGTTGACATATGTGAACAGAATTGGACACAGAATGGTACAAACATATTTCGTTACAAAAAAAAATCGCAAATTTTTTTTACCAAAATTTTTTTTTCACCGATTTTTTTTTTCAATTTTTTAAGTAATATTTTTTTACATTGTTAAGGGTATTTGGTTTTTTACTAATTTTATATTTGTTTCGTCCGTAGGGTCATAAATTTCTAACTTTAAGTTTTAAGGACCATTTTCGTACACTTTTTACCCCCTTAGAATCGGAATTTCCAAAAATCCGGAGTTTTTGATCTATTTTCCGGGAGATGAATTTATATTCCAAGTTTTAAGTCCTGGACTTCAACTGTTTCACCATGAAATAGTTCACAAAGATTTAATTAAACAATACGTATCCATTTTTCCACATTTACAACTATTTTAATTTTTAAAAAATCGTCGTCTGACACAGAAGACATCTCACTTGTCACAATTGGGTCAAAAAAACAAGTATCACAAAATATTTTTGAAAGTTTACAAACAAACATTTTTTGAAAGTTTTATCACATTCACAAATTGTTTTATCAATATTATGAAATGTTTTATCAATTATGGGTTAATATGATATTTTATTAACTTTAATGAAATGTTTCAACAATATGATGAAATATTTTATCAATCATTGGCCCATGTGAGATTTCATCAATTATAATGAATTTTTTCAACAATTTTGGTGATATTGTCATCAGTTTCGTTTTTAAGAACTGTGCTTTGTCACATTGGGTGGAAATTGATGAAACATTTCATAATGTTGATGAAACTTTTCATCGAATTTTTTAAACTTTTTCATCCACAAAGTTTTATTTAAAATCTTCATGCAGATCGATTGCCGGACAAAAACGAATAAAGATAAATCTATTTTTTTTTTACAGAAAAAACTATTTATGTTGTAGAGTATCACAAGAGTCGGTTATGTACATCCAAATCATCTTACTTGTTTATGGACAAACAAATAAATAAGGAAAAATGATATCAAAAGCAAAAAAAAAATAAAAAATTCAACAACCAGATATGAAAGTGTTTTAAAAGAAATGAAGAGACAGGAAATATATAAAATAATATAAATGCGAAAAAAACACAAATATGAAAATAAGGAATTCCTTAATGTGTACAAAAAAATATATGAAGAAAGTAAATAACAAATATTGATGTAGGTCAATGATTTCAAAGTAACAATAAATTTTCTTTTAAATTGCAATTGTAATTAACACAGTTGTATAAATTATTTTAACTTTAATTTTAGAATATTTTTTTATATATTAAATATTACTCATACGCCACAAATGCACATTTGTATTATACAATTTGAATATTCAAATTACTGAAACCGTTTTGTTTGTATTTTTTTTTTTGTTACTTTTGTTCTAAAATATTTAAAAACGTTTACAACTACACTACTAAACACTGTTACGTTTAAACATGTTGACACCCGTTTGTTAACTGACAGATAATATTTTTTCTACAAAAAAAAAAAATAAAAACCTCTATATGGTTGTTGGATAAAAAAAATATAAAAAAAACTACAAATAACAATTTCCTTTTTCATATAAATACAAATGAAAATTCACTTAAAACAAATAAAGAAATATGAAAAGAAAAAATTCATACACACGTATTGCAATTGGGTTGAAAATATAAAAAAAATTGTTTAGAAACAAGTATAATTGTAGCCTTTAAGAAAATCAAAATATAGAGTGACCTAAGAAAATCATATTCCATATATGGGCAAGGCCACCGTCAGTAACGTGACGCTCGTTTACATATTTTGGTCAATATCTTCATAAAATACAATTATTTCTCCCAACTTGAGAGCGGCATATGAAAGTTCTCGTCATAACTGTTGTTTCGTACGCAGACAATTTTGCTGTATCTCGTTTTGTTGTGAAGTTATGACCATTTTAAGTCGTCAGTAACGTGACCGGATTTTGGAAAAATCACGTCACGTTACTGACGACTTAAAATGGTCATAACTTCACAACAAAACGAGATACAGCAAAATTGTCTGCGTACGAAACAACAGTTATGACGAGAACTTTCATATGCCGCTCTCAAGTTGGGAGAAATAATTGTATTTTATGAAGATATTGACCAAAATATGTAAACGAGCGTCACGTTACTGACGGTGGCCTTGCCCATATGAACATTATACGATATACATATGAATATACACCAGACATGTGCACAGATATATTCCTTTTTTTCTAACACCAAATCATTCGCTTCAAAATACGATATTTTTGACAAAAATTATTTTCGTCATAAAAAAACTTTTTCTCACTTTTTTTTACAAAAATTTTGGTTTTTTGACAGAAATTTTTTTCTGTTTTTTTAGTAAAAAATGGAAAAAAATTGTTTACAGTTAAACATTTTTTTGGTGAAAAAAAAATAATAAAGAAAAAATATTTTTATGAAAATTTTTTTTTATGAAAAAAAAAAAATTAGTGTAAAAAATATTTAATGAGAAAAAAAATTATGAAAAGAAAAGTTTTGATAAAAGAAAAAAATTTGATGAAAACAAACATTGTTAAAAAACATTGATCAAAAAAAATTTTTGTGAAAAAAACATCCCAGTTGGCAACGTCCTCGAGCCATCCTCAGTGACGCAGCGATGACATGTCAGAGTCACACCTGACATCCACAAGACATCTCTATGTACTGGGTTGAGGACAGTTTCATACAAATTTTCAAAATGTCCACACTAAAAGTCAGCAGTGGTCAGGGCTGACCTTCTGGGGACATGTCACCTAAGACTTCTTTGGTGAAATGTCTGACATAGGTCATGCGAAAATACAAAACATTTTCGTATTTCCTTTAGTTTTAACTTTTATCCATTTTCCTTTATAAATTATCTTTCTCATATTTAGAAAAAACTTTTCGCCTTTTTTAGTCCCAACTGGAATTGAACCTGGAACCTCCAGTTTATTAGTCCCACACCTAACCACTTGTTCCAAACTTTATTTTTAAAATTGTTTGTCTATTTATTACTTTTATTCTACTTGTTGGATTTTGATTTTATTTTAATTAAGTCGATAATATTGCCATCTTTTTCTTGGAAATTAAAGAGTTGCCCAGATTTAAAATTATAATTTAATATACTGCTATTCTGAAGACATTTCCTTTTAGACGTCTTAGAGGAATTGTCCACACTCTTAAAGCAAACATTCAGTGCTGACAATTTTTCTTCGTTTTTTTTTTTTAAATAATAACGATACGATTTATTCACCAGATGGTGAAAAACATTTTTATTGACCAGCAGGTGAATTATTATCCAAGTTACAAATCGAAGTTACAAACCTTTTTGATTTAAAAAAAATAATTTGTTTTTTTAGGCTGGATTACTCAATGCTCCGTTATAAAATAACTCTTCGTTAAATTTAACTTTTTCATAAAAATTTTGACATAAGGCTTCGTTAAATCAGCAGTAAGCAGCTAACTTTTCATTAAGTAATCCGCCCTTATTCGGTAAATTATACAGTCAAACTGAGGTGGCCTACTGCATCATTTTTAAAATAAGACTCCAGCCTAAAAACATCATCATGCACAAAAATCTGAGTGAATAGTGAGCGATAATTTTTTTTTTGCGTGAGTTTGCGTGTTTTGGTCTTTTTTAAAGATTTATTGTTTTTTTACTTTTTTACAAAAAAAATAATTTTTAACAATGTTTTTTTTTTTATTTTTGTAGAACAATTTTATAACGTGAATAGTTGGTTTGTCACGTTTGAGTCACGCGAATAGTGAGTGAGCGTAAGTAAACAAAAAATGTGTGTGAGTGATTAGTGAGTGATTTGATTATTGTTTGCGTGAGTGACTGTTTGTCAAAATCCACTCACGCGCCCATCTTTACTTCAGAGTAGAGATGGGCGCGTGAGTGATTTTTGACCCAAACTCACTCACGCACACGACAGGAATTTTTGAAACACGCACACTCACTCACGAGCATATTTTTTCTACGCACATTTACTCACAATCACGTGAGTAAATTTAATACAACTCACAATCACGTGCACTCACGCAAGCTTCACTCACACTCACTTTGACTTACACTCACAAAACTCTTATTTATACAAAAAAAATCAAAAACTAAAATTTTAATAACCTTTCAAAATTTTCAGCAAAATTTAAAGTTCAGCGAAATTTTATATTTTTTTGTTGGTTTTTTAGGACAAAATCTTAAGTGAAGCCAAATTTTACAATTTTTTTGTTGCTTTTTTTGGTACAAAAGGAAATATGAAGAGTAAATAAATCACGCAAACTCACGCAAAAAAATCGACTCACGCACACTCACTAACGCAAAAATCTTACTCACGCACACACACTCGCAATTTTTTTCGCACTCACACTCACTCACAATCACGTGAGTGAAATTGAATTCAGTCACACTCACGCGTGAATCACGCTCTAATCTGCTCATGTGCCCATCTCTACTTCATTCGCTTTTTCTTTTCATTTCAAACATGTAATACATTTTTCATTCGTTTGAAACGGATAGAATAGAACGATTTCAGAATAGAATAGAACGATTTCACTCCAAATTTTTAGAATGTCTCTAATACGGCGTTCACACTTGCTGTTTTGAAGTGTTTAAAAGTGAGATGTTTAAAAAAGACTTTGTTCTGTATCCATTACGTTTTTATTCTGTTACTGGTGTTTTGTTAAACAACATGTTTAAAGTCGCTAGTGTGAACTCCATATAAACGACTTGAAAATGCATTTTTTCAACTTTTGATTTTCGCAAGTGTCCGGGCAAATTTTTATTCTTCTAGACCATTATGTGGTACAAATTTGAGGCCAATCTGATTAAATTAACTCGTGGCGCACGATGATCAAAGTTTTGGATTTTTGAAAAATTAAAAAAACTC
The DNA here is from genome assembly GCA_963921195.1 of Pegoplata infirma. NCBI lineage: Eukaryota > Metazoa > Arthropoda > Insecta > Diptera > Anthomyiidae > Pegoplata > Pegoplata infirma. The sequence continues at coordinate 40,172,273 of OY992536.1, forward strand.
ATGCATCATATTTATTACTTTGTATGCTCTGCATCAAAAACCGTCAAATGGTCTAATGTGCATTTTTCACCGGGTTGGCAATTTTTTTTTTTAACAAAAATTTTTCTAGAAAAAAAATTTTTTTTAAAAAAATTTGTTCGACAAAATTTTTTTTTATGACAATGGCCTCTGTTCTGTCTTTTACAACTTTTCAATTCACATGAAAATTTCCGAATCACATGAAATCAATTTTAGTGTTTTGTTGATAACGTTTTCATTCGAAGTTGAAATCGAATAATTTAAATTTAAAAAATTGTAAGAAAAAAATTGCATTCGTTTTACTTTCACAAAATTTTATTTATGTGAAACAAAACGAAAAAGAAATTCGGATGTAAAATCTAGAACACCAAAAAAATTCGGAAATTTTCATTTTCACATTTTTTATGTGATTTTTTTTTTTTGGAACAGCGGCCAATATTTTTTTTTTGCAAAAATTATTTTTTTTTTAACAATTTTTTTTTTTACAAAAATTTTGCAAAAAACAAAAATTCCAAAAAAAAAAAAATCGGAATTTTTTTTATTGTAAGCATAGAATACATTTTTCATTCGTTTCAAATGGATAGAATAGAAGCGATATTTAAATGCATTCGTGCACATGTCTGAAATAAAGTACATGCATATAGACAAATTTGTTTTATATGATGATGATAGAATAGGAATAATGTGTAAAATAACTACACTACTACAAATTTAAACTTTAAGGCTGGGTTTTGCTAAAATTGCAAAACTACACGCAGAAATATTTAACGGTTGAGAAACCGATTTTATTAATTTTGAGTTAAATGGTAGTGTAGTTAAATGGTAGTGTAGTTATATGGTAGGAAATGGCCCCAACCCTTATACACCGATTTGCCTGAAACTTACAATATATATAAAAGAGACGATTTCAAGATTGGGTTTTGCTGAACATTTTACGCCCTACCTTAGTTTAAGCAAATAATTTTTTGATGAAGAAAAAAAATGTTGATGAAAAAAAAAAATTTATGGAAAAAAGTTGTTGATGAAAAAAAAAATTTGCGGAAAAAAAGTTTTTGATGCAAAAAATTGGTGAAAAAAAAATTTATAAACTATGATAAAAAATTTTTTTATGAAATAAAAAAAAAATTGATGAAAAAATTTTTTTTTTACGAAAAAAAATGTTGATGAAAAAGAAGAAAAAATTTCTAAAAAAAAAATATTGATGAAAAAAAAAATTATGAAAAAAAATTTTTTATGAAAAAAAAAATTTTTATGAAATAAAAAAATTGATAAAAAAAAAAATTATTTAAAAGTTGATGGAAAAAAGAAATTATGAAAAAAAACTATTTTTACGAAAAAAAAAAAAAATTTATGAAAAAAAAAAAAATTTGATGGAAAAAAAATTTGATGAAAAAAAAAATTGATTAAAAAAAATTGTTAACCATCTGGTGAAAAAAGCTTTATTTCACCAGCAGGTGTCTTATTATCCAAGTTACAAATCGAAGTTGCAAACCTTTTTGGTTTTAAGAAAATGAAAACAGTAATTCTTATTTTCTTTTTTTTTTAGTCGTTAGCTTATATAGTCAAACTGAGGTGGAGTCCTGCAACATTTTTAAAATTAGACACCAGCCAAAAACACATTATCATTTAAAAAAAATTTCTTTAGAATTTTTTTCACTTTTGGACAATACATTGGGAACACCATCTGGGGAAGATTATTTAATCAGCTGGAAACTAATATAACTAACTAAATTATTTAACATCATTGTTTTCTCTATGTGTATCTTAAAGCGAAATAGTCTTTTTTTTGTATATTTTTCTAAAACTTTTAAGTACTTTATAACCCAGATTAATTTGTACGAATGTGTTTGTGTGAACATATACTGCACTTGTACTTGTATCATACAAAAGTAAGGATATACACAGATTGTCGAATTGTGTCATAACTTATGACATCAGAGTAGAAATTTAAATCGCTTGCTGCTACTTTTGTTTTTAAGCCCCAAAACCATAGAAAAAAAATTGTCCAAAAAATTTTGTGTCTGATACTTTGAGAGTTTTCAAAAAAGTAAAATAAATTGGGACTTGGAAAAAAACTTTTTCGGAACTTTAAAAAATTTAAAAAATTTTTTGATGAAAGCATTTTAAATAAACTTCCTTTAAGCTCTCCAAAACCCCCAAAAATTTGAGCCCGGGACTAGAAAATTGTTTTAAAAAATTTTGGTATTTAAAAAATGTGAACTGCTTACTTACAATTTAAATTTTTTTTCGTAGATTTAAGTAAATCGAATTTCAAAAGTGTTTTGCAAAAATTTTACTAAAACTTAAGTTAGGATTAATGTATTTTTGTGATTTGAGTGAGCTAATTTTTATAAATTTTTCTTTATATTTTGAGGATGTTTATTCTGGCTTGAGGTCATTATTTTCTTTACTAATAAAAACCATGATATTCTCATAGCATAATTTTCAATAAAATTATTTTTTCTGTTTTAAATTTATTTATGCTGATAATTTTTGCAAGACTTAACCGACACGTGTTTCGTAAGTCTTGCAAAAATGACCAGCATAAATAAATTTAAAACAGAAAAATAATTTCTTGAAAATTATGCTATGAGAATATCATGGTTTATATTAGTAAAGAAAATAATGACCTCGAGCCAGAATAAACATCCTCAAAATATAATATTTTAAAGGTCGAATAAAACAATTTTTATTTTTTAATAAAAATTAATCAGAATTTGAACATTTTTCTTTGGGTTATAATGAACAAAAAATTATGGCTCTGAAATCAGCTAGTTTTCGAGTAAATGTAAAAGTTTTTTTTTGTTATCACTACTGTTTGTTTAAAGTCATACCTTATATTGTTTATGTCCAAAACTCTGACTAACCTTACTATACAAAGGAATACTGAACGTTTGTTTGTAAATGCTCTTATGTTGTTTGTTGCCTTACTCTAACGGTTTTTTTAGTTATCCGTATGTGTGTGAAGTGTCATAATTGAAAATTTAGCTATAAGGCATCACATACGTACCATATGAACGGGTATGTGCCCAGCAAAAAAGAACATACGGATGCGATAGTATTCCCAGTAAAAACTTGGTAATGAGCCCTTATTACTTGATATCTTACCTGGTAATGAGTCATCATTACCTGACGGATTACCTGGTAATGAGTTCTCACTACCCGCCTTATTACCTTAACAACATATTTGATGAGTTATGAAATCTACATACACAGAAAAAAAATATTTGCCAATGAACGAAATTCATAGTATTTATGAACAAATACATAAAAGTTATGAACCTTTTCATTAAATTTTTGAACTTTTTCATAGTATTTATGAAAAATGTTAAATAGTTCTTAAATTTCACATATTATGATTCATTCATAAATACTATGAAAAAGTTCATAAATTTTATAAAAAAGTTAATAAATTGTATGAATTTTTTCATAAATACTATGACAGTCGTTCACTGGATTTTTTTTTTGTGTAGATATGTTGGGCAATAACGAGGTTTTCGTCACCTACTGGCTTGATTTTACGTCTTAAAGCTCATTACATGCACTCAAAATAAAATTCTCTGTCCAATTTTCTTAATATCTGCCTTGATTATCTAGGTGAAATCAGCAGAGAAATCTCGTCTTAAAGCTCATTACATGCACTCAAAATAAATTCTCTGTCCAATTTTCTTAATATGTGTCTTCATTATCTAGGGGAAATCAGCAGAGAAATCTGTCGAGACAGCAGAAAAATCTGCTGATTTCCGCTGAGCAATCTTCTGGTTTCAGCAGAAAAATCGGGAAAAACAGGATAACTAAACATTTCTGTAAAATTAACAAAACAATTTGCTGTTTTATTTTGAAAATTTTTGGTGTTGGGATTTAAAATTTCACAAAAATCTAAAAAAAAATTATAAAAATTTGGAAAATTAAAAAAAAATGCCAACAGAATATTTCTGTAAAATAAGAAAATAATCTGCTAAAAATCTGCACAAACAAATTTTGAAACGTATCAAAAGGAACCAGTAAAATTACAGAAAAATGTCGGTTATTTTCTAAAACTGAATGACAGAAAATTTACCAAAAAAATATCCATTTCAGCAGAAACATCTGCTAAAAGTTTGCTAATTTAAATTGGCAGTATTTTACAGATTTTTTGACAGAGTTTTCAAATGAGTGTGGTAATAGAAGTTTTTACTGGGCTCCTGACACTTGTCCAAAAAAAGTTATAAAATTTACAACTTTAGGGAACACCCTTAAAATTTATAAAAATTTCTTTAAAAAATGTTAAATAAAATTTTTTTTGGAGACGTAGGATTCGGTCCACTAGATCAAAAAATCGGATCAAACTAACAAAATTATGGTAGACTAGACTGCCATTTTTGTGTATGGCAATAAAGTTAGTGTACAATTACAATTCTGGCGTTGGCTTTGAATTTTGCTTTTTCCCATACGTTTGGTATGTAGAGCAAAAAACGCCAGCGCACATTGGGGCAAACATATACGATTCTTGGCATTAAATAAACCGCTTATTTTTAATAAGAGTGTGTGGTACCGTTGTAAAACGGACAATCTGTAGATCATATTTGCATTATAAAATTTCATGGTTACCTTGCAAAATTCTGAAATTTTTGCAATATTATGTTCATTTAATGTTTTTTTTGTTTTTAAAATCTTTAATTACGTTAAAAAAAACAAACTCACAAGGGAAGTCTCCCTAGTGTCACCCGCGGATCTTTATGGAATTGGTTTTATTTTGTAGATCAGAAAAAATAAAGGGACACGTATTTTTTTATAGCGGCCCAAATTCATATTTAGGGGGTAAAAAGGAGGGGGGAAGACAAGGCCAGTTTTCAGTTTTTTTAGTTTATCTCCTATATTATGCAAAGAAACCTAGTCATGTTACATACCAAATGAAAGGTCTTTGGAAAACCTATCTACGTGTGCTAAGAACGTGTCCAAACATGCACAACTTTTCGTCATGTTGAGTAAAATACCAAAATTTTAGGACATTTTTGTTTATAAGTCGAAAAATAATAACTTCTTTGGCCCGTTGTTAGCACCACGAGATAGGTATTTTTAATACCTTTAATCTGATATAACACATGCCTATAATAACTTTGTTTAAATAGGCGTAAATCGTAAAAAACTGAAAAAGGTCAATTTCCTCCCGTACAAATCGACCCCCCCTAAAAATGAGTTTGGGCCGCTAAAAAAAAATACGGGTCGAATTAATTTTCGTTCTTAACAACATATCCAAATTTCATGAAGATCGGAGGGTGACACTAGGGAGACTTCCCTTGTCAGTTGGAATAATAAAATACATATACTTTCTGGTTTCTGTAAGAGTTTGCAAAAAAAAATATCAAAAAATACAATTCAGAAACAATAAAAACTATTTTTTTTAACAAATGTGAATAAGAAATATTTAATTATATCATATTTTTTAGCATTTTGCAAAAAAACATGCAAAAAAAATTGTTTGAATTTTTTTGAGAACAAATCAAGTAAAATAATTGAATGTAAAAAAGCGAGTAAAAAGTGTGTACGAAACAATTTTTTCCGATTTTGCGAAAACAATGCAAATTTATATTTAACAAAAAATAAAATCAAAAAGCAGAAATCCATAAAAAAGGATTGTAATATTTCTCCTCCAGAAAATAAAAAAAAAATCAAAATGGATACCATTAAAATACGTGAGTTGAAAATTTAGTGTGAAACCACTCATATATAAATCCCTCTAACTTATTATTTTTTAAGATTATCAAAACAGTAACTTCGAAATTGATATGAATAAAATTTGTTGATATATAAAATCGCCAAATAGTATTTATTTTTTAAGAATATCGAAATAGTAACTTCAGAATTGATAATCGAAAGAGTAAGGTAGAAATAAATACGAATAAAATTTTCAAGTTGGACATTTAGTGTGGAACCACTCATATATTCGAATAAAATTTGTGAGTTGGAAATTTTATGCGGAACCCCTCATATAAAATCGCTTAGTCCTCCTTTGTTGCTTATTTTCTTATATATCGAAATTTGTAAGATTTATAATTAAATTCTATAAAACACTTAATATTTAATTTTTTTTTCGATTTTAGAGGGTTTTTAAAACCGCGATAACATGGCCTAAAGGCAAATTAAGGCAACCGTTTTACTTGGAATCTTGTTGTATACATGTCGCTCTATATTCGACATATGAGTAGTATCAATTCAGTGCAATTCGCAGTATACTTTTATTCCTTTGAAATTATGAATTTTATTAATTTTTATTTTCTTAATAGCCTATTTGAAAATCCCCTAAAAGTATAACTTTTTTGCATGTGTTTATAGCTTTAGCGGTCCAAAAATGTTCTTCACATAATTCTTAATCATGAGGCATTCAAAAAATTTCGGAGTGTGGACGTTTTATGTATCTTTTAGTGCACCAAACATTGCCTTCAAATTTAAATTATTTTAATTTAATAATTTAACACATTTTTGCTTGACTTTGAACCCTTCCTATAGGAAGGCCCTAAGCTAAAAATAAAAAATAAGTATGAGATTATATGCAGAATTTTGTTGTCTTTCCATTGGTGCTACCCGTTTTTCAAAATTCGCGGTTTCAGTTTTTGACTTTTTGCCAAGGGCCCCCAAATAGCTGCCCCAATGTGCAGCGTTGGCTTTGAATTTTGCTCTACACACAAAATGTATTGAAACAAGCAAAATTCAAAGCCAACGCCAGAATTGTAATTGCACACTTATTCTTCGGATTTTAAACGTCTGTGGTACGAATTTGAGACCAATCGGACTAAATTAGGCCGTGGCGTCTGGCTATCAAAGTTTTGCAGTTTTGAAATTTAAAAGAAAAACAAGTAGAAAAGTTGAATTCGACTTGACCGAATCTATGAACACCCTCCACAATGCCCTTTTTCAGTGATAGTATATTTTTTAAAGTGAAAAAGTAACATTTTTGATTAGAAATGTTTTATTTTGTGTAAAAAATACTTTTTTAGTAATTTTTGAAAAAAAAAAAATTATTTACAATTTTTTTTTTGAGTGTAAAATTTTTTTTTGAGTGTAAAAATTTTTTCGAGTGTATTTTTTTGTTTTTAGTGTAAAAATATTTTTGAGTGACAAAAACACGTTGTAAAATATTTTGGTGACTTACCAATGTTTTTAAAACATGTTTAACTGGTTTTCAACACATGAATTTAAGGTGAAACTAATCTGCAATTCACGGTTTTGCTAATAACTTTTAAACCACTGGACCGATTTGGCTGGAATTCAATACAAACCAGGCCAGAGGAACGAAAAATATATATGCCAAGCTTCAGCATTCCCTTCAAAAGTAAGCGTGTTTTTTTATCTCATAAATTCACAAAAAATCCTTGCTGAAATTCAGTCTTTTGCTCATAACTTTTGAATCACTGGACCGATTTTGCTGGATTGCAATACCAACCTGACCAAGTAAAGGCCCAACATATATGCCAAACTTCAGGAGCCTCCGTAAAGTCTATCAAAAGTTAGCGTGTTTTCAACAGACAGACGGATATCGCTAGATCGTTTTAAAATCGATCGAGGTTCATGAATATATATGCTTTATTGGGGCCTAGACCAATATTTCGAGGTGTTACAAACGGAATGACAAACTTATATCACTAGAGTGGAGGGTATAAAAAACTTTGATGAAAGGGCGCCACTTTAAATGAAAGATTGTCTCAAACTCTACGAATGAGTGGAAAGAAATTTAGAGTTTTTTTAATTCTTAAACGTAGGAAAAACCGCCATAGTTTGCAAATTTCATAAAGCGATATATCGAAAACCGTTCGACCGATTTAATTTTTTTTGATCTTCGTGCTCAAAGCATGAAAATTATGAAATATGATATATCACAAAATAAATTTTTTTATACCCTCCACTTTGTTGTTGTCCCGAGCAGTTTGGTATTACATTCGAGCGAAGTCGGTTCAGCGGATTAAAAGTTATGAACGAAAATGTAAGAACACCCCGAAAATGTTGGTACATTTAACATAACCTAAAAATACAAGATGAAATAAACTTATTTTTTACAAAAAAGCAAAAAAAATTTTTGACCAAAAATCTTTTTCCGCTGAAATTTTTTTTTATTTTTTTGCAAATAATCTTGTTTACCTTGTGGAGGGTATCAATACATTGGACAAGTCCGAATTTTACTTTCATACTTGTTAGTTTTTAAATTTTCAAAAATTCAAATATTTTATCGCCGGCACCACGGGTTTATTTAATCCGATTGGCCTTAACAGCACAATTTTTCGGTTTAGTAGAATAAAAATTTGCCGGACACCTGGAAAAATTAAGACTTGAACATGAAAAGTACTGAGGTCTCTAAAATATTCTATTGAAAGTTTTTGCACGTTAATATCCAAAAAAAAATCACTATTTTATTTGAATGACTTCTCTTTTTGTTCGCTGGGTTTAGGTGTTCACTTTTTATGGAAATTTGTTTTTTGCTGTTATTATTGTGTTCGTTTGAAGGTCATTGCAAAAGGTGAATGTTAAATAGAAAAAAATATAGAAATTAATTTGTGTCAAAGGAAAGAATCAGAATCAAAAACAGAAGGCTAATTTTAATTGTGAAGGTTTAACTTAAATTTTAAATAAAAGTAATACATTTTTTTGGGTAATAAATTAATGTAAAAATTAAAGATTTAAACACAAATTTTCACAATTGGTTATGTTGACTTATAAAAATTTAAAGATTTTTAAATTATTAAAATATCGTAATTTTTCTAAAAAAAATAGGTAAAACACTATAACAAATCGAAAAGTATTTAATCAGACGATATGAAACATTCTTATGGATGTGACAGCAGGCAACCAAGCCGACACGAAATTTTCGGCGGCGGCGGCGCGACTAATTTTGCTTGCCGGCGGCGGCTCTTGTGGTTTTCGGTCGGCGGCGGCTCATTCATCGGCTCATTTTCCTTTGATTTTTTTCGATGTAGGGTTGTATTTTTGCGAGTTTGTTTTTGGTTTTTGTAATGATACAATCAAAATTTGCATTTTTTTTGCCAGTTTTTATGTGCATCAGAATTAAAATAAAGAAAAGAATTAAAATAAAGAAAATTATGTTTTCGCTTGTAATTTGATTACCCCAGATGGCAACGTCCTCGAGCCATCCTCAGTGACGGAGCGGTGACATGTCAGAGTCACTGCTGACATCCACAAGACATCTCTATGTACTGGGTTGAGGACAGTTTCATACAAATTTTCAAAATGTCCTCACTCAAAGTCAGCAGTGGTCAGGGTAAAATAATTAATAGCTCAGCTTTTATGATTAAATAAAAATTTGTATTAATTACTTTCAATAATTTTTTGTAATAAAATCAAATTTTGGTTTTTAGCCACTTGGCCGTCGGCCAACATGGGTTAAAAACCAATGGACTAGTAGCATTTGAAAACCGTGTAATTAAGGTCAAATTGAACAATATTCAATTCAATTTTAGTTATTTTTTCCCCAAGATGTTGGTCAAAGCAAAAAATAAACAATAATGGTTGAAAAATGCATTTTCTTGAAAATCGCTAAAGTTAAGTCCATACACACAAAAAAAAATCGAGGTAATATTACCCAAATTCATAGTATAACTTTATCTAAGTACCAAGATAACATAGAGCCTACAAAGTTTTTAGACAATATTACTAAAAAGCCAAGGTGATTTTAAAAAAATGATATGTTCGAAAAATTAACTATGCTTTTAGGAAACATTTCTAGTAAATTTTGTAAACTTTACAAAGTTGAGCAGAGTAAAAATTTATACATAAATTTTGGTAATTTATCTAAATTATTTTGTTAATATGCTAGCCATAAATAATTACACACTTTACTAAATTAATTAATTCAAAAATTAATTGATTTTATTATGTTTTTATAAAAAAAAATTTAATCATGAAATACAATTGTTGTTATAGAAAAATTCTGAGATATTTTTTCTAAAAAAAAATCTCAGATTCTGAGACATTTTTTCTATAGAAAAATTCCCAGATTCTTAGACAGTTTTTTATAGAAAAATTCTCAGATTCTGAGACATTTTTTCTATAGAAAAATTCTCAGTTTCTGAGACAATTTTTTAATAGAAAAATTCGCCGATTCTGAGACATTTTTTCTATAAAATAAATTATCAGATTCTGATACACTTTTTATATAAAAAAATAACAGATTCTGAGACATTTTTCTTTAGAAAAATTATCAGATTCTGAGACATTTTTCTATAGAAAAAATATTTTTTTTTGTAGAAAAATTCTCAGATTTTGATAAATTTTTATATATAAAAAAATCCTCAGATTCTGAAACATTTTTCTGTAGAAAAATTTTGTGATTCTGAAATATTTTTTCTGTAGAAAAATTATAAGATTCTGATATATTTTTTCTGTACAAAAATTCTTAGATTCTGAAATATTTTTTCTATAGAAAAATTCTCAGATTCTGAAACAGTTTTTTTTATAGAAAAATTCTGATTCTAAGACAGTTTTTTTTTATAGAAAAATTCTAAGATTCTGAGACATTTTTTCTTTAGAAAAATTCTTAGATTCTGAGACTTTTTTCTATAGAAAAATTCTCAGATTCTGAGATATTTTTTCTATACAAAAATAGAAATATATTTTCTATAAAAATGTCTTAGAATCTGAGAATTTTTCTATAGAAAAAATTTCAGAAAAAATCAGAATCTGTTATCTTTTTTATAGAAAAAATGTCTCAGAATCTACGATTTTTTCTATAGAAATTATGTTTCAGAATCTGGGAATTTTTCTATAGAAAAAATGTCTCAGAATCTGGGAATTTTTCTATAGAAAAAATGTTTCAGAATCTGAGAATTTTTCTATAGAAAAAATGTCTCAGAATCTGAGAATTTTTCTATAGAAAAAATGTCTCAGAATCTGAGAATTTTTCTATAGAAAAAATGTCTCAGAATCTGAGAATTTTTCTATAGAAAAAATGTCTCAGAATCTAAGAATTTTTCTATAGAAAAAATGTCTCAGAATCTGAGAATTTTTCTATAGAAAAAATGTCTCAGAATCTGAGAATTTTTGTATAGAAAAATGTCTCAGAATCTAAGAATTTTTGTATAAAAAAATGTCTCAGAATCTGACAATTTTTGTACAGAAAAATGTCTCAGAATTTGAGAAATTTTGTATAGCAAAAATGTCTCAGAATCTGAGAATTTTTCTATAGAAAAAATGTCTCAGAATCTGAGAATTTTTCTATAGAAAAAATGTCTCAGAATCTGAGAATTTTTCTATAGAAAAAATGTCTCAGAATCTGAGAATTTTTCTATAGAAAAAATGTCTCAGAATCTGAGAATTTTTCTATAGAAAAAATGTCTCAGAATTTTAGAATTTTTCTACAGAAAAATATGTCGGAATCTGATATTTTTTTTGTAGAAAAATCCGATGTATTGTTTATATGGTTATTTTTGATATTTTCCACTTCGTCCCTTACTATATCCACAGGCAAACTGTAAAAATCGGAATCAATGTGTAAAAAATCTTATTTTTCCTGGATAGTAATGCATCTTGAGACGTGGTTTGTTTTATCAATATTGAATCGTCTGGTTAATTTGCTGATGACACACTCAAAGTATATTCAAACGCGGCGCAGCAGGTGTAGTGTCATCTCGTTCCGACGGAATGGTCTAAAAAATCGAATTCTTAAAAATATGGGCACATAGTTATCTTGATTTTAAGAATACATACCGGTTTCGGGGCAATATACATAATTTATTTAGATGGCGAATCGGGTTTTAATGCATCAACACTATTGTCAAGCGAGACGATTTTTAAGATGTTGGCCCCACCACATACACTACAAATTACTTTTTATGGCATATAAATCCTTGTTCTTCTCTTCATCTCCTTAGAAATTGACTTTTCGATATTCAATTTCTGAAATTTTAATAAATACGTATGTATGTACATAAATTTTATTAATAAATATTTATTTTTGTAATTTTATTTTTTGACTTACCTTTTTCAAAAACAAAAATTTACAATGACTGAAAAAAAACAAAATAAAACTAATTTCGAAATTTTATCTATTTTCCTTTGTAAATCTTACATGGTTTATTGTTGAAATTGTAAAGTAAAATTATACTGGTGGCATAGGTAATAAGTCGTGGCTTTTAAGTTTCATACAAAAAAAAATTCACCTAAGCCAGCATAGATAACATTACCTCGACGTTTTTTTTCTGTGTACATGTGCTAAATGGAAAGAGCGAAAAATACCCAAAATTAAAGATGAATTCTCCCAGATGTATTTAATAAAATTGAGCAATAAAACTTAAAGATTTTAAATTTATGGAAATACAATTTTTAAAACCATGAAATTGTGTCTTTGGGCCAGAGCTTCGAACGAATTAATTCTATTGAGAATTAATTCAATTCTGCACAGAAAAAAAAAGTCGAGGTAATGTTATCTAAGCTAGCTTAGGTGAATTATTTTGGTATGAAACTTAAAAGCCACGACTTATTACCTATGCCACCAGTATAATTTTACTGTACAATTTCATCTATTGACCATGTAAAATTTACTAATGAAAATAGATAAAAATTCGAACTTAGTTTTTCTTTTTTATTTAATTGTCATTGTGAATTTTTGTTTTAGAAAAAAGGCAATTTAAAAAATTAATTGCAATAAAATATAAATTAATATCATTATTTTTATAGATTTTTAAAGAATTTTGGGTGAGCATTTTTGTATTTAAATTGAACTGAAAACAAAACGTGTTCCAGACGAAGAAATTTGGTGGATCGTTTGATGACATGTAAAAATATAGAAGTTCTGCAATATGTTGACAATAATTATGGTTGTATGAAATGGTAAGTGATACAACAAATGGATACAGATCATTGAATTTGTGCTTAATGAAATTTCTTAAACTTATAGGTGTCTATCGTTTGGGCGAAAAATGGTAAACACTGAATTCATATTGGAAAAATTAATAGTGGCATTAAAACATCCTCCAAAGCATGAAAAAACTAATGGACAAGGCAATGATGTAAAAAATGATATATTGAGAAACTATATTTAAAAAAAATTCTCAGATTCTTAAACATTTTTTGTTAAGAACAATTTACAGCTTCTGAGACATTTTCTCTATAGAAAAATTCTCAGAAAATGAAAAATTTTTTCTAAAAAAAAATTCTCAAATTCTGAGACATTTTTAGATAGAAAAATTTTTAGATTCTGAGACATCTTTTCTTTGGAAAAAGTCTATGATTCTAACACATTTTTTCTAAAGAAAAATTTTCAGATATAGAGTAATTTAATATTTAAGGATTCTCAGAATCTTAGAAATTTTCTGTAAAAAAAAAATGTCTCAGAATCTGAGACTTTTTCCATAGAAAAAATGTGTCAGAATCTGAGATTTTTTCCTTACAAAAAAATTTCTTAGAATCCGAGACTTCTATAGGAATAATGTCTCAGAATCTGAGAATTTTTCTATAAAAAAAATGTTCAAAATCTGAGATTTTTTTCTATAGGAAATATGTCTCAGTCTCTGAGAATTTTTCTATAGAAAAAATGTCTTAGAATTTAAAAATTTTTGTATAGAAAAAATGTCGCAGACTCTGAGAATTTTTCTATAGAAAAAGTGTCTCAAAATCTGAGAATTTTTCTATAGAAAAAATGTCGCAGAATCTGAGAATTTTTCTACAGAAAAAATGTCTCAAAATATGAGTCTTTTTCTATAGGAAAAATTTCTCAGAATCTGAGAAAAAATGTCTCAGAATCTGAGAATTTTTCTATAGAAAAAATGTTTCAGAATCTGAGAATTTTTCTATAGAAAAACTGTCTCGGAATCTGAGAATTTTTTTATAAAAAAAATGTCTAAGAATCTGAGAATTTTTCTATAGAAAAAATGTCTCCGAATCTGAGATTTTTTTTTCTATAAAAAAAAATGTCTCCGAATCTGAGATTTTTTTTTATAGAAAAAATGTGAATCTGAGAATTTTTCTATAGAAAAAATGTTTCAGAATCTGAGAATTTTTCTATAGAAAAAATGTCTCAGAATCTGAGAATTTTTTTATAAAAAAAATGTCTAAGAATCTGAGAATTTTTCTATAGAAAAAATGTCTCCGAATCTGAGATTTTTTTTTATAGGAAAAATTTCCCAGACTCTAGAATTTTTCTATAGAAAAAATGTCTTAGAATTTGAGATTTTTGCTATAGAAATAATGTCTCAGAATCTGAGAATTTTTCTATAGAAAAAATGTCTCCGAATCTGAGATTTTTTTTATAGGAAAAATTTCCCAGACACTATAATTTTTCAATAGAAAAAATGTCTTAGAATTTGAGAATTTTTCTATATAAAAAATGTCTCAAAATCTGAGAATTTCTCTATAAAAAAAATGTCTTAGAATCTGAGAATTTTTCTGTGGAAAAAATGTATCAGAATCTGAGAATTTTTCAATACAAAAACTGTCTCAGAATCTAAGAATTTTTCTACAGAAAAATGTCTCAGAATCTAAGAATTTTTCTATAGAAAAAAATGTCTCAGAATTTAAGAATTTTTCTATAGAAAAAATGTTTTAGAATCTGAGATTTTTTCTATAGGAAAAATGTCTTAGACTGTAAAAATTTTTCTATTGAAAAAATGTCTTAGAATCTATAGAAAAATGTCTCAGAATCTCAGAATTTTTGTATTGAAAAATGTCTCAGAATCTGAGAATTTTTCTATAGAAAAAATGTCTCAGAATCTGAGAATTTTTCTATAGAAAAAATGTCTCCGAATCAGAGATTTTTTTATAGGAAAAAATTCTCAGACTCTGAGAATTTTTCTATAGAAAAAATGTCTTAGAATTTGAGAATTTTTCTATAGAAATAATGGCTTCGAATCTGAGAACTTTTCTATAGAAAAAATGTCTCAGAATCTGGGAATTGTTCTATAGAAAAAATGTCGCAGAATTTGGGCATTTTTCTATAGAAAAAATGTCTTAAAATATGAGACTTTTTCTTAGGAAAAATTTCTCAGAATCTGAGAATTTTTCTATAGAAAAAATATCTCAGACTCTGAGATTATTTTCTATAGGAAAAATGTCTCAGACTCAGAGAGTTTTTTTAGAAAAAAAATGTCTTAGAATCTGAAAATTTTTCTGTAGAAAAAATGTATCAGAATCTGGGAATTTTTCAATACAAAAACTGTTTCAGAATCTAAGAATTTTTCTATAGAAAAAATGTCTCAGAATCTGAGAGTTTTTCTATAGAAAAAACGTCTTAGAATCTGAGAATTTTTCTGTAGAAAAAATGTCTCAGAATATGAGAATTTTTCAATACAAAAACTGTCTCAGAATCTAAGAATTTTTCTATAGAAAAAATGTCTCAGAATCTGGGAATTTTTCTATAGAAAAAATGTGTCAGAATCTGAGATTTTTTCTGTAGGAAAAATGTCTCAAAATCTGAGATTTTTTCAATAGAATAAGTGTCTCAGAATCTGAGACTTTTTCTTTATGAAAAATGTCTCAGAATCTGATACTTTTTCTATAGGAAAAATGCCTCAGAATCGTTTATTAGTAAATATACGCAGCAATTATTATAAAAAAATATTTTGTACAAATAAAAACATAATAAAATCAATTAATTCTTTTATTTAAGGGTGGAATTATTTATAGTTTGCTTATTTACAAAATAGAATAGATAAATTACCAAAGTTTATGTATAAATATTTACCTTGAAGAACTTTTTAAAGTTTACAAAGTTTATTAGGAATATTTCCTAAAAGCATAGTTCGAACATATCAATTTTTAAAAATCACCTTGGCTTTTTAGTAATATTGTCTAAAAACTTTGTAGGCTCTATGTTATCTTGGCACTTAGATAAAGTTATACTATGTTTTTAGGTAATATTACCTCGATTTTTTTTTGTGTGTGTTTTAAAAAGTTTAGAATTATCATTCCTTACTAGCATTCAACACGAATTAATTCAAAGGCTTAATTCTCAAAGCTTAAATCAAATTGAATTAATTCCCAAGAGAATTAATTCCTTGCAAGCTAATCATTCAATTGAATGACCAAAATTGTTCATCATTCAAATCTATTACAAATTGAATGATGATTTTTTTATTTCATTCCCTTTATATTTTCATAAATGTGTTGCTTGTGTGCATTTTAAGCATCTTCGTGTGTAAACGATTTGCTGTTGTTTTGTCGACGTCTCGTCTGCTGCTTCCCACACAAGCATAAATGTGTGTGTATGTGTGTTGCGCTTCACTGTTTAAAATTGAATGATAAGAAAATTTCACCATTCATTTTGTAGTAGATTGATTTGGATAAAAAAATAGTTCATTCCTTAAGAATGATCATTCTTAAGGAATGAATTCTTGAAAGAATTAATTCAGTGATTTTGAAAGTTGAATGATTTTAGGGAATGCCAAATTCTATTTTTTTAATTCGAATTAGAAAATTGAATTAAAGAATTAATTCTTTCGAACCTTTGCTTTGGGCATGATCTTAAAAAAAGTACATTTTTTTGGTAGTAAAGGGTTAACTATGTCCGAAAAATCTATAAATTTTTAATTAAATACTTAGGGTCAATTGTTAAACAAAACCGGCTTCCTAATGATTTATTTATTTATTTTTTTACAAAAAATATTTTTTTTTTAAAAAGGTCTATTTTGCTCCAGGGCCCGAACTTCAAGAACCCGGTGCGACCTTAAGAACCTTTTCGAAAATTTTGAAAAAATGTTGGTATAACTTTTTCATGAATCTTAATAAACTGAGGGGGCGTCCCGTGCAGAAATCCAACTTTTTGTTTTTAAGAACCACCCTAATGAATACCCTCCTGTAAGTGATAGTGGTGTATAAGGCTACGTTCTCACAACAAGAACTTATACCCAATTCACACCTAAGGTGAAATCTCGTTTGAACGAGATTTCGATTGGGTATATTGGGTATAATATGATACAGACCATATGATCGAAATCTCGTTTAAACGATATTTCACCTCAGGTGTGAATTTGCCTTTATAATGATAAGTTGAGATGGTTTTATGTTGTTTTTTATGATAGTACAATTTAAGATGATTTTTTTTTGTTCAATGCAAAATCACATAGTAAAGGCTAAGTAAGTTTTTTTCACGTAAACATTTTTTTAAACGCCTAAAATCGTAATAAAAACTATTAAAAACGAAAACTTTAAAATATTAGAAAAAAGAAACAATCATAACAAATCTAAAATGTCCATTTTATTGCAAAGTTATTGCGATTTTATATTCTTAAAATCAGTTTAAAGAATTGCCCCACAATAGCGTTGCAAAAATATTTTTTTATGTGCAGTTTTTTTCATGTGAACACGAACAGAATATGCACCTTAAAATGTAAAAAAAAATGCCACCGCGCCGATTGATTTGACGGAGTCGATTGATTCGGCGGCTTGGTTTAAGCCGATGGGAGCCGACAAAATCGGCGGCGGCGTAAGATGTCAAAAATGGGTCGGCGGCGGCGCGCCGCCGATTTTGAGCCGATCGGCTTGGTTCCCTGTGTGACAGCACGCGCTGTTACTTTTAAAATTTATAATTGTTTATTTTAAAGCAATTTTAATAATAAATTAAATATTTTTACTATCATTTAATTGTGGCTGTATTTCCAATTAACTAAAACCCAACTTTAAAGCATACTTTTAGGCTTACAAGTTATTGGATGCCACCTAGCGGCTAGTAGTAAAAGCTAAAACAAAAATATCAACAAAAAACAGCTGATCGTTAAAAAAATTATCAAAAGCGCTCATTTTCAAAACGAACTTTCCTAAAAGTGTTTTCCTAAAAAAGTGGTTTAATAAATAAAAAATCTTAAACATTTTCAATGAATCCTCCAAGAGCTCCAGCTCCTTCACGTTTTATACGTGGACGCGGTAGAGGTGGTGGTTCATACCGTCCATATTTCTACTTTAAACGTAATGGACGTACAATACCAGCACATGGTCGTGGTACCACACATCCCAATCCGGGACGAGGTGGTGGACCAACAACTTCAGCACTACCAAATCGCTTAAACAATGTACCTCTACCACCAACAGCCATGAATTCAAGTTTTCTCAGACCCCAATTATATGTGGCACCGGAAGATGTGCAACAACAAACACAATCAATAGCCATAGAGACACCACTGCCACATCCAGGATGGCGTTTATATTTCTACAAAGAAACCTACGAAGAATCTAGTGAATTGGTTAAACGCATTAAGTCAATGGAATCTCATTTTAAGAATTATATAGTGAAATACGATTATTTGGAAATACAAAAGAAGGGATGCTTTGAATTAAAAGCTAATGTTCTGAGACAAGATGAAGAATTGAAGGAAAAGTGGCCCACATTAATGAATGATTTATTAGCATATCCTTTAAAAACTTTGGCCACAATTGGTGTAGCCATGCATTCATTAGCTACTATTGCGGCCATAGAAGCCTCTTCCACACAAAATCGATGTTCGAAAACAATGTACATTCCAAAAGTAGTTAAACCACGTAAAATATATGTTCGCCCTACTGGTTTTATGGCCGAAGGATATATAGCCCGTATAAGTTCTTTGGAAATAGATCAGTTTTATTGTGTTAGAGGTGTAGTTACTGAAATGTGTTCCGTTGAAGCTTCAGCATCATGGGTAACTTATAAATGTTCACGATGTTCACAAGAGCAGGCTCTAAAGCAAACAGGTGAGAAAATCATTAAGTATAATCTAACAACACACTGGGGTCGGTATGATGAGTTTCTTATATCCGTCTGTCTTTACATGTTAAATGCAATAATGAAATTTTCTCAAATTCATTATCAATTGAAAATGATATATGCTGTGTTTTTCAATAAGTGGATTTATTTTCGGATTAATCTTATTTAGTTTAATACGGTATTTACACCAACGAAAACAACTTGTTTTTGAATATTTTTTTTGGTTTTTGGCAAAAACTACATAAATTTTCCATACAATTTAAAAACTGCGTTGCCAACTAAAACTCGACAAAAACTAGAATTTAGGTTCTGGTCAATGATACTATTAATTCAGTGTGAATGTTTTTTTCAATTTTCTTTTGGTAAAAACGAATGTCAAAATAAAAATATTTGTTTTTTTGTGAAATTAATATTCAAATCTTTTAAAAAAGTAAATAAATGTGTAATTTATTTTTTTTAATAACGTGTGGCTATTGTTATTTTGTGTTTTTTAGTGAATTTAGAAAATAATTAATTTGATTTGACAAACAAAAACTCTTTTTATTCGGTGTAAACAGTTTGGTTTTCCAAAATTCTTTTTTGCCAAAAACAAGTTAGTTTTTGTTTGGTCTAAACATAGTATAAAATAAATATTTTAACATGCCAAAACAAATTTGGGCTAAAGTCTAGTTGGCAGACATTGCTCTGATCCAAACAAAAAAAATACCACAGATAGATCTTTTAATGTTGAGTCAAAAAAAAAAAAAAAAATTGTCGGCGCCCCATGGTTCCCGAGTTATGGGCCTCCAAAGTTTGGAACTATAATTGGATATATCTTCTGAAATAATGGTCCGATCTGGTCGAGATTGGTTTCATTAGAAAGCTTATTAAAATACCTTTCATATGACATTTACAAAAATTGGATCCATTAACCCATTGGGGTGCAACACCAAATTTTAGATTTTTTAAGTGGCCATTTTGTAGTAAAATAATTTTATTTCAAAATTATGCATTATTAACCTATATATTTATGCAACCAAGATTAAAGCTTGGAGCTTAAGCTTTAATTTGACATTAAGGTCGATATATTAACCCTTATAGAACCGGAGATATCAAATGTTGAACATTGATAAAATTTTTTTTTTTTATTTGTACTTCATTTTTTCGCATTTAATAATCTTATACTATATATTTACAAGTAGAAATCGGAAAGATTTCTTAAAAAAATAATGCCATATTTTCAAAATCCCAAAAAGGCGAAAATCAGCCATATCTGGAAAGAAAAAAAAAAATCGCGCGATTTTTTTTTTTTTCTTTCCAGATATGGCTGATTTTCGCCGCGCTCGCGCGATTTTTTTTCTAAATAATGGCATTATTTTTTCTAAACATTATTTCCTATAATGTTTTAGAAACAGTTTTAATACTATATTAGAGGATCTATTAAAATTATATCTTCTTCAATATGATCTTCACTTTCTTGGCTTGTTGAAGATGATAGGGAAGAATCTAATAAATTCTCATCACCAGAGTCTAGTTCCAATGGATCTTCTTCGGCTGATTCTCGAACAGTGTGACATTCGGTGCACGGATTCATGGGATCATATAATTGGCCAGCAAATTTCCAGAATTCGCTTAATATACTTGTAAAAAACGGCAATAAGTGAAACAAATTATCATAGTTGCCGAATTTCCTACAAATTTCAGCTTAATGAGGTAAACTTTTCATAAAATATGAACGCTTAGAAATGAAAACAAGCTGTTTTTTAAGCAACATGAGCGATTTTTAAAAATGGAACTTTTTCAACACTTAAATCAAAATAATATTAAAAAAAATAAATAAATTATCAATGTTCAACATTTGATATCTCCGGTTCTATAAGGGTTAATGGGTCGAACAAAATGTCAAATTAAAGCTTAATATCTAAGCTTTAATCCTGGTTCCATAAATATATAGGTTAATAAGGCATATATTTGAAATAAAATTATTTTACTGCAAAAAGTCCAGTTTAAAAATCTAAAATTTGCTGTTGCTCCCCAATGGGTTAATGGATCCAATTTTTTTTAAATGTCATATTAAAGGTATTTCAATAAGCTTTCGAATGAAACCAATTTCGACCAGATCGGAGCATTATTTCATAAGATATTTCCAATTATAGCTCCAATCTTTGGAGGCCCATAACTCGGAAACCATGGGCCTCCGACAAATGTTTTTTTTGTTTGTGGACTCACCTATTTCATCCCTATTTCTGAAAAAAAAAAAAAAAAAAAAGGAGCAATGTCTGCCAACTAGACTTGTTCCGGAAAATGAAAAAAGTTATAAATAAATCAAAATTAATCCAAAGTGGACTTATTAAATCCTAAAATTTAATTGGATTAATTTTGATTTATTTATAACTTTTTTAATTTTCCAAATTTTTTTATCATGTTTTCGGATTATAATTGCTAATTTATCATAGATTACGGAAAAAAATATTCCAAATTTGTTTTGGCATGTTAAAATATATGTTTTAAACAAAATAAGATTAATCTGAAAATAAATCCACTTTTTGAAAAACACAGCAATAGACTTTTCCTACTGATTACGGCTTCAATCGGGATTTTATTCTGACCAAGACCTTGAAATAGACTTAATATGGAAAGGACGTAAAATTAAAATTACAGTATAAGCAAATAAACAATTTAAAACTCTTGAGGAAATTCGGTAATTTTTGATCGAGGAAGGCATACATTTTTTGATTTTTGTTTTGATTTTTGTTTTTTGGAACATGTAACCATAATCAATTAAAAACCCCGATTTTGAAAAAAAACGTGTTGCATCCATTCCATTTTTCCATTAAGCCATTGATGTCTGTGTCCGATATACACGCTTAACACGTACACGCAAAAAAAAACTTGTGTCGGAGTGAGCAAAAATCTGGCATAATTTTACCAAGAATATGCTAAAACTACAACCGACGAAGTAGTTTTCGTAATTTAGCCAAAACACTTATGTAAAAAATTTTGAAGAAAATGCTAATGCTATTTAAGCAAAAACTTGGTAAAATATACCAAAAGAAAAATGGTGAAATATACCAAAATTATTTGAAAAGCTGACTAAAAATAATGCTAAAAATTACCACATTTATGCTAAAATAAATTTTCAATAAATTTTTGTAAAAATTTGTATATTTGTTGAATTTAAAATTTTCACAGAATAAATCCATATTAATATAATAAATGTTGTGTAGGATTTAATTTACCACCGACCAACTGACCCTTTTTGTACAATTTTCTCGAGTGACTGCTGCCTACGCTTCTTCTTGAAGTTAAGGATCCGCTATAGCTTCACGAATTTATTTAAAAGCATCCTGTAAAAATAGAAAATTATTACAAAACATAAATTTTTAATTTAAAAAATTGGTTAACCCCATTGGTAAGGAGGAACACTTACTTTGTCATTCCATTTGTAACTCATCAAAACAGGTATGCCCTCCCTTGGCTTTGGGTTTTTAGGTTTAATTTTATAACTAAAGGCAGGATTGGTGTCCACGCTCTTTATTGTAGTGAAGGATTCTCCATAGCTTCAAAAATTTATTTAGCAGTACCCTGTAAAAATATAAAATTATTACCAAACACTAATTTTTAACTAAAAATCTATTAAACCTTATTGGTGTCTTCGGAATGCGGGTATACTCACTTTATCATTCCATTTGTTATTCATCGAAACATACGTCTGGGACTCCATTGGTTTTTCTTATTGAATGGTGTTTTAAGTGATGAAAGCAAAATTAACTTTAACATTCTTTTATCTTACATTTATTTATCTTTTAGAAAACTAATTATTTATTTTTATTTATGTATTAATTTATTTTTATTTTATATATCAATTTCCTTTTTACGTTTTTATAACACAAAAAATAAACGAACAACGCACGCACACAAAAATACAAAATGAAAATGGCGGTCTGTATTTGTTTTGTTTTTTTGTTGTTTTCTTTCGATAAATTTTTGTGCAGGTAATTTGCGTTATTGAGCAAGCTACTTGGTTATTTTACATAAAAAATGAATTATGTTACTTTAACATCGACAAGCATAATATAAGCAAAAAATTGTTAAAAATTTTTTTTTGGTATGAAAAAAGTTTTACCAAGTAGGATTGCTCAATCTTACACAGATTTTTTTTTTGCGTGTATGACACCGTTTTTGCAATATGTTTTTTTGGCATACATTTTAAATTGTTTATACTTGCAACTGCCACTCCAGAATCTCACCATATAAATTCTACTGCTTTTGATCGATTATAATTTTTACATATTATTTATTTAGCAGAAGTAAAAGAAAATGAAAAGAAAAAAGGAAATCAAAATTAAATTTATATCGGAATCTGAGATTTTTAATTTAGTGGCATTCACAATGTGGGGTACATAACAGAGTGGATTGTTTTTGGGTTTTTCTCTATGATCAAATTCTAATACCCGCCAAAAGTGTCGGTCCCCTAAAGGTTATTCACATGCAAAATATAACTCCAATCGGAGTTTGTCTTCTGTCCTCATTTTGAGCCTCAAAATTGGTATTTTTGAAAAAAGGACTAAAAAAAAAATTAATTAACATTTTTTTTATTAAAATTAATTAAAAATTATTTTTGTATAATATTTCATCGTAAATACTTAAATATGAAATTTAAAGATTTTACGGTATTATTAAACCGTTCAAACTTGATACCAAAAAAACTGCATGGGGATTGTCAAAACACCTTTTTTTCAAAATTTCATAATTTTATTAAAAAAATTTTTAAAATATCAAATTTTTCTCTGAATTCCTTGGAGAAGAAAAATGTAAAATATGGCGGATATCCCTCAGGTCAATTTTCTGGAATTGCCGGGGAAGTTTGCGGATATTAAGGAAATGTTTGGTTTATTAATACTTTGGCTCAATAAAATCTTATAAATTAAATTTTAGTTCAAATTAACGGTTTTTTGATGTCGTGGCATTCTATTAAATAACTATATGTCTGTCATGAAATATTACCGATCTAGGACGTTTTTAACTACGAAATAATAGTTAAGATAAGAACCACAGAAGCCATTTTAAACTTTTTTATAACACAAAATTTAAGCGCTAAACTTCAAAAATTCAACGAGGGTCATTTGTGACCCCCAGCCAATGTGGGTTGAAGATGTCCTAGATCGGTAAGATTTTATGACAGACTTAGAGTTACCTAAAAAATTGCCACGACACCAAAAAAAAGTTAATTTGAACAAAAAATTAGTTTATAAGATTTTATTAGGCCAAATTATTGATAAAAATAACATTTCCTTGAAATCCGCAAACTTCCCCCCGCAATTCCCGAAAAGTGACTTGACGGATATCCGCCATATTTTAAATTTTTCTTCTCCAAGGTGTTCTTAATGAATTCAGAAAAAAAATGTATATTTTTAATTTTTTTTTAAATAAAATTTTGAAAAAGGTGTTTTAAGAATCCCCCAAAATCATGCCATTTTTTTTGGTATCAAGTTTGAACGGGTTCATGATACCGTCAAATCTTTAAATTTCATTATTTAGTTTTGACGATCAAATATTATACAAAAATAATTTGTAATTCAGTTTAAGAAAAAAACTTTTAATTCATTTTGTTTTTTTTTTTTTTGAAGTCCTTTTCAATTATTCCAATTTTGAGACTCAAAGTGGGGATAGAAGAAGACACTTTTGGCGGGTATTAGAATTCGATCAGAGAGAAAAGCCCAAAAACGAGCCACCCTAGTACTTAATGAAACTGCTACAAA
The DNA here is from genome assembly GCA_963921195.1 of Pegoplata infirma. Taxonomy (NCBI): domain Eukaryota; kingdom Metazoa; phylum Arthropoda; class Insecta; order Diptera; family Anthomyiidae; genus Pegoplata; species Pegoplata infirma. The sequence goes on from OY992536.1 coordinate 40,196,687, forward strand.
ATACCAATTTGAAAAATGATCTTGCGTCATTACTACAGGTTGTAACTTACAACTTGTAAGTGGCTACAGACGTTTTACGTCTGCATACATAGACTGTGAGGTAATGAAGCTCTCATAAGTTTCCTACATTCTGAATAATGCCAATAATATTTCAAAATATGATAACAATTTCCATTTTTAGTTAAAAAAACTTATAATTCTATGAACTTTTTTAAAATTCACCTCTCGTGAATTCTTAGACGTATAGAAAAAATATTTCAGAATCTGAAATTTTGTCTGTACAGAGAAATTTGAAAGTTGTTCTAAGATAAAAATCTTAAAATTTTTTCATACAAAATAATTTCAAATTTATCTCTATAGAAATTTTATTTGAAAGAAAAAATCTTTAGATTCCGAGACACAAATAATATTTTCCGTATAAAAAATTATTCATTATTTTTCGTGTTGAAAAAGGTCTAAGAACTTTTCAGATTCTGAAATTTTTCCATACATATAAATTTGCAAATTTTTCTATACAGAAAAATATGAAAATTTTTGTGTATAGAAAATTCTAAAGATTTTTCTGTATAGCAAAATCTATAAATTTTTCAAAACAGAAAAATCTAAAAAATTTTCTACACACAAAAATTAGTATTTTTTTATACAAGATTTTTGTATTACCTCCACTTATTGCTGAAACACAATTCAGAGTGTAAAGTTGAATATATTTTTTAGTCGTGGACAAATAAAAAAATGTTTTCGTTAGAAAAATTTCCATATTTCTAAAAATTATTGTAATGCAAGAAATATCAGATTTCTTGACAGCCTTTCCGAAAAATGTCTCAGAATCTGATAAAACTGAACAACCAAATTTTCTAGTCCCCTTGGTCTAAGTGCAGGTCTTTAAACTTCTACTAGCATAAAACTGTTTCATTTGCTTAACAAAAATCAAAATAAAAACCTTAAAAAAGCTGCGTTTTACAGAATTAGGAGCATATATTTTTTTTTATATACTCAAAAGTTAATTTATTCTATATATTTCTTCCAGGTTACCATCAATCTCGCCCATATTCCTGCAAACGTCAGGGATGTCAAGCTAAACAAGGTTTTATAGAATTCCGTTCATCACCCTTTACACGCATTACGCCCGTACAAATGATACGCATAACTGAAGCACGTTTAGATGTACTTTCCGATGCTGAACAAGACACTAAAAGTACTCTAGATGTTGAACTAAAATATGATTTAGTCGATTCGGTACATATGGGACAAGAAATCATAGTGACGGGCTCCTTAAAAATGCGTTCCCTACAGGAAGAACAAGTATATCAAAAGTCATCCGCATTAACAATGGGAACTATGCAAATATTTCTTAAGGCAGCCGCAATAGTAGATGCGAAATATTGTAATCATACTTATACGGAAAAAGATATTGAGGCCATAACTATGATAAATGGTGAACAGGATAGTTTTAAATTACTAGTTCATTCTTTGGCTCCTGAGGTTCATGGTCATGAAATGGTTAAAGCAGGAGCTTTATTATCATTAATCGGTGGATCGGGTTCTCAAGTACATGATGAAGCAGAAATTAATATTTTATTGGTGGGAGATCCAGGTGTGGGCAAAAGTAATGTTGCTGAAATGTGTTCAAAAATATCACAAAAAGGTAAAATATTTTTTTTAAATTGAAAATGTTCAAATCATTTTTTTTTTCATAAAAAGATGAGGTTTAGACATTTTTTAATTAAAAAAATTTAATATTCGGAGATATTTTTTCGAATAGAAAAATTATCAGTTCCTGTTTGTGAGACATTTTTGTATATTCATATAAATAACATGACCGCCCGGTACTTTGATACCAATAATATTAATTACCGAATAATAGAAGGATCAGAATTAGAGTCCCATTAGGTCTATCGTAATAACCCTATGAAATCAGGAAACTTTGAGTAAAATCAAATTTTGCGTAAAAAAATTAAGTTCGAAATTATTTGAATTATTTCAGCGAAAAAATAAGTTTTCATAAAAAAATGGGGGAAAAAAAATATTGAATGGAAAAAAATTTAAATGAAAAAAATAATAAAAACATTTTGCAAAAATATCATTCCATTTCATTTCCTGTTTAATTCCATTTCGTTGAGTGAAAAAAATTTTGTGTGAAAAAAATTTTGAGTGAAAAAAAATATTGAGTAGAAAAAAAAATAATAAAAACATTCCATTTCGTTTCCTGTTCAATTCCATTTCGTTCTCCTTCTATTCCAGTTTGTTCCAAGTTCCATATTTTTTTAAAATGTTTTTCCGACCCAGAAAAAATTTTAAAATAAACTAAATGCTGATAGTCTGCATCATTATACGTTGTTTTCAAATGTCAGCGGAACAAGTCAGCGGTTGGCAAGTTATCAACCGATGCATCGCGATCCTAGTAGGCACTACTGACCACCTGTTGACGCTACCGAAGAAGTTGGATAATTTATTTTTTTCAACTGGGATCCTTAAATTCTCAGCTTTTATTTTTTAATTAATCAATTTTGAGATTTTTCTAATTATTTAAATTTTATTTCCAGGTTCATTGGTCCAAGCTAAAAGAGGCAACACAACATCAGCCAATAAACTAACCTATTCTATTCGAGGACGTTCAAATTATGTACTTGAATCTGGCGGCTTAATAACTGCCTCAAATGGCCACTGTTCTATAGATGATATCGATCGTTTAGCTACCCAACAAGAATCGTTAATAAATGTTTTACAATCCCAGCTGACATGCATGGCCTATCCATCTGTATTTACTAGTTTTACCACACCCACTTCAGTCATAGCCACTGCCAATTCTATGCGTGGCCATTATGATCAATCAAAATTATTAACTGAAAATATTCGTATTAATCCGTCACTATTAAGTGAATTCCATTTAGTATTTTTATTGCTGGATAAGCCTAACAAAGAAATGGATACTTCCTTAACTGAACATGTTAGAGCTCTACATGATGGTTGCAAAAAGAATTCCGTAATAGCCACTAAATTTAATCAAAAACCCAAAACTAATAATTCTATGAATATGAGCATAGATAATGAGGATAGAGAAATGGAAGATGATGATTTTGATTTGAATATGAGATTAAAATTGAATCCTTTAGAGGAATTGGAAATGGATTTATTGCCGGCTATATTAATGAAGAAATTTATAGGTGGGTGTTTATAAATTTTTTTTTTTTTTAATTTTTAAACTTTCTTTTTCGAAATTACAGCTTACTCACGCCAACAAGTGAAACCTTTATTTATAAATGAAGCTGCTGAAATGTTAAGAAAATTTTATACTGAATTAAGACAAACGGAAAATTCCTATTCATCTATATCATCAAGGTAAGTTTAACTATTTAAATTATTCTACAGTAGTTCACACTAAAGACTTAAAAAAATTTCGAGTGAAAAAATTTTAGTGACAAAAAAATTAATGAAAAAAAAAGAATTCAGTGAAAAAATTGAGTTCAAATGTTTTGAGTAAAAAAAACTAATTTCATGTCGCTCCATGTTCCATTCTATTTCAAGTTTATAAGACCATTATTTAAGGAAATAGAAAAAGTACCAAAGTACAAATTTTTACCCCTTTTAGAATCACAAATATCTAAAACTATTATTTCTTATTTTTTTTGTTCCGATAAAGGATCCTAAATTAATTTTAAAATCAAGTTTTTATGACCATTATTTCAGGAAATCGAAAAAGTACCAACGTACCCATTTTACCGTCCTAGAAACGAAACCTTCTAAAAAGTACTTTGTGAGATTTTTTTCACTAGATAATTCTTCCAAATTTCAAATTTCTAGAACCATTATTTCAAAAAGTACTAAGGTAAAATGTTTACCCTTTTAACACCGTTAATCGGAATTTCCAAAAGGTGCTGTTTTCAAAAGTTTTTCTTTTTTTGCAATAAGATCCTTCATTGTAAATTTCCATGACCATTATTTCAGGGGATAGAAAAAGTAGTGCACCCTTAGAAATGAAATTTCCAAAAAAAATAATTTTATTATTCGACATTCCCAATTTCAAGTTTCTAGGACCATTATTTCAAAAAATAATAAAAACCCAGTCTGCTCCATTTCGTTCCATGTTTTACCCTAATCAATTTTCATTTCTAAATATGTTCTTCTCTTGGATGTTAATTCTGCTGGAGGATCCTACATGTCATATTGTAAGATTCTAGGGTTTTGTTCAACAATTATACAAAAGTAACAATTTTCTCCTGTTTAACCCCTTGAACCGATTTTTTGTTTTGCTGGAAAACATTTTTATTTAAAATTTCAAGTTTATAAGTTTAAAAGTCTTAGAATCAGAAATTTCTAAAATTCCTTTTTTTTTATAATATTTTGTTCCGATGAAAGATCCAAAATTCCAAAAAAATAAGGTTTTATGATAATTAATTTAGGAGATCGAAAAAGTACCAAAATTCACTTATTACCCTCTTAAAACGAAAACTTTCTAAAAAGTATTTTTGTATTTTTTTTTTCGATAGATAATGTGTCCCCTTAGAAACGTTTCTAAAAAATGTTTTTTCAGATTTTTTTTCCGCAGAATTTTTCTAAATTAAAAAAAACAAGTAAAAAAGTTAAATTCGGCCTTGCCGAATGTAGTGATACCCTCCACAATTTCAAAAAGATTATTGCAAAAAACTTTATTTAAAAGGAAATTACTTTTGAAAAAAAAAAATTTTTTTGAAAAAAAATTTCCGCGAAAAAAAATTTTGGTAAAAAAAAATCCGCGATTTATTTTTTTGTCAAAAAATATGTTCGTACTTGTTTAAATACCATTTGGTGTTCAATTATGTTCACATATGTCAACCAGAAGCCGAATTAAAGCATTTTGTATTTTTAGGTTATGTTGAATGTACTGAAATTTTTGAGGTGTGCTTACATTTTCGTTCATAACTTTTGAACCGCTGAACCGATATCGCTCAAATGCAATACCAGACTTCTCGGGAGAACTTCCAATAAATATGTTAAGTTTCAGTCATCTCTGTGCAATATTTTGTCCGCGACAGCATTTTCCACAGACAGACAGACAGACGGACAGACGGACAGACGGACATCGCTAGAATGTCTTAGAATCGATCGGGCATCATGAATATATATACTTTATGGGGTCCCAGACCGATATTTCGATGAGTTACAAACGGAATGACAAACTTATATATACCCTCTATCACTAGAGTGGAGGGTATAAAAAAACATAAAAAGTACCAAATTACACTTTTTTGTTCCTTAGAATCAAAACTTCCAAAAATACGGTCTGTTTTATTTCGTTCCTTTATGTTTCATTACATTTCGTATAATATGCTTTAAAGAAATTAAAAATGTAGTCTTTATCTCAAAAATAAAAAGTACCATTTAAACCCATGGTATAACAATTGACCTTTAGAACCCTCCTTCCAAATTTTAAGTTTCTAGAACTATTATTTCAAAAATTACCAACATAAAATTTTTAATTTTTTTAACACCATTAATCGGAATTTCCAAAAGATGCTGTTTACAGACTTTTTTTGGCACTAAGATTCTCCATTTTAAATTTCCATGACCATTATTTCAGGGAATAAAAAAAGTAGTGCCCCCTTAGAAATGAAATTTCCAAAAAAGAAAAAACGCTTTTTTTTTATTTTTTCCGCAGGATTATTCAATCCCAATTTCAAGTTTCTAGGGCCATTATTTAAAAAAAACATAAAAAGTACCAAATCACACTTTTGTCCTTTAATATCAGAACTTCCAAAAACCAAGTCTGTTCCATTTCATTCCATGTAGGTTTTACCCTAAACAATTTCCATTTTTCAATATGTCCTTCTTCTGAATGTTAATTCTGCTGGTGGATCCTACATGTCAAATTGTAAGATTCTAGGGTTAAGTTCAAAAGTTATACAAAAGTATAAATTTTTCCTGTTCAACCTCTAGAATCGATATTTTTGATTTGCTAGAAGATCTTTTACTTAAAACTTCAAGTTTATAAGACCATAATTTAACAAAAGGTACCAAAGTACAATCTTTGTCCTTTTAGAATCAGAAATTTCAAAAATTCTTTTTTCATATTTTTTTTCATAAAGAACATTCCAAAAAACAAGTTTTTTTTCATCATCATTTTAGGAGATCAAAAAGGTATCAAAATTCACTTATTAGAACGGAAACTTTCTAAAAAGTACTTTTGATAGAATTTTTTCAAGTTTTCCATATTTTATGTTTCTAGAACCATTATTTCAGAAGATATAAAAAGTATTAAAGTATTTTTTTTACCCTTTTAGAACCAGAACTTTCTTAAAAGTACTTTTGTCACAATGTTTTCAAGTTTTCTAAATTTGAAGTTTCTTGAACCAATTTCAAGAGATAGAAGCAGTTCCAAAAAACATTTTTTACCTTTTTAGCTTATTAAAATAGGAATTTCATAAATTAACTTTTTTCAGAAGGTTTTTTTTTGACAAGAAGATCTAACATTTTAAATTTCTAGGGCCATAATTTCAGGAGATATTAAAATTACCTAATTAAAAAAATTTTACTCCTTTAGAATCGGAATTTAAAAAATACCTTTTCTGAATGTTTTATTTTCTGTAGGACTATTCTCAATTCCAAATTTCAAGTTTAAGAAAAATATATTTCAGAAAATTTAAAAAGTACTAATATACTCTTCGCAGCAAATCTGTAACAGTTCCAAATGGTTTAAATTTTAAAGTAGTAAATATGGAAACAAAATTTCGAAATGTTTTTTAAATGCGCTTTTATCCGATTTTTTTTAATGTGCCTTAGCGCTTTTATCCGGGTTTCGGATAAAAGGACCGAGATTTTGGATAAAATATCCGGGGATTTACTATAAGATATTTTTGTAGATAGATAGAAGAAGTTCCAAAGCATAATTTTTTACCTTTTTACCTTATTAAAATAGGAATTTCCGAAATTTACTTTTTTCAGAATGTTTTTTGAAAAGAATATCCAACATTTAAAATTTCTATTGCCATATTTTCAGGAGATATAAAAAGTACCTGATTACACTAATTTTACAACTTTAGAATCGGAGTTTAAAAAAATACCTACCTTTTCTGAATGTGTTTTTTTTTTGTAGGACCATTTTAAATTCCAAATTTCAAGTTTCAGAAAACTATATTTCAGAAAATATAAAAATACTAATATTCGCTTCGAAGCAAATTTGGAACCGTTCCAAATGGTTTAAATTTTAAGGTAGTAAATATGAAAACATAATTTGGAAATGCTTTTTAATGCGACTTTTATCCTTCTTTAAATGCGCCTTAGCGCTTTTATCCGGGGCTTCGGATAAAAGGCCCGAGATTTCGGATAATATATCCGGGGATTTACTCTTCGCAGCAAATCTATAACAGTTCCAAATGTTTTTTATATGCGCTTTTTATCCGAGGTTTTTAATGCGCCTTAGTGCATTGTAGATACTGAAGTAATCATCTGCCCTTTTTTTGAGTATTTTCTTTATTACTAAAATTTAAATAAATTACTAAAAAATCTTAATACTAAATCTATAAATAATCTTAAGTTTACACATATACTAAAAACAAAATCATCGTAATAATTTTAAAAATGATGATACTGGCAATTCCACTAAAATGGCCAAAACAAAAGAAACCGCATATGAGGCTGACATTGTAAATATAATAAAAGCAAACTGTAAAGAATCGTAAACAAAATCTTTAGTATACTTGTTATAATTTTATGATATTGATTTTGCCTAACTTACCATCATGCCCGTGCCAAAGTAAATTGGTTGTCGTAAGGTGGCTATAACTACTCTTGAGATGAGTAAGTGTAACATAAAAGCACCATAAGTTAAACGACCTAAAATGCGGAAGATAGGTAGACAACAGAATTTGCGGAAGATCCCTGTAAATGATATAAAATAAAATGGAAATTAATTTTTTTATTAAGTATGGCAATAAAAGTTGTTTCAAACACATTAAGGGTCGAACCAGAATCAAATTGCGTCGCGCAAGACGTAAAAAAAAACAAAAACAAACACATAAAATTTTAAATTTTTACGTCCGTTTGATTTAGGTACCTTACCCACAAAAAAATAAATTTCCAATGAACGACTTTCATACACTCAAAAAAAAAAGTTTGTAAAATTACAAGTAAAAGGTCTTGTAATTCTATTTTACTAATATTTTTGTCTTTTTACAAAAATTGTTGTATATTTAATAAAACGAAAACTACAGTTTGCTTTGTAATTTTACTACTATATGTTGGTAAATTTATTTTACAAATTTTTTAGGTAAATTTACAAAAAAGTGAATTATTTTACAAATTAAAAAAATATAACAAGGTGTTTAGTTTTTTTACACAAGAAAACTGTTATTGTACAACAAAATTTTACTTGGTGTTATTTAGTCTTTCTACCAAAAAAATGTGTTATTACAAACATTTTTTTAAGATCGTTTACAAGGTTTTCAGTTTGAAATGTATGTATTGAAAAGTACAAAATTCCAATGTAATTTTACAAAATTTATTTTATTACTAGAATTAATGTTGTTAAAAAAAATAATTATTCAACAATAGGACACGCAAAAATTTTCTAAGTTCAGTTTTTTTTTGCGTTTTGGAGTAAAAAATTTAGTTAGTAATTTTTTATAAATAAAACATTTCATAAAAAAATTTTTGGAAATTTTTTAAGTTCCGGACACAAACATTTTTCAACTAATTGTAAGCTTTAGCAAAAAAATTGCATTTTTACACCATTTTTTGGTAATTTGCGTTAAGTAAAATACCACAATTTTTATGTGTTTCTATTATATAATTGTTCTAGTTTTTTTTTGTATTTTTACCATTTTTTTGGGTAATTTTACCATATTTGTTTGGTAATTTTTTTTTTTAATTTGGCACCTAAAATGTCAATAAAAAGCTGCCAATTATGAAAAATTAAGTTTTTCTTATTTTAACAGGTACTTAAACATCCAATCTACAATATCCAAAATTTTTCTTCTGATTTTTTAAAAATACTTGTGAAAATAATTAAAAATTCAAAAAAAAAATTGTTATTTTTGACAAATTTTTCCTGAAAATATAAGAAATTTCTTGTGTAGCCTCCTTCGCAATTCTCATATGTTCTACTTAAGAAAAACTAAATGTCGAAAAAATAAAAAAAGTGCAGTGTTATACATTAAAAAGTTTGTTAAAAGTGTTCAAGTGAAAAAATATCATTTCAGGTTGTTGAAGTGCTACTCCAGCTGCCGAAGAAGGAAAAATAAGATGCACCAATGGAAAAAAACCTTTAAATTTACAAAACAAATATGTAAATAAACCAATTTTTTGTAAACTTACAAAACAAATATGAAAATTTAAAAAACAAAATTGTATACTTACGAAAAAAGTTGTAATTTTACAAAAATGAAGAAGAAAATACAAAAACAATATTGTTAATTTACAAATTTTTTGGTTAAACTACTGTTTTTACGGCAAAAAAATAAGAAAAAATGGTATATAACAATAAAAATTGTAAATTTACCACTTTTTATTGTAAATATACAAGTTTTTTTTGCCATCAAAAACAGTAGTTTAACCAAACAATTTGTAAATTTGCAATTTTGGTTTTTGATTTTCTACTTTATTTTGTAAATTTACAACTTTTTTTTGTAAGTTTATAATTTTTTTCGTAAATTTTAATTTTTTTTTACAAATTTACAATTTTTATTGTAAATTTACGTGTTTTTCAATATTTTTTCCGTTAAAAATAGTAGTTTAACCAAACAAATTGTTAATCTACAATTTATTTTTTTCATTTTCTATTTTTTCTTTGTAAAATAACATCCTTTTTCAGTAAGTTTACAATTTTGGTTTGTAAATTTACCAAATTTTTTGTAAACTTACAAAAAAATGTTCACCTCGAAGTTAATATTTTACAAAAAAAATTGTAAATTTACATTTTCTTTTGTTAAATCAATTTACAAATTATCCCCGTAACATTACGGGGATTCTTGCTAGTACATATTTTACAAAACCTGCCCCGTAAAATCACGGGGATTTTATGTCATTTTACAAACTTTTTTTTTTGAGTGTAGTATCTATGAACAAATTCATAACTTTTTCATAATACTTAAAAACTTTTTCATAGTATTTATAAATAAATCATAATAATTTAAGAACTATTTACCATTTTTCATAAATACTATCAAAAAGTTCAAAAATTAAATGAAAAAGTTCATAATTTTTACGTATTTGTTCATAAATAAGTACATTTAAATTTTATAAACGTAAAATTATGGGGCGTTAGGTTGGACGCTAAGAGTTTTGACAGAATTTAAAGTTTTCAATAATGAAGATCTTTTAAAGTCTGGTTTCAAACACTTTCGAATACTACTTACATCCACATTTTGCTGCCATTCCTATTATGAAAATACCCAAACCCATGCTCCAAACATTACGTTGTACTGCTGCATATAAACTATTCCATAAACGCATATCTTCATCATGGTATTGTTGTAAAAATGTATGACCAGAAAACATCCAAGCAATGGCCGTTGGAATTAGAGCATAGAAAAATACTTGAAACAATTTGTTTTTACGCAAATTCACTTGTTTTGTGGAAACATAATCATAAATTAGGGCAGCCAAAACACCAGAGAAATAACAAGCGAAATTCATGTGGAAAGGAACATAGAACTCATTAAATTGACGACTTTCTATGAAGGAATCACGTTGTATTCTGGAAGGATAAAGGAAAAATAAATTATAAAGAAAAGAACGAAGGGTAAAGTGCACTCAAAAAGTATACATAGATTTATAACGCTTAACTTAGTGGAAAAGGGTATAAATAAGTTTGTCATTACGTTTGTCATCGGAATTTCGGTCTGGGACCCAATGAAGCATATATGTTCGTGATCCTCTATCGATTTTAAGTCCATCTTGCGATTTTCGATCAGTTGGATATTACATTTGAGCGATATCCGTTAAACGGTTCAAAAGTTATATAGAAATTATTACATTTTAATTCATTCTACATAACCTAAAAATACAAAATACTTTAATTCAGCATCTGGTGGACATAATCGAACAGAATTTGTTACTAAATTGTATTTAACCAAGTAAACCATTATTTTTCACAAAATGATTTTTTTTCTGCAATTTCTTTTTTTCAAAAATTTATATTTAGACCCAAATTTTTTTTTTCTAAACTATTTTCTTTAAGCATTTTTTTCAAAAATTTTTTCCCAAATTTTTGTTTAAAAAAAAAAAAAAATCCCAAAGTTAAAAATAGCGAAAATCACGTCAGTAATTTTGAATACCATAATTGACGGTATTCAGTTAACTATGTTTACTTACTGTGGAGTTGGCATAAATATGGCATGGAAATTTTGTATATACGTCACTACTCCCGGCACCGCTATAAATATGGCCATTATTATACCCAATATCCAATTACGTACTTTGCTCCATCTAGGAAAGAAGAAAATATCAATTAAATCCTTTTCAAATTTTCAAATTTCATAACTTACTTGTGCGCAATCATTAAGAATACCAAACTCAGGATAAATGATTGTTGGTCCGAAGCCAGGTACCAACCTTGTAGGAGACACTATATAGAGAGAAAGACAGAAGTAAAATATTAATAAACAGTCAGACTTACTGAAACAGGATGAATTTAATAATAAAAAATCTGATAACCGAGCGTAAAAGTGTAAATTTAGAGAATTTAAATTTATAGAATCTGAGGAATTGTCTCAAATCATGGATTTATTGAACCGATAGTCTCCTTAATCGTGCACTCAAAAGAAAAACTCTGTCAAAAAATCTGTAAAACGACTTTCAATTTGATTTAACAAACTTTTAGCATATTTTTCTGCTAAAATTGATATTTTTACAAAAATCTGTGTCATTAAAATTTACAAAATAACAGAAATTTTACTGATTCTGTTTGCTAAGTTTGAAAATATTTTTTAACGTATTTTTAGCAGATTATTTTTTAATTATACTGAAATAATTTGTTGTCATTATTTTTTCAAGAAAATTTTCTAAGTTATTTTGTTGGTTTAATCAAACGATATTTTTCAACATATTTTTAGCAGATTATTTTTTAATTTTTCAGAAATAGTTTGCTGTCATCCTTTTTTCAAAATAACGTTCTTAAGTTTTTTTTTTTACCAAAGTGTTAATTTTTTTCACTTTTTATACAATAGCTTTGTTTGTTTACCTACTACAATTTACTATTTTTTACTCAATTTACTACTTTTGCTCAAAAACCGTTCGTGTACACATAAAAATAGTAAATGTAGTAATCAATTTAAGAGAAAATTTATTTCTCTTTTGCTTTATTTTTACTACAATTTACCGGCAAAATTTCAATGTGTAAGTATAGAAATTATGTCAAAAAAATTATTGACCAATTTTTATATTTATAAACAAAAAAATTATTTAAAACAAAAAATAAAAAAAGCAAATTCTATGTGCAAATTCTATCCAAGATGAAATAACAACAAAACATATAAATAAATATGCAGTGCATGTACATAAGTTTATAGGCATATCTTTGGAACGTTTAAAATAAAAACAAATCTTCATAAAAACACGCTTAACATGAACCCTTGGTAGGAAAAATTCGAAAAAGTTCCCACACTCGAAGATTTTATTTAATTTTAGACTGTGTTAAATCTTCCGCAGACGGACAGACGGTTGTCGCTATTAATAGGTCCTAGACCGAAATGCCGATGCGTAACAGACGGAATAATAAACTACTGTCTCAGAATTTGAGACTTTTTCTATAGAAAAATATCTCAGAATCTGCGACATTTTTTCCATTGAAAAAGTCTCAGATCTGCGACATTTTTTCCATGGAAAAAGTCTCAGATTCTGAGACATTATTTCTATAGAAAAATTGTCTTAGAATCTGAGACTTTTTCTATAGAAAAAATGTTTCAGAATCTGAGACTTTTTCTATAGAAAAAATGTCTCAGAATCTAAGACTTGTTCTATAGAAAAAATGTCTCAGAATCTGAGACTTTTTTTATAGAAAAAATGTCTCAGAATCTAAGACTTTTTCTATAGAAAAAATGTCTCAGATTCTTTGAGTTTTTCCACAGAAAAAGTTTCAGGTTCTGAAACAATTTTTCTGTAGAAAAAGTCTCAGACTCTGAGACATTTTTTCTATAGAAAAAGTGTCAGACTCTGAGACATTTTTTCTATAGAAAACAGTCTCAGATTCTAATCCGTTTTTTCTATAGAAAAAGTCTCAGATTCTGAAACATTTTTTCTATAGAAAAATAAGACCTTTTCTAAAGAAAAAATGTCTCAGAATCTGAGACTTTCTGTAGAAAATGTCTCAGAATCTGAGACTTCTTCTGTAGAAAATGTCTCAGAATCTAAGACTGTTTCTATAGAAAAAATGTCTCAGATTCTATTAGTTTTTTCCATAGAAAAAATGTCCCAGAATCAGACTTTTTCTATAAAAAAATGTCTCAAAATATGAGACTTTTTCTATAGAAAAAATGTCTCAGAATCTAAGATTTTTTTTATAGAAAAAATGTCTCAAAATCTGAGACTTTTTCTATAGAACAAATGTCACAGAATATGAGACTTTTTCTATAGAAAAAAATGTCTCAGAATCGAGACTTTTTCTATAGAAAAAATGTCTCAGAACCTGAGACTTTTTCTACAGAAAAAATGATTCAGAATCTAAGATTTTTTCTATAGAAAAAATGTCTCAGATTCTATGACTTTTTCCACAGAAAAATTGTTTCAAAAGCTGAGACTTCTTCTATAGAAAAAATGTCTCAGACTTTTTCTGTAAAAAAATGTCTTAGAATCGGGGAATCTGAGTGAAAAAAAAGTTCCACCCTTAAAAACTAAGAAAACTCCAGAAAAACCCAATTTTGTACGTTTGTTTGGTTTTTTATACAGTTAATAAATGAAACATATGAAATTGATGGACCAGAACTTTTACCAAGTTATTAAAAAAAATTTGATTTTTAGCATTTATGGAAAATGTCTTCTAATTTTTTGTATCGATTCTAAAAATTTCTTCAAAATAAAATTTTAAAATATACATATGTATTTTGAGAATTTGAATGATAAATAAATTTAACTATTTTTACTACTTTCCGTTTTTTTACTTTTTTGGAGTTTTCGACATATTGAGTAAAATTTAAAAAAAATCTCTTTTACTACTTTTACTACAAAAAAAGTAATCAAACAGACCTAATTAAAACATTTGAGACTAATAACACTACTCTACACGGTTTTTGCGCAGACATTTTGAATAAAATTTCTACCCGAGTAAAAATTTTTATATGATGCAATACATAATGATATATAACACAATATATCGTCACCACAAATGCAAAACAACGTAACAACACTTTTTAGAATTTTACAGGAGAAGCAAAAAACGTTATTAAATGAAAAATATTTGCAATATAAAAGACTTTTGTGAAGTGTTAGCTTAAAAAACAGTGATAAATCCATTTCTGAAATAAAAAAGTCGTTTTTGTAAATATATTTTGAGATATGTGGGTTACGTTTTTCATGAAATTTGTAGTGGTTATAGCTAACGTATTTTCAAGCTTAAGTTTGGAAGTTGGAGTCCAGCCATTGAACGGGGGAGGCAGCAGAACCCCCAAAGTAGGGCACCTTTTGTATACGAACACTTAAAACAATTGCCATTTTTTTTTTGTTTGTTATCATATTTCTTAAAAATATATATGCGGACAATGTGCTAGCAGCGGCCTAAAAAACTTCTTTAGTGGGTGTGGTTATCTCTTATACTTTCCGAGATAGAACCATTTTAAAATGTATAATTTAAAAATTTTACCGATTCGGCTCCAGTTTTTTGCTAATGGCAAAGCCGCATTTATTCCAATTTATTTTAAACTAATTTCATTTGAAAACTATATAGATTCCTGATTTTTAAATAAAAAATAACAAACCGATATCTTGTTTTAGTCCGAAAATACATTATTTTAAAGTTAAAACTTAAAAAAAAATACGTTTTTTTTTTGTAAAAAGTACCAACACTCTTTTGACTCTAGATAAAAAGTTTCGTTCAGAACATGTTGATTATTTTTACTAGTTTGAAAGCTCGTATAGATGAGTTTAAATCAAAAATAAAATCTGAGGTGTAAATATTGCGTCCGCCAGTACTATCCAAAATTGGCCTAATTTTGGATGCCGCCTTTATTTTCCTTTTAGTAAGGAAAATAACCAATTTTTAGTTAAATTTAACTAAATTTTATGAAAATTCATGAAATTTTTTTCCGTGTAGTAGCATCCTTGGGACAGTTAGAGAGATGAAAGTTAATTTTATAAAAATTTCATTTTGTATGGATGAAAAATATTGGGTTCTAAAAATGAATGGGGGTCAATCTTCCATTGAACTTCTTTAGAAGCGACCCCGAGGCAATCGTTGGTGCTTTTTACCCTTTACCGCCCCTTTTTCCCCAAAACAATTGCCTAGGAGTCGCTTCTAGAGGGGTGCAATGTAACCAAACCCCCATTCATTTTTACAAGCCAAAAAAGATTAAAGCATACATGATTTCAAAATTTTTGATTTTTTTCCATTCGTTTTTGGTTCTTAAACATTTTAAATGATTTAATACCATATTCGCATTCATTAAAACTAGATACATTTTTCGTTTTTCCTATACAATTTGTAACGTATGGAGAAAACGAATAAATAAACTAGTTTAAATGAACGCGAATATGGTATAATATTGTCAATATCTTCAAAAACAAAACTTAAGCATTTGCTTTGCATCTTTCAAAAAAAACTTCGAGATCTCCAAAAATTTTTTTAAAAACCTTTATACTTTACATTTTTTATATAAAATCTTTCAGATTCTATAAAATACTTTATCAACATACTATATTAACTGTGGCCTCGAGCTTGTCTATTAATTAATATAGAATTGAATAAAAAAAAAGGTCGAATAAATATAATAATATTCTTTGTCAACATATTTAAAGAATTTTGCTGTAGTAAAGATCCAAAAAATTAAAGTTTTTGATCTCAATTGGTTAAAAAAAATATTTAGAACCCGAAGATTTCTTTATAAGAAAACGGGCCCAGCATGATTTTTTTTTTGTTAACTTAAAGTTTTACCTCAGAATCAAAGGGTTGGCTTTGGAAAGAAAATGTTGAAGTTTTAACATTTTTTTTAAGTTCTTGAAATTGGTTTTGGTATAGGAAATGTTTTAGGAAGAAACGATACATTAAAAAAAAAAAAATCTGTGTATTCTTAGGAAAAAACTTTCCAATTGAACTGGTAAATTACACAGAATTTGAAACAGGATTCTTGCTATTTTCATTTACAAAAAAAGAAATACCCACGGAATTACTGTTAAAAAAACGACATTTTAAAATTCAATTTCTCAAAACTAATTTTTAAAAAAATGCTACGTTCTTTTTTAACAAGGCCAAACATTATGTCAATTCGATTACCAAAAATTCAAACTATTTTTACTACAACTGGAAAGTTTTGTTTAATTTTTGTATTAAAAATTTCCAGCTGTAGTAAAAATAGTAAAAAAGAGTAGATTGTCGTAACGTAATCGAACGGATCTATTAAATTAAAACAAAAAATATTTGGTTAAAAAACGACAAATTAAAAAAAAAATATATAAAATTTTGGAAAATTTTAAAAGATTCATTTTTGGAAAATTTTATGTAAATTTTTATCAGAAATATTTATTCAATTTGTATGTTGAATGTCTTAAATATTTATGCGATTTCAATATATAAAAATATATTGAAATATATTAATATTTGCCTGTTTACATATAAATTGTGTGTGTAACACTGCTGTTACGTTGTTTTGGTTTATAAAATGCATGCACTTCCTGATACGTTTTTTTGTTTATTGTTAATAAATTCGCAATTTTTGAACTCAGACTTCCAAAATTTTCCAGAGACATGTAGTTTAGTCAAATGCATCATAATCAATCAAAAACTCGATTTTGATTTTTTTGTTGTTACGTTGTTTTGCATTTAATGTGACGATATATTTATACGCAATTTAATCCGAATAATGGTGGATGTTTTTGCATTAAAAAAGATCAACTTCTATAAAATATGATTTGATTTCATCCGAGTTTTGACCAGACATTGCCTTATATTGGTGGATCTAATTAGATCTAATTGCATAAAAACATAAAAAATCTTGGTGTGTTTTGGTTTGGGTGAGTTACACCACAGGTCAACGATACATTCACCAAACATATAATTTTCTAAAACAAAAAAAATGTTTGGGTACGCTTCGAACCAGATAGGTGATATACATAACCCTAACAAGGAAATGTTTAGGAACATTTTAAAATATTCTTATATGTACTTAGCTTAAAAAACTTAGAACATTTTTTGTTAATTGGAAACATTTAATTGGAAACATTTATATATGGAGCGGATAAGCTACCCACGCAGAAATTGCCAGCGGTACAAAAAATAAAGTACTGCCAAAACACTTATTTTTTGTAAACTGAAGCGCTTTGCCAACGTTTCAAATTACAACCTTAAAAGTGCTTTGGCATTACTTTTGTACAATTTTTGTTAGAATATTTTTGTTTATATTTTTACTATTTATGAAATTCTTTTACTACAATTATTTGTGTAACAGTGCAATAGCAGTTGTTTCATCATAACAATATTTTTATCTTAATTTTAAACATTTTACAATCCGATTTCTTTTGAAGACAATATTGGGTAGTTAAAAAATCGGTAATTTTATTAATAATATTTCCCTTTAAAATTAATTGTGGCATTTGTTAACCGAAAGCTTTAAAAAATAATTATTTGAGACTCGCTACTGTACATCTTTCACACGAAAAGAAACCAACATAACTTTTGCAACATTTAATGTAAGCTAGGACTGGCATATCGCAGCAAAAAGCCAACACATTAAATTGAAAAGGTTTCCCATTCAATGGTATAACTTAAAAAAAATATATTTCAAGTTCATAGATTAATACCTTCTCTAAAGAAAACATTGGATTCCACCACAAATTCTTCTACAACTCTAGAATTTTTTTTAAATGCTGGGAAACCACCCCAATTTTTGTTTTTGAAGCGCTGCCACAGCAATATATTTTAGGTTTTAAGGTACTTTGCCAGAGCTTAGAGAACCTACGGCACTATATTGCAACGGTGTTATATATCTCGTACTTACGCAGTACTTATATAAGAAAGCTGGCAGTACTTGTACTACCGTGCAAAGTACTTTAGCTGTACTGGCCCGTTTGTATTTTTCTGCCTGGGTATATATAATTTTATATTAAATTATACAGAAAAACAAATTTTGTATTGGCCCTAATATTATTTCATATATTTATATCAACCGTATACCTTTTAATCCGAATCATGATTAAATTATATATTACAACATATGACTGCATTTAAAAAAATTAGAAAATACCTCACGGGATGTATAATCATATATGATTTATTATGTTTGTATCAAGTTATATATTGTTATATATGTTTATTTTTACTCGGGTAAAGTATTTTGGCCTCCTAAACACGAATCTGTCATCAGAAAAGTTATATCAAATGGCCTTCTCGAAATATGGGCCTGTTCTTTTTTTGTGGACCAAGCCCTCAAAACAGACATTTTTTAGATATGTAAAGTAGACACTCCAATAAATAAAATCTTTGTTAAAAATCCAAAATCCATTGAGTATATCCAGAAATATTTGCAAAAGCAGTCAAAATTTTGAACCAAATCTGCATATTTTTTTTCGTATTCTTTTTCGTACCAATTTTTATGATTTGATACAACTTTTCTGATGACAGATTCTTCAGAAGTCTGTGCAAAAAAAGTAGATTTTTGTAGAGTAGTGTAATTGTAATATATTAAAAACAAGCAAAAAAGTTAAATTCGGCCTTGCCGAATGTATTGATACCCTCCACAATGTAAAAATGATTATTTGCAAGAAAATTTAAAAAAAAAAAATTCAGCGAAAAAAAATTTTTGGTGAAAAAAAAAATCCGCGAAAACTTTTTTTCGCAAAAAAATGTGTTTGTACTGATTTAAATACCATTCAGTAATCAATTCTAATGGTACGTGACAACCAGCAGCCGAATTAAAGTATTTTGTATTTTTAGGTTATGTTGAATTTACCAAAATTTTCGAGGTGTCCTTACATTTTCTATCATAATTTTTGAACCGCTAAACTGATTTTTCTCAAATGCAATACCAAACTGCTTAGGACAACAATAAGTAAATATGCTAAGTCTTATTGTTAGTCATATCTGTTTAATACCTTGTACAGATACCAGACGGACAGACAGACGGACATCGCTAGAATCTCTTAAAATCGATCACTGATCAATAATATACATACTTTATGAGGTCTTAAATCGATATTTTGATGAGTTACAAACGGAATGACAAACTTATATGTATATCACAACATCTTTTTTAAATTTCATCTCAGTGAAACTGAAATAAATGTTTAAAAAACTATCAGTTTTTGGAATTTAGAAAAACTGTAAATGCAGTTGTGTAAACAAGACCTTGAACCATCACTGAGCAAAGTTTAAGGATTACCCCACTCTATCCGTAAAAGTTACAGAGGGTTAAAATTGAAAAATCTATAAAAATGGCTTGAAATAATCCATAGTTTTTACCTTCTTTCGCTTTTTTTTAAGTTCTCCTTATATTTTAATCTTTTCCGGCATTACACAAAGTCAGTACATATAAGAGATTATTTTAATGCTGTTTTGATAGATGCTTCATCGCTTGGTATGAAGTTATAAGACGGTTAAGTTTTGAAACCAAAATATTAGAGTTTTTAAATTTTCGTGGTTTTTTGATCAGGGATTTCGGCCCCCTCTATAAAATGAAAAAAGTTGAACTAGAGTTGGTAGCTGTTGTAATTCTTAACACTTTGGAATTAATTCCGTTAATGTGCCGCGAATAGTTAAGGAGTTTCAGCAGATCAAAGTTCGAAAAAAAACGTAATTTTTTTAAAATACCAGTTTTTCGCGAGGCACATTCGCGGTTTCATTCGAAATTTGGTGGACTCTTGCGTAAACCGAGTTTTTTAGGAGTTTACATAAAAAAATCACTGGCGGGTTTATAAAAAATAAATTGCAAAAATTTTATGGCATTTTTGAAAATTGAGCGAAATTTGCAAATCTGTTTCCAATTTTTTTTAGTAGCAATTAATGCATCATGTTCATTTTAATACACCAAAATACGTGCCTTAACGAGTAGAACTGATTTGCTTTTTGACTTTTTACTTTAAGCCATTCTGAGCGGAAAGCGCGATGATTTTATCTAATCCTGTTTTGATCTGGCACATCCAAGGCATTACACGAAATCGGATAAAATTTTTTTTAAATGAAAGCCCACTTGATGTGTCATCATAAAATCAGAGGCGGGTTAAAAAATTTTGATGATTATAGAATTTTTGGACCATATTAAATTTTCTTGTTATAAAAAAGCATCACCGATTTTTTTTTAAACTACTGGTACAATGATACGAATTTCCGTTATTTTTTTAGTAATACCAACGCGCATTGCCTAAATATGTTGTAAAAAATTGTGAAACTTTTCTTTTACCGCGAATTAATCGCGATTTTAGGTACTTAGATATATTTTTTTTAAATCGTTTGGTCATTAAAGGGTTAAATTTATATCATATATTTTAGAAGAAATGATTTATTCTGGCATGTTTTAATAACGCATGCAACAAATGTGTAGAAAAAAATCTTTAAAATATTTTTAAGATTTTTAAAACCGCTAAATCTTAAAACCGCCATAACTTTTGACCCCCTTGCGCGAATTAATTGACGCGAACGAATTTTTTATTCTTA
The DNA here is from genome assembly GCA_963921195.1 of Pegoplata infirma. NCBI lineage: Eukaryota > Metazoa > Arthropoda > Insecta > Diptera > Anthomyiidae > Pegoplata > Pegoplata infirma. The sequence goes on from OY992536.1 coordinate 40,217,451, forward strand.
AATAGCTTCTAATATTTATGCCAACTTTCAACAAAAATCACATCTTTTATACCTCAAAATTTAAGTCTTAGACGGAACTCCTCATATACCCTCTACCACTAACAATAAGTGGAGGGTATAAAAACTTAGTTTTGATGAAAACAAATTTTCTAAAAACAAACATTTCTAGAAAATGTTTTAGGAGATTTCTCTGCTGATTTCACCTAGATAATCATAACAGATTTTCAGCAAACCGTTTCTGCTAAAATCAGCAGATTTCTCATATGGCTCAAAATGGCTGTATTTTTAGCACATTTTACTGCTGATTGGACAGAGAATTTATTTTGAGTGTGGATATAAAGACTCTGAAATCTTGATTTTAATCGTGGGTTTGATATTGAGTCCAAAACCTTAGTAATCATGGATTTATGTAATTTGGAATCTTGACTTAAAACGTGAATTTATAGAATTTGTAATTTCAACTAAAATTTCGGACTTAAAGAATCTGGAATTTTGATTTCAATTGTGGAAAAACAATCAGGAATCTAGACATCAATTGTGGATTTACGGAATCTTAAATCTTAAGTATAATAGATGGTTTATAGCAATGGTTCCCAACCTTTTTTGCGTCATGCCCCACTTTAAAGCTAAAAAAAAACTATAATGTCCCCCCTACACTCAAAAAAAATTGTGAATTTTTCAAATTTGATTTAAAATTTAATATTTACTTGTGGTTAAGAAAACTTTTTGGTAAAATCATCGTTTAAACAAAGTTCTTAGAAAAAGTTTTCAACAGCCAACTGAATAATTTAACTCAAATAATATTTTTTTAGTGTATTTAACAAAAAAAATCTTAAAAATTTGCTCGTTGCCCCCCTGAAGCATTCAAATTGCCCCCCTGTGCAGTGGGTCGAGAATCAAAGGTTGGGAACCATTGGTTTATAGTATGAGGAATATTTGACTTTGATCGCGAATTTATGTTATCTAAAATCTAGACTTTAATCGTAAATTCATAGAATCCATGGTTTTAGGAGTTTGTAATCTTAACTTCAATTATAATTTTAAACATATTTATGAACCTACCCTTTCATCAGTGTTAATGTAATTATTCAAATAAAATAAATTGGTCCACCAATTTTTGCGACATGACAATTGTTCACGCTCCAAAATATGACGCCATAAAGGACCACCCGGATTTTCAAAGTAAACACCACTCCATAAGATAACAAAAGCATAGGGAATAGTTAATCTGAAATAATATTAAGTTTTTAATGATTCAAATAAACAAATTCGTGATAACACTGCAAGAATGTTGTTCATGTTACAAAAATTGTTCATGAAAGTTTGATTAAAAGCGAGCCAATGTATTTTTTCATTATATCTACAAAATATTTTATAGAACTTAGAGTAAAAGCAGGCAAATGTTTTTTTATTACATATACAATTTTTTTTATAAAATTTATGAAAAATGTTTTTGTATTTATGAATTGTTTAATATAATTTTTCTTTGATTACAAGAAAATTTCATAAAGTTTAAAAAATGCATACATCTAATGAAAAGTTTATTAACTTAATGAAAAATATATTGGCTCCAATGAATCTGGAACAACAATTCTTTAAGTGACCCTTACATATCCATTAAACCTACCTTATATACCGAAATACATTAAATTTGATGAATGTTACAATATATTCCATGACAGACATTTTCTCATTCTGTTTGGCCACAACCAACCAATTGATGGTCAACAGCAGACCACTTATAACAAAAAATGTTACCGTTATTAATGATCCTGCTACCAATAGTGTGCCGGGCAATGTATGCAATAATCTTTCCGGATCTTGAGGATTACTTATGGCACCCTCATATAATACCCAATTGGTATGAGCAAATATTACCAAAAACATTGAAAAGAATTTATAACAATCTAAAAATCTTAATTCTCGTCCTATTTTTCCGTTGGGCTCTTGATTTAAACGATACCAATTACGGGCCATAGAAAAGGTAACAAATATTTTAATAGCTGGAGGAATAGAAGAATTAAAGAGATATTAATTATAGAAAGAAAGATACATTTATATTAGGTCTGTTCGATTACCTAACTACAATTTACGATTTTTTACTACTAAAAAACTTTCCAATAGTAGTATGGAAATCAACATTTTTTTTTTAAATTTCAAACTGTAGTAAAACTTGTAAAAAGTAGTTGACTGCAGTAAGGTAATCGAACGGATCTGTTTTATTTCAACTTACCTAAATTTCTTGGTGATGATTTGTAATGATCACGATCTGTTAATAACTTATCTTTACGTTTGTGTTTCAAATATAAATCGAACAAGCTGCTGGCTGTAACACATAGAATAAGAATGCAGACAATACCATAAAAGGTTAAATTCCAGGGATCTGAAAAAAAAATAATTATAACAATGATCAAAGTCAAAATTTTTAATTTTATGAAATTCAAAATTTCAGTCAATATTCTAAATTAAATTTAAAAGATCCAATCAAAAAAAATTTTGCAATTTCTTACCTTGTTCAATTGTTCTATTACTATCATCACAATATTCAATTACACTCTCAGCCGCCAAATTATATTTTCTCAATTTCAAATTAATGCATTGATTTAAAATGTGATTATATTGCTGACGATTACCATCTTCGGATTTAAATAAATTTAAATATGTGTTAACCTATAAAAATGCAATAAAAATTGAAACATAAATTTGTATGAAAATTAAAAATAAAAAAAAATCATAATAAAGTGATAAATATAAAAGAAAATAAAAACAATAACCATTATTAAAATATTAGAAAACTACTAAAAAAATACAAAAACAAAATAAATCATTTATAATTCATATACACGATTTTAACAAATGATTGAAAACTCAAAATGCTGTGATGATGACCTTGAAATTATCACAAACGCATAAAAAGTAAATAAAAACTTCAATCAGAGTAGTTTTTCTATTAAAAACAAAAAAAAAATACGATACGCACAATTAACATAAAAGAAATATAAACAAAAAATCTTAAACTCAGCTACAAATTAAAAATGCATAATGATATTGTAAATAAAAAGAGACTACACCATTTCCAAAATGGTGTTTAAAAGACATCAATGTAGATAGTAAGCCAAACTTTAATTAATTTTAAATCAAATGCACGAATTTTGCAAAGGAATAACAAATTTTTCTTTCAATTTTGAGTATGTGTCTTAAGTCTTTTGTTTTACAAAAAACTAAACAATTGAAGTTAATTCTTAATTTACGAATAATAATTCGGAGATTCAAAAAAATTTTTCAATTAGAAAAATCACAGATTCAAGATTTTTTTCTTTAGAAAAATTCTTAGCCCCTGAGACATTTGTCAGTATGAATAAGTTCCCAGATTCTGAGACACCTTTTTCAGTGGAATTTAATGTAAAAAATTTTCAAGGAACTTAAAAATTTCTCGCACAATTTTTGAATATATGTCTTACGTCTTTTGTTTTCCAAAAAAGGAATCAATTTTTTTTTTTAATTTGAGAATAACAATTTTCAGATTAAAATAAACTTTTCAATGAGAAAAATCACAGATTCAAGATTTTTAATTTTTTCGTTAGAAAGATTCTCAAACTCTGACACATTTACCAGTATAAAAGAGTTCTTAGATTCTGAGAAATTTTTTTCAATGGAATTTAAAATGTCACAATTTTTGAGTATGTGTCTTGTTTTACAAAAAAAGGAATCAATTGAAATTATGATTTTCTTAATTTACGAATACTTCTTCAGAGATTCAAAAAAATTTTTCAATGGGAAAATCATAGATTTAAATTTTTTTTTCGTTAGAAAAATTTTAAGACTCTGAGACATTTATCAGTATTAATAAGTTCTTTGATTCTGAGACATTTTTTTCAATGAAAATTAATGTAAGAAATTTTTTAGGGAACTTACAAATTTCTTTCACATTTTTTGAGTATGTGTCTTAAGTCTTTTGTTTTACAAAAACGGAATCAATTGAAATTATGATTTTCATAATTTACGAATACTAATTTTGAGATTACAAGAAATTTTTCAATGAGAAAAACCACAGATTCAACTCTTTTTTTCTTTTGTTAAAATAAGTTCTCAGATTCTGAGACATTTTTTTCAATGAAATTTAATGTAAGAAATTTTCAGGGAATTTACTAATTTCTCTCACACTTTTTAAGTATGTGTCTTAAGTCTTTTGTTTAAAAAAAAATTATCAATTGAAATTATGATTTTCTGAATTTACAAAAAACAATTTTGAGATTCAAAGAAATTTTTCAATGAGAAAAATTTCAGATTCATTTTTTTTCTTTCGTTAGAAAATTTTTTAAACTCTGAGACATTTATCAAATGTTCTCAGATTCTGAGAATTTTTTTTAATGAAATTTAATGCAAGCAATTTTCAGGGAATTTACAAATTTCTCTTACAGTTTTTGAGTATGTGTCTTAAGTCTTTTGTTTTACAAAAAAGTAACCAATTGAAATAACGATTTTCTTAATTTACGAATACTAATTCTAAGAATTTAAGAAATTTTCAAAGAAAAGAATCACAGATTCAATTTTTTTTGTTTCGTTAGAAAATTTGTTAGACTCTGAGGCATTTATCAGTATAAATAAGTTCTGGACTTACAAATTTCTCTCACAATTTTTAAGTATTTTTAAGACTTAAGACACGTCTTTTGTTTAACAAAAAATTAATCAATTGAAATTATGATTTTCTTAATTTACGAATACTTCTTCAGAGATTCAAAAAAAAAATTTTAATGAGAAAAATCATAGATTCAAATTTTTTTTCGTTAGAAAAATTTTTAGACTCTGAGACATTTATCAGTATTAATAAGTTCTCAAATTCTGAGACATTTTTTCAATGAAATTCAATGTAAGAAATTTTTTTAGGGAACTTAAAAATTTCTTTCACATTTTTTGAGTATGTGTCTTAAGTCTTTTGTTTTACAAAAACGGAATCAATTGAAATTTTGATTTTCTTAATTTAGAATAATGATTCGGAGATTCAAAAAAAAATTTCAATGAGAAAAATAATAGATTCAACATTGTTTTCGTTAGAAAATTTTTTAGACTCTGAGACATTTATCAGTATTAATAAGTTCTCAGATTCCGAGACATTTTTTACAATGATATTTAATATGAGAAATTTTTTAGGGAACTTACAAATTTTTTTCACATTTTTTGAGTATGTGTCTTAAGTCTTTTGTTTTACAAAAACGGAATCAATTGAAATTATAATTTCCTTAATTTACGAATAATAATTCTGAGAATCAAACAAATTTTTCATTGACAAAAATTTCAGACTCAAGATTTTTTACTTTTTCGTTAGAAAAGTTCTCAGACTCCAAAACATTTATCAGTATAAATAAGTTCTCAGATTCTGATACATCTGTTTCAATGAAATTAAATGTAGGAAGTTTTTATGGGCCTAACAAATTTTTCTCACAATTTTTGAGTATGTGTCTTAAGTCTTTTGTTTTACAAAAACGGAATCAATTGAAATTATGATTTCCTTAATTTACAAATAATAATTCGGAGATTCCAAGAAAATTTTTCTATGACAAAAATCACAGATTCAAGATTTTTTTCGTTAGAAAAATTTTCAGACTTTGAGACATTTATATCAGTATAAACGAGTTCTCAGATTCTGAGACATTTCAATGAAATTTAATGTATGAAATTTTCAGGGAACTTGCAAATTTCTTTCACAATTTTTGAGTATGTGTCTTAAGTCCTTTGTTTTACAAAAAAAGGAATCAATTGAAATTAGGATTTTCTTAATTTAGAATAATGATTCTGATATTCAAAGAAAATTTTTCTATGAGAAAATTCACAGATTCAAGATTTTTTTCGTTAAAAAAATTCTCAGACTCTGAGACATTTATTATAAATAAGTTCTCAGATCCTGCGACATTTTTTCAGTGGAATTTAATGTAAGAAATTTTCAGGGAACTTACAAATTTCTCTCACGCTTTTTAAGTATGTGTCTTAAGTCTTTTGTTTTACAAAAAAAGGAATCAATGGAAATTATGATTTCCTAAATTTACGAATAATAATTTGGAGATACAAAGAAAATTTTTCAATGAGAAAAAACACAGATTCAATCCTTTTTTCTTTCGTTAGAAAAATTCTTAGACTCTGAGACATTTATCAGTATAAATAAGTTCTCAAATTCTGAAACATTTTTTTTCAATTGATTTTAATGTAAAAAATTTTCAGGGAACTTATAAATTTCTCTCACAATTTTTGAGTACGTGTCTTAAGTCTTTTGTTTTACAAAAAAATAATCAATTGAAATTATGATTTTCTTAATTTACGACTAATATTTTGGAAATTCAAAGAAATTTTTCAAGGAGAAAAATCACAGATTCAAGATTTTTTTCGTTAGAAAAATTCTCAGACTCGGAGACATTTATCACTATAAATAAATTCTCAGATTCTGAGATATTTTTTTCAATGGAATTTAATGTAAGAAATTTTCAGGGGACAAATTTCTCTCACAATTTTTGAGTACGTGTCTTAAGTCTTTTGTTTTACAAAAAAGTAATCAATTGAAATTAGGATTTTTCTTAATTTACGAATAACAATTTTGAGATTCAAAGAAATTTTTCAGTGAGAAAAATCACAAATTCAAGATTTTTTTTCTTTAAAAAAATTCTCAGATCCTGAGGCATTTATCAGTATAAATAAGTTCTCAGATTCTGAGACATATTTTCCAATGAAATTAAAAAAGAAGTTTTCAAGGGCCTAACAAATTTTTCTCACAATTTTGAGTTTGTGTCTTAAGTCTTTTGTTTTACAAAAACGGAGTCAATTTCCTTAACTAACGAATAATAATTCGAATATACAAAGAACATTTTTCAATGAAAAAAGCACAGATTCAATTCTTTTTTAAAAAAGCTCTCAGATAAATAAGTTCTCAGATTCTAAGACATTTTTTTTAATGGAATTTAATGTGAAAAGTTTTCAGGGGACTAAAAAATTTCTCTCACAATTTTTGTGCATGTGTCTTAAGTCTTTTGTTTAACAAAAAAATAATCAATAGAAATTATGATTTTCTTAATTTACGAATTCTAATTCTGAAATTAAAAAAAAAAAATTTATAACAAAAATCACAGATTCAATTTTTTTTTCTTTCGTTAGAACATTTTTTAAACTCTGAGACATTTATCAGTATAAATAAGTTCTCAGACTCTGAGACATTTTTTTCAGTGAAAACGTTTTAAAATCTGAGAAATTTTTTTCTCTAGATAAAATCTTATTCCCTCTACACCCTGAAAATGGTGTAGAGGCCTGGCAGCATATTTTTACCACCAAAAAATTTTTTTTTTTTTGAGAGTAACAAACTAATCATTAACATCATCATTATCATTCAACGTGCTAATAAGATTCCGTAAAGCAAGTAGTGTAATATGTTTGTTGTTTGTGTGTAACATTTAATTGGTTTATTTCTTAGAGCTTTCAGCCGCTGTAAAACCTGATACCGGTAATATTTTGTGTAAAATCATGTGTATTTTTTTTCTGCTTAAATTCATTGCAGGTTTACATTTACATTCCATTTACAAAAGCCACACACACTTTGCTTTGATTAACAAAAAAAATAAATATTCAAGTTCAAATCTATATCATCATGATCAGCATCATTATGAATGGGTATTGGGAGAAAAAAAAAATTATGAATTAATTAACAAATCTTTAAAAATGGTATTTTGCAATAAGCCATGAAACCACCATAACTGATACTTTTTCAATGTAATTCTAATTTGAGTCATGTAATGTTAATAAAATAAAAAAAAAAAAAACTTTACATGACAAAACAATAGTAGCAATGTTAATATTTGCTTTAGGGTTTTTAAATAAATATTTTACTAGTACATATTTGTTACAGTTTTTAAAGTAAATTATTTCAAGTATGTGCCTTAAGTCTTTTGTTTTATAAAAAGTGTATTAAATGTCAATTTATTTCAATTTCTTTATAAAAAAAGTCTCAGATTCTGAGACATTTTTTTAATATAAAAAAAATCTCAGATTCTGAGACATTTTTTCTATATAAAAAAAGTCTCAGATTCTGAGACATTCTTTCTATTTTAAAAAAGTCTCAGATTCTGAGACATTTTTTGTCTATACAAAAAAAGTCTCAGATTCTGAGAAATTTTTTTCTATATAAAAAAAAGTCTCAGATTCTGAGACATTTTTTTATATATAAAAAAAGTCTCAGATTCTGAGACATTTTTCCTTATAAAAAAAGTCTCAGATTCTGAGAAATTTTTTCTATATAAAAAAAGTCTCACAATCAGATTCTGAGACATTTTTTCTATATAAAAAAAGTCTCACAATCAGATTCTGAGACATTTTTTCTATATAAAAAAAGTCTCACAATCAGATTCTGAGACATTTTTTCTATATAAAAAAAGTCTCAGATTCTGAGACATTTTTTCTATATAAAAAAAGTCTCAGATTCTGAGACATTTTTTCTATATAAAAAAAGTCTCAGATTCTGAGACATTACTATCAGATTCTGAACTATCAGATTCTGAACTTTCAGATTCTGAAAAAATTTTTCTTATAGAAATTTTTCCGTATAACAATTTCCGTATTTTTATTTTACATCAGTTTTTTGTACTAAAAAATGCTAAGTTCTCTGATATTTTTCCTTATTGAAAAGTTCTAAAGTTTGGGATACGCGTTTTTTGTTTTTCAATTACCTTATTTGTTCTATATCATGTTTTTTATTGCGATACCGTTATATAGTGATGTGTAGGGAGGGTCAGAAAAGTAAACACAGGTTTTAGTTTTCATTTAAGTCACTAATCAATAGTACTTAAGTATACTAAAACAACTAAAAAAATTAATATCAACATTATCAAGTATGTGTCTTAAGTCTTTTGTTTATTCAAAATATATCCCAGTAAAAAACAGAGTCTTAAAATATAATTTTATCTCCAAATATTACATTCAGATTAATTCTAAAATTTGGAAATTCCAATTTTAAAGGAATAGAAAAGGGATAAATAAACAAGTGTGCTTTGGTACTTTTTTATATCCTTCAAAAATGGTCATAAAAAAACTTGAAATTTGAAATATAAGAGACTCTAGCACATTCTAAAAAAAAAAACATTCACAAAAAGTACTTTTTTGTAAATTCCCATTCAAAGGGAGTAAAAAAGAATAAAAAAATTGTACTTTGGTGCTTTTTCAATAAAATTTGGAATGCAGAATCTAGAGTTGTCAATTATTCGCTTTTTAAGTTTGTTCGAATAATTCAAATAATTGTTTTTGTTCGTTCGATCAAACGATTAAATCTAAAAAAATATTCGATTAATCGATGAGAATAACGAATAAAAAATTGGTTATTAAAAAATATTTTTATTAACAAACAAATAAATAATTCATACAAAAAAACTTTATAATAAAATAATTAATATCACCGCTCAACAAATCGAAGGTTTTTGGCTCCGGTTTGAAGTTTCATATAAAATTTTTAAAGATTTTGACTCGCTGATTCCAAATTCGTGCTCCAAACTTTTCCATCACGTCTAGAATTTTAACTATTCGCGGTTGAAAATGCGAAAAACGCGTTTTTTGCCTTTTTTGAAAGCCTGCACAGCAGCCGCTGGGTGGAATAAAAATCTGGTATAAAGCGTGAGAGTAGAATTGAACTATGATCTCAAAAATATGATCAAAAAAATTTTAAGTTGTTGCACTATTATTGGCCAAACATGCATTTTTAAAAAACACTCTCAAAAAAATTAGAAAAAGCACCATTTTTAAAGGGCTCCACAACAAAAACCAGATGATCAATCTTTACTGCAATGAGCTCAAAATTTAGGCAAAAGTTCATTCTTTCTTAAGACTTTTAAACCCATTCAAGATATCTTTCGGTTTATGCAAAAAATAATACAGAAAGCTTAATTTTGTAAAATATTTATTTTTTTGAAGTTTTTCTTTGAAAAATATCAAAAAACTAAGGTAAATTTTACAAAAGTGGTAATTTTAACAGTATCATTTTAAAACGCAAGTAAAGCCCAACCAAACGTAATAATTTGAAAAAATTGTTGGAGACCATAGACAAATTATACTTTTGCGCTTTATACCAGATTTGTATTCCACTGAATGGCTGCTGTGCAGGCTTTCAAATAATGCAAAAATCTTCATTTTTCGCATTTTCAACCGTGAATAACTAAAAATCTGGACGTGATGGGAAAATTTGGAGAACAGATTTGTAATCAGGAGATCAAAGTCTACTAAAATTGATCATCAGAATTTAAACCGGAAAATGAGTATTGAGCGGTGTATTTTATTAACAAAAAATAAGTTAAAAAATTATAAATTTACTTTTTTATGTAAAAAAAAATGCATAAAAAACTTAAATTTTAATAATTTTAAGTTGTTGGATGTCGGTGGGGGACGGGACACCTTTTCCCTCTTCATAAATGTTAACAAATTCATTTTTACGATATATACACCTAAAAAACACTTATCATTATTCTGTATTATTTTCTATAACCACGCCCTTAAAAGGGCGCGCCGAAAAAAAGCATTTCATAATCTTGGTCCAAATGGCATAAAAATAATTAATTTTTTAAAAAAATATACAAAAAAAACACTTGTAAAAAAAATTGTGTTTTTATGATGGCGTTTTAGTTCTTTAAGGGGAACATTTTTCCTCCCGTCCGATTTTGGTTTTGAACTTAACTATGACCATAAGGCATAATTGTAACAAATTTCAGGAGTATAACACCTTTATTTTAGACTGTCACGTTCCTGGACGGACATCGCTAGAATGTCCTACTTTATATATTTTATGGGGTCCTCCTACACTCAAAAAATACGTTAGTAGATTTACTAATTTTTGTTTGCTAACGCTAGTTAGCTAACTTTTAGCAAATTTTTAGTTGAGATTAGCATGTTAGCAAAAAATTCTTGTAAACTTCATTTAGCACATTAGCAATTTTAAACAAACTTTGAACAAATTTCTTTTGCTAAATTTGAAATTGAGTTGACTACATTTTTACAAGATTTTTTGCTAATATTAGCAAAATAAATGGTAAATTTTTTTTTATTTTTAGAAAACTTAAAATGGCGCTATCTCGGAAACTAAGCCAGATAGAGCAAAATGGAGGCCATTTTTGGTTCTTAGAATCTCCATAGTATCGCTGGTCCTCTTCACACGTGTGGACCCTAATGGGCCCTAACTTTGGATCCAAAAAAGTTAGCATTCCCGAAAATTTTAAAATGCTCATATCTCGGTAAATATTGCCGACACAACAAAAAAGCATTTTTGTAGCTCTCAACACGTAGAACAAGACCGCAAAATAGTCAAAAGCTCTCCGAGTAATATTTTTGAAGTTATCGAGTTTTTTAATTCTCAAGACCCCAGTGGTCCCCTATAATCACGTATCTCAAAAACTAAGCAAGGTAGAGCGAAACGGACACAAATTTTGGATCAAAAACTATGACGGTTTTTAAGGAACCCAACTAGGTCTAGGCCCATCGGGGTCTGGACCTTTTGGGTCCGAACCTAATGGGGTCCTCAGATGTGTATAAACTAAGTTCAAAAAAAAAATATTTAGTTAACTAATTATTGGCAAAACATTTTTGCTAACTTTAGCAAAAAAATTGTGGGTTCAAAATCAGCAAATTTTCTTGTAGGTTTACAAGCTTTTTTTGCTAACATTACAGTTTTTTTTTTTTGAGTGTAGGCCGATATTTCGATACTGTAGTTGGAGGGTATACAAAAATAATTGTTCCATTAACTGACATAAATTAATCGATTAATTCGTTATTCGAAAATCGCCATTTTTAAATTAATCGAACAAGAGTTTGGCTTTGTTTGATCGATTAATCGAATTATTCTTAATCGGTTGACAACTCTAGCAGAATCTAGCAAAATAAATGCTGAAAAATGTACTTATTGGAAATTTAGATTTAAGTGGTAAAACATGTAATTTCGGCCTTGGCGAATGCATTGATACCCTTCACAATGTAAAAAGGTTATTTTCAAAAAAAAAAAAAAAGTTTTCGCGGAAAAAAAATTTGCCAAAAAAATTCGAGAATTAAAAAAAAATATTTTTCATTCAAAAAAGATAATTTTCAAAAAGTTTTAATTTTCAGCGAATTAAAAAAAAATATTTTTTTAGACAGTTTTATTTGTTAAAATAGCAAACACTTCAAACAGTACTAACCTTTGTATTATTCATTAAAATTCCCTTAAATAATGCCTCAGCTTCCTTTTCGGGTAATTTTGATATCTCCAACTCACACCATTGCACACAAATGCCATAATACAAATGACGATGCTGAAAATGATGCTTATAATATTGGGAAATTTCTACAATAGCCTGCCAAGCTTCATTATCTTCCTGTGGTAAAACATCAGCACGTACAAAACAATACATGGAAAAATTATTAAACTCTTGTAGGCAGCGATCATAGTCATCCAAACTGTATAAGGAAGGCATTTTATAATACTGGGTCACTAAAAATAAAGATAAAAAACAAAAACAAAATGATAAAAAATTTTATAGATTTATAGAATTTATTTTGTAAAAAACATGATATCATCTCAATAATGGGAATTTTTTAATTTCATTTTATACCCCTAATTAGCAAAAGATCCTTGGATGCTGTTACACATTTCAACTTTTAACTTTTTTATTTTATTTCCTAGTTCTTTATAATCTTGTGTCATTAAATATATTGTTTTATTGTGTCTTCTTTTTTTTGTTCTGTACAAAAGTGAAAGGAAACTTGTTTAGCTTTTTTTCTGCAGATTCTTTTTTTTTGCATTCAAGTTTGTAGTTTTACTTCTAGAATATCCTTTTTTATCGTTTTTCTAGAATTATACTAATGGAAGTTTTTTCGTTTTGTTTTTTTTCTTTTATGCTATAAAATAAAACAAGTTTTGTTTAATTTGTTTTTAGTTTTTGCTAGACTAATATAGTAAAAGTTATTTGTGAAGTTTTATGTAAATTTTGTTGTGGTATGTTATCACAGGAATCTTCTTGGTTCAATAAATTCTCATAAATACAAAAGTTATTGTTATATTTTATGTAGTTATTTATTATATTAAGTAAACAATAGAGTAGTCAAAAAAAAAAATCATTAAAAAATGCTTTCAGGATTATTTTTTTAGAATTTTTCTGGTTTTCAGAGACACTAAAATTATTAGTATTTTTTTTTGAGATTTTTTAAACAGCATTCACAGAAAAAAATAAAATTTCCGTAAATTTTTAATACTTTTGATAAAAAAATTACTTAATTTAGCACCAGTAAACGATTTTTGAGAATTCTAAAAAAACCAAGAGAATAAAATAAAATTAAAAAAAAAAACTATAAAATTTTTATTAAATTATTTACTCAATTTTTTTTTTTAAGTTTTGAGTAAATTCTTAATTGCGTCAATTAAAAATTACTAAATTTTTTTTTAAATTTAAAAAAGTGATTACTTAAAATTTTTTCCCCATATTTTTTTCTGTGTAGAACCACGATTTCGCTGTTAACAGTTTTGTGACATTGAATCTTGTAGAAATCGAACTGCGCTTACACTTTTCGTCGACACTAAAGTTCAACCTAAACATCGTTGAGGCTCACCGTGAGAAACTGTTTGGAAACATTCGCTAGAAATTAGTTTTCTTCCCTTTTGGCTTGCCCTTAAAGAAAAATGCTTTTTCTTATTAAAGAAACAATGTCATCACTTGCTGCCATCAATTTTTATGATAAATTTCATTATATTGAAAAAGATTTTCTTTAATATGATGAATAATTTTTTTCATCAAAATATATCTTAAAAATTCTCCTTGCAATTTCTTTTACCGAATTGAAAAAGGAAAAATATTTCCAGAAACAAAAGGACATAACATAACTTTCTAAGTTCTAAATCAAAACAAAACAAGTAAGAAAATTATAGGCGGTTAAGACCAACCATATAATACCCTACACCAGAGTTTCCGAAAATTGGCCCCGGAAAATGGGTCCTATGGACCGATTAGATATATATTTTGTCAAATCTTTAATAAGTGTAAAAACACGCACAAATCAAATTTGAGTGAAATGGGCTTCTATTTGTTGACAATAAACTACTTTAACTGAATATCGGGCGAAATTTCCACATGGGACCTAAGTCCAAAAATGGTCCGATGATAATCAGATTTGATAAGGTTATTAAAGTACGGGTTTAACATACACAAACAGAATTTTAATTAAATATTTTCTATTTTCATGAAATTTTAGAGATTTATGTGAAAATCGGGAAGGTGGTTTGCATGGATAAAACATGATTACCTGCCAAATTTCGAAAAGATACCTATTAAAATGCGGCTATTGAGAGTCATTTGAGCCAAAACTAAAGAGGAACTTTGTATAGGGGCTAGGTCTAAAAATGGACCGATTTTTTCCAATTTCAATAGGCGTCCTTGGATTAAAAGAGGCTTAAGTTTCAAATTTAAAGTCAATTGGTTAAGAATTGCGACCTGTATCGTGTTTACACCGTTTACATGGACAGACAGACAGACAGACAGACAGACAGACAGACAGACAGACAGACAGACAGACAGACAGACAGACAGACAGACAGACAGACAGACAGACAGACAGACAGACAGACAGACAGACAGACAGACAGACAGACAGACAGACAGACAGACAGACAGACAGACAGACAGACAGACAGACAGACAGACAGACAGACAGACAGACAGACAGACAGACAGACAGACAGACAGACAGACAGACAGACAGACAGACAGACAGACAGACAGACAGACAGACAGACAGACAGACAGACAGACAGACAGACAGACAGACAGACAGACAGACAGACAGACAGACAGACAGACAGACAGACAGACAGACAGACAGACAGACAGACAGACAGACAGACAGACAGACAGACAGACAGACAGACAGACAGACAGACAGACAGACAGACAGACAGACAGACAGACAGACAGACAGACAGACAGACAGACAGACAGACAGACAGACAGACAGACAGACAGACAGACAGACAGACAGACAGACAGACAGACAGACAGACAGACAGACAGACAGACAGACAGACAGACAGACAGACAGACAGACAGACAGACAGACAGACAGACAGACAGACAGACAGACAGACAGACAGACAGACAGACAGACAGACAGACAGACAGACAGACAGACAGACAGACAGACAGACAGACAGACAGACAGACAGACAGACAGACAGACAGACAGACAGACAGACAGACAGACAGACAGACGGACGGACGGACGGACGGACAGACGGACGGACAGACGGACGGACGGACGGACGGACGGACATTGCTAAATCGACTCAAAAAGTGATTCTAACAAAGGAAGTATCTCAACCCTTATGAACCGATTTGCATGAAACGTAAAATATAAATAAAAGAGACAATTCTAAGGTTGGGGTGTCTCGGCTTATCGGCCATATCGGGGATTTAGGGGTTCAAAACGTGGGTCAAAAAATGGCGAAAAAATCGTTTTTTGGTTTTTTCAGCCATTTCTTTCTTAGAAACTATAGATGTTTACATATGGGAAGAAAGGTTTTTTTAATACGGTGGCATAACATTGTAAAAATTCGGCTTCGTTAAATATTTTGTTCATGAAAATATGTAAATTTTGGGGTGTATTTATGTGAAGACATAGACCTACGATATCCATATGAATACGAAATAATCTTTATTAAATTTAATTCGACACGTATTTTTGCCCTAGACGATATTCCTTTTTGTTCGGGAGTTATTGAAATTTTCCCGAAGGTCCACATTGTTTCATAAGGGGACAACGAAATTTAAAAACACTGATATGGCCGATAAGCCGAGACACCCCAACCTTAAAATCGTCTCTTTTATATATATTTTAAGTTTCAGGCAAATCGGTTCATAAGGGTTGAGATACTTCCCTTGTAAGTCGATCGGTATACTTAAAAGTGGGTCTAGGACCAATATTTTAGGTAGTTACAAACATCAGCACAAACTCATTATACCCTAACACAGTGTGGTGTGGCTGTTAGCATTTTCTTAAAATCAAAAAGGTTTTCAACTTCGATTTGTAACTTGTATAATAACTAACCTGCTGGTGAGTAACAGCGTTTTTCACCAGATGGTGAATAAAACGTAATTTAATAATTTTTTAACAAAAAATTTTTGTTCATCAAATTTTTTTTCATCAATTTTTTTTATCAAAAATTTTTTTTTCATCAAAAAAATTTTTATTATCAAAAATTTTTTTTTTCATCAAAAAAATTTTATTTGATCAAAAAAATTTTTTATCGAAATTTTTTTCTTTTCATAAAAATCATCAAATATTTTTTTATCAAAATTTTCTTTTCATTAATTTTTTTTTCATCAATATTTTTTTTTCCATAATTTTTTTTTTTCATGAAAAAGATTTTTTCATCGAATTTTTTTTTTTTATAAAATTTTTTTTTCATCAGAATTTTTTTTTCATTAACTTTTTTTCATAAACATTTTTTTAAGCCAATTTTTTTTTTCATGAAAACGTTTTTTTTTTTATCAAAATTTTGTTTTTCTCAAAAAGTTGTTCTTTTAATTTTTTTTTTTATTTTTTTCACCAAAACTACATTTTTTGTCAAGTCTAAAATTCTGTGTGACACACAAATATCCATTTTTTTAACAAATGTACAAAAAACAAATGAGAGTGTTAAATTCTTCTTTACTTTTTCCAAAATGTAAAAAACCGGTGCCGATATGACTGAAACTTAAGAAATTTACTTGTTGTTGCCCCGAGAAGTTTGGTACTGTATTTGAGTGATTTCGGTTCTGCGGTTCAAAAGTAATGAACGAAAATGTAAGGACACCTCGAAAATGTTGGTACATTTAACATAATTTAAAATTCAAATTGCGTTTATTTAATGAATTAAGGGTCATTACCAGGGAAACCAAAAATATGCTCTAAAAAACACGTTTTATGCGCTTAAAAAATGCCCTTAAAAACGGAAAATATGCTCCAAAAACAATAAAAATATGCTCTTAAAAAAATTATGTCCCCTTTTTTGCGGTGTTTTTTTACAATTTGTTAGATAATATACCTTCCAAATACCGTTGTGTGCGGTAGTTAGATGGTTAAATATGTTCTACAAAAATATTTGCCTTAATATTTTCTAAAAAGTTGCTGAATATACCAAGATCTAAAGAAAACTTAGTTTCATATACCGATTTGAAGCAAGAACAGGCCAAAAGGGAAACAATCGTCACAATTCCGTAATTGTTAAAAAAAACATCCTTGTTGGATAAAAAAAATTAAAAATAAATGTTGTCATAAAAAAATGCTCCAAAAATTAAAAAAAAATGCTCTAAAAATGCAAAAAAATGCTCTAAAAAGTGGAAAAATGCTCTAAAAATTGAAAATATGCTCTAAAAATATGCTCGTATGCCTAAAATATGCAAAAATATGCTCTTAAGGCTAAAATATGCAAAAATATGCTGTACCTAATCGATGCCAGATTTCTTAAAAACTTCTGAAACGGATAAATACCTTACCCATTTATCAATAAAATGCACAGGAAAAAACATGATACTGGATATTTTTGGTTTCCCTGGTCATTACACACAAAAAAACTGTCAAATTACAAGGAAAAGTCTCGTAATCCCATTTTACCAATATTTGACAGTTTTCCTTGTTTTTTAACAAATCGAAATTTACAACCTTTTTTGTAATTTTACAATTTTTTTTGTAATTTTACAAAAAAAATCTAGTAAATTCACGAGAATTCCTTGTAATTTATTTGCGCTAAAAAACTGTAAATTTACAATTTTATTGGTAAAAAGCTTGTAAAATTACAAAATTTTTGGTAAAAAGCTTGTTAAATTACTAGGAATTCTCGTAAAATAGGAGGTAGCAAAAAATCTAGTAAAATTACGAAACCTCTTTGTAAATTTTATAGTGTCAAAAAATTTGTAAATTTACAATTTTATTGGTAAAAACCTTGTAAAGTTACAAAATTATTGGTAAAAATCTTGTAAAATTACTAGGAAATTTTGTAAAATAGGAGGTAGCGAACAAACAAAAGTTACAATTTTTTTTTGTAATTTTACAAGGTTTTTTTTTTTGAGTGTAAGTATTAAAAACAATGTCCAACTTTAAAAAATTTTTTGAGTGAACAAAATGTTGAATAAAAAGTTCAAACGAAAAAAATAGTGAAAAAATTGAGTAGAAAAAAAAATTGGGGAAAAAATAGAGTCCCGGCTAAAAATAAATGTGTATGTTCATTAGAGTGTCCCTTATTTTGGAAATGTTGGAAATCTTGAGACGGTACCCGCTCATTTTTTTCCTTTTGACTTAAAAATAACTCAGGAAAAATTTTACGCCCCTAGGACCACGCCTTCCCTACGCGACGGGCCCTTAAAGAGCGGGGCCTAAAAAATCATTTTTCCATACAAACCAAAAAATTTTTTTTTTGATTTTTAATTTTTTTGTTATTATTTATTATATTACTTGGTTTGCTTATTCACAACAAAAAAATTGATTTTGGTGGGATAAGTCTTTCAGCGCTAAAAAATTTTTCGCAAAAAAAAATTTTGAGCCGCCGGGGTCCTACAGTAAAAAATTTTTAAAAAATATTTTTTTTTAGTTTTGACCAGCAACGGTTTTAGCTGCTATGTTGCTTTAAATGATATATATTCATAAAAAAATATTTTTTGTATCTGTGACATCTTAATCGTGTTCTAAAAAAGGGTAAAAAATGCATTGATGATTTTTTTCGATACACGATAAAAATGTCACAAATATGAATAATATTTTTTTTGGAATATATATCATTAAAAACAACATAAAAACTAAAACCATTGCTTTTCAAAACTAAAAAAAAATATTTTTTAAAAATTTTTTACCGTAGGATTCCTACGGCTCAAAATTTTTTTTTCGAAAAAGATAAAGATGTCACAGATATGAATAATTTTTTTTTGGAATATATATCATTTAAAGCAACATAGCAACTAAAACCGTTGCTGGTCAAAACTAAAAAAAAATATTTTTTAAAAATTTTTTACTGTAGGACCCCGGCCGCCCAAATTTTTTTTTTGCGAAAAATTTTTTAGCGCTGAAAGACTTATCCCTCCAAAATCAAATTTTTTGTCGTGAATAAGCAAACCAAGTAATATAATAATTAATAACAAAAAAATTAAAAATAAAAAAAAAAATTTTTTGGTTTGTATGGAAAAATGATTTTTTAGGCCCCGCTCTTTAAGGCCCCGTCGCGTAGGGAAGGCGTGGTCCTAGGGGCGTAAAATTTTTCCTGAGTTATTTTTAAGTCAAAAGGAAAAAAATGAGCGGGTACCGTCTCAAGATTTCCAACATTTCCAAAATAAGGGACACTC